>JBCAML010000015.1:0-1200000 GCA_038503075.1 Gyromitra esculenta | reverse complement strand
ATTTGTAAACGACTCCCTTCGAGAATTTCTGGATCTCTTCTGTACTGCTTACCTTGATGACATCTTGATCTACAGCGATACCCTCGCCGAACATAAAGTACATGTCAGACAGGTCCTCGACGCACTCAAAGCCAACAACATCCTTCTCAAACCTGAGAAGTGTGAATTCCATGTGCAGTCTATCAAATACCTCGGGCTAATCCTTACCCCCGAAGGCATCAAGATGGACGATGATAAATTAAAAGCCGTCCGAGACTGGAATCGCCCTAAGTCAATTAAAGACGTACAAGCCTTCCTCGGTTTTGCAAACTTTTACCGAAGATTTATCTTAGGATTTTCTCGTCTTGCTGCCCCTCTCACTGCCTTCACAAAAAAAGGCATTGTTTTCGAATGGACCGTTGAAGCCGAACTCGCTTTTGAAGCTCTTAAGGACGCCTTTACCAAAGCCCCCGTACTCATTCACTTCGATCCCAGAAAAAAGATCTTTGTTGAATCTGACGCTTCCGACTTCGTCTCCGGCGGTGTCCTCTCTCAACTCGACGATCAAGGCATACTGCACCCCGTGGCATTCTTCTCTAAGAAACATTCACCTGCTGAATGTAACTACGAGATCTATGACAAAGAATTGCTAGCCATCATCCGTTGCTTCGAAGAATGGAGACCCGAGCTTGAAGGATCTGAGCTACCCATATCTGTCATCACCGACCATAAAAACTTGGAGTACTTCATGACCACTAAGCAACTCAACCGGAGACAAGTTAGATGGGCAGAATACCTCTCACGCTTTGACTTTGTCATCACGTACCGACCAGGAGTACAGGGGGGAAAGCCGGACGCTCTTACTCGGAGATCAGGAGATCTCCCTGAAGAAGGGGATGAAAGACTACAACACCAGTACCAAGTAGTCCTGAAAGAGAGAAATCTAGACCCTAAGCTGAGTTTGTTTTCGGGTTCTTTAACAAATGAACCCGCTGAATTGGATGCCCCCCTCGAAGTATTAATGAACCAAGGATATATCGCTGACCCGTTCCCACAAAAAATCCTTCTAGCACTTAGAAATGGTGAACGACAATCTAAAGAGATTACCCTAGGCGATTGTACTGAGATCAACGGCCGTTTACTCTACCGGCAAAAGCTCTATATCCCCGATTACGACCCCCTCCGCCTCCTCATCTTACAACGACATCATGACGCTCCCTCCGCCGGCCACCCAGGACGTGAAAAATCCTTTGAACTCATCTCAAGATGTTTCTATTGGCCAAAGATGAGGGAATATATTGGACAATATACCCGGAACTGCTATACTTGCCGACGAGCAAAACCAAGTACTCTCGGCACCCACGGCGTCCTAAAACCACTCCCGATTCCCAATCGCCCTTGGGAAGAATTGTCAATGGATTTCGTTACTGGCCTCCCGGAATCTAATGGCTTTGATGCCATTATGGTCATCGTGGATCGACTTTCAAAGATGCGGCACCTTGTCCCGTGCAATACTACCATTAACGCCGAACAAACTGCCGAGCTATACCTCCAAAACGTTTGGAAACTCCATGGGCTTCCCTCTCACATTACCTCCGATAGAGGAACACAGTTCACCGCAAAGTTTTGGAAACACCTCTGCCAGCGCTTGAATATTGTGGCCCGTATGTCTACCTCCTTCCACCCAGAAACCGATGGACAAACGGAACGACTCAACGCCGTAATGGAACAATACCTTCGTTGTTATGTTTCCTATCAGCAAGACGACTGGTCAAAATGGTTACCCATCGCCGAATTCGCTGCTAATAACCAGGAATCCGCAAGTACTAAGGCTACGCCCTTCTTTGCGAATTATGGCTATCACCCCCGCTTCGACACTTCAATTGTCCCTAATGACCGCTCCCCCCAGACTCTCGATGCCAATAGTTTCGCTTCCAAGATGGAAGAACTTAGAGACTTCCTCCGAGTACAGATGAAGACAGCCCAAGACATCTTCGAATCAAGTACAAATCGACACCGTACTCCCGCTCCAATGTTCAAGGAAAAAGACGAAGTGTTTGTGTCAATGAAGAACATGAGGACAACGCGGAATTCGAGGAAGTTGGACTGGAAATGGAGTGGCCCTTTCCCGGTAAAGCGTGTTATTTCAGCTTACGCCTATGAGATTGATCTCCCAAGATCGATGAAGTACCACCCCGTGTTCCACGTCTCGCTGATCAAAGCAGCTCCCGTCGACCCACTCCCCGGTCAGATTATTACGCCGCCCCCACCCGTCCAAGTTAATGACCATGAAGAATACCTTGTTGAAGCTATCCTAGATTCCCGTTCGCACCACGGAAAACTTCAATACTTGGTCGAATGGACGGGCTATGCACTGCCCACCTGGGAACCTGCGGAGTACCATGAAGAGACGAAAGCTGTAGATTCTTTCCACCAACGATATCCGGATAAACCAAGGGAAGGAATGATTAGTGTTCGCAGGAGCTCACGGCTATGAGGGGGGGCTACTTTCATGGATGGTTGTTATGTTAACCGGTTAGGTACATGAGTATACGGTTGTCGGGTTCTGTTGTCGTTCTCTATGTTTCTATGAGTTTCTCGTTACAATGAGTCATGTCTTTGTCATCGAAAGGGTTGGAATGTGGTATATAAGCGAGGGGATTTCCCCTCATCTTGTACTTTTCCTTCTTCTTTCCTTAAGCAACGTCTTCTATTGTACACTCACATATAAACCTCCGATTACCCCTTGTAATCGTTCGCCGTCGCCGTCTTCAAGTCATCATAACTTGAACCATTCGTAGAGCCTGTAGAACCTTTGCACTTTCTCCTGTCGTTGGTTTCTCGTTCAAGTAGCACTGCTTATCTCGGGGGATACCTGAGAGCTTGACGAGAATCTCGCTCCTTGAGATCAAAGCTTGATCTCCGTGACGGCTTTCATCAGATCCGCATTGCCGAAGGGGAAGAATGGAAAACTGCCTTCCGAACTCGATATGACCTATACGAGTACATGGTAATGCCATTCGGCCTTACCAACGCACCTGGTACCTTTCAACGGTTTGTAAACGATTCCCTCCGAGAATATCTGGACCTCTTCTGCACGGCTTACCTCGATGACATCCTCATCTATAGCGACACTCTCGCCGAACACAAAGCGCATGTCAGACAAGTTCTAGATGCCCTCAAAGCCAATAACATCCTTCTTAAACCGGAGAAATGCGAATTTCACGTACAATCAATCAAATACCTCGGTTTGATCCTTACTCCTGAAGGCATTAAAATGGACGAAGACAAGCTCAAAGCCGTACGAGATTGGAACCGGCCCAAATGTATTAAGCATGTCCAAGCATTCTTAGGTTTCGCAAATTTCTACCGGAGATTTATTTTAGGATTCTCACGCCTTGCTGCCCCCCTTACCGCCTTTACAAAAAAAGGCATTATCTTCGAATGGACAGTTGAGGCAGAACTTGCTTTCGAAGCCCTAAAAGATGCATTCACCAAGGCCCCTGTACTCATCCACTTTGACCCCCGAAAAAAGATCTTTGTGGAATCCGATGCTTCCGACTTCGTCTCCGGTGGTGTTCTCTCCCAACTTGATGACAATGGCGTACTCCACCCCGTGGCATTCTTCTCCAAGAAACATTCACCCGCTGAATGCAACTATGAGATCTATGACAAAGAACTCCTAGCGATCATCCGATGCTTCGAAGAATGGAGACCAGAGCTTGAAGGATCAGAATTACCTATCTCAGTTATTACGGACCACAAGAACCTGGAATATTTCATGACCACCAAGCAACTTAATCGACGACAAGTCAGATGGGCTGAATACCTTTCACGTTTTGACTTCGTCATTACCTATAGACCAGGGGTACAAGGAGGAAAACCGGACGCACTGACTCGGAGATCAGGAGATCTCCCTGAAGAAGGGGATGAAAGACTAAGGCACCAACATCAAGTAGTCTTGAAGGAGAAGAACGTTGATCCTAAGTTGAGTTTGTTTTCGGGTTCTTTATCAAATGAACCCGCTGAATTGGATGCCTCCCTCGATATTTTAATGAATCTTGGATATAATGCTGACCCGTTCCCACAAAAAATCCTCCTAGCACTCAAAAATGGTGAACGACAATCCAAAGAGATCACCCTAGGAGATTGTACTGAAGTCAGCGGACGCCTTTATTACCGGCATAAACTCTATATCCCCGATCATGATCCTCTTCGTCTCCTCATCTTGCAACGACATCATGATGCCCCCTCAGCTGGTCACCCGGGACGTGAAAAGTCCTTCGAACTTATTTCAAGGCATTTTTATTGGCCAAGGATGAGAGAGTATATTGGCCGTTATACGCGGAACTGTCATACCTGTCGACGAGCAAAACCAAGCACCCTCGGTACCCAAGGCGTCCTAAAACCACTCCCAATTCCTAATCGACCCTGGGAAGAGTTATCAATGGACTTTGTTACCGGTCTTCCAGAATCCAACGGCTTTAATGCTATTATGGTCGTGGTGGATCGACTCTCGAAGATGCGGCACCTTATCCCGTGCAATTCAACCGTCAACGCCGAGCAAACGGCCGAACTCTACCTCCAAAATGTTTGGAAACTTCACGGACTACCTTCCCATATCACTTCGGATAGAGGAACGCAGCCATCGCCAAGTTTTGAAACATCTTCGCTAACGCCCGAATATCTCCGCTCGGATGTCAACGTCTTTCCACCCAGAAACAGATGGTCAAACCGAACGTCTTAACGCCGTTACGAACAATATCTTCGCGCTATGTTTCTTACCAACAAGACGACTGACAAAATGGTTACCTATTGCGAGTCACGCCAATAACCAAGAGTCGCCAAGACGAAAGCCTACACCCTTCTTCGCCAACTATGGTTACCATCCTCGCTGATACCTCCGTTGTCTCTAACGACCGCTCCCCTGCACTCGATGCCAATGACTTCGCCTCAAGACAAGAACTTGTAGACTTCCTTCGAGTTCAAATGATGACAAAGACAAGCAATCCAAGACTCAGATCCCCGCCCTTTCATTCAAAGTCACGACCATGTCTTCATATCCATGAAGAACATGAGGACGACTAGAATTCAAGGAAATTGGACAAGTGAGTGGTCCCTTCCCCGTGAAACGAATAATCTCTCGCATACGCCTACGAAATAGACCTACCATCGTCTATGAAATACCATCCGGTATTTCACGTTTCACTAATCAAATGCTCCTGTTGACCCACTCCCGGTCAGATTATCCCACCACCACCCCCAGTCAAGTCAACGATCATGAAGAATATCTTGTCGAGAGATCCTGATTCTCGTATTCGCCACTTTAAACTGCAATATCTGGTTGAATGGACAGGTTATGCCTTACCTACGTGGAATCCAAATGATTACCATATAAACTGAAGCAATGGATGTCTATCACCAACAATATCCAAGTAAACCCAAGGTTCGTTAGTGTTCGCAGGAGCTCACGGCTATGCTTATGGTACTTTCATACGACTCATTTTCGTTTGGTTCGTCGGGTACATGTCATGGCGCTATCGTTATTACGTTGTTGTTGCTCTCATGCTTTCTGGTTTCCGTTGCAATGAGTCAAGTCTTTGTCATCGAACGAGTTAATGCAGATATGTCAAGGATTTCCCTCTTATTGTACTTTTCCTTCTTCTTTCTTTAAGAACGCCTTCTATCGTTTTTACTCTTGTATTTCACAATACAAACCCTGCTTATACCTCATAACCTTACGCTGTCGCCGTCCTCAAGTCCTCTATACTTGAACATTCCGTAGCCTGTGGAACCTCGTAAAACACTCTCGTCGCTAGTTTTCCTTCAAGAAGACGCTTATCTCGTGATACCTGAGAGCTTGAAGATAAACCTCGCCCCTTTTCGCTGATTGATCTCGATAGTAAGTCGTGGGTTTGTCGGTTGTATTGTGATTTGGAGGATTGTACAATCTCTTTGTTCTTCTGCTATTTTTCGGTTATGAGTTTTGTTAAGGAAAGTATTTAAGCGATGGATTTCGATCGTGTTTGGTTCTCTCTTCTTCTTTCCTTAAGAACGTTCTCGTTCCACTTCTACTGTATCTGTTATAATTCCACTTCGATTCTGCCTTAGAATCCTCGCTGTCGCCGCGAAAACATCACCGATACTTCGCTCAAGACACCCCCGTAGGACCTGTAGACCATACTGCACTCCTCGAACGCGTTTGGTTTCGCCAAGAAGACTGCTCACCTTCGTGATACTGAAGGGCTTAGAGAGAGACCATCGTGAGATTACGTTGCTCATCTCGTCATCTGGCCTCGTAACTAAATGTGAGTTCATAGTTGATCCTCTACAGGAAGCGCGTATGACAGAACTGGGAAAGCCTTTGCCAGCGTACAGAGATGGCCCGCTCTACAATCGAACCGAGAAATAATAGGGCTGGAGGACCAAATAAAGCATCGCGGGATAACGAGAAAAGCTACGAGGTAAAACTCAGTACCGCAAATCCAAATCGATAATGCTTACAGGATCAAAGGGTTACAGAAGCAGCGCCTTATCGCCAGACTCCGCCAGGAACGAACGAGCGAGACCAAACCTCTCGGCCGCATTCACGCCTCTGTACGCTCACACGCGCCGACAGCCTCTGCCGCATTTCAGAGCGCATGCGGAGCGGAGAAATTCGATGGTCGTAGGCTCGGTTTCATCTTCAGCTGCGCTCCAAACTCGGTCCAGGACCGTTTTGCAAACGAGACGCGATGATATTATATACCGTCAATCGGGGAGGAGCGCTCTAGAACAGGTTCGTCACACGGATTCTCTCAGGCCTCAGCAGAAGCTCATAACGCAGAAGCTAACAGGAACCAGGCCGCGCGACGAGAACAACGTCAAGGAAAGCGTGATTCTCAGCCTATTTGGTGACTTTCAAAGAATTATGGGACAACTTAATTTCGATGAGAATTCAAAAATGGATGCATTAGAACACGGCATGTCAGAGGAATTGAAAGAAGCCATGGTTTTCGCACCGATTCGTGCCTCACGAGATGATTCTCACTTACCGACTGGATAACCGGATCCAGAGCCCGCAAGGCTGAGAAACGAGGAAACGCCAGAGATAATATGGGTCAATTCGGTCACGCCGCCTCTCCTCTGCCTCCTCCTTTCTCGGGAGGACTAGCCTATGGACCTATCTTTCGGACCTTGTGCAATCTCTCTCGTCCTCACAGACCAACGATACTGCAATGGTTAACGGCCGAAGGAAACTCTCAGAGGAAGAGAAAGCAATGGCGCCGTGCCACCGGAAAGTGCATGTTCTGTGCCGCCCCAGATCACTCATACGCCAATTGCCTCCATGCCCCAGAAACCTCTGATGAGGAGCCTCCGCCCCACCTGCCACCCGTCTGCACCGCCTCCTCCCTGCCACCGCCACCACTTCCTCCTCAATTTTTCGACTTTAGAATCAGCAGACTCAGCCAACGAGTCTTTAAACTAGTACAACCAAGGTCGATCAGTGGCACCTTGGTTCAAAATTTCTTACCTCTATCTGCATTTTCGATTTCTGGGTTTCGGTTTCGGTATAAGCGTGGAGGATCGATTGGATGGGGAACATTTTGTAATATCGTGCAATATTTCCCATAGCAATAAAATCATAAAAACACACGCCTTACTAGACACTGGAGCCTCCGGATTTGCATTTATTGATCAGAAATTCGCGAGTCGCACTCCTGCCTCTTACCCCCTTAAAAACTCCCGCCAACTTGAAGTCATCGATGGTCGTCCGGTTAGCTCAGGAGACATCACACACATCGCCAATCTCAATCTCTCGGTACAAAACCACTGTGAACAAGCCCCCTTGTTTCGTGACACAAGCAGTCATTCTGCACTTGTCACAAGCATACGCTTGGATGAATTACCATGATGTCCGTCTCCATTTTGCCGATAAACGCATTGAATTTAATTCCAAACTCTGCACTGCGCTCCTCGTTCGCCAATTGTCTCCACCTCCTCTCGATCCCATCTCATTTATTGGCGCTGCCAGTTTTAGAACTCTCACCAGAAAACGAAATTTACAAGCCTACGCCATGTCATTATATGAAATAAACAAAATCATAGATGACAAAACAACCAAAGAGGAGTGGAGGTCACGTATTCCGGCAGAATACCATGAATTTTTGGACATGTTCGACAAGAAGAAAGCGAGGACTTACGCCGCTCCTATGACCATAAGATACAGTTGATAGAAGGACAAGACGCTCGCCTTCGGACCACTGTACGGGATGTCCCGAGAAGAGCTGATTGTCTTAAAAAGTATATCGAGGACAATCTTGAGAAAGGATTCGTTCGTGCTAGCTCCTCACGGATCACTGTGCTATTTGTCAAAAGGCTGACGGATTCACTACGACTCTGCGTGGATTAGAGGCCTTAATGCTATTACCGTCAAGGATCGTTATACCTCTCATAAATCCGAAACGCTGGACCGGGCGCAGAAGCGCGATAGTGGTACACCAAATTAGACGCCCGCGATGGATATCGCAAGTGCGCGTTGCGGAGGAGATGAATGGAAAACCGCCTTCCGCACTCGGTATGGTGCTTTACGAATACCAGGTTATGCCATTCGGTCTAACCAATCTTGAACGTTCAACGATTCGTAAATGACTGTCTCACGGAATACCTAGACATCTTACTGCGCGCCTATCTAGATGATATCATAAATACAGTGATACCTTCGAAGAGCGCAGATTCACGTCCGCAAAGTCCTTCAAACTCTCAAGAACAATGACATCCTGCTAAAACCCGAAAAATGCGAGTTTGAGGTACAGACTACTAAGTACCTTGATGTATCACCCCGATGGTATTAAAATGGATGAAGAAAAACTCAAAGCTGTTCGAGAATGGGGAACACCCAAGAGTGTAAAAGATGTTCAAGCGTTTTTGGGTTTTTGCCAATTTTACCGCCGGTTAATACTAGGATTCTCTAAATTAGGCTGCCCCTCTTACTGCTCACTAGGAAAGGTATTACTTTTGAATGGTCGGTCGAAGCGACGTAGCCTTCGAAAACCTCAAACACGCCTTTACTACCGCCCCGATTCTTATCCATTTCGATCACGATAAGAAAATTATCGTGGAAACGGATGCTTCAGATTTCGTATCCGGAGGAGTCTATCGCATGATACGATGATAATGGCATTCTACACCCGGTGGCCTTCTTTTCGAAGAAACGTTACGCGGAATGTAATTACGAAATTTACGACAAGGAACTGCTGGCGATTATCCGGGTCTTTGAAGAATGGCGCCGGAACTCGAAGGCTCGAAACATCCTATTGACGTAATCAGTGACCATAAGAACCTCGAGTATTTTATGAGCACCAAACAACTCAACCGCCGTCAAGCCAGATGGGGTGAGTCTATCCCGCTTCGATTTCGTAATCACATACCGACCAGGCAAAGAAGGAGGAAACCGGACGCTTTAACTCGGAGATCGGGAGATCTCCCAGGAAGGGATGAAAGACTAGCACACCAAAGTCAGGTGGTCTTAAAGAAAGAAAATATAGATCACGTAAGTTTGTTGTCGAACCTTTGTCGAATGAAGCCGCGTGAGTCAGCATTTAAACTCTTTAAAGAAGGATATACCGCTGATAAATTCCCTGAAAAATCCTCACTAGCGTTACGAAATAAGGACCAACAATCCAAGGAGATCACCTTAGCGAGTGCGAAGAGAACAACAAACTCTATTACGAGATTGTATCTACGTTCAGGACTTTCTTTCCTCCGCCTTGAATTGATCAAAAGACACCATGACGTCCCCGCCGCTGGCCAGGTCGGGACAAGACTTTCGAACTCCTTACCAGAGGATTCTATTGGCCCAAGATGAGGGAGTCAATCAGTAGATATGTCCGAAATTGCCATATCTGTAAAGCAACCAACCCAACGCACGCGCAAGAGTTCTCCGCCCCTACCTATTCCTAACCGACATGGCAAGAAAATCTCATGGATTTCGTTACCGGCCTACCTGAATCAAACGGCTATGACGCTATTATGGTAGTGGTTGACCGTCTGTCTAAAATGCGTCACCTTATCCCTTGTAATACCACCGTCAATTCCAGACGTAGCGATCTATATCTACAACACGTCTGAAGCTACACGGTTTACCCACGCACATTACTTCGACCGAGGCACTCAATTCACTGCCCATTTCTGGAAAGAATTATGCCAACGTTTAGGAATACGAGCCCGGATGTCCACTGCTTTCCACCCAAACAGACGGCAAACAGAGAGATTAAACGCGGTAATGGAACAAGTACCTCCGATCATACGTATCCTATCAACAAGAAGATTGGAACAGATGGCTACCTATGGCGGAATTCTCGGCTAATAACCAAGAATCGGCGAGTACGAAAGTATCCCCCTTTTAGCTAATTACGGATACCACCTCGATTCGATACTTATCGTTCCGACGATCACCCTCGAGTCAAGACGCCGCTACTTTTGCCAATAAGATGCAGTGAGCTGTACGATCACCTTAGGATACAGATTAGAACCGCTCAAGACATCAAGAGACCATTGTTAATAAACACCGAACTCCAGCCCCGGCGTATCAAATCAACGACCAAGTCTTCGTATCCATGAAGAATATTAGAACTACTCGTAACGCCAGGAAATTAGATTGGAAATGGATGGGTCCCTACACAGTGAAGAAAATTGTTTACATTTGCCTATGAGATTGACCTCCCTTCGTCGGTCAAATATCATCCGGTATTTCATGTTTCTCTGTTAAAACCGCGGCTCACGATCTTTCTCAGGACAAATTATCCCTCCACCGCCGCCCCTTGTTGTCTACGATCAAGAAGAGTATTATATCGAGAAAATCTTGGATCAACGTATATATCGCAATAAACAACAATACCTCGTCGAATGGACCGGCTATGCCCATCCTACCTGGGAACCTGTGGTGGACCTTGTAGATACTTCGGCACTGGAAAAGCTTTGGGCTACCCAGACGTTGGCTACTCCTAGTGTTCGCAGGGGCTCACGCTTGAAGAGGGGAGCTACTTTCATGGATTGATCTCGGATAGTAAGTCATGGTTGGGTTGTCGGTTGTATTGTGATTTGGAGGGTTGTACAATCTCTTTGTTCTTCGGTTATTTTTCGGTTATAAGTTTTGTTAAGGAAAGCGGGGTATTTAAGCGATGGATTTCGATCGTGTTTGGTTCTCTTCTTCTTCTTTCCTTAAGCAACGTTCTCGTTCCACTTCTACTGTATCTGTTATAATTAAACCGATTCTGCCTTAGAATCATCGCTGTCGCGAAACATCACCGATACTTCGCCTTGAAGTACACCCCCCGTAGGACCTGTAGACCATACTGCACTCCTCGAACGTGTTGGTTTCTCGCTTAAGTAGCACTGCTCACCTTCAGGGATACTGAAGGGCTTAGAGAGAGACCATCCGTGAGACCCCTTGAGACAGGTATAACAGCTTCATATGCCTCCATGCTCCACTTTGCCCATAACTCTTCTGCTGGGTCTATTGTCTAACAATTTCTTTCGTACTCCCTTTTTGTATCCGTAATTACCTGCATCACTATCTCTTTCCATCCCATTTTTGTTTTCGCTCCTCCGGATTCCAATTCTAATGTCGTGTTTCCGGTTAGGTCCACGCTGCCCGGGGTATCGATACTATTGTCGTATCCGATGCACGGTGACCCTAGCTCCTCTGTTCCCTCCCTTCCCCCCTTCTCCCCTTGACTCTCTCTTAGTATTTCCACTGCCTTCACACATGCTTCAATCACTTCCGCTTCCTTATCTTCCGTCATCTCTGTGTCCTCCTCTTCTTCCCCTTTCCTGAACAGTCCTTTGACCTTCTCCTCTCCTTCTATCACCTCGGTACTGGTTGCCGTATTGCTTATCTTTTCCATTGCTTCCTTTGCCTTCCTCTCTCTTCCTTCCCTTTCGTTTTTCTCCTTCCTCGACCCTAGAATATCGCTGTATTTTATCTCCATCATTTTGTTGTCCTTCTTGATAAAATATTTCTTGTTTCTCGATATCTCTTCTTCATAGGTTCCTTCGTTTACCGGTTGGTGTCCTAGATGGTTCCCGTGAAGTCTTTTCTTTTCTTCTTTACTGGCCGCCCTGTACACCTTGTAAATATTCTCACCTACAAACGCTTTCCTGCTATTCTCCCATGGTAGCTTTTACGGATACGAAGGAGTAAATGGGAGAGGAATGTGGCATGGGTTGTGGTCAGGATCTCGGTTAAGGATTACAATGTCTTTGTGTTTCGGTTAGTTTTTGGGTCATTTTTGGGTTATGAGTCATAAGGGTTGAAAAGCGGGGTATTTAAAGAATGGATTTCGGTCGTTTGTGTATTTTCTTTCTTCTTTTCTTAAGCAACATTCTTACTTTACTTCTACTGTATTATTTGAATACTACCTCAATTCTAGAATCGCGGTCGGCATCATTTGTGAAAACCTTCTGCTTCTCGCGCGAGTTAGGCATAGGACGTAAACTTGTCGTGACTCTTGTCGACGGCTCGGCTTAAGTAGCTTCCTTCGAGGGGATCTTGAAGAACGAGGATCAGCGAGTCTCTCTCGCAAACTCGAATAGCTCCTCTGGTGATCATCTTATCGCTTATCTTATCGCTTATCTTATCTCAGATCTTATCGTTGATCTTATCGTTGATCTTATCTTATCTGTTATCTTATCTTGTCGTTATCTGATTGTATCTAGCACCTTCCAGAAGGTGCTAGAAGTCTTGGCGTTAGGTTGATGCATTGTCTCTTGATGGGTTAGGGTTGAATTTTTTTTCCAAGTGCCACCGAGGTTTTATCTAGTTAGATAGAAGCTTTTATCTGTTCCTTAATAATAATCCAGCAGTAAACAATAACAAAGGCCCAAGATTTTGGCCTAAACATAAAGCTATAAAATAGCTTATCTGGTTGTGGAGATACTTGCTAAAAACCCGAAAATTGGGTGAGAATGGACCAATTTTGGTGGGGTGCCACCTAGAAAACTGAGGTTGGAACACCAAAAACCGCAAAAGTTGAGTTGGATTTTCGCGGGTGGGTATACTGATAGAGATTTGTCTGCTGATTCCGAATATATGCCTGGTTTGTTGTTTGAACTGCTGGTTGTTGAGTTATTTCCAAAAATTCGTCCTAACGTGGTGGTTGTCGCTTACTGACCTATAAGAGTATTCGTGTTGAATAGAATGATTATTCGTGATGCTCAGTACACCGGTAAAGTAATAAAGAGAAAACAGAATAGAAGAACGGGGGAAAGCCCCCATATATATACTCCCTATGGAGTCATATACTAGTATAAACAGGTTTATGGGGGCTCTTTGGGCGCCGAATAGATCGGCCGAGCAACCCCCATTAGTAGCGATGACATGCCACTAGGAAACCTATAGATATATTCCGTATATCTAACAATTCGTGTTGGAGAAGCTTCCTAATACGGGGTGCCTCCACGAGCGTGGCTTCGGAGTCGGAAATGATTGAGAGACAGGTACCCGAGCACATGCACACGGGCGCTCGAGCACCCGAGAGAGCTACTTATATAGAGGCCGTACGCCCACCTCTAGCAAGCAAGAAATACAAGCAGTCAGGTCTTCTATTCCCCACTACGTACCCCAATATTACAACAATCTGCCCTATCCTATGGCCATGGATCGTAGAAACAGCTTTTCGCACGGAAAACTGTGCGGATTTTACGGGTCATTTTTTCAATAATTAATTACTTAACGTGGGACCTCCTACACTCCTACCTTCAATTTATAGTATCAAATTAAATCAATGGAGGTACCTATAGTTTTTTTCTATTGTTTTTTCAAATTTTTCTCACCATCCAGAATGACTACATGTATCTTTTGGGTCCTGGCACCCACGTGCACGTGCACCATTACTTAAATCGATGTTTTTTCGATGTATAACTACTGTCATATCTATTCTAGATCTATTTTACTCACCGAATTTATGCTGAAGGTATTACAATGGTAAGTTACTGTTTCACCTTTCGCTAAAATTCACATAATTTTCGCCAAGAGTAGTTATACACACGATAGTACTCACAAAAAACACATCTTATTAAATATTTCAATTTGTGGAATGTTTTTAAGTTAGTCAAGATGATTGAAAATTTCTCAGATTTTTAAGAGGATATTTTGTGGTGCTGTGGTTGAGCTATTTATTGACTTAATTCGCACGGTTTTCAGTGCACGTTTCGTTACGGTCCAGGGGATAAGGATATGATACTGCGCCCCGGGCCCAGGCATATTCTTATAGGGCGATTCAGCTATACCGGCAAATATGTATGCAGCACATGTAGGTAGACCTGAATTGCTGCATAACGGAATGATATATCCGAGTAGGCTGAGGCTTGGCACGGGTTGCTTTGCTTCAAGGCGGATTTCTAAATTGTGCCATGGCTAGAACCAGTGGACGGTGAAGCGATATCTGTGACCAGTTTACGTATTGATATTACTTGCATATAGGAGATGGTATTGCTTTATATTGGTTTTTCTATACCCTGATTTTGTGCCCTGCTAGGCTTTATATTTCCATCTATCGGGCACAACTCCCATGTACTAACTGCGCATATAGCTGATGTGTATCCTGTTTTTGTTATTTAGCTACCCCATCTGAACTAGACATGCCTGATAGTACTACATGTGGTTCGAAATCCTCGATCTACCGAAACAATGTTAACGTTGAGGGCAGTACGACTAGAACTATTAATCTAATAAGCACTATGTCGAGTATTCTAGCTCTATATATACCTTATTACCTACCAAGTTTTACCCTTCTCTCCATGTACTCTATACGCAATACTACCTGTAAGACGTTTACTAACTGAGATATCAAAGGGGTGCCGTTGAGTTTCCTTCATTTATCCCAGCTGGCCGACTCTTACGTATTTGTATGCGCAACCACTGTCTACGCTGTTCGCCTTTTTTGTTTATCCCACAGTACTAGTTAATACATTAGATGTGTGTATCTTTAGCTAAACTTAGAACTAGCTGCGCATATAGTAAACCTATTAGAACTCCGGTTGGCTGCGCTTGAACCTCAGCTGGAATTATGATACATATAGGTATGGAAACTTAGAGCCCTAGCAGCGCTAACCTAGATGTCTTAGCACAATGTGATCATTGATATTTCCCTGAACCCGAGGCTATGAGGGATTATAGGATATGTGCATGATCATGCTGGAATCTGTTTCTAGTTGAAACAATTGAAACCCCTCCAAAATGACTAGTTAAAACAGAATGACCTTAAGTTATCAGCTAGAAATGTAGCTAGAGTATGGATTAAATTTTGACAGGGTTCTGCCATAGAATAAAGTTTTTAGTCAAGATTGACTGGAATTGTGATAGGTTTAACTGTATATAATTTCCCTAAGTCAAGCTGTATCCCCTGATCACGCAGAATTGTCAAATATCAAGATCACAATATATCACTCGTTTTCTTTATTCCGAGCTTGTTGTAATATTAGGGCGCGTAGGGAGGAATGGAAGACTCAATTGTTTGTACTACTTGCTTGCTAGGGGTGAGCATACGGCCCCTATTTAAATAGCTCTCTCGGGTGCCCAAGTACCCGTGTACTCGGGTACCTGTCTCTCAATCGTTTCCGACTCCGAAGCCACACCCGTGGAGGCACCCCGTATTAGGAAGCATCTCCAAAAGAGCTAAGCCCAATATGACCCGAATTTTCTACCGATCCTCAAGTTTTAGTATAAATCCTACATGTATATTCCAACTAAAAAGACTTCTTATCTTCAGAAGCTTCATACAAAATCACTCGACCAAGGCTCCCTGAAATAGGAGCCCCCCAGCCGTAGCTCTAGAGGCCAGAAATAACGGGAGGCACGGGCCCGAGTACATGAAAAATTCTTGAATATAGGCTACATAATTATAAATATACATATAAACGGGGTGTCTTCATGAGAGTCAAGCGATTTCAATTTACCTCGACTGTGCTTTTGCTTCGATGTGGATACAACACTTTCAGGTAGCGTATCATATGAATCATAGTTCGCCAATAGGTGTGTAGCAATACATCACTCAGGCACGGCTAAGTTGCACAGCCCTGAGTGCGCATACATGTGTATGTATATTTTTTGGGTTGTGAGATCTACACGGTTAAATTGCAGCTGACGTAATGGCATATGTACTACGGGTGCGGGTGAGAGTCTGTCATTCACCAGGTGGTGGTGCTGGTGGTGTGAAACTCGACCGCCAACTCAACTCAAGACCACGGAAGCCCTTAGATTTTTACAGCAAGCTCACATAAAGTAGAGAGGTTTCAGAGATAGAGAGAATTGAATTTTACCCAGCAAAAGAAGAGCACTAGAAGGTCGAGCGCAAAGAGGGGTGCCAAAGCCAGCACCGCCACCTAGTGACAGACTTTCTTCTACACTGTAGTACAGTCCCGTCCGAAAAGTTTTGGCACCCCTCATCGATATCTCTATTGAGCACCTGCGGCAGATTGAGGCTATAATTTTTGTAGAAGGTAGCTATGTGAAGTTGTTAGGCGTTATTCAGCATCTCAGGGTTTCTATAGCTTTCTTCTCTTTTGATTTACTTTTTCCTATCTCGATCCACGACTATTCGGTTTATTATCTGTGGTTGGTAGGGTGTCAGGACTTCGCGAACATGACTGTACATATAGATCTAATTCCAATAGAACACAGCTCTCTACTTGAATACAATTCGAGAATGGGCTAAAAGCGGTCGGCCGGCCGAGGGCTATTGAGCAACGTTACCACGCCAACACCCATGCCCGATCCGATCGTGGATGGAATACCTAGGATTAGTAAACGGATAAATGCGTGTGTATATACCAAGATCAGTGGTGGTAAGCTCTCGATCATAATGTTTCATATTTTGTTGAGTGTTATTTAAACAGCGTATGGGAACCAAAAAAGTTCCCTTAGGGCCGGGCTTAAAGCAAATTTCATTTAAGAGGAAACCCTTCTTAGAATTTTTTTTCTACTCCAGGAACTGTCCCCATGTTGAATAAGCCCACTCACGGCGCTGATATCCAACCACTTCAGGCTTCCGTTTGAAGCTGTCGACTATACAACCTTTTCTCTGCGCCTAAAACCCATATCCAAGACATGGCCGATCAAAAGAGGAGTCAAACCATGCCTTCTGAGCTTAATTCGGCCCAAGAAATAGAAGCTGAAAGTGCTAAGGGTGCTGTATGTTTCGAAGCCCAGCTGAATGTTTTTCTCAAGGCTAACACCGCCCTCAAAAGGCACAACCCGTAGAAAATGAAAATACCAGGTCGCACGTCCGATCGAACAAGAATCCACCACAGGTGAAGAATATCTCATCGCAACCCGACTTTCTAGGTCCAAATCCTAACAAATCCCATCTTTAGTATGTGACTCTGTCACTCTTCCAAAAAGGGGAGCGAGTTTGGATTGTAGGAGATCAGTCAGGACCGTATCTGGTGATGGACGTTTTGGGAGACGAAATGTACGAAATCCGACTTGCGCAAATGCTTTCAAGCCTCGGACTCGTGATTAGCGGCTCTCAGTTGAGCCGCTCACGATAAGGCTGCGGGCTATGGGAGCATCTGTAAGTGAATAATTGGGAAAGCCCCAGAATTACATGTAGGTAGCCACATGTATGTTTGGACTTCCTGATCTATTTAAGTAGTAATAAAGGCAGAATAAAATTCTACTTTATTTTAAAGAAGGTTTGTCATCACCCAGTTGTATCGCGGTACTTCAAAAACTGCAGGGACTTTTTGGACGCGGCTGTACATAGCTGCACGCCTCGCCAACCAATCAAAAGCCGCAAAAAAGCTCAACAAACGAATGGGTTTGTCTCGAGCCTAGGCGGTGACTATGGATCGGTAAAATAACGTATTTTACGAGTATTATACCGTATCAAAAATACGATACATACCCGCACAGACCACTTTATCTTATAATGCTATATAATACATAAAATACAATACAATACATTACAATACATATGCATTACAGTGCGGTATTATTACAAGTCTGATCCTTAGTGGTGACCTCTAGCAAGGCGCCTAAATTTAAATTTTGAGCCCCAGCTATGGGTCATATTGGGCGTGCATATGCACCGCTAAAATTTTGCAATGTTGGGTACCGATACACTCTCAGAGCCTCTCAGAGCCTCGTTCTGCATTCAACCTTAACGTAGCATCATACCTGGATGAAGAACCACACTGTGTGTACCCAGAATACCCGGGATCTAAGCCTTCGAGCCTGGAAGATTTGCGTATACTTGCTAACCCCAAATTTTGGAGAGTATCTCGTCTACTCGAAAAGACAAGGCCAGTGGATCGGGACAGGTTTTGCTAGATCGAGGGAGGGGGTGGCTTTAAATCTGAGGTCATTAGTACTTACTGGGTTCTAGAGTGTCGACCCTCCTTTTCTAATGAGGCGTTATAGTTTGTCTACATGAAGGCGGTATGCCTAAGCCATGGGTGCTAACTAGATCTGCATGTGCAGTATTCATGATTTTGTTAGAGTTCTTTTCTTTGGGGGTTTTTTGAGTACGAGCTCGAGCACTCCTGCCTCAGTTAGAGAATATCTCGCTGGCCACAAAGTATTGATTTTGGACTGTAGGTATGTCATCCTTCCAGACATATACTTTCCTATGCCGTCTAGGGCCATCGTTTGCCCAATTTTTGGTAGCTTTTTCTAAGTTCATAGCAATAACAATAAAATGCAATTAAACTATACATTTTGTTAGTATTAATACCGAGTAAGGATACACTTGGAGGGCTGTGGTAATGTACATTCAGTAGCTTCTGGCGGTGTAAGGTGAATCTGCCAAACCCGGCAAGCTTAATTATAGTTCCGCGGATAACCGAATAGTAGAAAGTGCCTGATTAAGAAAGGATTTCTTCCCCTGGAGTTGCTTCTAAAACTGTAGATGACCAAATTCCTAAAGAGCCAAAAATCAAAATCAGCAAAACCAAGCTTCCTCCTTTTTCTACGAGGGAAAATTATGTTTACTTTTCTATAGGTACATGTACTATTGGTTTTCCTCGTATTTTTCTATTTATTTTGCGTCCCATCGATTTAGACGAGATTCGAGGAGCAATCGCGATTCTATATCATAGACTGTTAACGTTGCTCGTGTCTAATCTAATCCTTTCCCTAGCTTGGGGAGGCTGGTATCAATGTATTTTCCAAGTGAATCCAATATCCAATTTCACCACTACGTGCACACCCGCACTACCATCGTGTAGTCAGAGAGCTTCACTGGGTTGGTAATGCATACTCATGGTATACCTAGAATTCATTGTGGCTATGGGGGTAGTTGCTTTTAGATCGACCATGTACTTGTGCTCTAGCATAAGCACCTGGAAATGCCTTTTGGTGGTAACGTTTTTTAATTCGTCCCGCAGCAGCACTTCAAAATATGGATGGCTAAAGTTTTACCCTTGTTTTCAGGTACTTATGCTAGAGCACAAGTAATTAGCGAGTAGTCACCAAGGCTAGCCTTGCCTCAGATTTAACCTAAACCCCTAAACCCGTGTATTGTGGCCATGGTATCGTCGTTCAATGGGGCGACAACGGTAATACCACACTCCAGCAATGTGGCTATTTGTCCATGTTCACAAGAGAGTTTAGAGCTATGCCTCAAGGTAAAAATATTTCTTACGTAGTTCTACCCACTTGTTTATTTTTATACTTTACTTAAACTCCATTGTCTACGTATACATGGTGAAGTTGGTCCTGTTGTTGGGGGATATTATTGCTGTCGTCTCATTAAACGATTATCACAGTACACGTACAGGTATGTAAAAGAAATCTTGACATCCCCCCACCTTAAGCTTATCAACGAAACACTCACCGGGTGTCTTCTTACACGGCTGTCCCATCCTGAGGCCTCGTTCATCGCCGCTCCGCAGCAAATAATGGCGTCCGGAGCCGATGTCCGCTTCCCGTCAGTGGTCCTGTTCGTTGGAAGTAAGTCCAATTGATTAGTATTAAAGGCGGTTAGCCTTGCTCGAAAAATTGGTAGCTATATACCCACGTCTCGAATATATATACTTAGGCCCTTTTTCCTCGCTAGAAGCGTCCTTCCATCAGCTAATAGTCAAAACACATGGCTCCACAACCCGACACCGAGGAGATTCGAAAGCTCTTGAGCAAGCATCTTCATGATCGTCCCCCGGCCAATCTCTACCGGGGGGGGTTCTACAGGAAAGTCACCACACTTGCCCTGACCTGGAAAGAAGACACTATGGGGTGTGTCAGGGAAGCCAGGGCGCTCAACAAGCTTTTCTCGGATAGATTCGGCTTCACCACCAATGAGTTCGCCATACCCTCGGAGAAATCCTACTTAGCTACATCTGAAGCGCTACACAAGCTAATTTTTGATCATGGCAATCTTGGCTCCCTCCTTATAATATATTATGGCGGCCACGGCGATCCGGACAAGGATCACGAGCGCTACGGGGCCGTGTTTGCAGCGTAAGAATACCTCTTTAGTCGGTTTTTAGTTATATGGAGAGTCTGATATTAACTATTCGCTTAGGCATCAATCTGGTGGCCCGACACTCCAATGGGGTCATTTGCAAACTCTGCTGGAGTCCAAGGATACCGAAGCAGATGTGTTGCTAATCCTCGATTGCTGTTATGCAGCGCAAGCAGCTCGAGACCGTGACAAGGCGACCCATAGGTTCCAGCTTTTGGCTGCAGCTGCCAGAGGCTGCAAAACTCCAGGAGTTGGGAAATCATCCTTCACCACTCGATTGATCGAGCAGACTAAAGTACTGCTTGATGCGAAAGGGTTTGTCGGCATAACACAGCTGCATCGCCAATTGGTCAGACGAGATGCAAACTGCACCGAAACGCCCATTCTAGTAGACATGCTGCCCACCGAAGAAAGCACAACGATCAAACTCTGCCCGCTTATTCCAGCATTGACTGTGCCCAGATCCTCGCAGGCGGCAGAAAGAAACCCACCTGGACCAGTCACGCTCAAGTTCATCATACCACAAGGTCTGAACGCGGCTTCCTCTTCTAATGTCACGAGCTGGTTGCGCACGGCGCCTGCTGAGATAGGCGACAAACTGTGGATAGAGGCAGTTTCTTCACCAGCCGAGCAAACAAGACACACCTCCAGCTTTTTGGTCGGGATATCAGGCCTACACAAGAACACCATGGCCTCGGTATCCCCGCGAATGGGAGGATTCCTCGCTCCCGGGTCCCAAGACGGGGGCACGGAAATGAAGCGAAGCGCTTCAGGGATGCTTGTCGAACTCTCAAAGATCGCGGCTGCTTACGCTTGCAAGGTGGTCGTTGACGATCCGAAACTGAGGACAGAAGACCTTCTCGAGCCTGAAGAGTCAGAATACGTCGTGGTTTCAAATTTCCGGCCTGGTTAGATCTCGTTTGTTTAATGTTTTTGGCGGGGCTATTGGTGGTTGGATCTGGCGATATCGACCTACTAATTAATCAACCTTGCACCCTTGTTTTCAGGTTTTTCATAGTATATCAAAGCACTTCTCTCTTAGCTAATTGTTGGGTCAATAGGTAGTAGGATGTAGGGGATGTTTAAGCAGTAGGCACACCTAGAGGAGAGGGCTTGACTACTTTTTCTTTTTTTGTCGTTTTCGAGATTGAATTCTTCCATGTTGCTGTTATAGCACAAGCCATGTATTTCTTTCATCTAGTTAGTCGTTGGGTCAAGAAGGGATGGGATATAGGGGGTGTTGGGATGGTGGGTACACCAAGCGGAGAGGACTTGACTACTCTTTTTTTTCCTTTTTTTGAGAGCATCTCGGTGGGTTGTTAGATCGCAGGGAATGGGGGAGGGGGGATCCGGAGGTGTGGACGTGTGGACGTGTGGAGGGTGCTGAAGCAGTAGACGCACGATGGAGGGAACCCGGCTACTTTTTGACATCTGGTCTAGATATACCCGTGTACTCCTGTCTGCATTGCTTTTGTACAATCAACTCGAGTTGTCCTGGAACTGTTACATTAAATGAACGATAAAATAGAAAAAAAACAATTTTTTCGTAGAGTAAAATGTTTAGGGTACCATTTTTTAGTGAGTTGATTGATATGTTAGATACTATAGCCACTTTCCCCACCCACCTATCACAATACCTACACCTACACCGTTGCAGAATAGCTCTCTTTATAGCAGGCGAGCCCCACTTAAGAATATCATATAATTTTGACCATAATGGACAGGACCCATGCGATAGGAAGAGATTCTTAGCGGGTTGGATGCACGATAATTAGGTCTCAGCCATAACTGAGCCCAATGTGCATTTGATCGATCGGGCAATTTCTTTTCGTCTATATACGATCCTCTTCTTTACGGCCGAGGTTATATATACGGTATTAAGAAAAAAACACCACCGGTTGGAGCAAAGCAGCTGTGGTATCTGCATGTAGCATACAAACTCATTAGAAACATAATACACTGAAGGTTCCCCCCCAAAAAAACAAAAACAAAACAAGAATCCTAATGGGTATTGTGTGTGTACGGATAAACTTAGATCAACTAGAATTGGGTGCGGAACGCCGTTATCTTACCAAACTCAGATGGTGCCTTGTCAAACTCCAAGAAAGAAAAAACCCTCCTAACCAAGATATCTGCGACAGCAATAGGCCTTAAGGATGTTCCCTCGAAGTATAGATTTTGTACTAGCACCAATATTCAAATTTATCCCCCCCCAAAAAAGTTAATTTTTTTTAATCCCCCTCGTCGTATATGTGATCACTCCCTGAGGAATTTTTGGACCGTTCCATTCCGCGCTTTTTACAGCCAAAGATGAAGTTTTATTCCGTCCCAACTGCCGGCTCCAATACTTTGTAAAAGAGATATAGAGCTTCGTCAGCATACTTCCAGATTGTGTATCTTTTCTTGAGTAATTTGGTTGAGTGGGGTGTTCAGAATATCGGCCCAAAATAAGTGGTCTAGATTTAATTATAACCGTGCACCCGGCCCACGATACCAAAACTAATTGCTGCAACAAATTCGCCTGTCATTCGAGGGGATGGCTTTTGGATATTAAATTCATCAATTTGAGGGACTTGGTCACTTGGAGTAACACTTTGGCGAGACTGCGACTCCCATCTCTGAGGCCATACTCGAAGAGGAGAGTTTCCAGCAGCGAGAGCAAGAGCAAGCTCGAGTGATTTTGCATGACCAAAAACCAGCAGAGCAAGAAGTCGTATGGGATGAAGTATATTACAATTTAAAACAGCCACCATATTTTGTACAAGAAATCTAGCAAGATATCTATACATCAATTCCACATTTACGCGACAAACGTAGGGATCTTAACATGACCCTTCTTCCTATCCGGCAACGGGTATCCATATCTAAACCCAACGCTGCCCGCCCTCGCCTCGGTAAGTTTCCATTTCCACCTTCCCTGCTCCACCACCTTCTCTTGTCTGGCTTTCTCTATTGCTTTTTCCCTCTTCAGCTCTTTCAGTTCGTTGGCTATCCTGTCTCGCTCCCTTTGTCGCGCTTCCATTTCACCACCGGATAGATTATCCATCCGCTCGCGCTTGGTTTCAACTAGTTCCGGATGTGGAACAGCCTCATCGGCTGGTGGGAGACCGAATTCTTTTCCAGCATCGATACGTGTGTATTCGCGCGACTCAGAAACGGGGACGAAGGCTTGGCGCGAGGCGAGAGGATGGGACGGGAGGTCCTGGATGTTTTCGTGGATCTGTTGCTGATACGGGGCAAGATGGGTGATGGGGAGCATGCGCTCAAGGGCGGATGTGAGGTAGGTGGAGATGTGCTTACCCTGGAGAGAAACATGTTTGGTTAGTAGGGTGAACACGGTGAGGACGAGGGTAGAGAGTGGTGATAGAGATGTAAAGAGTGGGGATTGCTCAGATGGCCGTTCAATTGCTTAACCATTTTTAAAGTCTTCAAGATTGATCATGAAAATTTGATGTTTCTCCTCATAGCAGAGTGTCGATAAAAAAACGAGGGACACGAAGATAAATATAGAAATGGAAATATAATCAAAAAAAACTCACATCATCAACCCATTCCTTTTCGACAGCTTTCAACCTAACCACAGCTGCAACTCTATCCAAACTGACCCCAAGTTCCGCAGAAACTTTCCTAACACTCTTCCCTTGTATCTGAACTCTCCGGTAAATCTCTTCCCTCATCTCATCACTCAATACTGGCTGGCTTCTGAATGCCTTATTGAATGGGAACGGCACCATGGATGCCGGTTTATTTGTCTCGGATTCTTTGCGTTCCCATGTGGACTTGTTGTACGAAGATATATATTTCGGACCATCATCATCGGCTTGTCTAAAGATGGCACCAGGGCCGTTAACCCAATTGAAAAACTGACTCCGCTGCGACGACGCCTGAGGGGTCGATGTGAAGCGACGAACACATATTGAGGATGGGGGTGGAGGGAGATGGGTTAAGGAGGGTATGGAAGGGATTGGGTTATGCCGTAGTCGAGGTGGCATTGTGAAGTTGGACGAGTTGCGGGGAAAATGAAGGTGGATTTTGTGGGATTAGGAATTTTCGCTGTTCCGGGTAACTACCAGTCACACCACAAGTCTTGGCATTTGTGTGCTCTTGGCGCTGTTTTTCTTCTGACTAATAACTGACTAGCACACTAATAGAGGTAATATGGTTAATCGATTGCTACTTCCTGAGATATCTATTCCTATAATTAGGAACTATGCTGGGTAATTCCGGGGGAGGGGGGATCTTGCTGTAACAGAGCGAGACTCTGTGCACAGCTCCTATGGATTGTTATCGATCCAGGTTTGCACCGTTAGCCGAAATACTAGTCCAGGTTACAGGCACCGTCCACCATAGATTGTAAGTACATAAGTTATCATAGAAACTATTTATGACAATTTAATGAATGCTTCAAGCTGAAGACTTAGTGAGCGAAATACTGAAAAGCTAAGACTGCTAGTGAGATTACAGAGAAGTTTCTTGGTAGCAATTATATATTTACAAAATGCTATGAACTTAGGCGAGAGTTTCCATATACAATTCCCCAAATCGAATTAGATACAAGTAGCGATTCTAATGCTGCATACCATGCGCAGTTTCTTTGGTGAAAATGTAATTTATCATAGGCGATGAAGTTCGAGTCATAATACGTCACTCGTCGCAGGTAATGATCGATGTTGAGAAGGACTTCAAATGATTGGGATTTATCCGCTAGTCTTGGTGTTCTGTACTCGAATAAGGGGTTTCATCGACGCAGAGAAGTGTATGATTTCTTGTTTTCGAAACCGGTTGTGTAGATATCAATTACCGGGGAAACATATTATGCCAAAGTAAATTCCTAGCGGGAGGTGGAGAACCATCTGGAGCCGGATATCGAATAAGCATGCAAATGATTTGAGATAAAATCAGTCTATAACAGCAACAAGGAGCTGAATGAAAATTCCTGTACATATGCCTAAAGATATCATACACTTTCCCTTCTTCTACCACACTTATAGATCGCCCTCCTTCCTCAGCCCCTTCTCCTTCTCAATCTTCTCTACGAGCAACTGCGCACTCGACTTTGGCGGCACATATATCTCCTCCTCTACTTCCACCTCCTGCATCTCAAGCTCAGGGATGTCCGATTCGGATGCCTCTAATCCAGGTATATCCGCATCCTCTTCTAGCAGTGTCTGCTCGCCAAACATGCTCGCCTGCGGGATTGCTGTTGCATCAAGACCCAACGCCTCCCGTTCTTGCGCCAGCTGCTTCTGGTAATGTGGGGAGTTCATGACTCGCCAGCGGAGACGCCAGCCCGTGGGGCCGAGGGAACGGATACGTGCTGGTTTGTTTCCAGTGAGGTAGTTGTCGAGACCGCCAACCTTGTCAATGGTGCCTATCCGTCGGAGTCAATTAAAGTTCAATTGCAGCCAAAGCCTGGGAGCCAGTGTTGAGGAAAATATCGTACGTAATACGCTCGTCGTAATATCTAGCGAGAAATGCTGGTTCAACGCCCTCGAGAAAACACTTCTGTGGCGCACATTGGGTAGCCACGTTCTCCGTGTCTTGTAATTGCTCTCCGGAACGTTGTTTCCAAACTGGATATGCTTCCCCCCGTACAGCCCGAACCAGCTCTGTTTGAATGTGTGCTGAATTGGGTATGGGTACTTTGGGACATTGCGCAGTAGGTGCTGTAGACGGCGCTTCGAGTGCTTCTTCGCTGCAATAGGAGTCGATGAAAAGGCGCGTGCGAACACCTGGCCGAAGCTCGCGAAGGCCTCAGTAGGGCGAAAAGGCGTTATCGAATTCATCGGGAGTGCCAGGGGGGTAGAACTGCGAATGGAGTCTGCTGTGGTAGCGGGGTTGAATTTCTGATCCTCCCCTCCGTAACGGGTTAGTCTGTCGGCGAAATCGAGATTATGTCAGCTTTCGGCAAAATATTTTTTTTCGTTCGTGTGTCTTGGCGAGGCTACAGCATAAATAATGCCCTCCCTCCCGCATCCCTCCCCCTTTCAACATCACGGATCTGTGCCTTTTGATCCTGCCCACCCTTCGGGGATGTGTGTGGTTGATTGACTGGCAGTTCGGCGGACTATGGAAGCATTTACTGTTCCTCTACGGGGGAGCGGTTGGTGGTGTAAATCCGACGTCGACAGATCAGGGAGAAAGTATCTTTGGCATCTTGAGCTCGCCGTCTGAAAGGGCAGCTGAATTCGGTGCCAGGGATTGGGCGTCATATTCCATTGCGCTGCGTATAGGGACGTTGTCCCATGACGCTTGGGCTAAACCATGGCTGCGAACATTTCTTTTGGGTGGCTTTTTTGTAGGTAGACGGAAATAAAATTAATTGTTTCAAAAATATGTGGTCCTCGTTTGTGTTACCGTAAAGTCGTCAATAACCATCAAACATATTCTATGTATAAACGAAACAAACATTCCCATCCATCCACCACTCGCTCTACCGCTCCCAGCCAGGTCTGCTCCTAACCGAGTCCATGTTTCTCTTCCTTCTTTCTCCTCTTTTTTCGCTTCGTACTCGCAGCCAAAAACTCTAGCTTCCACGTCTCAACGGCATCCAGTAAACCCAGTTCATCTTCCAGCGGTCCGTACATCATCGCAATCCGCTCAATCCGCTTCATACCTTCCTTGAGCATATCGAGCTCGGCTTCTGTGTCTTCTCTGTGGCTCTTGCTGGAGGGGTTTAGTACGTGATAAACAGTTATGGAAGGATCAGAGGGACGTACAGCATTGATAGAGCTTTAACTTCGCTCTGAAGATGGGAAATTTCCTCATTCGCAATCCGAGCCTGCTCATCCGCGACAGTTTGTGCTTGCTGCTCCGAAGTTAGCCACAAACTCGATATAATCTTGAACCTCTAGAGGTAAAACCAACTCTCATCTCCTCTTCCTTTCTCTGCACCTCCTCGGCCCTCTGTCCGCCATTTCCCTCCTCCTCTTTTTCCCTAGCTTTACAAACCCTACACTCTATTTCATCCAGCATACTCTCTTCTTTGTCTCTCCCTCGAGGCCACACCTGCCATTCCACCTGCTCGCGTATCCGTCTCTCCCGTAATAAGTCTCTCAGCGAATCGGTGACTGCCAGCTCGAGCGTCCAGATGCGCGCCGTGAGGCTAGCTTCACGGACGCCGAACCCCTCACGTTCACTGACAAGCGTATCTTTGAGGGAACGCACCATAGCAAGAGCCTTAGTAGTTTGCGTGGAAGGGGGGGTATTAGCGCTGTGTAGAAGGACAAGCAGGTCTTCGTTTTCTACGCATCACCAGGTATTAAAAAAATGTATCACTATGGCCACCAATAAAGACCCAAACCAACCTTTCAAGAGCTCCGCGTTCTCCGTCTCGAGCTCTCTTATCCGGCTCTCATAGGTATCCATCAACGTCTTCTCCTCCAACGTCGCACTGGCAACCGTATCAAGCAACCGGACAACATCCTCATAGCCTGTCTGTTTCTCCGTCGGTCTACCGTTCGTAAAAGATGCAAACGACCAATCTCCACGTGAGTCCTGGCCTACGGTATTCCGGCGCCGCGGGGACGGCGATTCGTGACCCAAGCGTTGCGGTGATGGCGTCCGTGTCTGTACTTTTATATAAGAACAAAATACCCCCAAAAATATAGTGAGAACGGAGTAATACCGTATGTCTGCGATCCGTATTCTGTTGCGGAGGGGGGAGCTCAATGCCGTTCATTGTGTACCAGTATCATGTCAGCGTTGTAGCCTCTCTCTCCTTCCCCTCCACACTGCAATATCAAGTTATCGGCCTCTTTCTTATCTTATCTGATTGATCGTTTTTTCATGGGCCCCACGCCAAGATTTCTTGCACTGAGCCGCAGAACTTTTTTTTGTGGGTGTCGCAACGTCCTGAACTTGCAACCGTTGGTTTTTTTTAAAAAACTGTTATTTTCAATTGCAGGATTAACGATGGCCCCTCCGAATTCGAAAAAACGACATGTTCCGCCGGCTGAGGAGTTTGAACATTCGGATGTCTCGGAGAATGACTTTGAGGTTGGTCTGTTGGACGGTGCATTAAGCCAGAGTGAAGACGAGGAGGAAGACGATAGTGATTTTGATTCTTCTGGCGAGGGGAGCGAGGAAGAAGACGAAGATGAGGATGAGGATGAGGAGGAAGACGAGGAGGAAGGAGAAGAAGACAGCGACAGCAAGGACGAACCTAAGGTAGAAGAGAAACTATCTGAAATGGCAATCACCAAAAAAGATAAATTCGAATCTGAACGCAAAATCGTTCTCGACTCGGCGGGTAATCAGCGCTACATATATCCTGAGATTGATCCGGTGTATGATTCTGACGACACGGATGCTGAGGAGACTAATACGATTGGGAATATCCCGCTGGACTTCTACGACGAGTATCCGCATGTGGGCTACGATATCAATGGGAAGAAGATCATGCGCCCTGCTAAGGGCGAGGCGCTGGATGCGTTGCTGGAGAGCATTGAGGTGCCGAAGGGCTGGACAGGGTTGACGGATAAGAATACGGGGACTGGGTTGAAGCTTACGGATGAAGAGTTGGAGATGGTGCGGAAGATACAGATGGATGAGAATGTGGCGGGCTATGATCCTTACCAAGTAAGTCTACCTATTCAGCTACTTCTAAATCTCTTTCTGAAGCCAATTGAGAATCTATGATACTAATATAAATGTGCAATAGCCAACTGTAGAATACTTCACCTCAAAAACAGAACTAATGCCTCTCTCCGCTGCTCCCGAACCTAAACGCCGTTTCATCCCCTCCAAGCACGAAGCCAAGCGCATCATGAAGATTGTAGCAGCGATCCGCGAGGGCCGCATTGTCCCGAGCAAACCCAAGGAGCCCGAAAAGCCCCTCTTCTACGACATCTGGGCCGACGAGCTCCCGCCCCGCCCAGACCACATAATGAATATCCCTGCCCCTAAACTTCCACCACCGACCCACGACGAGTCCTACAACCCACCTAAAGAGTATCTACCAACAGAGCAGGAACGTAAGAGATGGGAGGAGCTGGATCCTGAGGACCGCGAGAAGGATTATTTACCGCGTACGCATGGTGCGCTGAGGCTTGTGCCGGGATATGATGCGTTTGTGAAGGAGCGGTTCGAGAGATGTTTAGATCTATACCTAGCGCCGAGAGTACGGAGGAATAAGCTTAATATTGATCCGGAGTCGTTGCTACCGAAACTACCAAGTCCGCAGGATCTGAGGCCGTTCCCGACCACGACGGCGACGGTATATAAAGGGCATGAAGGGCGGGTTAGGACATTATCTTGTGATCCGAGTGGGGTGTGGTTGGCGACTGGAGGTGAGGATGGGACAGTGCGAATTTGGGAAATCCTCACTGGGCGGGAAGTATGGAAGCTGCAAGTTGGTGAGGATGGAGAAGCGGTTAATGCGGTCAAATGGCGGCCTGGAAGAGAAGCAGCGATTTTGGCGGCTGCGACGTAAGTTCTATTTTCTCATGTTATACCGTGTATCATTGACACACATTGACATAAAACAGCGGCGACGATGTCCACCTAATAATCCCACCAATCTTCGATCCTGAAATCGAAACCACCAGCAGAGATATCCTCGCCGCCGGTTGGGGCTACGCAGAAATCGTAAAGAAAGATCCTCTAAAGAAAGAGCCTCCAGCCAAATGGACCAAACCCGAGTCCAAACAACAAGACGCAGGAACAGCGGTAATTGTGAGCGTAAAACACACAATCAAACACATTTCCTGGCACCGTCGCGGTGACTACTTCGCCACCGTATCCCCCGAAGGCCAGAACCGGGCCGTCGCAATCCACCAACTCTCCAAACACGCCTCACAATCCCCCTTCCGTAAATCACGCGGCATCATCCAGCGCGTCGAGTTCCACCCCTTCCGACCACATTTGTTTGTTGCCACACAGCGCTATATCCGTCTCTACGACTTATCGAAGCAGGAACTCATCAAGACGCTGCAACCGGGATCACGCTGGATTTCGTCCTTTGATATTCATCCTGGTGGCGATAACTTGATCGTTGGTGCGTACGACAAGCGGCTGTTATGGCACGATATGGATTTAAGTACAAAGCCGTATAAGACAATGAGATACCATAGTAAAGCGATTAGAGGGGTCAAGTACCACGCTGGTGGTCTACCCTTGTTTTGTAGTGCGAGTGACGATGGGAGCATCCAGGTGTTCCATGGCAAGGTGTTTGGGGATTTGATGGAGAATGCGTTGATTGTCCCACTGAAGGTGCTCAGGGGCCATAAGGTGGAGAAGAGCTTGGGGGTGCTGGAGGTTGAATGGCACAGTAGGGAGTGCTGGCTGTTTAGTGCGGGAGCGGATGGAACGGCGAGGATGTGGAATTAGGGTAGAATGGGTTTTATACCGCTGTGGAGCGTTCGGGCTTGGGCTGGGAGACAGTGGCTGTGCATGTGTGTTTTGTGTAAAATATGCTAAGACAAAAAGTAATTCGATTTTGAAGAGCTGAAATGAAGGGTTTTGGATCTACCAATTTAGAGTTGTAGTGCCTGAGCGTAGGTTATAGTTAATCACAGATATCACTCGACGCCTAACGTACGACATAGAGCAGCAGGAGAGGCAAGGTAGTAGCCCACTAAAGACTATTCGAATATAATGTGGGTAAGGATTGTACGAAGCTAGGGCTTGGGGCATGTAGTTTTTGACTTGGCAGCATTTTGTTGTAACAGAACACCTAATCATTGATACTCTGAACGAAACGAAGGGTTATGGGGTGCAAGAACCCAGCTGGCCGATTAGCTGCTTCGTGAAGGGCATAAGACGCTCGCTTTGCCGAAGTTCTCCCTGGTGCTGGTGGGCCTCATATCAAATTAATCAATATAAATATGTACTATTATATCTCGGCAGTGCATGTGGAGGGCTGGCTAAATTTTTTTGCATTTTGAAATACCGGCTACTATGAATGATCGGGAGTTTTATGAGAATTTACGAGAGGTTTATTATAAGTATAAGGTTTGTGGAGGTGGCCGTTTTCACTTAATGTCCTGTGGCGTGTACACTTTGCTAAGGTAATAACAATTGAATGCGGATGATTGAAGTGAAATTGAGATTTAGCAATCTATAATGTAGGTTGGACTTTTTCATATATAAGGGCGTCATCAGAATACGCGGTCGATCTGAAGTGCCTGAAACGAGTAATATCCATTACCGATTTAGTCCTAGCCCTCCGGAATATACGCCGCCAGTCGCAGGCTTTATGTATTACTTTTATAATAGCGAATATATGGATTACAGTAATCGCGATATAACTGCGATTCCGAAGATTTTTGTGGTCGTCTGGTACCCCACCGGTCGGCATTGGTATGGGTGGGGAGCTCATTTTATTGAAGAGCACTCTGGCTGAGGGTTTGGGTGATGGTTGTCGTAACTCTGGTCTCTACGTTGGGATTCGCGATCGTATATAGCAAAGTAGAGCGTAAAATACAAGATGGATGTAAAATGGCAGCATTTTTTTATTGCCGTATTAACGTTTGGTTTTGTAATCTAGGGCACGCAAACCCAGTTAACGACGTACAGAAGACAAAGTTAGCAGGATATTCCGGGAGCTATAAGGGTATCGTGTGTATGAAGGGCTAGAAGGATTGAGTCTTTTTGGGTTCCACTTGGGGATTATAGTGGATTGTGTGTTAATTAGTATACATGCAGTTAAGTATTTTTTTAATTATATAGTTCGTGCACGGCTTAATGTAGACCACCACTCCTAGCCTGATATAACACCCACACCCAATCAAATTACTCAAGAAAAGATGCGAAACCTAGAATCATACTAATGAAACTCTGTATCTTTTTACAAGACCTAGCAAAGTGTATCCATGGCAGAATAAAACCCAGATTTTGGCAGTAGAAAGCGCAAGATGGAGCATCCTCAGAAATACCGAGAGTGTGACTGAATATACACAGCGTTAGCTACTACCTTTTCTGTGTTATGGGCTGGCTCTGGGGGCATATGTAAGGGAAGAGCATATATTCAAAACGACTTTACTTTGGGAGAAATGGAAGTACAGATACATGTATCTAGACAGAAAAGTTCTTGGCAGAATTTGGTGAGGACTTGGAATTCCCGGCAAAGCAAAGATGTTCCACAATTTGTTCGGGTACCTAGAGTACGTACAGCTACCTAATAGAATACAATTAGGGATTCAGAATTTTTGGCGGATTGAAACCAGCTACCTTCTATCTCATACATTAATCCTCTGGGGTTTTTAGTAATGTGTTAATGCCGGATATAGCCATCTATAGCCTATTATAGCATACTAATATATGGGTGTCGTTCAGCGAAAATGCACCATATATAGATAGATAGATAGATAGATTAGTCATACACGCAATGCACCATATATAACTATCTTGGCAGTTATGGGACATTTCGCGGAACGACACTCATATTATCTTTTTCCAAGATATCCTACATATACCATATCGTGCACGCGATTATTTTGCTTCAAGCTATATATATGTGCTTTGGAAAAGAGAAGATATCAATATTTGACGCACTCTGAACTAGCTAGCGTTTTATTCACAGACTAATGCTCCTTTCCAGTCCACTTTCTTTATTCCGACTTATTCATTTTCATCCTCCTCTCCTGGGGGAAGCGGCACACCGCTACGTCTACATTCTTCATCCTCACAAGCTGTAAGGTACCACCCATTTGTAGTCACGCATAGCACCCCCGGCTTTCCGCAGCCCTCACAGGTTCTCACAGACTCCCGCTCTGCCTCCTCGATCAATTCGTACATCTCATCCGTCGCGCCACGCATATAGAATCTCAGCCCTCCGAACTTCTCCTTCACTTGTACCGCGTATGTTCCCGACGGGTCAGGCAACGCGATAATCATCGCCTCCAGCTGGGCCGACAGCCGAGCTATAAGCGGGTACCATCCGGAATCAATGCGTAACCCTTCTGTTCTTATCATCGAGTCCCCGTTGCTGGGGTATAGGTGTGGATGTGCGCGAAGGATGATCAGTCCATCGGAGCTCGAGGACTCTGGGAAATCGGGGGTGGGCCCAAGGCCAGACTGATATTTGGCAATCATGCTGAAGCTTTGTTTGGAGAGTGCTCTAGAACAGCCTTAAGGTGCACGTTTTGGTTTGTTATAGTATATTTGGATCGCTCGACCGAAAATATAGAGAGGCGTGAAAGCGGGGTGATGTTATGACTTTGCCAGTAGGTTTGTGATGGAAACCAGGTTCTTGGCGACCCAAAAAAGGTGTGAGCAATTCTGCTAGCCGGCATTTCGATTCGGTGGGGGTTTAATCTGATGGATCAGCTTTGACTAGCTACTCCACGAGAAAAGGGAATTTGTTATGCTGGCTTAGTAATCTATAAAGACACACAGGCGTGCATATGGGGGTGTATGTATTGTCCCAACCAACAAGATCTGACCCAGGTAAACTCAAAAGGTATAGTAGTAATATAAGCTTAATACTAGCAGAAGTAAAGTTCTACCATCTCGTAGATAGCCTAAGTAGAGAGCTCGTCGAGGCGAGAAATATAGTTATTAAGCTGCATTTTACACTATGGCTACTAGGTGTGTAGTCCTTTTAAGCTCGTGTACTTCTACTCTATTTGGGACGTAGCCGAAGAAGCTTTCTATATGGTTATTGGAGTATTATATCTTCTAGTAATAGCGAAAACTCTACAGGGATGTTTCACCCTATGAGAGCATTGAGGTTGGGCCTAGCCTATCTCCTACATAGTGAGCTTCTGCTGTATTCAAGTTCATACCCCATAGGAAAAGCGAAATTGAATGTCAGATCCACCAGACGAAATGTAGGGCATATGCGCCAAGCGTTTTGGGCAACCACCTCAGTCTAGTACTATCGATAAGCCAGCGCTCTAATATTTCCTCCATTCCCGTCACTGCAGCTACCAACTGTATCGGGAACTTTAAGAATATTGAAGGAGCCATGAGCCAGGGAGAGTAGAGTGCGTGGGAAGGGCTTTCTGAGGGGGTTTGCACAATTTGCAATAGGTGAATGATATATTGTTACTGCTATCTGCCGTTTATGCCTTTAGCTTACTGATGGAATGTTACAGATGATTTTGCGACCGGCCAAATTGTTGTCTTGTGAGGGGCTCTGACAGATGTGGTCCTATATGTAGTGGTCCTTGGGAGGGGACATAAGTTTTTAGCCCTCACACCTATGATGCTCAGTTATAGCAATCACCGTCTCAGCCTCTCTTCAATATAGTAATCGCTAATTCGGACCCCCTAAGCTCATGTAGATGTGTAGAGAAACATAAATCCTGTACACGTTGCAGTAATCTCGCGCCTGACGGGCGAACCAGCCAAGCAATACTCTGTCTGCCATATAAACGTTTGTGGCTCTTGCTGGACAAAAACCGGAATTTATATCGGTGGATTAACTATGGTTAAACTAGTGCGCAGAACGTGTTAATATTACCTGCCTGGTTGGAATGATATTCCTACAATACATTGTGATACCTTCTGATGACGACATAAGTAGATTCACAGAGTATTAAATTGCTTGTTTTGCAAACTACCTCTGTGTAATCTATGCTCTAAAGAATATACGAATATGTATAGATTGCACAAAATTGATTCTAGTGAAGAACCATTAAAGCCGCAGCTCTGACTATGTCTCCATTTAGGTCTCGATATGTCAAATTTAGACCTTCCTCAGAGGGAATTAGGGCTGGGTATCACTAGGACCGTAGGTCTAGAAGTGATTCAGACGAAAGAAAGTGGGTATGTTCACGTTGTGGGCTTACTCAGCAAAGAAAAGCTACTCGTCTTGCTGTAGCGGTAGGGCTTACATAGGCTGAGCTTGCAGGGGGAGGAAATTTTTGGAAGTTAAGCTGGAAAGCTAGATAGCTGTGCATGTGACGGAAACGTAGGAAAGATGCTAACAAACCATATCTTTTACCTAGCGAACGACTACTACTTCCTTCGTATGCCAGCGCCAAAGAGAATTTTTTTTGACAGTTTGCCATGAATAACTATATTTTTGATATATATATCATGAAATAATGGTTCTGGTTCTTACTCGCCAGGCTTCTTGACCTCGCCAAAAGTTTATATAAGCTACAGCTGGAAATTCCATTGTCCGTGAAGAACAAAACCGGCCCAGAAATATGGTGCTCGTGTTTCTTCTCTAGAGCGAATTGCTAGTGCAGCCTTCTGCAAACTCAACGCTAAATCAACTGGCTTGCTTTCACGTCCAGTTTCTTCAATGAAGTCCTTGTAGAATATCTCCGCAAAAGCAGAGCCGGAAAGCGAATCATGGATCGGCCACAATGATGCAACAACTGAAGATGCTCCAGCATACAGAAATGCTGATACAAAACCGAGAGGTTCATCACCTATTCGAAGGAGTTGAGCACCCGACCCACAGCCAATCAAACAAATTAATGGGGATAGGCGGTGGAGATCGAGAGAAAAGACCTCCCTTGCCTGGAGCTGCTCTCCTTCGTGGAAGATCATGGAGTTCCGCAGCCCATATGAAGCTGTGGTAGCGTGGCCGTGGTAATGTACCAGGCGAGAGTTCAAGCAGTGTCTCGTGTAAGCTTGCTTTGTGGCTTCCTCCTTCACAAAAATTTTCCCGCCTAAGCTTTCACCCAACATCTTCACAGATTTCTCTCCACTGATAACATCACCGGTAGGATTGCCGAATAAAACCGTTTTGCTATCTTGAGTGATCCGCTGGTTTGTCAAATGTTTGATGCATTGCTGTTGCGGCTGTAGAGGAGATATCACATGCGTATAGAGGATAGGGTTGCGACCGAGCAAAATTTGGTTTCCTAAAAACAGAGCATGTAGTGGGATCTTAAATAGGACTTTTGTTGGGCATAGGACTAACAACTCCCCAGGCGCTGACACACCATTGTGTCCTAGGGGTTCAATAAGACAATTAAGTTCTGCTAGGGCTTCCTCGGCGCTTTCGGCGTCTGAGAGATCATCTTGAGAATCGACGAGATCTGAGTGCCATTGAGCTACAGTTGAATAATTGATGTCTAACAGAAACATTTGAGGTCTCTTGCTCACACGATATGTGAGCATGTAAATGAGATCTCCAGCTGTGACCCAATGAACGTAGACCATTTCTTTCTCAGGCTTGGTCTCAGATAGGTGGGACAGTTGAATAGAGGCTTCATCGACAGGCGCCTCGATTGAGCGAAGAGATTCGCAAAAGGCACGGGCTTTGGCCCTTTGTGCCCATTTCCATGCGGTGGCAAAATCGGAAGCCTCGAAGCAAATAGAAAAGGCGGTTCCGAAGGTGTCATAAGGATTGGCTATGTCCTGATGCCGCAAAGAGTATCTGGTAACCACGCCGCTCAGTCCAGGGAGAACGTCTATATTTTTCATTTGTTCACTCCAGATTCCCTCCGCTTCCCCAATATGACGCAGCGCCTCGAATCTCGCGTTTGGGTTTTCGGAGACTTTCTTCCGCCAGAGGGCTGCCAGAACGTTATGACAACATGCGACACAATCAGATTTGCCCAACTTGGCAGATATTTCCATGGACCTTTGAAGGTCCCGATGGGAATTTTTCCAAGCTGCCTCATCTTTCAAATCGGTATAAAGTTGTAAATACACTCTTCCTTTTGTGAACAGGGCGTGCGATTTTAACACTTCGAATCCGATATTGTCGCTTGAGCTAACGACCTCGTCAAGCAACCCTATGGCGGTATCGTAATCACCAAATTCGAATTTTGCGTGCGCTACTGCAAAGTGGATGCGAGATCTTGCCTTTTCCCTCTCATTTTGTGGTAGTTTCTCAACAACCTGTCTCACCTTTTCAAGCCATGGCTCACCAACAGGGTTTGTCTTAGACTCTATTTCTGCCAATAGCTGCATCTCCAGTAAGTTACAGGCATATTCGAACTGCTGCATAAAGTATCCATGCGTCCCAGTCTCCTGGTATAGAATTTCGAGATCAGCCTTTTTAGATTTGACCCTTCCCCTAAGTTGCATTCCGGCAGAATCATCTGCCGGAAACGTGGCATGACTAGATAGCCAGCTTTCAAGGTGTTCCTTAGCTTCGGCCACCAACTGCTCATCGTTCGACATCTTTGCAAAGCTTGATGCTCTCGCTGCCCATTTCATCGCCATGCTTATGTGACTCAACATGCCATAGAGTTCAGAAATGGTCATGGCAAGAAAGAATTGAAGCTGAGGAACGGAACAATCTGGATGTTTCTCGAAGAACTGCAAGCAGATTACGATGGTCGAGCCGATCCTTCGGCTATCCCCCACATCTTCTCCCATCAAATCCACATAGGATCGCCAGAAATCTAACAATGAGCCATTTTCATGTGGAGAACTTTGTCGAGATAACCCATAGGATTGTTAAAATTTGTACCATATAGGAGGTATTTCTATTGGACTATCTTGGTTCCTAGCTTACCTCATTTCGTTTGGATCCCGATTTGTCCAAACAGACGAGCTTTCCAAGTCTTGATGCTTCGTGATCGCCTTTCGTCGCTTACTGCTTTCTTCGTATGTAGCCTCTGCCCGCCTTTTCCCACTTGCCCTAGCTGTAGACCTCCCCGATTCGTGATTAAAAAACCGTTTCACAATAGGGATTTTTGGTGTTTGTGGCTTCGTGAGGTCTCCATAAATAGGCAGCTCGTCCTAACACCCCATTAGCGAAGTCACATATGTACTTCATGCGTAAAATGTAATATTACTACATTTGCTTCCTGCTTGACCTCGAGTAAGGACATCATGGTAGCGGTATAAGCCTTGAAATCTTGCTTATTTCGATGAATTTTAGCGATCGCGAGATGGCACGTCTGAACACCTCCCCAATCACCCAATCTTTTAAACTTGTCCAGAAGCTGTCCAAAAGAGTCGGTCTTATCCAAACTAGGGTTTCCTCGTGGAAGGATGGTATGTAATTCGACCCAAGCAGCTCCGTTAGTATTTTCTGTGCGATTAAAAATACTTTGGAGATCCTGGAGCTCGGTGGCGGCTGGCTCGCCTTGCTCATCACCCAGGTGGTGGAACCCGTATAGAAGTAGACGAATGTGTGCTTCAAAATCTTCATTTGCATGCCCCATTTTTGCCAAATACGTTCGAATATGGTTAAGGATTTTCCGGGAGCTCAAGACGTCTTCTGGAGTCTTGGCGATATCTACCGCAAACACCTGTGTCAAAAGTAGTTCCTCAAACCGACAAGTTTGAAGTAGACGAGTGCATAGTGCACTAGTTATGGCCCTCGACTGGCGCCCCGAATCAGACTCGTTTACCCCCGAGCTCAAGAGAAACGTTTCGCCCCAAGATTGAATCGCGGCGTAGAGAGTGATCAAATAAACCTTTAAATAAAGTTAATCCTCTAAAAACAAAAATTATTAGGAGTGCCTTACATCAAGCCTATCATACTCCTGAGCTCCGCGGTTCATCAACCATCTTCCAGCAATTGCTTCGGACGACAGCACAGCTTCGTGTAACTTCAATTCCCGATGAATCAGCGCAAAATCCCGTAAAATCCTACTGAAGGATTCCTCTTTGCTTTCCGAGTGCACATAATCTAGTGGAGTTTCGGGTAAGAGCTGAAGGAGCTCGCCATGCCGGTGCTGGAGGACATAAATCAGAGCTTTTTCGCCCCGAAGGGAAGAGTCATGAGCAAGCTCCTCAGAAGCCTCGAGCTGATGTAAGGCCTCCTGATATCTACCACGGCTCCGGAGGGAAACTACTTTTTGAATGATATCATCACGCTCGTATGACATTACTTTAAAGTATTCGTCCGATATCGTGACGCTCCTAGATATGCTAGTTAGTCGTTGTGTGGCTTGGTTCGCTTTTAGGCAGAACTCTAGTGAGCGGTGGATAACGTGCTAGGCTAGGGCCGAACGAAGTCAAAGATGGTCGAGGCTTGGCACACTGTAACTATGACTAAGCTTTCTGCTAGTTGTAAGGGATCACAAGTTTCGGAGGTGTCATCGTCATGAGCTCGGGATATCTCTAGATAGTAGATAGCAGTCATTAATATGAGATGAGCTATAGCACGAGAATCGATAAACACGTGCTGCATTTTCACCAGTCTATTACGGCTGATAGACTCAAACTTGTGGAAAAGCGTCCTATACAAGGCTTCACTGTGTGATAAATTAGATAGCTATAAAAAGCTTTTTCTGATGTGGTTAGATTTTTATTGAATTTTGAATTTTTAAATCTTGGGCCTCCGTTGCATTAGCCTTGTTTCTATGCTGCTGTGCACGCTTATCAATTCGACTACTATACAACTACTATCAATATGACATAGATGCGGGGAGAGAAATGGGTTACGAAGAGACTAGTATGGTGTGGCAGGGAAATGATATTGCGGAATCAGACAGAGGAGGAAGAAGATGAAGATGAATTTGAAAGGATAGAGAAAGCGGTAGAGGCGTGGTGTCTAGATGTAAATCCAGGCACTAAAGACAGGAAGTATTCCCCTACCGTATCCTGAAAACTAACCGATTGATGTTCCTATGTGGTGCAAATCCACATCCAGTGTCTCGACATGCAGAGGTAGCGATGCTTCAATGTGCAGTACTAGGACTCATTAGGCCACCTGTCGGGCTGGACTCCTGGGGTAGGACTGCTGCCAGCAGAAACCGGGTCAAGGCTTTGGTTAGTACCGAGAGAGCTGAGAACGTCACGGTGCTCATGAGCAGGCGCTCGGCTATTGATGCGAGACGTGGTGAGGCCCGACGGTTTCCTGGTGGAGAAGGAAGCGGACGGCAACGGGAAGCTGGGGGGGTAAACAACCCCGGTGAGCCGTAGTCCTTGCATGGGAATCTTCACTGGTACAACTATGTGAGGGGCTCTAGAGGACCGACGTGGAATGAGTGTGGAGAGGATAGTGATTAAATTGTTATTGGAATTGTTTTGTTTTATTTCTTTTAGCTAGCCGCCATAAGCTTAGGGTTGGATGCGAGTATGATTAATCTATCTATCTATCTATCTAATACGGCATAGATAAAACTACCGAGTGTATCTAATGTCCTGTTGTAGAAGCAGCGTACAATCAAGCAGGCGCCAGTGAAATCTCTCTAGTTTTAGCGCACGAGCGTCTATTGCGAGACTACACTAAGACATTTTATATCATCACTACTAAACTTAAGTGGCTTTAGTATTAGGGTGGTTAATGAAATGGCTAGTGCTTTACATGCAAGGTACCATTAGAGTATAAGATCGATGTTTAGATGACTTTATTATAAAAAGTTTGCTAAACCATTTTCTACAGATCTTTTTACTGTTAGTAAGCTAGTGCGCGGCCGGTTTTCCTGGGCGCCGGGGTGACTATATTTCGGATCAAGGAGCCACCGTTTCTCGAGACCGCGAATACACTCCCCAAAACCCTAGTTAATAGATAAAAATAATGATTTTCCTTATCATGGCATACACGCATGGCTGGTTGTTGATAAATTACAAAATATGCATCTCAAAATGTCCCAAAGGGTAGAAGAGCATCATCCACTTGCCCAGTCCAATCCCCTAATAGGCTTCTCCATTCTTCTGACTCACTCTTGAATTCATAATCCCGCAAAAGTCCATTGTAGGCATCCACATCTATGATTATCCCTTTTCCCAGCGGGCCAGTCTTCGATCGGAGATGACGAGACGACATGAAACCACGACTGATCGTCCCCTTAACACCCACCTTGCACAGAACGGGACCGTGATGTTCCACAACGACCGCGAGCTGGATCTCGGAAGGTAGCCCGTCGCAGCTCGATGAATTCTCCTGTATCGTCCAGATAACCTGTTTTCTGAACGGTGAACCGCGGGCGGTTCCAATGATTGTCATTGACTGTTCCAACTCCTTCTCAGTCTCGAGTTCAGAACTCATCGAAAGACCGGTAGCCATGGGCGCGAAAGCAACGGTCAGTGGCAGGTGTAAACCCCAGACCACTCGTTTTTTCTCCGTAGTTAAGCCGCCGTAAGACTTACGAGGTGCATGCAAAACTACTTTTGGGGCCGGCGCTGGATCAGAAGTGGAAGTGTCCGGGGGCAAAAATTCCCATTTCACTATAGCGTTTGTAAACTGTGTGTTGACGGTCGGGTGAAAATGGAGTCGTACAACGAAAAGCGTCTTTCCATCTCCCAGGGGCTGTATTGTAGTAAACTCAAACGAAAGGTATGATTGTCCGGAGGTGGACTCGGATTCGTAGTTGCTCAAGGCGGGTGTACCTTCGCTAATTGGAGATCCACGCGAGAACTTCGAGAACCCCCAGGGAGTTCCAAGTTCTTCGTTCCTGAGATGGTCGTCTTCCAACTCAATCACAAAATTCATATCGTTCTCCATTGTAAGCTCAGGCTGACCAAAAAGGAAATCTCCCCGCGGGTCAGCATGTGTCAAGGCGACGCCTTCGTCTCTATCTCTCAGATTTGTGAAGGTAATCGAGAAGCTCACCTTTCGCGAATTTGGTGAGCAGGGTCGTAGGAGCACACCACTGGCCTAGCTAAACACAGTGGTTGCTAAACCTTCCGGTTCAATCTAACCACAGCTTGCGTAAAGATTTGGAGTTGGAGTAGAGTTTTCAAGGTCGCTTGATGTAGCAGCCCAGAAAAGCAATTTATAAAATAGGCAGCAGGCCGATTGTGGATGAGGGGTTTCTGCGCTTTGTTTCCGAATTTAGATTAGATGTGCACAGAAGCATAAGGTTAAGGGATGAGAGAGTTGCCTGAGCGGATGTTAAAACCCAAGACATATCTTGTTCAATCAAAAGCCTCCCAATATTATGGATTCCAGCATCCGATTAGACAAGTATGGTACCAAACGCAATTTGTAATAGTCACATGACTATGTATTGTATATCTTCTGTTACACAAAAGCGTAAACACCACCACGCATAGTAACTTATCAAGAGGATATAACTTCCGCTATCGTGAGCTATTGATCCAAACTATATTAAACTGCCGAGTGCACAACCGACGAGAAAACTATAGACAGGTGTGCCCATAAAAGCCGTCTCGGTGCCCAACTAATTCAACATTTTACTGCGCTCGCAATTCCTTGAGTGGAAAATACTGGAGGCGAGAGTGCAATCCAGCGCCATGGTACGTACGCGTAGGCTCTGGGAAAATGGTACTAACTTTCTGTTACCACTAAAAAATAGATGTTTGTACTGCAGGCTTTGCCTGGGAAAAATTAGCTCATTGAGGACTTCCGGAAGCCGATAATTCAGTATTTCTATGAGCAAGTACTATGAGTTATGTTCTTGTATCTAACATCCCGGGAAAATTGCAAGATTACCATCTCTATAGGCCTCAGATCTAGATACCTAGGCCTCGAGAGACCTATAGGTGAAACTTCGCTACTACCTCTCTCGGTCGCCAGGCAATCAATCAGTATTTCCTATCCATCAACAGAAGTCAGACGCAGCACACATTGCAATTGGTATACAAACTAGGATCTTCAATTACACCAAACGATATCATTCCTAGCCCTGATCGTGTCACTTGTAGTCACAAAGTTCCTTCTAAGTGCTCAACTCGCTCTCGTGATTGCTGTGCTTACCACTTTTCGAGCGGCGAGTGCTGGAGGTAATAATATGAATTTTTCTTGTAAACGACAAGGAGATTATACTAATCTATAATTACTACCATAATGAGGTATTTATGCTGCGCATTGTGTTATAGTACGATCTATCTATTAATATACATTGGGTGAGTTACAGAGAATCATCGAAAATAATTTCAGGCGAGCATCCACAAATCGATATTCGCGTCTAATAGCTTATATAATTAAAAATTCCTAGATTATCGTATTCCCTAAAACTACACCTCGAGAGATCTGATCAAGGGAATCCTTATCAGTGAATCCCTCTATTATAGAACGTCCACCCCGGACTCTTCAATTTATAAGAAGTTGAATGGTGCAAACCCTAGAACGGCTTTGGGCACCAGTTCCAGCCCACATTCCACGAGTGATAATATATGACTGCAGGACGAAATTTCAGCCCGTGGCTTTTTCCTTGTATTTGACTTAGGGCACAGCACTCTTTCAATCGCCATATCTAGACTTTCGTAACTCCGTACATTTTGTCCCATACCAGCCCAGAACTCTATCATACCGTAAACAAAATCCCTTTTAAAACCTCCGCTCTATTTACAGGTATCTCCCCCCATTTCACAACATCTACTTAATCCCCACTGTCTTCCCCCACCCAAACCTTGTAGCCAATTCTTCATACTGTAATCTCTGGTCATCGCTCACACTCGGCCTAACATTACCAAACGCCGCCTCAAAATCACCCCAAGTAACAACAACCGCTTCCTGTCCTGCAACCATGACACCCTGCCCTTCATCCCCTTCCGCAATCCCCTTGAAACACGCCGCTCTCAACGCCGCCACACTCGCCTCCCTAACCAGCGCTGCCAGATCTGCACCCGAGAAGTTGTCGCAGCGTTTATCTTCTCCCAGCTGCACCAAGTCCACATCCTGCAACGGACACTTCTTCGTGAGCGTACGCAAGATATCGACTCTCTCGCCCTTAGTAGGAAGATCGACGAAAAGTGGTTTATCGAGACGCCCCGGACGCAGCATCGCTGGGTCGATCACATCCGGCCTGTTGGTTGCGCCAATGACATAGATGCCCTTGCGATCATTCAATCCGTCGAGTTCTGTCAATAATGTATTTACTACGCGTGCGCTACTCTCAGATAACGAGTCGTCGCGTCGCGGCACTAGCGCGTCTAGTTCGTCGAAGAAGATTACACATGGGACTGAAGCGCGGGCTCGAGAAAATACTTGTCGGACTGCACGTTCAGATTCACCAACGTACTAGAGTAGGGAGAGTTAGTTTGATTGTCGAGTGAGAATTTGTGATTAGAGCTTACTTTGTTGAGAAGTTCCGGTCCACGGACACTAATGAAGTTCGCGCGGGACTCGTTCGCAACGGCTTTGGCAAGAAGGGTCTTACCGCATCCGGGCGGACCCCAGAGCAGCACTCCTGTTGGTGCGGTAATTCCTACGGATGCATATAATTCTGGTCGTTTGATTGGTTGGACGATTGCCATTTGCATTTCGATACGGATAGGTGCGAGGGCGCCGATATCGGCCCAAGTTACGTTAGGGACTGTGGCGAAGCCTTCGCGCTTGGATGAGGGTTGGATTTTAGGGAGGGCGGTGAGAAAGTCTGGGAGTGTGATTGTGAGGGGGGCGAGTTGGGCCTCTGTGAGTGTAGAGGGGTAGGCTTTAAGAAAATTTTGGATGATACTGAGTGGTCCGGTTTTAGCCGTTGAAGTGTCTAGGGGTGCCTCAGTAGTAGAAGGGTGAGGGTTTTCATCGATTTCCATAGCCATGCCTCTATCTCCACTATCTCCACCACTAGCTACGGCGCCATTGGTAAGGCGAGTAGGTGATTCAAGTCTAAGTTGCGAGATACTTGGATTTGCAATGGGACTTTTAAGGGTGTGAAATATCCGCTTCATGGCAAAAGTACCAGCTTCAGCGGTGAGCGAATTCAAGTCGGCGCCAACGAAGCCAGGTGTCATTTTCGCGAGAGCTTTAAAATCGAAATCACCCGAGAGGCGGAGCTTCTGGGATAGCACCCGAAGGATTCTAGTTACTGTTAGTATACTTTATCAAAACCGAGTGAGATTTTATGGATCACTTGCTTTTCTCGGCCGATTTCGTCAGGAACGTTGAGGCAGATTTCACGATCAAATCTACCAGCTCGACGCAATGCAGGGTCTAGACTGTCTGGTCTGTTTGTAGCGCCGATAACCATAACTACCTTCCCTCCTGTCTTTTCTAACGTTAGATCGTCCATACAAGTCAACAGCTGTGCAACAATTCTTCGCTCCATTTCCCTTTGCGCGCTCTCCCGCTTTGGCGTGATGGCATCAATCTCATCCATAAATATCAAACATGGCGCCTTCTCTCGCGCCTCCTCAAACAATTCCCGCAGTGTTTTCTCCGATTCTCCAGACATCCCAGACACTATGCTAGGCGCAGAAACAGACAAAAACGGTAGACCAAGCTCCCCGGCCATGGCATTGGCCAGCATGGTTTTTCCGCATCCAGGGGGGCCGTGCAGAAGTACTCCCCGGGGAGGTTGCACGCCAGTGTGCGTGTAAATTTCGGGATGAGTTAATGGCATAGCGATCAGCTCTAGGAGATCTGCGATGATGTCGTCGACACCTCCAAGGTCTTTGAGACTGATATTCGTGGGCGCAGAGCGGTCTGAGGAGGAGGAGCTAGACTTTTGGCGCTTGCTCGATTCGCCTTCTTTGGCTGGGCGCTCTTTTCGTTTTCGAGGAGCTGGAGAGGGGGGTGCAGGAGTTGTGGCAGCGGTGGTGGTGGTGGTAGCTTCGATTGTCGTTGAAGTAGACGTTGAAGTAGAGGGTGTGAGCTTGCTTGCTGTTCCCCACATGTCCACGATCTTCTTGTTCACGGCATTTGTATTCTAAAACTCAGTATATAAAATTAATAAATTGCCCATGAGGTGAAATACACTCGGGATGTCCCCGGCGCACCTTTGGCTCCATAAGTCCTTCTTCATTTAGTCCCTCAAAATCACTATCGATTTCAGCCTCCTCGTCCTCGCCTTCCCCTTCTTCCCGTAATACATTAATCGCCTTCTCAATCATTCTCTCGAGATTCGCCTTCTTCTGTCGTGGGACACCCCCGTCTGCGAGGACATACTGGTACAGCTTCGAGACTGACAACCGCACATTTTCCTGCTCTTCGGAGACTGCAAGATCGTCGACATAGCGACGGACAAGAGCAAGGACCTTGTTCTCAAGGCTCTTGGAAAGCGACTGCCGGTAATGGGGCATACTGTGTGTCCAATCGCTATGGCAGTTGGGAATTGCTTTGGCGGGCGAGGTTGTCAGCGGGCGACTAAAAGAATTTCGAGACTGATAAAGGCTAGCCCCACTACCACCCTGCAGGTCACGTGGCAACCCGGAATAAAAAAGTTATCGCGGGATTAACGACTTCTCAATCCCACCACCGTCTTCAACGGTCTTCGCCAGTTCCGCCATCAACTAGCAATGGCTATCGCAATGTCGTCAGTGTCGCTCTCGACACCATACGCAATCTTCCCACTATCTCAACCGCTTCACCAGACCCGCGCAAAGGATAGGGAAGGTGGGACATACCGTGCCTGTTTCACCTCACCCGTTGAGAGCACCAAAAAAAGGAAAAGAGGTGGTGCGTCTGAGATTGTCGTCGCTGTGGACGGGGAAGGCGTTAATATCTATGATGTATATACCATTGATCTTGTTGCTACCTTTTCTCTAGAGAAGTTACTGACTCTTTTCGAATTCCAAAGGTTCAATCTACTCAAATCATCTCTACATATGCGCTCCCCCCCACCACCAAGTTCTCATGCACTCCAACTTCTTCATTCTCTCGCACTACCAAAAAAATATCGTCGTTCGCTCGACGGACCTACGCTGCCGTATCAACTCCCAAGAAGCAGCTCCTCTGCTGGGAAGAGAACGGCGTCTCGAGCAACGATGACAAGGCAGAAGCCATCAACCTTCTCTCCTGCAGTAGTGATTCTCGCCAGGACATAATCTATCTACAAGACCTTTCTATTGGGCGAAAACGAGCCACTGAAGGGGGCCTACTTGCAGTCTACGCAGACGGATATATTCGTTGTTTTTCATCCGATCTCCAGTCTGAAAAATGGGAATTCACACCGCCATCCGTAGACCCTGGGAAAAAGGACTACAAGGTGGTATATGCGGCTTCTACTAGTCTCATGATGGCCAAAAAAGCACTTCTCAAGAACCGCCTTGACATTGTGCTCCCAGGGCCCACTGCAGAGGAAGAAGCACCCGAAGACACAGTCCTATTCACCGTTTCCCGTCGTGGCGCTACTTTTGAAGCCCACCTCTTCTCTATTCCCGCTTTGCAAGACTCCAATACTCCTCGCGAGCTTCTAGTTTTGAATCTCCCTGGTTTTGCGCCCACAGAGGACGATGCCACAGGCTCATCAGTCTTCTCGGTCCATTTTCCAACTGGAACACTGAATTTTCTATCTGCAGAGAAACTAACTACGTACTCTCTTACATCCACGATACCAACTATCATTTCCTCACTCCACCTTTCATCCACCTCTCCCGACGACCCAACCCCTAGTTCTTTACTTCGTATCTCACCGTCTACTGTGCTAGTGGCCACAGACGAACATGTCTCTCTCTACGATACCAAGTTCTCTTCTCTCCAAGCCCGTGTGCCAATCCAGTCCCCCTCTACTACAACCTCTACTCCTGCTGCTTCGCGTTCCTCTACGCCTGCGTCTACATCTAGTAGCAAAGTTAAGGGTGGTGTGTTCCTGACTGCGTATCTGTCTGAACTCGACCTCGCAATCGGATACTCCCAAAATGGAATTGTCGCAGTGCAGATCTCGCGCGAGGGATCCAAGGAAGAAAGTAGGAAAAGCGGATTGCTGATTGATTCCCTCTGTCGCGGTGTCGATGGATTGGAGATACCCATGGCAGATAAGGTGGATAGTACGCAGAAACGCAGAAACCCCACTATGAAAAAGATCCAAAAGAAGATTGCCTCGGATAAGGTTAAACTAGCTACGGTGATAACGAAAATGCAAGAGGCAAAGGAAGAAGGAAGTGTAGAGAAGTTTGAGGAGGTTTATGGGGCATATTTGGGGGTTCCGAAGGGTGTCCCCCAAGCTCCGCCATCGGCTGGGGAGGATACGACCATGATTAGCGGTGATATTGCCCCCTCCGAGACCGGCGCCGAGACATCCAATAAACCACTCCCGGAATTCAGCTTCAATAAAGCTAAGAAGTCTCTCTCCCACCAATTTATCACCGCCCTTCTAGCACTCATCTTTGAGCCCACCACTACTGCCGATGGTGAACAGACACTTACCATTTCCTTCTACCCACCAAACGTAATCAAACACCTCGCTGAGTCTGGAAACCTCTCATCCACCCACCTCCCTAATCACACCTCTAACAGCCTCGTCTCTGCGCTCGCAGCCTACGACCCTACCCTCCGCACCCTCGAGTGGGCACTCTCTACCGTCTCCACCATCTCTGCACCCGAAGTCATTTTCGCCATATCCGCCGCTCTAAGCCCCGTTGGCCTCGATGACGACCTCGCACTCAAAGTCATTCGCAGCGAAGTTCTCCGTCTCGCTCTCATCCGCCTCGATACCTTCCCGGCATCCATCATCATCTCGTCTCTCAAGACTGGATTATCGGGTGAAGATCTCATGACACTAATTGAGCTCCTACGTCGCGAGTTGTCAATTCATGATGCCGACGACCTTCATCACGAAGATATTGGTGTTGGAATAGGTGATATGGGAATTGTGGCCTCGCTGCTTACAGCTGCGCTGGACTGTGTTGGTATCGGCGGGCTAGTACTTGTGGATAGTGCGGATGAGTTCATAACGGGTCTACATGAAGAAGTCGGAGACGCGGTGGATGCAATTGAGGAGGCGGCGGGACTGAAGGGGATTTTGGAGGAGATGTTTAGACATGCAGACTGGCGCAGGGTAGCGATTGAGAGGAGGAAGGTCGAGACGAAGGAGAAGATCGCGAGGGAACTTGAGGAGAGGGCGGAACGGAGAGAGAGGGGGGAAAGGAAGGAAAGTAGGAAGAGATTAGAGGTGAGGGAGAAGAAAGCCGAGGGGGATGCAGAGAAGACCTTGCCGCAGGAAGTTGTGGCACAGGAGAAGGATACCGAAGTAGAATCGCCGAAAGTTAGTGAAGGTACAGCGCTTGCCCTGATTTCGACTACCCCCGCTCGCCGTCACAAAGATTCCCGTAAGACTCTCCGTACCGCCCGCAAAACTCGTCTTGCACGTGCAGACCCGTCGTTCCGTGCTGCGCATGTCGCACGTATCCAAGCACGCCGTAAACCACGCACACTGAACAAGTCGATACGCAGCACGAAAAAACAAGGAAGCTCAGTCAGTGCGCTGCTACCATTAGGGTTAGCACCGCCTCCGCAATCTTCATTAGGGCTAGGAGCGACGTTACGGGGACTTGTAGGAACCGGAATGGGCGCCGATATAGAGATAAGGGAACTTGCAAGGAAGTGGGGGCGGGAGGCGAACTATAGGAAGAGTTTGGTGGCCGGGGTTTATAGTGTTGATAGGATAGTTGTTTGATTAAAGGTCTAAGGAATATATCGATATCTCCAGTTGGCTGGCTGGCTGGCTGGCTTGATCCTAGTGTGGTGGTAGTCTTCTCTCTACATTTCTATCTTTTCCCTATTTTACACAAAGCTAGTATTTAGTATATGTTGTATACATTAAAACTGTAAAATATATATATACATATATATTGGACTCCTTCTTACCTTGGGTGAAGCTAAAGTTTAACTTCCAGTGGTGTTAAACGGTGGTTCTCGCATAATAATAGAGAGGACCGACTTCTAGAGGCTGTTTCACTAGCTGTGACCTACATATAGTTAGATTGTTCAGTAGCTTCAAGGATTCTTTGCTTACCCCTCTACAAGAAATATTCCAGCACACAAATCCATTGCCATCTCGCTGCTTCTCAGGTCCAAGTACCAAGGCCCTCTTCCCCGTGCCCCTTACCGAAACACACGAAAACAGACATCTCCCTAAACGCATAAACGCCCCGTCAAAACCCCTAGATATAAAAGAAAAGGATTTCCAAGGAATTAGGGTTAAAAAAAAGATATACCTATATACAAAGATAAATTAATGAAAAGAGAAATAGGAAGTAAATAATACCCTCTCTCCCGCATAAGCCTAAACTTTGTGTGCACAGACTTCTAAACGTACACCAAATATTTCTCGGTGTATTAATTACCAAGAGATGGCTTTCCCCGGGTATCACTTTCCTCTTGGTTAATATTTCCTTGCCCAACCCCACTAACCCCCTATGCCACTGAAGCTCCTTGAGGGAAAGTGCCATATTACGAGCCGTGCTCAAGGTATCCGGATGCTCCTTTCCCATAACTCTCTCGCGGATAGCTAAAACAGGCTTGTACAATTCTACCGCTTCTTCATACCTTTTGAGGTGGTGAAGAACAAAAGCCATGTTGTGAGCGGTGCCCAAAGTAAACAAATGCTCGTTTCCTAGTGTTTTCTCCCGGCTCGCCAATATCTGCATGTATAGTTCTGCCGCCTCGCCGTACTTTTTCAGACCACGAAGCGCCGAAGCCATGTAGTGAGCGGTGATTAAAGTATCGGGGTGCTCCCTTCCCAGAACCTTAGCTTGGCTGGCTAAAAGTGGTTTGTACAATTCCACAGCTTCTTTGTACCGACCGCTGTCGTGAAGAGTCGAAACCACACGCCGAGCAGTGAGCAGGGTATGTGGATGCTCTTTTCCTAGCATCTCTTCCCGACTGGCCAAGACTTCTTTATACAACTTTGATGCTTCTCTGTATCTTCCAAGCTTATGAAGAGAAAGAGCCATATTATGAGCGCTTCTCAAGGTATCTGTATGATCGCTTCCCAGTATCTTCTTTTGGCTAGCTAAGACTTGTTCGTAAAGTACTATCGCCTTAGTGTACTCTTGGAGCCAAAATAAAGCTGAAGCCACGCCATGGCTGGCACGCAAGGTCTCTGGGTGTTCCATCCCCAATAATTTCTGTCTGTCGGATAGCACTTTCTCGAATATCTCCAGCGCTTCCCAATAACGACTAAGATGAATATGTACCCAGCCCATTTCAGACATAATTCGAGCTATTTGGGGAGTAAGCTTGCCGCTACCTGATTTCTTCTGGCGAATAGCCAAAGCTTTCAGCAGCATCTCCTCTTCTTCTTGATACCGTCCATGATCCTTACAGTATCCCGCTATTTTCTCTAGGATGCATGCTGCAGAGGTTTCGTATGTATCATCAATTGAAGGTATAGCCCGAATATTATGAAGAGATATGTCGATATGAGTGAGAATTCGCAAACCAAAAGCCCAATCTTCCATTGTCCGAACCCCTTTCTGATTCATTTTGTATGTTGCGCCAACAAGGGCAATTGCTTGGCTGGAATATTTTCGTCGTCCAACCGTATCTTGGCTCTCACGAGCCCACTCAAGCACTAAAGGATGAAAAAATAGGTTTCCAGGAAGCGCGGATCCTTTCCGTTTTACCAACGAGAACGATAAAAGGGGTTCTATGGCATCATCAACCAGATCCTCATCTAGAAAGATGCGATGTCAGAATTAAATAAGGACAGTTATAAGGTTGAAGTATATACCTTGGAGTAGTTGGGGGATTGCTTCTCTTCCTCGATAAAGTAATTCGCCCGGAATTTCTCCGTTCCCAAGGAATGCACACAGTAATAGCAGCTCAGATGCTGGCCTAGGTAACGAGTCGAATGAGATTTTCCATGTGGTGAACACCGTATCACTCCTGTATCTCTCTACTAACCCCGGATGGCTTTTGGAAGCAACATCTTTAAATTTGGTCGTGTACAGTGACAAGTAACTAGAAAGAGGTATTTGTTTGGTCGATATATACCCACCAGCTTGATCAAGCGCTAGTGGTAGATATCCTAACCTCTCTACAATCTCTGCAGCTTCCGCGTAATCTTTCAGCGAATTTAGCTTATATTTCCAAGGCCGAGGTATAACCTATCAAGTGGATATCATACTTGTACCCCTATCCCTAATCGCTGACTCGTTCCCCGAACTCCTCAACAAAATCGAAACTCCAGCGGTTTTCTCGATTTTCTCTACCTCGATCCCGTCCCCGAAGCTTTTGATCTCTGAACGTCGAGTAGTGACGATAATACTTCCAAAATCGCAAGTCGGAAAAAAATCACGAAGTTTCACGGACTCGATATCGTCGTTATTGTCAAAAACAACCAACCAACTTTTGTTCTCCGCACCCGATAACCACTTAGTCATTGCCTTTAGCACCAAATCGGACGAATTCGCATCTGGCGTGATTTTGCCCGTGGGCTCGATACATCCAGGTAGGCCCAACCTAATTCCCACCTCTACAAAATCAGGACTAGCGTCCTCCCATTCTGTTGCGTAGTGAGAAACGAGTTGCTCTGCCATTCCCAGTGCGCTTTGTGCTAGTGATGCCTGGCTTGTAGCATCAATCCAAAACATTGATGTATATGAAGAACTATCGGAGTTTCGATACACGTATTCCGCAGCAATTTGGCTCTTTCCCATCCCACCAAGGCCGTGGAGGACTGCGACTCGGCGCCCTGGAACCGGCCGGATTTGATTCTCCAGATAGTTCTTTATCTCAACCTTCGGCTTCAGGATTCTATGCAACTCTTCTAACAAGTTCTCTCGTCCACAGAAAAACTGGTTTCTTTGCATCGGCAATTTTATCGGAACATTGAACTTCGAAAACGTGAGAGACGCGCGACGGATACTCCGTGCTAACGCAGGTTCAGGACCAGAAAGAACTGCAAATAGGCCGTCATTGTACCGTTTCAGCTGTTCGATAAGTTCGCCAGATTTTTTCTTATCCACAACAACCCACCGAAGTTTCTTATAAAAAGGTAACGTTTGCTGCAACTTTGCCGCTGTTTCTCTAAGTCGAACGATTTCCTCGACGAGACCCGGGACGAGGGCCTTGTTCTCGAGTACCGAGGGGCTTTTGAGAGTTTTGACTCCAACCGAATCTAGGCACGGGAGCGGTGCTGGCACACTTGAGTCCATCAGGACATCTTTATGGATTCGTGGTCGATGTGGGAATGAAACCCTCCGCGTTATTTCACCAAACCGACTGGGTTTGTTCTTTGCCATAGCCCGAATACCATAGTCTTTACTAAGGCGATCAGCACTTGCGAAAAGGGAAACAATCCTCGCCAATGTCCCAACAGCGTAACGATAGCGGTAATCATTTGGACTCAGTTTCTGATCCAGACCACTGTGCAAGCCCCAGATCTTCTCCCAACCCACCAAACGATTCCGCTCGGTTTTGAGTTGCCAAACGAAATGATCATGATCGATCGCGAAATCTTCGGTATCTGATAAGATGTCGTACCATTGCAAGCCAACGTTGAATAGCTGACCAGCCAAACCTACAACACCTGAGGTAAATCCAATAGGTTCCATGGTTTGCGCTCGAGCTCTTGGAAATATCTATACCGTACATAAATCAACTGCTATCAGAGAGTTTCCGTGATACTCTTATCAGAGCGGGGTTAGTGTTCGGCTAGATGAGGCTCATACCCAAAATGAAGCACGTAAATATTGTCAGAGCCAAACGTTTCCAGCTCTTCGATACTTTTAACGCAGAATTAATATTGCGGGTTATATCTTAGAACTAGAAAGTGGTTCATAAGAGCTTGGGAGAACCTAGCTAATAAGATGTCGTTGTGGGGTTAGCTCTGGCGGTTTAGAGAGCTATCACCAACCTTCCAATAAGGTCGTACAAACTAGACCATCGTATTGGGAATAGTGTATCTTGCATCACAGCCTCAAACGAAACCTCGAAAGCTCTCCACCTCACTGCGGTCGTCAATATGGGTAATTTCATATAAATCATACTAAATCGGTAATTCAAACGAAAGGTTCTTAATCGCTCATTTGTTAAAGGTTAAGATTCCTATCACACTCACACAGCATCAATATCTCGAGTTCCAATGCATATGCCGTACGCGTACTCAGTACTCAGCCACAATTCTAGCTCATGTCCAATTTAAAGATACAGCTAGTACGTATGCCCCCGTACAGAGATAACAGGCTGCTCGAGTCTCTGCACGAATCATAATCGAATACCAAACATTCTGATTACAACACTAACACCCTCGTAACCACAAGCTCACACGATAACGACTGACATTGAAAACCGTCAAATACAGGCCTTAAAGAGGCTTTAAGATAAGCTATTAAGCCTAGGCAATCGTGATTGATCTATTTTATAGATGCTGTTCGCCTTACTACGCGTATTTATGATCCGGTTATCCGAGACATTACCTATAACTTACATGCATGTAGTATAGGATGTAGTCTTTATCACAATAAGGAGTAGAGTAGAATCAGATTTCAGTAATATAGTCGTTTATAATTATGGAGTAACAGAAAATAGGTAGCAATGGAGAACAAGGATCTGCGCTGTGGTTCAACAAACTGATGGATTCGAATTTATGAACAAAATTAACTAAAGAGAGTAGAATAAATTCCAATACAAGACTATAAGTGAACTGGACAGAAAAAACACAGAAAAGCACTGTGTTCACAATACTTCGCCGGAAATTGCCATGTTCTCAGGACTACATGTACCTGTGTATATCTCAGATATCCCAGGGCCAGGTAACTTGATTTTGGGAAAATATGATAAACATGCCGTTACTAAGGTGATCCAACCCCATGCTCTCCGTTAGCACCTATTTTCCGTTACCTCCTAAATAACTGTAGTGTACAGACAAAGAATTTCGCCCTGCTTTGTGCCTTGTCTCAATTGCCAAAACACAGTAAGCATACATCCAGCTTGGAGCGATGATCCAGAAACAAGCTAAACCGAATTTAGCATAGTCAATCACACAGCACCCGAATGATATTCCATGATCTCAACGCTCGATCAGGGTTAGGAAGCCTGAACGGTTGATGGTGAGCTGTCCCGGACAATTGCAGTTGATTTTCAATCTATTAATGAAGAGATCGATCTCTATTTACTCTCAAGCAAAAGGTTTCTCGGCGATGTCATCTCTTCATTACACCGCAGCCTCATTTAGTAGGACAAGCCCGCCATCCTATATCCCTCACGCATACATGTAGTCTAATGGCGTATCTAGCTATAAAATTCTTGGCGAAGGCTGTAACTGTATAAAGCTGAGCGAGCACATGTAACAGAGGTTGATTCCTTTGAATCTTAATTTTACCGTGAATAGATCGATCGCGAGATTTTTATACTTAATTAAATACACATTACGTAGAGCCTAGATTTCATGTGAAGTACATACTCTCTCAAATCTGCGAGATATAAAAACTGTAAAGAAGGGTCACCGGCGCTATGCTTGTAGAGATGTTAGCAATCAAACTCTAATACCTGAAACAAACGCGAGCAATCTCGGAGACGCCAAAGGTTCATGGGAGAAAAGTGAAAAAGTGATAAAGCAAAAGAGCAGAGATATAGCAGACTAGAAAAAGGTTCGTTCGTTCGGCTTAGAACCCATAGGCTGGTACTCATGGTGGTAGGAGATGGATGCGAGCTCCTACGTTCGGTTCCTAGTTCTTAGAACATAACCAACTACACACAGGTTTTTTGAAACCTCACTGATCCTTCTTCGAATTCCTGGGGATATCGGCTTGCTATCGTTTCCTTCGACATGGTTGCCTTTGAGGTGCCAGGAAACGCTTTTGGCAGATGTGGGCAAAATTTCTCTACTCATTCACGTACACAGGGGTGCTTCTCACGTCCCTGCTTACTATATCAATCTAGCTGGGAAGCGGATTCTCTAATCCCTAATCTTTGTGGCGCTTCATCCTCGAGTAGTTAGCATCGAAGCCAAGGCATAGCTCAATAGGGATACCTTAGGTTCTTAGGATAGTATCGAACTGGTCCCCTTAAGTAAGCCAGTTCAAATCCCTGACTCGTGTTTGGTAATTATAATCTCTCCGTCGGAGTTGGCGAAATTTTAGTTGCTTCTCTGAATGTTATTGTTCCTCCTACCTTTCTTCCTACGGCAGGACTCTTAGACTGTCGGCATTCCGGGAAAACAGTCTGACATATCCAATGTGACCATGTATAAAAACCTCTCTAGATATCTTTGATTACTATTGCAATTTTTCTGTCTAGTGAATTGCTACCCCCAGCGAAAACGAATACAATTCTTACATGAGGTAAACCCTAACCCTATGGTATTAACATCCAGTCCTAAACAGGAACATTATTACTCCCACCAGTTATGACATCCGCAACAAATAGCTCGAACTCAGATCGTATTTCCTTCTTCCTCATAAAAGCTAAAAGACCCATAAGAGGTTTCATTGCGCGATGGGCATCCCAGATCTCGAACCTTCTCCCGATGGTTCCATGCAGCATCAAAAGGCTTGGCGCGCGTAAAAGCAATAGATGACAGACTGTCCTCCCGGCACAAAAAAATTCCGCGTCTCCTATCCCTCCTCTAAGCATTATATATCTTTCAGCCCACCTATACCCACCATTCTTAATCCCATCTCATCTTCGACACACAATACACATACTCACGATGAAATTCTTCTCGGCCCTACTCCCGCTACTTACCCTCGGCCTGGCTTCCGCTGCGGATGTCCTCGGTGACAATACTGCGGATGCGGAAAAGTCGCGACAGCTTAATGTGACTGTCGGTGTCGACTTTGTTGATGCGGTGCCGGAGCTTGGGATCAAGGCTGTTAATGGCGTGCCGACGAAGATTAGCCTCCATATGACTAATTTCGAGGAGGGTGATGTTGGTGTTGAGTTCATTGGGGGAAGTCTGTGGAATGCTCAAAAGGGGGTTTCGGTCAAGAATTTGACGAACGTGAGGGTTGGTGTAACTTTGGGCAAAGATCAACAGGTATGCTATTTATTTATTTTCTTAGCTCCATTCGGAGTTGGGATGATTGTGATGGATTGGGACTGAACAAGGCTGATGGAATTGCGTATAGATTGATCTGCCTTATCAATTCACCACCGAAATGCACCCCCAAGACCTTATCCTGAACCTCGCCATGATCCTCAGGACTCCCGATAATCAGTTCTTCACCTTGACTGCTTACAACTCGACTATCTCTGTTGTTGAGGCCCCCACATCTCTCTTGGACCCCCAACTGTAAGCGTACTCCCATCACTCTTCTTGGCCATTCCTTACTAACATTCCTTGCCAGTCTTTTCCTGTACCTCCTCCTCGCAGCTGGTTTCGGTGCCTCGGCCTACTTTGTCTACAACACCTGGCTCGCTGCTGTCATCCCCAAGACCAAGCGTACCAACACTGACCAAGTCCGTCTTGTCCGTCCCGTTCCCGTTCCTACTACCGCCACTGGCGCTTATGACGAGAGCTGGATCCCGGAGCATCACATCAAGAAGCCCACTGGTACCCGCGCCAGAAGCGGAACCCCCAAGGGCGTCAAGAACAGGAAGGGGGGTGAGTGAAGATATTAAAATATAAATGTGTACGGTGATGGAGTTATGTATTGTTTTTTTGCTTTTGTGCTACTAGCGCATAGCTTATGTTTTTTTGTTTTTTTATGTAATTTATCGCAGGTGGGAATCCAAAATGATGGAATGGATATGAGATATGGGGCCAGGAAAGACATTTTAAGAAAACAATTAATAGTGGGATTTTTTTTTTTTTTTCATCCTGCTGAAATCTGGTTTCAATGCTTGGTAAAGCAGATATGAGGATTGGATGAATATTGTTGCTTATTCTGATTGCTATGACAGTGAATATTATTTGGATGAGCCTGAGATTTGAAGCAGTGGTATGGATGGACAAGACGGCGTGACTCATCTTAACTTCACTATACTTGAGAGAAGTAGAGTGTGTCAATCAGAATACCAAGCGATGGGTGATTTAGGTCTCAAATGTAGCGAGATATCTGCAGGCCTTCAAGCAGGGATGTCCGAAATGTCCCTACAATCAGTCACCCCTGCCAACGACTCCAAACACTCAACGACCGTCGAGTGACTTCCAGTGAAGGGGGCTCTTGCAGCCATTCTCGGGTTCCTAAGATAGCATTTCAACGCATGACTGTTCTCGGGAATTCCAGCTCATACAGAACCCGCATAATGTATTTAGTCGACGGGCCCATTTAAGATCTTCTCCCACCCCAGATATAAAAGCCCACTCACCACCCCACTTCCAAGCACCTTACAACATTCCTAACCCACACGTACGCTCGTGACCCCGCGATACACACACACATCGCCACAGAAATGTCTATCATCAAAGCAACAGAAATAATTCCCACAGGAGGTGCCAACGTCACCGTAGCACGAGCCCCCTACTTTGTCTACGGCTCCCTCATGTCATCCAACATCCTCTTCCGAATCATCGCCCCCCACGCCTCCGATTTAGCAACCCCGAAAACCCTCAAAGCGACCCAAATGGCCCGTGCAACCCTCTACGGCTACAAACGGTACGCTGTCAAATATGCCGACTTCCCGGCTATTGCGAAGACTGGTAACGCGGAGGATTTTGTCGAAGGGTATCTGGTGAGTGGTCTTACGCGGCAGCAGGAATCACGCATTGAGTGGTTTGAGGCCGGACTGTATGATGATGAGGCTGTGGAGGTCACTATTGGGTGGGGAGGGACTAGGAGGGGGTTGAAGGTCGCCAGGTGTTATGTCTGGGGTGGCACTCGGGACGAACTGGTGGATACTGAAGTTAGAGAGTGGTCGCTTGCAAAGTTTAAGAAGAGTGGTATGTATATGAGGAGTTTTACGGGTAGTGCGAGTGCGAGTGAAGACGAGGATGAAAATGAGGGGGCGAGTGAGAAATGATTTGGGTGGAGTGGGTTCACGGTTGCAGTAGTTGGGATTTTATATTTGGGGGGTTTTCTGGTGACGGGGTATGGGAATCAATAAAAAAAGAAGTCCCTGTTTTTAACATTTGAATATCCGGGCTTAAATATATTATAGAGTAGGTTAAAATGCTTTTATAGATTCTAACAGTTTTAGTTACCAGTAGCCTGTATACGAAAAGTTAGAGACGAAAGAAATACCGACCCCTCAACGTTTACTATCTTTGAGTTTAGAGCTACCTAATTCTCCAGACAGAAGAGTAATAAAGAGACACGCGACATTCACTCAGCAAAAACCCTAGAAATAAACGAAAAAGGAAACCTGTGGGATCAACCACACAATTGCAAGAGCTTCCCTCTACCACACCGTGTGACAGCTAAACTCCAACTTTTCCGCCCAACGTATAACTCCTCTGAAAACGAAAATACTAAGAATCCCTCCTCCAAATCCCTCCTCCAGCTCCTCTGTAATACATAAAAACACAGCCATTTAGCTAAGAACGAGTCATGGATGCCATCCCATCAGACATCCTCCCACTCTCCCCGACAATCAATCAATCCTGAAGTTCAAAGTTAAATGTAGGTATCTTCGTCCCATCCCAGAGACACTGTCCCGCCAACCCCTGCTCCATCGACCATAACTCTTCAATCACTCTTTTATGCTCCCTCTCTACCGCCTCTGATAATGGTGTCTGACCGCTTTCGTTCCTACAATCGATTTCCACTCCTTTTACCTGGAGTAGCCGTCTCACAGCTTTCGTATGTCCGTTTCTCGCTGCCCGCAGCAATGGTGTCGAACCACAGAGATCCCTACAGTTCACATCCACCGCTTCTTCTTGGAGTAATACATCGATTAATGCTGTATGGCCTCTCTCCGACGCTATCGATAGGGGTGTCCGGCCCATGTTGTCCTTGCAATTTACATCTCCAGCTCCTCTCTGGAGTAGTTGCCTCACAACTTTTGTACGCCCTCCCCTTACTGCCCACAAAAGCGGTGTCGTACCGAAGCAATCCCTGGTGTGCACATCTACCCCGTCGACTCGAAGTAACGCCTCAACTAGTGCTCCGTACCCGTTCTCTGCTGCTATCGATAGGAGGGTACGACCTCCACGGTCCTTAAAATTAACATCCACATCCTTCCTCCTAAGCAGTTGTTTCATGATTCTTAGGTATCCTTCCCTTGCTGCCCACCAAAGAGGCGTCATACCGAAGCAATCCTTAGTGTTTATGTCCACTCTGCTCTCTCGGAGTAACAGCTCAACTAATGCCCTGTGGCCGTTCTCCGCCGCTATCGATAGGGGTGCGCGACCTTCGTTGTTTCTGTAGTTGCAGTCTACTTCCTCATTCAGGAGTAGCTGTTTCACGACTTCTATATGTCCTCCTCTTGCTGCCCACCAAAGCGGCGTCGCACCGAAGCAATCCTTGGAATTAACATTTACCCCCTCTATCTGAAGCAACGCCTCAACTAATGCTCCATGGCCGTTCTCCGCCGCCATTGATAGGGGTGTTCGATCCTGGTTATTTTTATGGTTGCCGTCTACTTCTCTTTCTCGGAGTAACAGTCCCGCAACCTTTACATGCCCTTCCTTTGCTGCCCAACAGAGCGGCGTCTCGCCGAAGCAGTCCTCGGAGTTCACATCTACCCTGTCTGTCCCGAGCAATACTTCGACTAATGTCTTGTGTCCTTTCTCTGCTGCAATCAATAGAGGCGTCTGGCCCATGATATTCTTGCAATTGACTTCCACGCCCTCACTCTTGAGTAGTTGTTTTACAGTTTTTGTGTGTCCTTCCTTCGTTGCCCATAAAAGCGGAGTCGTACCGAAACAATCCCCAGAGTTCACATCTACCCCTTGTGTCTGCAGTAGCATCTCAACTAACTCTTCGTACCCATTCCCGGCTGCCATCGATATTGGTGTCCGCCCGTTTATGTCTTCGCAATTGACCCTTCCACACTGATCTATGCTCAGAAGGTATTTACATATACCCAAAAGCCCATAATAGCACGCGACGAGTAGTGGCGCAATTGGGGTGCTGTGATATCCAAGGGGATATAATCCGGGGAATTCCCCTCGTCCATGTTCCAAATTTGAACACCAGGTGATATAAGCTGGGCTAGGTCTCAAGAACCCTTTTTGCAAGTCCATCAGAACTTCACCAACCATGGTATCTGACAAACGAACGTGCGCAGCCCAATTTTTCGCGGAGTAATCTGCTAATGCATGTTGCTCTGCCCTCTCTCGCACAAACTCGTAGTCTCTGTGGCTCACATGGTTCGGCCAACTAAGAAAGCTAAGACAGATCTCTGCCATTCGCGCATGGCCCTCAAAGAGATCGAATTTCTCCTTCAGGAAATCTTGAACCGATAGGTGCGCGAATCGTAGTACATGGACAGCTTCAGTAGTGTCAATTACAACAAGATTCTGACACACATCAAGGATTGTCATCTCAGTCAGACCATCGTCAACCGTCCACTCCATCTTTGGCGGTTAGATACGGAGAGCTGCGATGAGTTCGCGAGGTGAGAGGGGTCGTTGCGCGCACATAATGAAGCTGAGGACCTTTCTTGCTAGAGCTGAACTATCACAGGTTTGGTTCTCGATTCTCGACAATATCTCGGAAAAAGTCCCCCTCAAACCGCTAGGTAGTTTTTTCAAGGCCTCTTTAATGGCTGAAATCGACTTCTGTTTACAAATACTGAGAATTTGGAGATGAACCCATAGAAACCTGGCGGAAGTTAGCTGAACTGAGTTATATCGGGATAATGTGGGCTAGGTAGAACAGATGTCATACGTACATTCCGTGGGCACCTTCGATAAGAGTTGATATGATAAGGTCCTTCAAATCAGGCGGGACGGTTCCGCGCAGGATTTTTTTCTCCTGGATACACTTTTCGACTTCAGTTATTACGAAGTTCTGAATATCAGTACCGTTATCGCCAGAACTAATATAAATATTCAGCAACCCATCAAGGTGTAGCAAAATATCGTCGTCATCTCGGCTTGTGACAAAAACTTTGACTTGGCCTTTTGACTCGTTGAGAATAGATTGCAAAACGTGTAATAGTTTGTGTCTGGTATTTTTTTCACACTCATCAAGCGCGTCGATTACAATCACCGTTTGTTTATAGCTTCCTGCTAATTCCAAGATGAGGTTTTTGCACTCCTCTAACTGGAGGGCGCCTTTTTTGAACCCGTCTTTCTTCCGTTCTTGGTAAAGCTCAACCAGCGACTCTGGTAAAGCGGATCCAGGCTCAATAGTCGAAAGCTGTTTCGCGATTGATCGGAGAATGCACTCGGGATCTCGCCTTTCGCTCTCTTTGCAATTACAGTAAAAATATGTTAGGGCGTCTCCCTCACCTTTTGTATCTTGAAACTTGTCGATAACAAAAGATCTGAAATAAAGGTTAGCTCACCCTACGACTGATCGTGTGAGAGTACTAACATAAGTTTAGTTTTTCCGGCTCCCGCTAGAGATTTTAGGTCAGCACTAGCCAAGGCATAGTGAATATAACGAGAAACGCACCAATACCGTGCAACCAGAGCACTGAAGATGCTTTGGAATCCCTCCATTCGACGAATTCATATTTTCGAAGCAGCCATTCTCCAGTGTTGGCAAGTCGATTCGAGCAAACAAACATATGATGATCCTCAGATGCGATCTTCGATAACCACATAAGTGCCTTCAGTCGTTCCTCCTTCTCCAGAGCCTCCTTCGCTACATAGTTCATTGCTTCAGCTCGGGTTTCTTGGCTTTCGAAACCTTGTTGGACGAGTTCACGAATCTCAGTAATATCTAACTGGATCCTCGAAAGTGGCAACTGCATTTCCTCCAGAATACGTTGCAACTTTTCTGTCCGTTTTTTTTGATCTGCTAAGGTTAGTTATACTCCCTGCTTGAATTTTGCTGTAGAAAATACGCGCGTACCGGAGCTTTCCTTCTCGGCTCTCAGGATTCCTGAGTGCTGAACTAAAATAATCATTTGCTATCAATACCATTTGGAGGATAAAATGTACAGGGGGGACTGACATTCTTCTGATGCCACTCGAGCATCTTTTTCTACCCTGGCTTCTTGGGATATTATCTCATCGATGAGAGGTTTGAAGGTCACAGAATATGGGCTTACAACGCCACTGGAAATTCGTACTTCACGCCAGGGTATTGGTAATTATTATCTGAAAATTGGATGACAGGACTTACAGGCAGTATTGGACCCAAAGAAGCGTTTCGAAGTGCAGAGATATTTTAATAGAGATGAGTATAAATCTGGTAGAGAACTAGCAAGGTGCTGAGCAGACTCAAGTTTACTGGAGTTTTTGATGTAAAGGAATTCATATATGGCACATCGGCTTAATGCGTGAGTGGTATATTCCAAAGCCATGAGAATATTGGCCCACGTCTCTGCATCGTTAAGGACGATCTAACCAGAAGGTTAGCAGTAATATAAGAATCACAATACAGCCAAACCTCTACCTTCAAGAGAAATCGGTATCCGGCCCATGCCAAAGCTACACCGCCGCCAGGGCTGTGCTGGATGGCGATGTCCCCAATAACAGAGTATCTATCCAAACGGACTAGAAGGCTATCGACGATACGTTTCAAAGCCACCTCTTCTCCATTCGGTCCACGAAATTTCCACTGCTTATCAACACATTGGTCCTGTTTAACCTTGACTGCTTGGATCACATCCAAAAGTGTATTACGCTTGTCTGGGTCATTAAAGTTAAACGCATTTCGATCCTCTACGGACAACTTGTCAATAGCCTGCTCCCACAGAGACTTTGCGACATTGCTACTATACTCCCAATTAGCAGATATTTTAAATACCTAAATTAGAATTGCAACCATACGCTGCAGGCGCGAACTGCTGTAACCCTGTAGCCGCTCCAACACTCTTTCTACGAAATATCAAGCTTCTCTTCGAATTAGACAGAGGAGATTTCAAAGGTAGTGGCGCGTGAGCCTTTTCTTGCGTAATAGGGGGGGCTACGAAAGCCAAGTCTAGCGCAGCGATATGTGCTATATAAACGAGATTTGTCTGTGCTCCAGCGAACCCAGAGCTTATGTCTGCGCTGCGTGGAGTGGGTGGTGAATGGCTTCTACTTCTGGGAGACCCAGAGCTCGCGCCTGGGCTAAGTGAGGGAGAGGGCGAAGACGGGATGATGGCCTCGCTCCCGAAGAATCCACGTTTAGATTCTCTTTTTTTTTCCCACGCCTCTCGCAGTCGTCGGTTGTGCCAAAAAAGCATGGCCCTCGCGATTTCTGCTTCCTTTGTAATTGCCCCGGCTTCGAACACGAAAAGAGCTGTGGTTAGAGGCTCGATATCTTAGAAGTTCTTAATAACGGATAGAGAATGTGTAATCAGAGGTTTAACCCCCTAGTGCTTCGAGGCACGCACTGAAGAGCGCGGACGGAGAACATAGAGAATAAACGACGAGGCTGAGGCTGTAGACGGAAGGCTGCCGCAGCTGTTTCTTCTTCCCGATGTTCAACCTATGATAAGTCACTACATGAAACTATCTATTTTGAAACCACTGATACCTACCCGTTTATAATCATTACCGCTGGGCGTGGCGAATTTCTCAAAAAGTCGAAATATTCAAGTCAATAAAACCAAGCATTCGACTTTCTAGTTATCACAAAAATTCGTTTTACTGCTAATAACTTCTATCGTCTTTTTCGCATTTCTTTTTTGTCGCATTCTATCAATTTCGGACAAAGTTTGCCACATCTATGTAGAACAACTCTTCAGCTGAGAGTTGCATAAGCTGCTGGATGAAAGTAGTAAATAGTTGCGTTTACTACGCATATGCGCGTCTCAACGCCACCCCACCAGTAACACAGCATAGGAGAACAATAAAAAACGAGAACCAATCTTTACATAAAGTAATCAGGAATATCGTAAACTGTCATGATCGTGGAGTTACAAGGTTTCACCAAACCTAGGTGGAGCTCACGTGACTTTCGTGGATTAGAATCAAAAGCCCACCGCAGCGTTCCCTTTCTCATTTCAAGAGACCCAGCAAATCAGATAGAAGGAACTAAAACGCGGCGGCCTAAAACTCCCTTTAAACTCCCTCCGATATCCTCTGCGATATCCCCATCTCCTCGGGCTGAGCGCAGGCCAGGCGGTAGTTCACCACAGTTTGAATTTAATACATAATTCACCATATCCTCCAACTCTAATTCAGAATAGGTTTTCGATGGATCAGAAAGTGACTTTAATTCAAGCCATGACAACTTAAGCGTATCTTTCATACACACGGTGAAAGCGACCCACGAGCCAGCAGAAAGCGTACAGTCCCACAGTGACAGCCTTCTCAGCGTCGCTCGATGACGTTGTAAAAACTTAAGCAAGTTGTCATAGTTGTGCATGCAAACCGTCCTAATCTTCACCTCCTTCAATAACGCCCAAACACATCGACTCTCGATAATTTTCGAAAATGCAGAAATAGATCCCCGGTAGACCTTGCTATCGAAACGAAGAGCCAGCTTCTCGAGCCGCGTAGCAGGCGACAGGAGATCGAAAAGTAGACTGGACTCGGCTTGAGGAAGCGCCAATTCCAGCACGGGACAGTCCCGGAAAACGACCGCAGCACGCTGCGCAAGCTCAACACGCCCGAAGACGGCCATGACATCCGAAGTGCTCCTAAAGGAAACCAGCTTCGTGCCCGCGTAGTACGCGGCGCCCACGAGCGCTGAAAAGGCTCGGCAGCTATCTTGTGATCCCCAGCCATGTTGGTTTGCTTCGTAATCATGCAGCGAGTGGTACTCCATCTCTTCAACAGTTTCTGTGTCTATGCCGCGATCCCGAAACGGCCGTTCGTCCATTTGGATGGCTTCAAGACGCGGCAGCTGTCTAAACGCGGTCGAAAGAATCCCCATGTAGTCCGGGGACGCCTGGAATTCCCTGAAATCCTCGAGTATATGCCGTAGAACACCAAGCTTCTGCGTAATGGTGCCATTCTCCAGACCCTCCTCTTTCAGCTTCTCGATGCAGGGAAGCCATATGGTGTTTCTGAAATCGTCTAAATACAAAACAACCTCCTTCACATGGCGGGCAAAATCGCCGCTCCTTGATATCTCGAGAAGACGGGAAAGACCACCACTGGTCGGCTTGACACCGATGACCCGGAAAATGTACTCTTTTCCAAGCTCAGCAAACGAACGCTGTACCAGCCGGAAACTCGCAAGATCTGATTTTTCGTGAATGTGGCTGAGAATCTCTTGGACGAGTTCGGGAGCTAGCGTTTCCATGATTGTGGGGGGGGTTTCTCGGTTGTTTTCTTGCTCGCACAATCACATGCACCTGAAATCCATTAGGGTTACTGTTAGCCATTTTACTGCAAGGTTTTATCGAGAGAGGCTCTTTTTTTTTATATCTATTTTTCCCTGCACGTACGTACATATACGGGGGGGTAAGTCGAAGACACAGCCTAAAGTGGGACTGATCTCGGCAATGGACAGTAGACGATCCTTGAATGGTGGGCGACAATAAACTTCAGTATTCTTGGGCTTTGGTGATTTAATACCATTTTTTTTCCTCGATGGAGCTGGAGGCTTGCTGAGGTGGCAGCCTGGGGGCTGAGGCGGTGGTGGAGATGAGGTTGCACAAACCCTAGCCCTTAGAATGAGTCAATGCGGTATAATCACTTATTATCACTCGGCATCTGTTTGCTTTTTATTGTCGTCGTTAGAACAGTGAAGGGGGTGGTAGTAATTATAACAGTACATAATCTACACAGTTCCGATTAATACCACCCTGGTTTCCCAGTATTGTAGCTACTATACTAGTGCTAATGTTGCAGACCCAAGGGGAGGATCTAGCTAACAGAAAAGCCCCGATTCCCAAACCCTCAGCATTATTGTTCTAATCTCGAACATAGATCATACCCTATATCCTCCTTTCTTTACTGCATGATTCTCAGCCACGCTTCTCAAGCTGGTACGGTATTACACATTATCGGGTATCCTATTTTCCAGCGATTTAATCATTTCACCCAGAGGAGCGCTTCCCATTTGGGGTGGGCGTTTCTTGAGAGTCGCATGCAAACCGAATACGTGCATGCAGTTAGTAAGAATACGAACACCATTGAATATTAACGGCAGTAAATAGCGCCAGACATAACACAAACGAAAATGCTTCATGAGTCACTGCAAGCAGGCAAGCAGGCAAGTAAGCATTACCCTTCGTACCCGCCTTGCTAGACTATGACATCTATTTACACAAACCAGCGTACTCAACACGACCGCTCGCGTTGAGCATTTGGTTTAGAATTGACTCGAGCGGGGGGGCACGTGAGGGCAATATATGGATGGATTCTAATCACTACCATAGACCCCCCGTCTATTCGAGAACTTCAACCGCAAATCGAACACATATAGCCACATACAACACTAGATCAAGCTCCTACATTCAGTCACGAATCAATTAACCAACCAATCACGATCGAAACCAATTCTTACGGAGGAAAAACACAAATCAATTTCTATCCTACATATACACTCGAGCTCTCATCCCAACTGTACCTCACCTCCGCTCCCAACCTTAAAAACTCAAACACAAAACACCAACAGCGACAGAAAAAGAAAGAAAGAAACACACGAGTATCTACAAATTTCCTTCATAACCATCTATAGCTGTTGGGCCCCCCCCGTGGGGGGTGTGGTGTTAGCCCAGTTAGTTAGTTATCCCAGTCGACTTGGCAAAGCCCCATTATGCAATTCAGCTCCAACTTCATTGACCGAAAAAAAGGTTTCATACTCCAGCCAGAAAACAAAATATGCATCTCCGAATCCAATCCAATCCAATCCAATACTAAAAAAATATGCAATTCCAAACTTATGTAGTAGTAGTGCAATATAGACGCCGCCCCGTTTCCCTCCCAAAAAAAAGAAAAAAGAAAAAAGAAAAGGAAAGAAAAGAAAGATACTCGCAATGCCAAAACCAAGCCAAGCCAAACCAAACCAAACCAAAAACAGACAGACCAATACAAAATAGTTCGATCGCAAAACAGGGTAATAATTACAATTCCCATCCGTGTCATTTCATCCCTACAGCCACTGTACCCTGATACCACCCCCCCCCCCCCACACCCCCACACACAGATCCTTAACGGATAGTCATCTGCTTACTCATCCCAACACCCTTCCCATTCCCGCTTCCGCCGCGCGCGCCAGCACCGCCAGCACGCTTCTCAAACAGCTTCCAAAACTTCAGATTCTCGTCCGACGCGCAAGTGGCCAGAGTCTGGCCGTCGGGGCTCAACGCGCTGTGGAGAATGCGCGTCTCGTGGGCAGGGATCTCTACGTTGCGAACGAGGGTGGGGTAGCTCCACACGGTGAGCTGGTTGTCGGGAAGACCGTGGCAGCTGACGAGTTCGCGGTAGCTGGTGGACCATTTGAGGGAGGTGACTTGGGAGCCGGCGTCGATGCTGTTGACGCGCGCGCCGGTGGTGGAGTTCCAGAAGTGGATGCAGCCATCGTAGTTCCCGCCGCCGGAGGCGAGGAGGTTGAGTTGCCAGGGACACCAGGCGAGCGCCTTGACGGCGGCCTTGTGGTTGGTTTTGGACCACTTGGGGGTGGTGAGGGAGCGCGCGTCCCAGATGTTGACGAGGTTGTCGTTGCCGCCGGAGGCGAGCATCGCACCGTCGGAGCGCCACTCGAGACCGCACACCTCGGAGGTGTGGCTGTTGAGTTCGGCGATCTTGTGGTCGGCGATGCGGACATCGTGGTTGTAGATGTTGCCGGAGCGGGCGCCGGTGGAGAGGATGGCTTTGTTCCACGACATGACACCGACACGGGATTCGTGGGAGGACATGGTGCGGAGCTTGGTTTGGTCCTCGACGTCCCAGATCTGGACGTCGCCGGTAGAGACACCGACCGCGACGTAGGCACCATCCGCGCTCCATTTGACGGATGAAACATAGGTATCAGGGCTGGTTTCGAGCAGCTGTGAGACGGAGCCAGAGTCGGCGTTCCAGACATATACATTCCGTTCAAGGCCAATGGCTACTTGGTTGCCAGAAGACCAGTCAAGGAGATTAAGGTAGTAATCGTCAACGAGGCCGGGAGCATCAAGGACACGCTCGGGGGCAGTCAAGATACGGCGGCGGAACTGAGCAGCGGAAGCAGCGGGCTTGAGGGGGCGGTTGTATTGAGTGCGGAGATCGATAGGCTTCGAAGACTCTGGGGCAGCGGGCTTGAAGGCCAGGATCCTAGTGTTGAGATCAACACCACAAGCAGCAGCGACAGAAGACTGATAGGCGAGAGATTCAGGATTAGGCCTCTCGTAAGAGATCGTCTCGTTATCGTCGCTAGAGTGGCCCGAGGAATTGGTATCGTCGTCAGAGCCAAAGACCCCACCACTGAGAACAGAGTTATCGGTTGAGATAGGACGACCAGTAGCAGATCCAGGACGAGAGCTAGGACGAGAAGGACGCTCGATCTTGGATGCGGCAGTCGGGGAGGTTGCAGAGCGGGTAGGGATGAAACGGTCACCGTTCATGCGGATAGTAGTCTTTGAGGCCTTGCTTCGCTTCTTGACGGGGGTCTGGCCAACGGTCGTGCCGGTTCCTGTCAAAGCCCATTCACTCACGCCCAAGTCCAGTCTCAGTGGAGAACGGGTTGCAGCGATATTTGATTTCGGCGAAGTGGCAGCTTTGGGGTGGGGGGCAGGAGCAGCGGCGCGGGTTTTCGATGAGGCAGAGACCCTGAGGGACTCAAAGGCTGCCTGGAGGGAATTGGACTTTGTCGGCTTGCGCTCGACGTGCCATTCTGGGTCGTAGTGGCGGGTGCGGGGAGGTGTGAAGGGCGAGTTGTTGGCGGCGGCGCGGGCTCGGGGAGAGGGTGTGAGGGGCATACGGCCGCCAGCGGTGCGGGAGGAGAAGAGAGAGGAGTGCGACTTGCGCGGGGTGTGTACAGCGGCGGTGGCCATTGTGGAGTAAAGATTTGATAGAGGTGGTGGAGAGCAGTGAGGGACGAGAGCTATAGCAATGCCAGAGAGCTGAATCAAATCAATCAAGAAGCACAAGAGAGCACAGCGATGGGAATAGTAGTTATAGAAAACACTGGCGAGCAGCAGAGCAGAGCTTGGGAGTATAGAATGCGGATTGATGGTGGTGATGGAGAGAAGGGGTCCTGGTCGCAGCCGGTCTCTCTTATGTAGAGAGTTCGTGGAGGTGAGCGCTGCCAAGATGTAAACAGCGGGTCTCCATGGCAACCGCACGGCGAGGCGCTGGACGGCAACCGCCATGGCAACCAGCCCGAACAGGTACATGGACCACTCATGCAACGGCGCTGCGCAACAACAGATCGTCTGGAGAACAGCAAAGCCGCGTCTTGCCAGAGTGCTTTCGGTGGGCCTCTCCCGTACAATTTCGCCGGGACAGCCTAGCCCTGCAGCGATGCGTGTACATGCGTGGAGGTACATGCTCTGGGGCTGTTGCTGGAGGAACTGGACAATAACAGGGCTGGGGCTCGGCGTCGTGGAGGGCAACCAGATATAACTCTGTCGGCATTGACTCTCCCATTGGCTCTCATGCAATCCTTAACTGGAAGTATGTACTCGAACACCTCAACGGAAGTCTGCAATTACACTACTGTAGTATTTCCAATATGCATATAGCTCCAAGAAGCTCTTTCTCTAATTTCTATGGCACAGCATCCCGTAGACTCGACGAACCTAAATTACGAATAAGAGCTTTCACCCCGTATTTATGTGACTCCCCAGCATGAATCTCCGTCTAGTAGCAATACAGTCGTACAAACCGTGCTCAACACTTCAAGGTATTAACGTCGTGACTCCACGTCTGCTCACCGTCAGCTTCTGAAATCAAGACCTCCATGGGCAATCAGGTAGAATCCGTAGCAGAACTTACGTAGCTCCCCAACACCAACACAATTAAGCAAAACCCCACGATGATACTCGTACCTGCATAAACATACGCATGTTTCACTAAACCAAATCAGCACTCCCCGCCACCACCGCCAGAGAAAACAAAACTCACATCTCAGCCCTCTAACCTCCACCACAAACGTCGAAACCGTAGTCAAACACCCGCAAAGGCCATCCCCCCATCCCCTCAGCAGCACACATCCCACCTCGCCCCCAACCCTGTACCTCCCAACGACCAACCCCGCCAACACCATCGTCCCCAGCACATTAACCGTAAACGTGCCCAGCGGGAAAGTCCTGACCCTCGAGTTCAACCACCTCCCCGTCCAGAACCTGACTATAGTCCCCAGCGGCGCAAACACACACGGCACAACCACCGCCCTCCACCGTTCCACCATAACCCCAACCACAATAACCGCACCCCACGCGACAACCGCAACCGGCACAGCCCCCAAGTCCAGCAGCCCGGCGACCCGCACCGATATCGACGGTAAAAACCTCTTCCCCGCAACGGCCACCTGAGCGCCAAGCTGCAGTCCACTAAACGACAGCGACAGCGTACCAATCGCATACCCCAGCGCTGCCGCAACCCCGTACCCTCTATCCCTCGCATACTCTGGCACGGTATTGGACAGCATCTCGAATGTCACTAGCAGGAACGACGAAAAGCTGGTAACAGACCCGCAATACCCCGTTGTGAGACCGAGGTACAGCGGTAGTGTAGCTTTTGCTGGTGGTGGAGGCTGTGGGGATGGATCTTTTGTATGTCGTGACGGCCGTAGTGAGAATATGCAGAGGTCTTCGACTAGAAATCCCATTATTGCGCACCCGCAGAATTGAGCCCATATCACGCCGCCGATGGGAGCGCCGGGGTAGGTTGTGAGCGCGGTCAGGCCGAGACGTGACAGTGTGCCCAGGATCGAGAAGAGGGTTAGCCAGCACGTCGTGTACAGGAGGGGGGTGAGTTTCGGGGCGCCATTTCGGGGACGGAGGGAGACGGGGCGGTCTTCGAGGTGGGGCTGGGTGGATGGTTGGAGGATTGGGGCTGGTGGGATGGCGTTCTGGCCAGCGGAGATGGAGGGTGTGGTGGTGTCGTCGAGGCGGGTGGACGAGGAAGAGGGCGTGGACTGGATCGGAGCTGGGGCGGGGGCGGGGGCGGGGACTGCGTCCTGGCCGGCGGAGAGGCTGCGGTGTTGCTGGGCCATGTGCGGTGGTGGAGAGAAGCCATGGACTGGGCGAGAGGCCCGGGCAGCGGCGGGAGGCGGTGTGAGCAGAGCCCGGAACTGAGAGCCGGCGACACTACATGCACACACACGAGGTACCCACAAGCCAAGCAAGGATGCTTATCTTTATCGCGAATATGCAGGTTCCAGCAGACGCTCCTGCTGTGCGTCTATTCTGGCCAATGGGCGTGCAGCGCCCGATAAGGCGACTCGTCGCGGCCGAGCCCGCGGCTGTCCCGGCGCGCCGTCACGCAAGCCGAAGCTGGCCGAGCCGACGAAGAGAAGATGCGAGACACCCGCGAGACCTCTAGTACCTTCACCTCCACCTTCTCTCCACCTCCACCTCCACCTCCACCTCCCTCCACTCCACCCCACCTCCACTATACCTAGATACGTGCTCTCACCTGTCCACTCCAACTCCCTCTCTTCCCCCTTCCCCTCACTCCATCCACCTCCAGCTCTCCATCAATTACCTCAAAGCAGCTATCCAACCCCCCCCCCCCACCCCACAGCAGCAATGTCTCTCCCTCCCAACGTACTCGTCTCAACCCACCCCTGCCTCCTCGCAAAGCTCTCCCAGCTCAGATCCTCAACAACAACCCCCAAAGAAACCAAAGCCCTCGTCCACGAGATCGCCCTCATCCTCGGCACAGAAGCCCTCGGGAGGTTCCTGACAATCCAGAATACCGGCGAAACCGATGTCACACCTCTAGGTGCCTCGTTCGAGGTGCAGAAAGTCTCCCCGACGAAGATTGCGCTTATACCTGTATTGAGAAGTGGGCTGGGGATGCTGGAAGGTATGTTTGCCTCTCGTCTGTCCTTTGTTCGTTTCGTTTCGTTTCGTTTATTATTTCCCCGCTTTTTGTTTCCTGGTTATAGTTTTATTCTATTTATTCATTGTTCTCCAATATGACACCCGGACACTAACATAATATCCACAGCATTCGAAACCCTCCTCCCAGTTCCAGTGCCTGTGCATCACCTTGGCCTCTACCGCGAGAAAACGACCCTGCAGCCAGTAGAGTACTACAACAACCTCCCTACCCGCATCCCCGCCAGCGGCGAGAACTCTCCCCCGTGCGATATCGCAATCATCCTCGATCCCGTCATTGCCACAGGAGGTACTGCAGAAGCCGCCATTCAGACTTTGAGAGAATGGGGCGTCAAGAAGGTATAACTCCCTGTTTCTCTATTTCTTGGACGAGAGAGAGAGAGTATTAAACATTCCCAGATCGTGATCGTTAGTGTTCTCGGTAGCATTGAAGGTGTCCGACGTGCTGCTACCGAAGGCGGCGGCGAGGACGTCGTTATCGTTATCGGTGGTGTCGACGCTAAGCTTGGCGGAAAGAATGGCGGCATGATTGTTCCTGGGTATTTTTCTTTCCCCTCCCCTCCCCCTTTTCTCGTTTAATTGCTTCATACTAACACCCGGAAAGTGTCGGCGACATTGGTGATCGTCTCTTCCTCACCATCGGGAAATAAGCATCTCCCAAATCTAACCTAATACCAAATATAAAGGGGAAAGACGGAAGCCCGTTACATTTCTTTTTTGTATTTTTCTTTTCTTCTTCTTTTCATAATACAGTTCATACCAACAGCGGAGCGAATCGGTGTTTTACGAAGAGGGAATTGAATTATTATGTCATGGAGGCACGTTGTAAATGAAGCGAACGAATTGAATAGCCATCTCCCTTTTGAAACACGCCGAGTGAGGATCCGTGAGCAGGACGGCAGGCAAGCGAGGTTACAGTACCACCGTTACACCATCTGTGGCCACTATGTAGCTGGACCGTGCGGCCCTGGCAGATCGCTTGGGTAATACGCAATGCAAATAATCCCGCCATAGGTTGTTTTTAGAACATGATATAGTTAAAACGCCCCCATGCAGTACTAGCACAGGGATGGGTACAAGTCCCGTGTGTGGTCATAGTCTATCACTCGCACAAATCAGGAATACAAAAGAATAATTCTCTACAGATGCAGCTCAGGTAAAAGCGCAAAGGCATCGTATATATCGTAACCCCCCCCGCCCGCCCGCCTTTCTCACCTCCAGCAGTAGCAAAGACTAAAGAAAAACAAGCCCTTTAAACGCCAGTCCGGTATTCCCTCTTCATGATTTCCCCGCCGTCTCCACTTTCACGCTCCCAAATATGCGATCCTTCACCACGCTCGAAAAGAGTCCCGCAATCTCCTCGCTGGCAATCTTGTTGCTGTCTTTCACCACTTTGTCGAGCTGGCCCTCCGTGTTCGCGCCTTTGCCTGTTCCCGAGCTGGTTGGCAGGAGAGATGAACGATTGCCTTTGCCAGAGCCCGCGAGGAGCGTTAGTTCGGTTTTGTGGATTTTTTGCGAGAGGTCGAGCATTTGTTTGGTGGAGTAGTCGCGGTTGGTGAAGAGAGGGCTCTGAGATAACGTCGAGACCCAGTATTTGTTCCAGAGGAGGTCGAGGAGATGAGCATCAAGGGAGGATTTAAAGTGGGAAATTTCAAGAGAGTAGTATCTGTAGGTGTGTCAGTGCTGCCTATATAGAAGAAACAGACTAGCGACAATGACTTACTGGCTACTATGTGCTCCGAAATCTTCAATCTTGCTCAAAGGAATAGTTTGATACTCTCCCTCGTCATCACCCCCTTTCGCCTTATATCCCTCAGGGAACGTCCTGAATGCGCCAACGTCGACCTTTCCGGCAGAAATGGTCCTGTCGGGATCAATAACGACGGCCAAAAACGGATCGAGAAACATCTGCTGGTTCATCTGCGTGTTCACGTCGATGCCTGAGAGCCAACATCCGTAGCCGGGATGAGAATGATACCAGCCGACGACGTTTTCGGCCCGGCCAACGGCCTTCTCGGATATGTCAAAGGCACCCATATATTCATAAGCTTGGTCGTGTGCATTGACACGGGTCTCGGTCCCTTCGACCGGGAGAGGGAAGGCGTCCATTACTATAAATGTTTCGTGGGCAATTTTGCCTTGCTGCAAGGGAGGCGTCAACACAATTCAGCTATAGGTGAGAATATTGCTAGCAGCGAGACAGGGAGGGTATACCATCAGACCCATAATCTCAAGGGAGCCACCAGAGCGAGCGTGCATGACCATCTTTAGGAGAGCTACAGCAGATATGCGAACTCGCTTAAAGTAGTTGGGGTTTTCTTTCCAAGGTCGCTTCTCGTTGAGGGCTCTGGGGGCTTAAGGTTAGCTTGACCACCCGACATCCAGAGAAAAGAACATATAGCGGAGGTACTTTTGCTCAGCTACATCGTAGGTGTAGATGCCGTCCTTTGTGGGGTCGACGAGAGCAATACTATTTTCGAAGTCTGGGCAGAAGTTAGCAAGCAGCAATCATCACAGTGAGGATGGGGGAGATACCAAACTGTTTCCTAGCCGAAGACTCCATGATGGAAACCGAAGACGTCGAGATGGAGAGCTCTGAGGTTGAGGAGTCAAGCCGTCGTTGGGAAATGGCCGACCTGACGAGGCAACTGTGATGGAGATCCACACCTAAAGCAGCGTCACGATAGTGGGGGAGGCTCAACGGCTGAACATGAAACAGCTAGCCGGATCAGGAAGGAGGGGGCGGCCTGTGGTAGGTCGTTTCCATGGCAACACAACGTCACTGTCCCAAAACACGGCAAACATTGGACTCTCGTTGGTTCTCCCCTGCGACGGTGACACTCATACGTTTGAACTCTCCGCACCAAGTCGCAGCCTTATATGCGAGTTCCCTCCCTCTCACAGACCTCTTCTCCCCACCCTCCTTCTTCCAATCTTCGTGCTGCTTGTTTTACTTGTTTGTTCGTCTGTCCATCTTCTGTCTGTCGCTCGACTCTTGACGCTCGACCGTTAACCCACAAGCTCTACCAGCACGGAAAGCGTTTCTCCCCGTCCAGTCGCTCATTACCAACACTACTGCGCTTCAGCTTCTTCCATTCGCACGAATCAGCGACGCAGCGCGCGTGACACCCGTTTTTAACCGCCGCATACCAACTCCAACTCCAATTCCAACCCCAACTCCTCTGCCAGACAGTTGATCTGCCGCGCTAGTTGCTTCATCCCACTTGACACATCACATTCGTCCAAGCACCCACTTACTCTCCCTCTCCTTACTTGATTACCCCACAAACGACATCACGAGCAAGTTACAATGGTTAGATTGTGCACTCCGCAGAAAAATATTGACACTACAAAGAGCAAGCCTTCTCTGCAGGATGAATTCACGAAGACCCTCGATACGCTTCATGATTTGTTTGACGAAATTGGTTTCTCTTCCTCTGCCCGCGAAGGCCGTGAGGAGAGTGTTTACTCCGCTTTGAACGTTGCGCTGCAGAAGCAGCTAGAATTAGTTAACGAGTTTGTCCCCCCTTCCCCCGCAATCTTGGTTTGATTGGGAACCCAACGGCTAATCATCGGATAGTGAGAAAGAAAGTCTTATGGAAGAGTGCCAAAAGCTTATCGCTTCGATACAGCAACTGGAGCTATCACTTGACGATAACAAGGATGGACGCAGAAATTCTAGCAACGATCGGGTTACCACCCCATTAATGAAATGTTTACGAGGATTGAAAGATAAACACGATAATGCCAAGAAGCGACACGCCGAAAGATATGCTGCTGCTAGAAGTGCGTTGTTTGTACTGCCTTTTGGTTTTTAACATTCGCTGATTTTGATACAGAATTGTCACATGCGCTTGAACAATATGCTTCACGACTTGAATCTTCGATGATTAAAATTCCCCTACCCCCCGCGACCAGTGACCACACATCCCTTGCCTCCTTCGATCTCTCGCAGTCGTACTATGAACGCCTCGAAGCAGAGTTCAGTCGTGTAAAACAAGAGTTTGCAAAGCGCGTGTCTGCTGTCAAGTCCATTTCGAAAGAGATCGTCAACCTTTATTCTGAGCTGGGGACACCAAGTTCTCAAGCCGATCAGTCGATCATTGACTTCGGAGCTATCGAACCTGAAAGACTAGGATTAAAGAGAGATGATATTGAAAGACTAAGAGGGAAGAAAGAGAAATTGTTGGATGAGAAGGAGAATAGGCAGGCGCAAATTAAGGATCTAAAGAACGAGATTGGGGATTTGTGGGAGAAGCTTGGAGTCGAAGAAGAAGAGCGACAAACCTTCCTAGCTCAACATGGAGGGTTTGATTCAAAAACTATCCACGAAGTAAGCACCTTCAAAAAAATCATTGGCTCCCAGGATGATAGCTTACAAATTTGGCTACTGTAGTTGGAGAGCGAATTGGACAGGATGTTAGAACTGAAGCGAGAACACCTTCATGTGTTCGTTGAAAGGACCCGAGAAACTCTTGCCGAGCTGTGGGAGAAGCTATATTTCTCCGAAGGCGAGATTTTGCATTTCTCACCTGCTCAATCAGATGTCATGTCCGACGCCCTCCTCGCAGCCCACGAATCGGAAATCCAGCGCTTACAAGACCTCCTCGCTGAGCGTGAACCCATAATCTCTCTTATAGATAACCACCGTTCCCTTATAAGTGAGCGCGAAGCATTGGCCGCCTCTGGCAGTGATTCATCCCGTCTAATCTCCCGCGGTGGGGCAGGAAACCGTGATCCAACCCGTCTTCTTCGTGAAGAAAAGACGCGCAAACGAATCGCAAAGGAACTCCCTAAAATTGAAGTAGAACTTAAGAGGGCCCTTGAGAAATGGGAGGATGAATACTGCGAGCCATTCCTTGTGAAGGGTGAAGATTATCTTCAGATTTTAATGAACACGAGTGCCGTATGCCAATCGCGTACTGGTGCAACTTCTCGCCAGCAGTCTGTGCCAACCCCAACCGGGAGAGCGAGGGCCAACACAACTTCCGCGACTCCTGGAGCGGCCCGTGTGATCCCTCGACCCACCACCTCTGGTGGATCTGTAGCAAAACCAGGGCCGAGACCGAAGACCCCCAGTGCGCAGCCGCTGAGATCTAAAACTCCGAACACCGAGCGTTCCGCAATGAGCACGGGTTCCGCTACTATCTCTGGTGGATCCATAGCAAAACCAGGGCCGAGGCCGAAGACCCCCAGTGCGCAGCCGCTGAGATCTAAAACTCCGAACACCGAGCGTTCTGCAATGAGCACGGGCTCCACTACTATCGGTCGGTCTGGAGGACGCAGCATCGGTATGGTAAATGCAAGAGAAGCAGCCACACTCCAGAGATCCGGCGCAAAAACCCCCGGCCTTAGTAGTCGCATTGCTCTTCCCAGCAGCAACACCAATAATAGCACACTCACCAGGTCTCCATCTAAGCGAACGATGAGGGCTCCGCTTCCGACATTCACCCCCAACTCCAACGAGAACAATGTTGATCGACCCCAGTCTCTGACCCAAACTGTCGGTCGTTTCGCTACCTCTAAGCGCAAGCTTATCTCGATGAATAACCTGATAGGACCACCAAAAATACAACCGCTCTCGAGACAGGGATCGAAAGATTCGTATCTCGGGCAGGGAGGAGGGAGGGACCGTGCTCAGTCCGTGGTTAGTATTCGTTCTGTTTCTCCCGAAGAACGTCCTTATGGGGATGAGGAGGGAGATAATGGTGTTGCTCTGAGACCGAGACGGCAGTACGCCCAGGGGAGCTATGATGCACCTCACATCTCCGGCTCCCCACGGGAAGTATCCGAGGACTCTAATAATTCACCGAGGAGTCGACAGTATTCTTTGACGTCCTCTGCAACACTAGCGAGCGGTAGCGGCAGTGAGAACTGGGAGACATTTGGTGAGGAGAGCGAGTATGGGGATGATCAAGAGGAGAGGATTGATCCTAGGGAAGCGTATTACAGAAATAAGCTTGGATATGGGGAGCAGAAGGGTGGAAGGGGTGGCGGCGGTGTGGTTATGGTAAGGCCCGTTGATAGCGAAGACGGGTGGATGAGCGAAGAATATTAGTACACTTTCGGGAATGTGCCTTTTTTAGGATGTGGGAGGGGGGATATGGTGTTTGTGGCTGGGCTGTGGAAATTGTTTGGTGGACTGGTGGATTGGGGTGGCGCAAGCATAGCATGATTTATTTCTTATGGGTCAGGAGTTGGGTCTCCTTACGGTCTTTGACTTACTTTCCATTGATACCCCTTTACGTTTCTCATCTGTATAACATATTTCCTTTTTCCACGTCTATTCTTACGACCGACGCATGCCCATGGTTTTTTTTACTCCCTTTTTTTCCATTCCTTCGTGGTATTACTATTCAATTTTTTCTGACTTGCTATTATCATTTCCTGTTCTCCGTTTTTCGAGTTACGTATGATGATTCTAGTTTCTGTGGAGCGGGAGTCTAAGGCTTTTACAAGTTATCACAGCGCGGTTCTCCTCCCCTGTTTGTATTGTAGCTTTCTTTTTTCTTTTTTTCAAGATGGGAAGAGGGTATATGCTTTATGCGGGTATCTCAGGTAGTTTACTCTTTTGTTTTTTTCAGTTTTTCCAATAAAAATATCTCTGGATGATCTACTCTAGTTACGAACAATTAGCCTATTCAGATATGAATCTCTGCTTAGCGAATCGTAATGACGGATAGTGTCAATGATCAATAATAAACTTTCAGGTAGAGACAGATGAAAGCCCCAACACTGGTCGGGATATCAATCCAGATACACTATAGCATAGTGTATAGATAGGAGGTCATTAAAATCGGCTCCTAAGCCCCAGAACCACGGTCGCTGGTTTTAAGCACGAATAGTCGGATCCCTGATATTCTCTAGGGGAAATGATTGATATTACAAGAATAGATGATTAGACCCGTGGAGCTTCTCTCCAATTTTTCGTGAATATTTAATTTTTGGTTTTATTGGTGGATTAAAGATTACTAACTTAATCCCATCGATATTCGCCTTTACAGGTCTGGTTTCTAAGTAGAACCAGAAATTTAGAGCCAGAGAATTCCCACAGAAATACCGAAAGCGGAAATTACTTTCTTCACCCTCTTTCACAGCAGCCGAAGGGTAGACATAAAGCTCATGGTTATCTCAATGGCTCATTGCATTTGTGGGGCTGGTAGCTATAGCTCCTATCCGTAGCCCAGGAAACAACCATATTCAATACGAGTGATAAATCATGACACACACAACAATGCAACATTTCCCGCCCGAAGGTATTTTTCATAATTAATACAAAAAGACAGCTTCTCATCTATCTATGGTAGACATGAGCTCCATACTCTCAATGCTTGAGATTAAGGCTACAAGCCTAAGAGACGTGGTCGATACATATAAAAACTCCCTACTCGTAACCGTTTCTCTCCAAAGCCCAAGTTGATAAGCCCGGAAAAAAAGGAAGGAATGAAGGAATACATAAATGTATTCATACCATGTATTACGATAAGAAGAGGAAAATTTTTGAAGGCAGGAGGATGTGGGTGGGGGAGCAAGGACTGTGAATGGGGAAAGAAGTGGATCACGAGGAGACTAGTGTGGGTTGGAGGGGAGCCGACATTAAGGGGACAGAATGATGATGAGGCAGAAGAGGAAGATGAGGAGAGAGAGAAATTTGATATGGAAGATGAAATGGCGTATGATGAGTATGATGGTATGGGAGCGACTATGGGAGTGACTAAAATTGTGTTGGATTTATGTTTTGTTTGTGTCTTATTTCCTTTTGCTAACCGTCATAATCCAAGAGTTTGGATGCGTGTATGATTAATCTATCTATCTATCTATCTATCTCCAAAGCCCAACCTCCTTCCCCCGCGTTCTGCTCTCTAGCCTAAGGAAATCCTATTCCAGGCACCCTCACCTTCATAGCTTCATACCTCCTAAAACTTGCTAGATAATTGACCTTGTATGGAGGAGCGATGGTCCACATTTAGACCATAGCCAACACTCAAAACATCCGTTACTCATCTATCAATTAAAGGAACGGGAACCTCAAGGCTTACTTAAGATATTTCTCAAATCAAATATACACAACTAAACATCATTCTTCTACAGCAGTATCGCACTATCCCAAGGTTATTCATCGCATCTCTATCTTTCCCGTTAGCTTATCTTCCTCTTTGTTAATGTTGGTGTAGGGAAGAACTTAAGGGCAGGAGAAGGAAATACACTTCACTTTCTCCGTTTCCAAAGAATGCTAGATAAGGCTCTCGGTGATCGGCGATCACTTAAGTTTAGGTAGAACTTTAGTTAGTTCACTTCTAGTCACCAGCCCCCATAGTGGATATCAATGTGGTAACCACCTTATCACAAGAGAAACATCGAATAGGAATGATCGTTTTATGACAATGTGTTTGCGGGAACGGAAGGGAGATGGGTGAGCATCTATTATTAGACAGTTATCTTCCAGACTAAGTCTTGAAGACTAGAAGAGCTCTTGGAATAAAGGAAAGGGGGGGAGAGGAGAGATATCATATTTACCAGGCGCGAGAGTATATTTCTTCGTTTTTGATTTAGTTCGCGTTTATTTGGGTTTAAAAATACTACTTGCCTACCAATCAAGAAACTGCCCACTGAAGTATCTCTCTATAGTTATCTCACAAAGACAATCCAGTCACCTGTTTCCAGGAAGCTTTTGATAACGGAATGTAATTGATGAAGGGCGAATGCTGCTTGGTCCTATTACCATCAACCTATTTCACACACTTCCAGTTATCCGGCCTTAAATCTTCAGTAGAAATGATCAGTAGAGCATGAAAGCTTCAGCCTTTTTTGTATTTTTCAATGGACCTGATCTTTACAAGCACCGAACGCCAAGGTTTAGGCTAGGGTTGGCGCTTCCCTAAGCGCCAAGAAATTTATCCAAATTCCATTTCCACAGTAATTCCAATTAAACCCCTAGTGCAGCCAACTAAAGCTGTGGTTGGTATGATCGTATACAGATAAGTCAACCCCAAGGCCATCTGTCTGTGTGGGCCTCTCTAGCTCCATGCTCAATGTGGAAGTATCTCATGTGTCCTCATCTCTCTTAGCATGGGCTTTTTTCCGCAGATAATCCAAAAAGAGTCTTCCATCCCCAAACACCTGCCCAGTCATGGCCATATTCTGCATCCATCGTGGAATGGAGCCTCCGGCATCGCTCTGTAGAGAACCCATGTTAAAAAAAAGGACCCTACTAGACGAGGGTATGTGTCTAGGCTAGCAAGGGATAGTACTTACACACAAAGCCAAGAATATCTCAACTCCTCCGTTTTCAAGCTCTTGTATGTAGTCAACGGACACGTAGCGGCCAAGGACAGCAGACTCGGATTTCGCCTCGCCCTCCAGGGGCATAGAGATAGCGATAAATTGACGTAAGCCGCCAGACAATGGCGGAAGATCATGGAAAATGATGGCTTCGAGGAACTCACGCGCAGAGAACGCTTGAACATGTAATAGTTTGCGCACATCTACTCCCCAGAGAACGAAAGAAAAACACGTTTAATTGAGATAAACGGAGAAGACACGGCCGCAAAATATAGTATTTACCTTCAATCTTTATTTTCACATCATCAAATGTTTCCGTCGATTCGATTTCCATCTTATCTCCTGGCTTTGATAGATATTCCTTCTCAGACTCAAGCCTGCCCTCATAGAGGCTCTCCCGAACCAGATCGTATGGAACGTCCGCATTCGTCACTCGCGTAGTCCAGCGTTCCCCTTGATGTGTTGAGGTAGACACTTTGATATCGGCATCCGATTTCGCGAGCTGCCATTTCACGCTCAGCGTCGAGGGTTCGCGGGAAGTTCCGGAATCTGATGGGATCGAGCGGACAAAGTCAAGGCTGTCCTGAATTAGTCCCGACAAGTTTTCCGAGGTGAATGTGGACCGCGGAAGCTGTGTCAAAGATAGTTTAAGTGGTGCTGATGACATTGACGATCTCGACGAAATGAGAATAATATATATACATACAATTCAGGGATGAGGAAGGAAGTGTGGGGGAATCAAGACTTCAGTTATTGGCGCCCCAGGAAAGGGGTCGAGCGCACGGGCCAAGGGGTTGTCGTCAGGCACCAACGAGCGGGACGACGAGGCTCTTGCTGTTCTTGGGAAACAATGTGTTTACACCCACAATCCTATGCAATTACAATTGCAATCACAAGGAGGCAAGACATGGTTTAGGGTTGTCTACCAGGATTCCAATGCAAAGACGTCTTTATATGCCCTCTGTATGTGTGCATAACTCCATGCACATACTCTACACGCACATACAGTTAGCCGGCTCTTCGCTCTGCTGTGCAGAAATTGCCGTGCAAAAGGAACAGCAGGTAATGACAGTAACTTACACTTACGCCCTGTATCAGAAGACGCTTGATGAAAAGGAAATATACTGCACAGAGCACACGCATGTTGCGGCTCTACATGCTCCTAAGGGGTCGAATGGTGAGTTGGCATGTCACTTCCGCGAGCTTAGTGAGTGATGTGCTGTGAAGCCATGCGGTGACAGGGTCTGAAACCGGGCACGTGCGCTAGATCAGATATCCCACAAACGCGCATGTATGGAACCGCAGGAACCTCACTGGCTCGTCACACCTTCGTGCAGGAACAACCTGCAGCTGAAGTGGAGTTCTCTCATTCTTCTCAGTCAATAACCGGGGTTTACACGACATCTCCCCAACGAAACTACTTCCAAGCTTTATTGTCCGCAACTTGTGGAATAAGCGGTGGCTTTTGATTGCTCGATATTTGTTCCTTGCTCGAACTGGGATTTCAAGTAGCCAGTCACGCTTATGAGAGGCGATGGCTCTTCCGGATCATTCTCGCTGACTTATAGAAACACTCCGGCGTATCCGTGTCACGCGAAAATGGATTGGGTCAACGAGGGATATTAGAATACTCCATGCTGGTCCAAAATTGGTCCAAACCCTGGCTATATAGTTACCCCTATGTACATGCGATTATACCTTACGCTCCAGAATGCACAGGATACCAAGTTATGCCCAGGACCTTCAATTCCTAGGCGCGCATTGTCTTCTCTCGACCAGTCGTGATTTTTGCCCGGTCACCTGGAAATAGGTTTACACACTTGGCACGAAATGCCTCACTGGGTACGCTGCTATCCAAAATACTAAATATGCACGCAAAAAAAATGCAGATTATTGAGACCACAGAGGTGTGTTTCGTTATCATCAACGTACCAATGGGACAGGTACCGGTATCTGTGCTACGAAATGTATGCACCCTACATATTCCGGGGTAGCCATCTGAAGCATCTGTAAAGGATTTATCCGAGAATATTTTTGTATTTGATATCATTGGCCGCAATCAGAACCACAAAAGCGTGCCGAGGAACCCGAAATAATTGCGTTAGAGGAGCTCGAAACACATGTCGCAAATACATATTAAACACCTTTCAAGTTTCTTTTGCAGCTTATTCGTCTAAACTCCCCTCCCGAATATTACTATTTATATTAGCTCAAGAGGCGATTTGCGGTGAAGGAATATATCATAAAACGTAATTTTATGTATACTAAATAAAAATATACCTCACAAACGGCATCTAAGAGCCTCGATTTTGATCGCCGACCCAATCATTTCCAAAACACTCCTGACACATTTCGATCGAATACTTTACCAGGAACCAATGAGAACGTATTTACTCGATCTCCCGTACGCGTCTCCAGAGATTTAACGGCACTACAGATCTAGCCATACCACCAACCACGGGAAATCATCCATTTGGTTACGCATACTAATCCCTGATGCACTCTTTAGAGTTTGAAAATAAGTACTAGCTGGCGAAAATTCATCCATTTAAAAGGTATCAGTATATGCACAGGAATTCGAGTTGGTGTGAGAATCACGATGTAGGTATTTGAGAAATACCTGGGATCGCTCTTAGGGGTCTTTGCTAGTCAGCTAGCCAGGCCGATCGCTAATTGCGAAACTCGGCACCTGAGACTTATACTCCCCTCGGGCGGTAGATTCTAAGCAAATAGTACCGACCCCAGTTCGGAGTTAGTACGGCATCAATATCTTCCGTAAATTCGATTCGATTGTATCGCTGTTGGGCTGGTGGTCAATCGTTGAATTTTTCTTCTAAATCTTCTAGTAAGCTCACAAACCAGGAAATCACGATTGGGCTAACCTCCATCGAGAGGAGGTTTAGGAACTTAACGAATCGCTATATGCAATGGATTCCTTCGAGGGACGGATTTCCAATACCCTTCGGCTAGGGCTCTACCGTTATAGCCTCGGTCATAAGACACGGTAAGTTGTGAACGAGTGATCTGCAGTGATTGTAATTTTTTAGCGGTGAAAGGAGAGCAAGTCTCTATGAAATGGGCCCATGCATGATCCAGCATCAACCTATATCCAAAGTGAATAACCATAATTTACCTGAGCTAGGCTCTTCGATGCATAGGTGCGTTCACATTCAGGAGTGCATACACGTAGTGTTAATATTTCTTCAAGCTGTACTTGGAGAGGCAGAGTTTAACTGCGTCTAGATGAATATTTCAGCAAAGAGGTGAGAAAAATTGTGAATCTCCAGCATGTTCTGAAACGCAGTTTATCCTCTGTGGTTTGTGTGGTGTCAGCTGAAGGGTGAGTGAGTTGGCAGGTTACTGGGTTATTGAGTGAGTGACATGTTATGAAAGCTGCATCAATAACAAACCCAGCTACACTAGCAAAACCCTCATCGAGCCTAAAACTTAGTTTTTTCCTTGACCGTTATGAACCCCGCACCTGGGAAAATCAGGAACGATTGCGGGTACCCCCGCGAACTGGATTTTGGCGCAATCCGGCAACCAGGGTCTACTCTACGTGAACTTGTTGAGACTGTAATTGGCGGGGTAAGCGGTGAGTTCTTATTGGTCAATTGTAAAACTGGAATGCAAAACTGGTAAATCGCGATATGTCGGCAACTACTCGACTGTGGGCTTCTCGATGGAGACCCCAGTTACACCAACTACATGTATGTACGTACTCTTCGAAGAACGGTCCGAAGTCTCCGAATGCAAACGAGCAACACCGAGCATCCATGTTCGACCTTTTTAACGTGTTACGAGCAGGGTCTACATACCCGGGTTAGGGCCGAACCTGCGGGTAGCTAACCGATGGGTACCTAAAGTAGCTATACTCGCATCATGTGGGGAAAAACCTCCTGGTCATGAATGCTGTCCCTACTAAAGTAAAACACACGATACGGATTCGATACAATCTCTGATATATGGGCTAGAATTATGTACTCTAATGTAATACACAGTTCACTCACCTTTTCCCCCTCATCCATTCTAACCCCACTAGGAGCTTGTATTCTTTACCAACGTAGCCGAAGTCACTCGGTGCTGATTTGGAGGGGTTGAGATTGGTTAGGAAAGAGGATTAGGTTATTGAAGGTTCGAATCACTACATGGAGAACACCACCTCTTATATCCTCTTCAAGTTAGAGAGACGAACAGCCATCTGACCCACAACCCTCCCTCTAGGATCGGTATACCCCCTCAACTACAGTAGCAACAGCAGCGCCTTAGACGATATCGTGAGCCTGAGCCCCTTCCCCAACTAACGGGAGACTGGTTGGCAATTAGATAAATTAGAATGGCTCAACCGAACATACATAGCCGCCATTGCAAACCACTTCCAAGCCATCCGAGACGAGTTGGCATTAACTTAAAACATCCGCAGCAGGCGGTATTGATAATCCCCAGAAACCGTTAAACGGTTTCCAGCAACGGTTGGGTTGTTTCTAAGAGCAGTCCAGTCGTTCCCAACAAGCCAACGAGAGTCCCAGCAGCTGGTTCGCATTTTGACAAATGTACAAAATTAATATCTCCCCCTGTCTTCGTTTGGTCAGTCAGCATGGCTAACAGCCCAACCAGACAACAGCCATTATCGATGAAGCTATACAACACCTCGATAAGGCAGACGATGCCGTTTCACTATCCAGCCGGAATTTCCCGTGATAAATTACCACGAACTCTTCTTGAGCCGGTTTCATGTACAAGTGCTCCTCCAGTGTCTAGTGGATGCGAAAGTTGCCAATACTATATAGTCTCTCCTTTTACTGAGGTTACAGAGGGTGTTTTCGACGCTCCTCGATATTAGCATTTGGTATTGTTGAAGCAATGTAATTTTTACCGCGCGTATTTTTTTTAAAAAAAATTTTACGCTCTATATCGAATTCATTTTCACGAATATCATGAGTCTTGAGGGTTAATGAGATAATAGGATTCATTTATTTTTGACAGAATTTCGTTTAGTTATAGGGTTAGGGTTAACATGCTGAATTATTATTTAAATTATCTATCATTATTATTCTTGCTAAGTGATGTTTCATGACACCAGCATTTTCCTTGGGGGAACCGGATATATCCGCCGGGAAAAAGTCACGTTTTACGCTCCACCACACGAGTTTTAACCTCCACCGTGCTTCAAGCCCAGCGCCCAGCACCATACTCTACGGACGCCAAATGGCGGGGTTAGAGCTGGTGCTCCCTCCTGCAAAGCGGGGCGCGGAAAAGTAAACAATGAGAACGTTAGTCTGGGTCAGGCGAAATGTAAAAATGAGACTGGATAAACGCTCCCGGGATCGATCGAGCAGAGTGAGAAACTGAGGGAAAAGAGGAAGAAAAAGAAACTCTAGATATCTACTCAAGAGTACGCCTCCTCCGCCGCATGTTCGATTGTTGGGAACCGTGCACACCGGATTGTTGAGTGGAGGGAAAACCAAGGGTGCAGGCGGAAAAACGAAGAAGAAATCGTACAGGTGTCCAGGGAAATCAGAATGTGCCATCATATGTCCATCATCCATCCCGAGTGTCAAGTGTTTCAGGGAACAGAAAAACAAAACAAACAACATCGTATAGAGCAGAGTAAATATAAACATTTTGTGAGTGGTGCGCGTTCCTCGGAGCATCTAAATTCCATTCCACCTTTACATAAACAGCTCGCCCAGTAGCCCAGCCAAATGTCGCCTCGCCGAGGCTTGGGGACATGTTGCTCTACATATGTATGTGAAGCTGATTCCTCAGATGTTGACGATCAACGCACTGACGATACACCACGAGGGCAGCTCAAGGCCAATGGAGCAACTTCTCCCACCTTATTCAGCTGCAGCCCGTCCGCCGTCTGCTTCTCGTGAGCGCCTTCATGGCTCAATACGTGCACCCTACACTGTTCACGAGAACTGCCTTGGGCCAGTTAGCTTGGCCAGTCGGCGCCATGCCTATGACCTACCATAGTCCTAACCCCAATCCCTTAATTCAAGCCGAGAAGGTCCCATTTCCAACCCCTCCAGATTCGCGAGCTCGCCCGTCGCATCCCCTCCGTCCGATCAAGACCGTCATCAAACTACATTCTTTTGGGTTTCGTATTTTGCGGGGCCGCTGAGGGTCCAGTGAGGGGGTGTCACACGCCGGCCAAAAGCATCATTAGCACAGTTAACATCCGCTAGCGTTAGCTAGCGAGCTCACCCCGCAAAAACACCCCACATTCATTCATTCCACCCAACGACACTCCACCGCCACACGGACGCACACGACACCAAAAAAATAAATATCATAGTCACGATGGAACGGAATAAAAAAAATGTGTGCTGTTGCAGTCCGACCAAACCAACACGCCGAAAATTTCATCCCACAGCGTATGTAGCGGTAACGAACACGAATCGGACACCGTCTGAAAACAGAACCCTGGTAAAAAAAAAAGGTCCTGGAGGGGAGAGGGTTTACTTCTTCGCCTAACCGCAAATCACACAACTACATAAGCCGAGCGAAGCGAACTCCCGCGGGCGGGCGCAACACGTGCGAGGGTACACATTGTTCTAGGGGGTGAAATACCCCACATAGGCAGATCTCGTAGTAGGGCAAATACGTGCCCCCTTCATGGGTATGTACAGCTATTGGACAATTGGCCACGGTGGGGAGAATTGAAATCTTCGATCTCGAGGTGCCTGTCTGTCTGTCAGAAAAATCTATGTCAGATCCTTGTTGCAAATGCATCAGCCAGGCATTTTTTATTTTTTTTCTAAAGCGGAGTGACGGGATGTTTTTTTTTTTTGGTGTTCGAGGTACGTTACCGTCTGTCCTCCCCCATACAGTACCTTAGGGCCCTAAACAGACTACGATAGACATACGTATAGAGGCATGCAACTAAGTAATTCTGGTACCCATAGAGAGGAAAGTGTACATCTCCGTGAAGAAATGCACAATGGAGAAAGTCCTGGCATACATACTTTACGTCATCCACTCAGCGACACCATCGGTTTTTGACAGGTCAGGTTCACAACAAACCCCCCCCACGAAGGCAGCAGGCAGCGGCTTTGCCGCAAAAGATCTCACAGCCAAAAATAAATAAATAAACCAGCCCTAGAATTATCATAATATCGATACATGGAAAAGTAAACATAAAAAAAAAACAGATCCAAAAAAACAAAACAAAGCCTTTCGTAAACCCCTCCCCCACTCCGAGCTCCGAGCTCCCTCATTTGTCCCAAGTAACATCACTGAACCCCCCGTTTTTTGTTTTTGATATAAAAGGAAAGAAGGCAAAAGAAATAAAGTCCCCAATTTAAAATGATAACTAAAAGTAATACGGTTCGTTACTTTCGAAGAAGCGAATATGAAGAGATGCGATAATAACAAATGCAGATAATAACGAAGAAAGTGAATACCACTACTAAAACTAATAGTTATGTTATGATGATAAGAGTAAAATAGTAAAGATGTAAAGGCAGAAGAAATAGAAAATTGAAATAAACAATAGAAAGTGATTTTTTAGACGCACACGTCAAAAACGGCTATCCGGAGCCCTTTCCAAGTGATTTTTCGATGAAAGGGAGAGAAAACCAAGAAACCAAAAAAGCAAGAGCAGCAAAGCAAACCGACCCATCCATGTTCCCCAATAAACCCACCAAATCTTTCAACGCAATAAAGCAGACCTGTAACCAATAGCCCCGGATTGCGAAGGAGGTGCCCGCACGCACAATAAAGACAAATTCCACTGCCGATGAACAAATGAAACGCAATAAAAACAGATAGAAATATTAACTCAAAAAATGAAAAACGCTCAATCCATGCTAAAACTCAATAGACTGAACCGAGCCAAAGACGCCATGGTAAAAAACGAACCGTGGAAGGGGACTTCCAAAAACAAAAAATGAAGACAGTATTCACAAAACCAAAGCAATAGATGAATGAACCAAGAACCATATAAAGAAAATAAGAAAAGGGGTTGATTTTCTCTGAAGAAAAACATCAAGAAGCGAATAAAGCAAGATATGAAGAAAGAAGTGGTGATATGTGCGAAAACACCAAAACAAAGACTCGTAACGGTCATAAAAATTAACCTCGCTGCAAGCATGAGTCTTCCCTCCTATTGGAGGAAAGTTCAACTATTCAACTTCGCTATCCATATCGTCTTCCGCCTCAGGCGTAGCCGAAGGAGATGGCGAAGATGACATGGTCATTCCCATGTCATCGCTCAGTGCGAGTGTGTGCGAGTGAACTTTGAAAGATTCGCCAAGCAATTTGGTAATTCTACAACAAACAATGACTGGATCAGTAAACTTGTTCTAGATTAGGTAAGGAGGGGGGATAGGATAAGACTCACCCCCAAACAACCACTTCATCAACCATCCCTCCCCAAACCATAGCAACGGCAGCGCTTAATCTCGATCCATACAACTCAACCGAATCATCATCAAAGAGATTCCTCACTTTCGTCAACATCGCCTGTTCCTCTTCGGTAGGTGGTGCAACTTCACTCTCCTCTTCAAGTCTGTACAACCACAAGCTGAGAATCAACATGAGTTCGAACCCACAAAGCGGGTGTTCCACGCTCCAGTTCAGTGCAGAGGTTCTCGCGACCCAACGGATACCCATCAACGCGGGGATCTGGAAACACTCAAAACACTGCTGAATAACCTTCGTCATGGCTTCCGACCTCGGAATCGATCCAGCTGCAGATGTCATCGCCTGAGCAACCTCGTTAGGGTTGTGGTACCGGAGGGCGTCTTGAACGTCAACGAGATCCACTTCAAGTCTTGCGATGGTGCAACGGTACATGGCCATGGCGTTAAACACTAGGGGATGACCTTTTTGAGGAGCTGTCAAAGGTACTATCATCGTTTCGGGCGTGCAACAATCCAAAGCTCTGTGCCAGGTATCTAGCGCGACACGGAGCTTATCGCGATACTCGGATACAACAGTCTCGAGAATCTCGGGACTTCTCTTGACACCCCAAACTTCGATGAAGAGGGCATTGATCATGATGCGCGCAGCAAAGGCGCTATACTGGAGAGGCTCGCCTCTGAAGAGACGAGAGTGAGCCTCCTTGAAAGTGGGGAGAGACGCATTAACGAGATGCTCCCGCCAGCTCAGTTCATCAAAACCATCGAGGTTCCACAATGTTTCGGAGCAAGGCAATGAAAGTGAATCAAACTCGTTATAAGTAATTGCAGGGGTGTGGTTGTAAGTCAGTGTCAAGAGCCCAAAGAAGACGTATACAGCAAAGTATGTTCGTTTGCTGCCCTCTTCCTCAATCCACTCTTCACGACCAGGCAATTCATCTCCACGATTCTCAGTTCTCACTTGCAATTCGTATCTACCACCAGCGACCATCTAAACGGCCTTATTAGTACAAGCAGCTTATCTGATTCCGTGGAGAGAGAAAAAACCCCGTACATTTGTGAGGACACCCTTAATGGAACAGGCCCACTCTAGTCCTTTCGGGTCACCACTCCAGCTCGCAAACACCATATTAAGCAACAAGGTTTGGGTAGTCCATAACGGGCAGTTACGCGAGTTATAATCTTGATGACGATGCAAGAAATTATTTACCAACACCTTTGCAGACAAATGCAGTGTATAACTAAACATCAGTTAGATTTTCAATCGAACTTGGCATGCAGGTATTAAGGATCGGACTTACGCTTGTTCTTTCTCGAAAGTGTACAAAGCCCCGATAGACAACACGGCTAACAACAAAGGTGGCGCAATAGTCCCAGGGCTAAAGGAAGCTGGATGCAGGAACGGAAAATGATGGTGGAATAGATTGAAGTACGCAGTGAGATATCTGTTCAGGGCGCTTCTACTTGGCAATCGAAATTTGTCAAGTATGGCGCGATCGACGTCGATTTCACGAATGTTATCCAGCACGCAATTTCTATCGTGATCTGTGTCTACTGATGGTGGGGTTGGCGGAGGGGTAGTTTGCGACGAAGCACTCACACCACACGGATTTACGGGCGATGGAGGGCCCGTGAACCAAGGATTAGGCGAGGCGTATGAGGTCGGGGTCACCGTGGAACCACCACGCGAAGGATCAGCCGAAAGAGACCTCTCCATCGTATTGCGATAGGAGGGTGGCTGCAAGCTATTGGAGCTCCACATCACTCCTGATTCATGCGATGATGACTGGGTGCTTGACATGTAATGGCTTCTGGGCGGGTCGAGTCCAGTGGCTGACGAAGGAGTAGGAGGATCCCAAGTAGACATGTTTTGGACCGGGATTGCACCGGGCGCATACGGCACAGAGGGATCGAATACAGATTCAGGGTTAGACGACATTGATCGTCTAGATTTCTCTTGCAGCAGCATTTCCTGTTCATGATCCACTATCGCTGCCGCTGCAGCATGACGAAGCTCAGTCATCAACGCTGCAGCTGTCTCCAAATCTACCATCCCTTCACTGCTCACCTCTAGCTGCTCGATAGCGGCCTGCTCAATCGTGATAGCTGGTTTTGAGGGGGCTGAGGTGGCGTTTTTTGTGGACCTTCTCTTCACTTCACTGTGCAGCGGGACACCACCGTCCTTAGCATGGACTGTTCTATCATGTCGCAGTAATAGATCCCTCCTGACGAACGTGCTTCGGCATTTAAGGCATTTGAAGGGTCGCTCCTTTGTGTCTGTAAAAATGGCGCACCAGTTATCAGCAAAAAAAAACATTAAAAAAAAAACGCGTTTCGTGGGGTTGGCTCCTTACGTGATCTCTCGTGTCTGCTCCTGTGTTCTGACCTGCTGAATGCTCTTGAGCAGTATGCGCACTTGTATTTTCTCTCCTGGGAAGGTGCTGTCTTCTTTGTTGGCTGCGTCTGAGTAGCAGGCGCTGATATTACTTCATGCATCTTGTAGTTGGTTCTAGAGATGTAGTGGAGTGGTGATGAAAGCTACCTAGGATCGATGTTGAAATCGTTCGGGGGAGGGTGGGGGGATTGTTGAATTCCGGGAGAGGTCCTTATGACTGTATTTGGATGTGGGAATGTATTTTCATTGACCAGCTATTGGATATGGGGGGGAGGGGTTGTTGTTGTTGTGGTAGTGGGTGTATGTAAACGAAGGTATGTCCAAGGGATGAAGGGGACTGTTGCCTCAACGAGGATTGATGAAGACAAAGGGGCAGAAGAGGCGATGGGGGGGGCTATGTATATTAGAGGAAAGACGATGAACGTCGTATAGGCGGCGGGGTAGCAAGAGGGAGCGAAAGACAAAACGAAGGGTAGGCGGGATTTTTGAAAGAGAGGAGGGGCATGGAAGAAAGGGGGGGAGGGGAGGGGAGGTATAGAAGGGAAGAGGTGGGAGGGAGGTAGATAGATGGAGGGGTGAACAAGCGTGAAGCAGCAGCACACAGCAGAGTGCTGTGAGGGCGAGCAGAGACAATTAAAAATCTCAAATGAGGACTGGGGCTGTTGGAGGGGGCCGCGGACGGAGGAGTGCGGGGGGGGGGTGAGGATAGGCAGAGGGGACGTAAATGGAGGGGGATGTGGTGTGGGTGTCGAGGGCGAGGGCGAGGGCGAGGACAAGCTAGGAGGCGAGAGCGAAAGGGGTTGGGTTGGGGCTGTTGATGGATGGATGCTGTGTTGGGCTGCTTGATTGACTGGGCTGCTCTACGCTGTGCTCCAGAGGGAGCAGCACTCAGACGGCTGAGGGAGGGAGGGAGGGATAAGTCAGAGTCTGTGAGTGAGCTGGGTGAGGCCAGTGAGAGAACTGGACAGAGGGCGTCAGGTATGCAATGCTGGAGAGAATCCCGAGGAACGGTGTGTGATTTACTCCGCAATCAACCACGAGCAACGAGAGGTGACCGCCCTCTGTCGTCACATACATAAATGCTTCCGTCCCGAAATAATCACCAACGAGCACAAGCGTGTCGCGAGTAAGCTAGGTAAGCTAGAGCTATGCTATCTACATAATGCACATCCCACCCCTCACCCCATACCTCCAGGCGCGGACAAACTACATGTACTCTAGTGTTCTGCTGACAGAGTACATGATCTTGGTTCGAGGGGTGGCACCATGATCCACATCAACCCCCCTGTCCGGCTCTCTGGCAGATGTGGATGGGTAACTTATGTTGGCTGGGTGCGCGCGCGTGTGGCTGGGTGTAGCCGTGGCCGCTTTTCTCATTTGTTTAGCAACAGGCATCGGCTTGTTGAGAGGTGTCCTCTAGTCCTCCCCATACTGAACCCCTGCTCCTGGTCCTCACGGATCCCCTTCCATATTATTCCTCGTGGAGCCTAGCGCAGAAATACGATCTCTTTCTAAATAACCCCAACCCAATAACTTATTCCCCGTCAGCTCCCACCCCCCACACACCAGTTCCTGGAAATAAACACAGAAATCTCCCATTCTCTTCCACTCGCACATGAACCGGCAGCTCCCTCTCATTCGTGTGATAAAGATCTATGTCAGGTCCGTCATAAACAAGTCCTCCCCGGACATGCTCTGCAGACAGGACAGGTCCCTATGCCACTCCCAGACTTCAGACTTCCCACCGTCCCATCCTCGTAAAATGTGATCCGCTGTGCGTGAGGCCGCTGGTGGGGTTCGGCTGTTGTGATGAGACGACTGGGACGGTGGAAGCGAGGATAAACCAAATGCCCTGACCGAGATTCTTCTCTCGCAGCTAGCAATGGCAGCGATATAACTGGCCACGGCAGGAATCCACTAGACCGAAACGTGCTAATTACCGTCTCTGCAAACGCATCTAAACGAAGCGAAACCCTACTCTAGGAATGACGGGTAGGTAACGGTACGGTACATACCCAAAACACGCATAATTATTCTCTCTACCCTCCGTAATGCATCAATCATCCATCACAATAACAACCCCCAGCCCTCACGCTAGCACTTTCATCCATATCTCGCACACCGGGTTAAAATATTCTCCGCCATTGCAAAGGAGGAATAGCTTACGCGGCCAAGCAAGATTGCATGTGTGCTGGCAAGCCAACTGTTTAAAACCAGCCTCGCCAGTTGCTGGCAGCTGCTGACTTGCTTGCTTCTGCTCCTGCCTCGCTGCCTGCTGCCACTATTGTCCGCCTTCTGCACGAACAAAACATATTCCTTCTTTCCATCCTTCCTTTCTTCCTTCCTTTGGTCTGCGCGCCCGCCCGGCACGACGATACTGCGGCCAGCCCTTCCGGTTAGTTTTCGCGAGCGGGCTTGTCTTGTGACTGATTGCACTTTTGAGCCTATTGTCTACAGCCGCCAAGGAATAGTAACCCTATTTTCTAGGGTTGGAGGTTGGAAAAAATAGCTACATGATGCCTTCCTCAAAACAAGAGCCCAGTCTAGTTTCCTCGAGTTTGAGAGAGATGGGAGCTTGTTTCCTTTTCTCAGCCAAGTTGCTAATAAACATCCATCCCCCCCCACCTCCAAAACCAGGCTTTCGGGATCAGCTAGATTCTGTTTGAGGAAATTAGGAGCCAATCAAATATCCCAGATGCTCATATTCCTCTTCTGATCTCACCGTTTCGAAACAGAATGTGGAAATTCCGAGACGAAATTGGCGAAGGGGAGCCTTCCTTCCTGCACAAGGTCTTCTGGCAAGGACAGGGGATCGAAAAGAATTTATTTTTTGCTAGTGCCCGTGCTCAACCACCCCAAAAGCGGTAGTTCCAGAGACGCATTGGTTTTGCATAGAGAACTTTTCTAGCCACTGCTCTGCCACTTACAGACAACGGGCGTGTAACTTACTATCACTGTGCATCGATGTGAATACTATACATCATGTACCGGATAGCGTATGCTGATTGATCATTGATGTATCATCATGTTCTTGTAGAGCGCCGATCAATCAACCAACAACAGTCCGCAAGTGCCTTCGTTATTGGGACTGTCATTAGGCTGTTTCTGTTCGTGTAGTATTTACACTCCATCTCTTCTTCACCAGGTCCTGCACAACTCGGACCCAACAATACGGTAAGGGTTTGAAGGGAAAGGAAGCTGGGAGGCAAAAAGCAACGAATCTGGTGGGAACACGATGATAAAAGGGAATACACTTCAAATATTTGAAGAACCCGGAAAATAGTCAAAAATATATGTCGTTCCTCCCCCATGATGCCTAACCATGCAAAAGTAACTATCTAGATTACCTACAAATCTACCCAGCTCGACTACCGGCCGGTACCTAGAGCGCACGCAACTCTTTGACGGGCCGGGGTTTCCCCCCTTTTTTGTTTCGTTGCGAACCCCACGCGTTCTGGAAATCCCACGACCAATTGTCATTCCCCCACGACGTTCGCGATATCCATTTGATATTTCACATCCTTCGCCACCTTCCAGCTTTGCTGAGAACCCGTGTGCACTAGCTTAGGAGCGAACATCCCACTCGGTGTCTTAAATTTCCGGTATTCGGACAGGATCCGAGGGGACGGTCCGTTGAGCCAATATGTTACGTGCTTCGCGTGCACATGGTCACTCTGTCCCCGAGGACGAGGATTTGAAAATTTTCACCCGTTGGGAACTCTCCGTGCTTTCGTGTCACAAAAAAGAAGATCGGAAGAAGGGCCGTGGGCATTCCGAAAAAACTTCAGTCTTCTGACCGTAGTAGGTCCCTGTTCTGCTGACTTTCCGAAGCCACCGAGGAGAACCTGGGAAGTTTGGGGTTCCTGGTACTAAAACGTTTCGTCCGAACATGATGCTCCCCTACTCCGGGGAATCGACCATAGTAGAATAGAGGGGCTAGAGGGGTCATGAACGAGCTTCTGTTAGCCAGCATGTCAACGTGGTTGATGATGGAAGAAAAAAATATCGACGTTGAACAACACAACATTGAGACCCTAGGATACCTGAACATGCATACATATCGCGCACCGCTGTGACCGTACCTACCTACATGCACTTGATGGCACTCCAAGCTGTGCATAAACATTGACCATAGCCATCGACCACGTACTGATTTTATTTTGCTTCTTCTTCCTGCCCGCGATCAACTGTAACACGCTTCCAGATACGATAAAGGATATTCCTTCTGTATTCGCGCTCGTTCGGGGCAAATGGGCAACGTGATTCTATCCATTCCAGGCATCTATAACACTAACTCCCAACACACCCTCTTCGATCATTCATACCCACACTACACCCACACGGACACCAGACAGCGGTAAAAAGAAACACTTGCCGACTCTGCTGACGGGTTCGGATCGCGCCTATTGACCGGGCATCCCGATTGTACACTTTATTATTATTACAAGTGCCGTGTCGGCCGTGGCGGTGTTCTTTTTTTTTCTTGCACAAGATTTTTTTAATTTGCTTCTTCAGCCTGCGAGTGTAAGCGCGGGATGGAGGGGTATCCGTCAATGTACAGCGCGATAAGGTTCTGCTTACTAGATCGTAGCGGATTACTATTAAAACTAAGTGAGATGAGATGACATGTCGGGCGCCGAACCCTTCGGCGACTCGGCGATGCCCTTATTATTATATTCGGTGAATCCCTAAATCGTTTCGCGAGCCTCGACACAAAAAACAAAAAAAAGTGAATGAGGAGAGCGAAAAGGCAAAGACATGTTGCGTGACCGAAGCAATACCAGGAGCGAGGGGGGCGAGGGCGATGAAGACCAGAAACCTAGGTTCCGCAGACCATGCTACCGGCTCCTCAGCCTTTCGTCGTCTGTGCTCGAATCAACGTTCAAACGGTTGGGACGTCCAGCCTGAATGAATTTCCCGGCGTTTAGGGATTTGGGCGGAAGTTTCTGTATGTGCGTTGTTGCTTTGACGGTATTTTCCCTTCCCTATGGAGACGAACGAGGGTTTCTTGCACCAGTAGGGCTTCCTGCAGTTGCCGTCCGCACCACGTACATAATGGTACCGCCGCAGACTTGCTGCCGGGGAGATTCCGAGGTATGTTTGAAATACCCTTTGGTGAATTTCGATTAGAGGGTAGGATGAGTATGACCCGGATGTTTGCAGGAACGGCTTTTTTTGCGGAGAGGTGGAGGGTGTGCAAAAAAAAAAAACACCCCTTCGCTTGGATAAAACAACGGCTTACCTTACATACATAATGAATAGTGAAAGTACATTACTTCCTACGCATACTTGACAATCAATGATCAGCTTTCTCATAGGATCTGCCGAGCCCCGCGGTCTGTAGAAGTATGAAATAGAGAGATCTTCGACGAGGAATCAAGAGCCTTGCTACCCACCACGACAGGAATCCATAATTATATGCCTACCAAGCTTACGGTCAGCCGGATGTTTTTGTGTAAGAATACGATAGAAGCGTTCCAGCCATGATAGCTTCGACGTATGTGAAACGTACTATGTGGAGGGGAAGGCTAACTGTTTAGGTGAACCATTCATGGAAAACATTGGGTTTGCAGAGAATGGTTTTTTTTTTGTGGTTTCGAGGTATAAGTATCTCGCACAAAACCGAAGCTGTAGTGTGAACGAACCTACTTCGTTTGCAGAAGCACAACACGAGTTGCAGGTGATTTCTGCGGCATTTTCGACAACATTCTTCAACCCAATTTCTCGGTTCGCTAACCGATGACCCGGGCAGCAATAGATGTTGCTGAAACTTTCCCAACGCCCCGACAGCGGGATATTGTGCTTGAGGGGATTTCCGTGTTTTCATATAAAATTTCCACTATATAAGGGAATTGCGGACCAGATGCGGACCAGAATCAAATATTCGGACGACCGGGGAGAAAAGTGAAAAGGTAGGAGGAATAAACAGGAACACACACGACACAGGCCTGCAGAATCCGCAAATTCTCTAGGCAGAAAAGGCGGATCAATTCTGCAGCAGACCCTGTACATACAGTGTATGTACCTCGATCATTGACCCCTTGCTTGTAAACGAAACTTCTTCCAGGTCTGTGGTTTTGTTTCTCCTCCTTCCCCCGCCTTTCTTCCCCGCCCCCCCTCTCTCCGGAAGTATTTATGCACTTGCCCCGCAGTGCCCCTCGATGCAAGCAGGGCACGACGTCTAGGAAGCGGGTGCGAGCAATCAAAAAGCGGGATTAATCGACCGCGCATCCAACTTTCGGCAAACAGAGGAATAAAATGTCAAACTGCGAAGAAAAAACAGGACCCGGATCAGGATATATATTGGGGTTATGGTTATCAATCATTGGTCTAACTTACTCGGTTACTGGATATTCTGGGGTTAACGTTTTACTTTGTTTAACTCTTGTCTAGAGCGCCAAACTTCTAGAATATTTTCTGTCACTCAAATATCGTCAAAATCGCCACAATCGCATTCGCCTGTCCCTCGTCAACTTTTTCAAGTTCAAACGTGCACGCCCAAACAAAAAAAAAGTCAACTTCAATAGTAAGATCTTAGATCTTGCCGTCACATTACACCTTGCTGGGGCAACGCTATTGACCATCCCACCACTTCCGCTGCAAAAGCAACTCTTTATTTAATTTAGATATCAAGATTAGATATCGCAATAGCTGTGAAACCTTCTTAGTGTCTTGGAATAATATGACGAGGGATCACAAATCCGATAAACGAAAAAATAAAAAGCAAAATAAAGATAGATAGGAAAAAGAAAACAATCCAAATAAACGGAGGATTCGAGGATATCTTTACCTAAACGCAACTAATATTGAAAAATGAGATAAGGTCGTTCGTATCGAGTTTCTGGTTTGAAAAAAAGGGAGAGAGACCATCTATGTGCGTTCCACAAAGATATCTATATCTCTGGCATACTTCGAATTTACACCTGATACCGGTCGGTGTAGTGCGAGGAAGCGCACACACGACATCCAAGTTTATCCGATCCCAGTTGATTTTTCGCTTCTAGGCCCGTCGCTGTACTGTTGAAATCTTATTGTTCTAGGTTGGTAGATAAGGCCTAAATGATAAATTCATGGTAACCCCATCTAAACAGCTTTATGGTTGGAAATTCATCCTCTCGAGACAAAAATGTATGACACATTTATAACAACTGCCGACTTAAGGAAATGATCTTGCCTTTACTATCATCGCTTACCCTCCCTTTTGGAATGCACTAATAAAAGTGCCGATTCGGGTTGAATATAAGCAGATACTTCTACTAACGGCTAGGCGCTTTGTGGGTACAAACCACCCCCTCAGTAACATGTGAGAAGTTCTCACAAAAACATGGCAGGAACTTCCAGAATAAAAGGATAAAACAGCTCAACCATGGAATGGCGAGGCTTGAACTAAACAGGCCACTGTAGATCGTGGATCGAGAAAGACACATTGATAAGAGTGTGATTCGGATGAACTCTGTTAGCTATATACGGCTGGCGCACTTACACACTCCGGGTAAGAGCCGTTTTGCATTCGGGATACCTGAGCGAACTAGATTTAGTGATTCTGGCTCTGCGTCATGTAATAAACTGTGCTCTATTGTAGAGTACATGTACCTAACTATTCTAGAGTAAATACCCTTTTGACCGATGTCTCGTGGCTCTGGGGACGAAGCCGAGGACAACGAATGATTCGTAAACCCAACTCACACGGCGTGGAGGGGCGCTCTATAAGTGTTACTTGGTATGCATATTATAGCAAGTGCTCTACATATACGAAACGATGGACATATCAAATGGAACATGGGAGTCCGCAATTGAGTTCAGTGCATGACGGAGGGTCGATGGTCTTCGATGCGATGCGTGATTGTTGATGGTGAAGTCATGGCGACCTCCGGCCTGCCATATTTGTTCCACTGGCCGGATATCAAACTTGGCCATTCGGTTGCCAGACTGACGAGATCGAGAGAACAAGAGAACGTGGGACGCATGGCATCATGTTCCGTTCGGCTTCCTTCAACCTTCTTCAACGCGTCAAAGCGCTCAGAAGGCCAGGAAAAAAGTAAAGAAATATGCCCGCATTACGACAGCCCTGACACCCCCGGTTTCTGGATAAGTGTCAAGAGGTTAGCTACCTTGTTTCTGCGAGGAAAAGTGACAAGAGCACTGTTTGGTAAACGATCTGGAGCAACCCGGTCCATGTCAATGGCCGTTGAAGCCTTGCATAGAGCAGGAACGAGCCTCTTTCACGAGAACGCTAAATGTCTAAAACCGCTAGTATTTGTACCCATCCCAATTCTGATGGCGCCCGAGAGCCCAAAACCCCGAGACTCAGAAAACCGTGAGCGATTTATATAGAGAACCGCAAGCTCGATGATCGTCTGGGGGCAGGTGTTTACAGCAGCTTGATATTGATGTTCGATTGCGTAGGAGAAGGCTTTTTCCCGCACATCCCTTACTACTATGGAGGAAGAAAACGTGCTTTAGATTATCTGCACCGTGCCTGCCTTCAATGGGGCCGGGGCAGCGAAAGTCACCATACCACTCGCTACTTCACCTAGACAAACGAGGTGCGTGTGCTGATGTGGTGCAAGGAGACCAGTGATACACGACCAGTGGCTTGCAGGCCTCGCCGCCATTGAGAACATACCACGCATTTAGCGGCGCGGAACCAGCATCTTATGGGAAGCTTAGAGGGGTAGAAGCGGAAAGTGAGGGGAGCTGGGAGTGTAAATTTGCATTTCGCTTTCGTTTTCGCTTCGGGTGAGAGGCATCGCAAGAAAATTGAGAGGGGAACGGAACAAAACAAAACATAATAAAACAAAGAAATCTGCAGTAGAGCGATGACGCAGGTGTACATGATCAAGACGCATTGGAGATGTGCACCGCAGATGGCAGCCTGGACCTCCTACGGCGAACAGACACATGTATCTGCGACGCAGGGGCACTCTGGCAAAGACTGGGCCTCAGAAGATGCTGACCCTGCCTCTACAATGAGCCTAGATACAGGCGAGTGGTGAGTGGTGAATTCTGAGGTTGACCAGACGAATTACCACTTCTTCCTTCCTGCCCATCTCGCTGTTGCTCTCGCATCTTAATCAGCTACATGTAATTAATATGCACTGCACATGCATAGGGAAAACAGGCCAGTTAGAAGAAGAAAATAAGTAAAAAATAAAAAGACAAGGAGACAGGGAGACAGGGAAGCAACAGCAAAGAGGCACGAGAAAATAGAAATCTGTATCTCCTCGGGCTGTTGTAGCCTGTGGTTGTTGGCCGTCGATTTCGTTATTACTCTGCTGTGGTGGGTGTTGGCCTTGTCCGTTCTCTTCTCCCCTGGTCACTAGGGCTGCCTCTGGTCTTCTCCGCTCGGCGCTGTAGAAACCAATTTGGACGTTGCGCTGCAAATAAACCACAACCACTGCTCAGACTCTCAGACTCAGGTTCAGGCTCAGGCCCAGCACAGCAACCAGTCACCCCCCTTTACCCCTCGACAACTGCTCACCCCCATTCAGAGAACCCTCTCCCCGTAAACGACATCTCCCCTCCCCCCATCACCACCCAATAATCGTTCTGAGGTGCCATCGATAATCAATCGATAGCCGTTGTTCTGTCTTGTTTGGGGTTTGCGGCTGCCCCGCTGTTATATACACATCCCTTACTCGGCCGTTGTTAGTTTGTCCCCCTACTCTCGCCCTAGGAACCAACATCGGTTGGGTTTCACTCGCTAGGGCACCCTAGGCTATCTTGATTCGCTGATCCTCCAACACCAGCCATCGAGACGTAGCGAATATTCCCCTCCTCCTCCAACTACTGCTTAGCTTGTGATGATTGCCACTGCTACTGCCAGACATTCACCTCTATTTTCGCCGACATCATCATCGCGTGTGGAGAGAAACGGGCTGGCCAACGGGACGACTGGGATACAAGGAGGCTCTTCTGATAGCGGACCCAGGGAAGGAGGTAGGACCAGTCGGCCATCAACTTCCTCCAGCTACGCTCGAGATCGCTCGGCATCTACATCTCAGCAGTCGGGCATGCCTCAGAGAGTGATACGGAGAGACGAAATCCAAGTTCCAGCCAGGATGTACGTACGCGCCTTGTATAATTACACTTCCGAAGATCCCACCAGCCTGAGCTTCAGCCAGGGCGATGTGATCCAGGTGATCACTCAACTAGAGAGTGGGTGGTGGGATGGGATAGTTCATAATCAGCGAGGGTGGTTTCCAAGCAATTATTGCGAGCTCATATCTCCCAACGATATGACAGAAAATGGGAGCACTCAATCCCCATTAGACGATAGTGATGACTACGAGGATGATTCTTATGATGAATACGATGAGGACGACGATGATTCAGAGCGTGGAATGGCTTCACCGATTCTACCACTCGAGGGGACGGATGATAGGGAGAATGACGAGGCAGCGTTTTGGATACCGCAGGCAACACCAGATGGGAGGCTATACTACTTCAACACAATTACAGGAGTAACGAGGACGGAGCTTCCATTGGAAACACCAACTTCAACAACAGAATGTGGACCTCGGGATAGATCGAATTTCTCTGCCCCAGAACAGACTCGGCCACCACCTGAGTTGATGGCGAAGGGGTTGGAAGAGCCTGCAGCCCAAGATTTTGGTGAGGAGGAAGAGGGCGATTCAGGTTCTGATGCCGGGGAAGGAGAAATGTTGGTTTTGTCAATGCATAGCCCTGGGCCATCTAAGGTAAGTTCTCTTGGGAATATCCCCCCCCTAAGTTGCATACTGATATTTTGTAGGATAATCAGAGTCAGTTCTTTATCACCTAATCTTCATTTAAGTGCGAACCTGTGAGCTTATTAAATAATGTAGATCGTGAATCTCAAGCCACACTTGTGGACAACACTACGGCACCAGCCGATGCTAGGAACCTTAATGGTTTTTTCAAATCTGGTCATTCACCCTCATTCTCGACCTCGACAGCTGCTACCGCTGTAAATACCACTATGAATGGCATTACCCCTGCCGCTTACTCCATCACATCTCCAGTCGTCGACACAAGAATTGATGGCAACACTTATTACGAGGATGGTATTGCGATACCATCATCATGGGATGAGCTAATCGAAGGCACGAGATTAGCTGTTGAAAGGTATCGGCAAGCGATAAATACTTTTGATCGAGCGAATTATGTTGCTAGAGCTGAGGATATATCTGATATGCTTCGGTTACTGATCGTGGCGGGTTCAGCGACTACCGACAACCATTCGGGACAGCCATCGATAATTGGGAAAAATGCAACTCTCAACCCTCACTTTAGGCATTTTATGGCTGCATTCTCGAAGCTCGTTTTATCTTCACATGTAGCAGCAACAGATTGTCCGCCCCCGGATTCTGAGTCGAAGTGCTTGGCGGAAGCGGATGAAGTGATGGTTGGTGTTTTCGGGTTTGCCGATATTGCTAAAGCGCAGAGGGATGGCAGGCTGCCACGGTTGAAGCCGGGTTTTGTTCAAGGTAGTCAGACTGGAGTTAACTGGCGGGCTGCGGGTGTATCGTCAAGTCAGGCCGGAGATTTTTCAGTTCAACTCGAACCTGAGCTGGTAGACAGGATGGACGAATTGACTGGGGTTGTGAAACCTACCTTCAGACAACTTGAAGGTACCTTAGACAACTCAGAGCCTGTGGTGACCGAGTACCAGCAGCGTATAATTGGGGCAAACGTCATTAGCGCGGCGCAAATCGTATTTGAAGCTCTCAGGAAATACTTTAATCTTGTTGATAGCGTCAACATGGCACCTTTAACAACGAGCCCGCAACATCCCACCTTGATTGATTTTTCGATTCAGAGGCAGCGACTGCACGACTCTTTTGCAGATCTCTTCATGGCTTGCCAATCTGTTACAGCACCTCTAGCTGATGAGTGGACAGCGATTCGCGGAGAGCCACTAGAAGAAAGACTGAATTTCGTCCGAGTATACGTGAAAGAGCTGGAGAATGGGATGAGTTCCCTGAATTTTTCGATACAGTTACTTGTGGAGGAGAGAGAAAGTCGAGAACCTAGGGACCGAGATATTCGATTTCAGGATCTTCGTAAGGCTGAGATTGGATCCACCGAGATTCCGGGTCGTCAACTAAGCTCGTCACATCACCGTTCACCATCACGCCAGGTTCCTCCCACCCGAGCACCGTCTGCAATGGATAGACCACTTCCTCAAGCTGGGAGATCTAAGGTTGCAAAGGTTTTCGGTGAAGAGCCACCTCAAGAAACCCCATGGTATCTTGGGTGTGATCATGATAATGAGATTATTTATGGTGCAAAAAATAAAGTTAAGGGTGGGACTTTAGTGGCTTTGGTGGAGCGTGCCTCTCGCCATGATATGCTCGATTCAAATCTCATTAGTACCTTTTTGCTCACCTATCCTTCATTTACTAGCGCATCAGAGCTTTTCAATCAGCTCGTTCGAAGATTTACAGTTCAACCTCCTTCTGGGCTGACACTAGCCGACGCCGAAATTTGGACCGAGAAAAAGCAGAAGCTTATTCGCGTACGAGTCTTGAGTATCTTGAAGATGTGGTTGGAACAGAATTGGATGGAAGGGCTTGACGACGCATCGCGTGAGCTCTTGAAGAAGATGCACACTTTTGCTAAGGATGTCATGTTGCCGCAACTTGGGGGAACCCAACAAGTTTTGACACTTATCGACCTCCGGCTGCGTGGCCAAGAGCCAGAGATGAAGCGCATGATCTTGAATATGGTTTCTCAACCCCCACCGCCGATTCTACCAAAACACATGAAGAAACTTAAGTTTTTGGATATCGACGCCCTGGAGTTTGCTCGTCAGCTGACGATCATTGAATCTAAGTCATACGGAAAACTGAAGGCAGCTGAGTGTCTAAGTAAGGGATGGAGTAAGCAACCGAACGGTGGACCGGATCCTGCAGAGAATATCAGGGCGATTATCATGCAGTCGAATAGGCTCACAAATTGGGTGGCGGAGATGATTTTGACTCAGACAGAGGTTCGGAAGCGAGTGATTGTCATAAAGCACTTCATTGCTGTGGCTGAGAAATGTCGGCAATTGAACAACTTTTCAACACTTACAGCTATTCTTGCAGCCTTACAGACGTCCTCAATACATCGTCTGAAAAGGACCTGGGAGCACGTTCCAACTAGGACCAACGCCATTTTGGAGGGAATGAATACTTTGATGGGTGCAACAATGAATTTTGCTGAGTATCGAGAGATGCTGCATATTGTCAACCCTCCATGTGTTCCATTTTTGGGTATGTTTATCTTTGCATATGCTACTTAGATAACTTATGCTAATACAATTTACTAGGTGTTTACCTAAAGGACCTTACCTTCGTCGCGGATGGGAATGAAGATTTCATCAAAGGAGATCAACGACTGATTAATTTCGACAAACGTGTGAAGACTGCCAACATCATCCGGGAGATTCAGCAATATCAATCCGTACCGTATCCGCTGCAACCTGTTCCGGAGCTTCAGGATTATATTATCGCAAATATGCAATCGGCTAGGGATGTAAACGATATGTACGAACTATCCCTAAGCCTGGAACCAAGAGAACGAGAAGATGAGAAAATTGCGAGGTAAATCCATATTTCATTCCAAAATTCCCACCACCTACCTTTTGAACCGCTTTATTCTTCCCCACCGACTCGCTTGTCGTTGAGATCAGAAAAATATAGTTATAGGGCGTCTCAAGCGCAAGTAAGAGCGAGTCGGTGGAGGAAGGAGAATCCAGATCATGAAAACGAACCCTTTGTTCTGACTTGAGAATCTACCTCTGCCTGCAGATTGCTACAAGAATCCGGTTTCTTGTAAAAAGTGGGGTGCGTCCATCGCCAAAAAAAAATGTATTGTTCATCTCTTCTCCTGGATTGTTTCTTATATCATTGGCATGCTGTGTATGTGGGTTTGGTATTGGTGATTATATGGTTTCTCCTTTCCTCCATTTTGTTTCCTTTTCTCTCATTGCCGAGAACCCATTATATCTTTTTTTGTTGGGGAAGGGGATTGGGGATAACGGTTTTATCTTTATATTCCTACATTTCTGCGTTTTTTTTTGGTTATTTCCTATCATCTTTGGAAAGAGGTTGGTGGCCAAATCGTTAGTTGTGTTATTTTGCGTCTCATGTGTCTATGACCATTCTGGAGGGGGGGGTTTTTTCCCGGTTTCAGACGGTTCGATTCTCATTTTGTTTTTGGAAGCATTCCCGATTTGCAGGACTTTTTTTTATTTCCGAGCGCAGCGGGAACGGGTGGGAGGCTGGTTGATCTCTTTTAAAAGGACAAGGAAGGTTCTGCCCATGTATGTGTACTTCTTGGTGGCACTACATGTAACCTTTACCACAAACTTACTTTTACATTAAGTATATAAAGTTATTGGTACATGTCTGTGCACAAATAGGGAGTGGTTCAAAGGGGTGACTTAGGAAAGCTAGACACGATAGATGATTGAGATAGGGGAATGGACAGAAAAGATAGGTTGTTCTTTAATTTATGAGGTGAGATGAGGAGAGCGGGTTTTTATGGTTTTGTTTTTCAATGTTTTGCTCTGTCTGTCTGTACCTTCGGAGGTTTTCTATTTTCTATTCTTGTTTCCTTTTTTTGCTTTATTACCAGCCTTATTTCGAATATCATATTTCGATACCTCGCTCCATCTGGGGCCGTTTTCGTGTCTCGTTCTCTATCCACATCTGCTTTGGGTTGGCTGTAGTTGGGTTGGCTGTACAGCGGTAGCCGTTTAATGAGGCGACAACGACAATACCACACTCCAGCAATGTGGGCTATTTCTCCGTGTTAACAAGAGAGTTTAGAGCTATGCTTCAAGATAAAAATATTTCTTATGTTGTTCTACCCACTTGGTTATTTTTATACTTAAGTTCCATTGTCTGCATGGTGAAGTTGGTCCTGTTGCTAGGGGGGTATTGTTGCTGTCGCCTCATTAAACGACTACCACTGTAGTTACACTGGCAGATCCCGCTTCATCCTTTGGGTTGTTCTTGTCTGTTTCGAGTTCTGCCCCGGCACCGACGATTGTTTACCCCCTGTTCTTGGAGGAGCACCGGGGAGAAGACCCGTATTCCCGGCTGCATTGAGAAAAAAAACGTCACTGATTCTCCAACTTGGGCTTGGGAGGGAATTATGGGAAGGGGTTAGGGGAAAGTTGGCGGTGCAGCTCTTTTCTCGAAGGACTGGAGCTCGTTTAAATTTCACAATCTCACCAACTAGCTTGGTTGGATGTCTAATAAATAGCATTCTCCATCCTTTACCATTTTTATCAGGTCTCTCTAGGAGCTGTGGAGTGGAAAAAATATTGGCTGCTCCTACTCGCACCACCACCTATCAATAGAACTTTCCCCCTACACCTGTAGTGCAGTTCTGGTCTGATTGTGATTGGGCTCGGAGGAAAAATGGAACATAAGGTACAAATGTCGATCATATCAAACCCGTGGTATAGCCTCATTGCTTGTTGTTGCTCATCTCCAGCAGATGTCGCATGCACGAAAAGGCCCGATGACGGCAGTGGGGGTAATTTTCCTTGCATGGGTAAAAAAAAATAAGGGTGGGGAAGGATATCGCACCGGTGCCTTTGTTTTATTCCCCGAGGAATATATATTCTACCGGACTTCTGTACGGAAGATTACAAACCAAAATAAATCCTCCCCCAAATAGGTAGCAGAGGGAGTAAAAAGCTTTTAGTGGGTGTTGCTACCCCGCTCGTGGGCTAGTTATATATCTTGAAGCTCGCCCTTTCTTTTCTTTTCTTTTCCGCTTTCAAGTGTTGTTCCTGCGTAGTTGGATACTCTTTAAAAGCAACTTTCAGGAAAAGGAGTCGAGACCGAAAAAAAAAAGGAAATTGTATAATTAAAAATTAAAAATGGCGCCGATTGGAGTTGCGATTCTTGGATCTGGAATCTTTGCCCGGGAAGAACATAAGCCGGCTGTTGAGGCATGTAAGGATTTTGAGTTGAAGGCTGTTTACTCTAGAAGCAAGAAATCTGCGGAGCTTTTTGCCCAAGGTATATTTCCTTTTTTTTAATTCGTTCTATTAAATGTACTTTGTTCTTCGGGAAGTTCGAGGGCTTACGTATATAATCTTAGATTCTAGCAACCTTGACATCTACTCCGATGACTCTGGTGCTGGAAAGGATTTGGATGCATTGCTGGCGAGAGACGATATCAAAGCTGTTGTTATTGCGTATGATATTTCCTTCTCTGGCTTTCATGGTTACAGCAACTGCTAATTCACCCATAGGCTCCCGATATTAGTCCAGCCCGAAATCATCAGGAAGGCGCTCTCAGCCGGGAAACATGTTCTATCAGAAAAGCCCATTGCACCTGATCTCGCTTCAGCTCGCGAACTCATTAAATGGCGCCAGTCCCAAATCCCCTCCTCCGTAAACTGGTCCGTCGCTGAAAATTTCCGTTTCATGGAGAGCTGGCGCTATGCCCGTTCGACCATCGAGCCCCTCGGACGCATCCTCAACTTCAGCGTTGAGGTCTACACCTACGTCAAACCTGGTACTAAATACTTTGAGACGGAATGGCGCAAGACACCATCGTATCAGGGCGGTTTCCTCCTCGACGGAGGCGTCCACTTTACTGCGGGGCTTCAGGTCTTGCTTGGTGAGGAAGACGGCATTGCAAAGCTTGCGGCGTTCTCAGCAAAGAACCAGGAGCATTTGCCGCCAGTGGATACTGTAACTGCAGTTTTGAAGACGCGGAAGGGAGCAACTGGGACGGTTGCGTTGAGTTTTGGGACTACCTTTGATAAATTTGAGTTTTCCGTGGCGTGTGAGGATGGCGTTGTTACACTGGCACGCGGAAAAGTTATCGTGAAGCGGGTTGGGAAGGATGCGGAGGAGAAGGAGTTCCCGAATGATAGGAATGGGGTGCCGCAAGAGATTCAAGGGTTTGCGGAGGCAATTATTAATGGGAAGGCAGATGATAGGCAGGCGCCAGATCTGGCACTGAAAGATTTGGAGCTGGTAAGTTTACATCTTGTTGTAACCGAATTTATGGATATTTTGCTGATTTGGGTTTGTGATAATAGCTTGAGAAGATGCTGCAGTCTGGAGAGCAGGACGGTGCTACATTACAGATCAATGGAGGGTTCTAGGTGCAGCAGGTTACTGCATGGGTGATCCCAGATACTGCTCAAGTGCTGTCTGTAAGAGATTTTGAATTATAGGAGCTTCATAGCTTGACGTTGTGTTTGGTTGCCATCGAGTGATAATCCCAAGAAATGTGAAACGTGTCAATGATAGTTCGTCACTGTATGACGCGGAATATTAAAGTACCGGGATGAATATCAAGCAGGGAATTATCTGTAGCTTCCGGCTCCCGAGGGGTTCGGCATCCGTAGCTCTCTGCCTCCCGGCCTCATGGAAAAATAAATAGCCAGGGCGCGCGTGAAATCGCAGCCGAAGAGGTGTATCTGGATTTAGAAACGTAGAAAGCGGATAGCATCAATTGAAGCAATTGTAGCAGGTGCACTTAATTGGAGAAATCCGCGGTAAATATTGTGAGAACATCGTGGTACTGTACGAGTGTTTTTGAGCCCTAGGTAGAATACTCGGTGTCTGGGGATATTGGACGAAAGACCTTAGAAAAAGGCAAATAGTGCGTGCGTGGAGAGTTAACCGGTAATTCCCGAGGGCGGCTCTGCTGTGGCCGTGATTCGCACCGGAAATCCAACCGAGGGAGAGGGAAAAAAAAAAAAGCGCTCTTCGCAAAAGAGCAAAAACCTGACCCTGTCCCCTCAGAACATCTCCCAGCTCGAGTTCATCAGGTACCTCTCCCCAAGGGCTCTCCCTGCGCAGTGCACACACCCTCCGCTTGTTGGATTACATACGACCTTGCTACCATCACAATGCACGTGCCATTGACCTCGCTCCGCGTTGTAGCTCGCCGCTCGCTGACGGTGAACAGCCGGGGCTTGCATGTGCTGCCCCGCACTTTGTTTATTACATCACGGCCTGTTTGTGTTTCTTCATCAGCTGTGGCTTCTGCTTCTAAATTGTTCTCTACAAGTGCTTTCAGAATGGTATGTAGGGAAATTACGATCTAACCCCGACCCTGCTGTAGTTGGTTTTTACATTTCGGGATGGATAGCTGATAGTTGGTTTTTTGCAACTGAATAGGCAGACCACAGAGTTGAGCGTGATGCTTTCGGCGAAATCAAAGTCGAGTCAAGCAGGTATTGGGGTGCTCAAACCGAGCGGTATGCTTCCCCTTGGGCACCTTTCCCATTTTAGTTGTGGCAGGAAGCCAGAAGATGAAGTTGCGTATGGAGATAAAGAAGCTAAAAATGACCTCAAAAGGTCCCTCATGAACTTCAACATCAACCAACCCTTCGACCGCATGCCTCCTCCAGTCATCAAAGCTTTCGGAATCCTTAAGCGTGCTGCTGCAACAGTTAACATGACCTATGGACTTGACCCGAAAATCGGTGCTGCAATCCAGCAAGCTGCTGACGAGGTCATCTCTCTCAAGCTTCTCGATCACTTCCCACTTGTCGTCTGGCAGACTGGATCAGGCACCCAGTCCAACATGAACGCAAACGAAGTCATCTCCAACCGTGCGATTGAGATTCTTGGTGGAGAGCTCGGTTCCAAAAAGCCAGTGCACCCGAATGACCATGTTAACATGAGTGCATCTTCGAACGATACTTTCCCAACAGTTATGCATATTGCTGCCGTTATCGAGATCACAGAACGCCTTCTCCCAAGCTTGAAGAGTCTTCACGAAGCCTTTGAAGAGAAAGTTAAAGCTTTCGAGCATATCATCAAGATCGGACGTACCCATCTCCAAGACGCAACCCCGCTCACCCTCGGTCAGGAGTTTTCTGGATATGCCACTCAACTAGCCTATGGTGTTGAGCGGATTGAAGCTGTCCTTCCCCACCTCAAGCTCCTTGCCCAGGGCGGTACTGCTGTGGGAACAGGTTTGAACACTAAGAAGGGCTTCGATGTTGCCGTCGCCGCGGAAGTGTCGAAGCTTACCGGAATCGAGTTCAAGACTGCTCCCAACAAGTTCGAGGCTCTTGCTGCACATGACGCTATTGTTGAGGCTAGCGGTGCGCTGAATACTCTCTCGTGCTCACTTATGAAGATCGCGAACGATATCCGGTACCTTGGGTCCGGACCCCGTTGCGGTCTTGGAGAGCTGAGCTTGCCCGAGAACGAGCCTGGCAGCTCTATTATGCCCGGAAAAGTCAACCCGACCCAGTGTGAAGCACTCACTATGATTTGTGCGCAAGTTATGGGTTCGTATTTTCATCGAGTGACATATCGTGACCCTCGCTAACCAGCCCCTAGGCAACAACACCGCCATAACAGTCGCCGGCTCGCAAGGCCAGTTTGAACTCAACGTCTTCAAGCCAGTTCTGATTCGCAACTTGTTGCACTCCATCGCACTATTGTCTGACGGAATGAGGTCCTTCAAGGATAACTGCGTGGTCGGCATCAAGGCGAACGAAGACCAGATCAACAAGCTTCTGCACGAAAGTTTGATGCTTGTTACTTGTTTGAATAGCAAGATTGGGTATGATAGCGCGAGCAAAGTTGCAAAGAACGCGCACAAGAAGGGGATTACGCTTAAAGCGTCCACCCTGGAGTTGGGAGTGTTGACGGAATCCGAGTTCGATGAGTTAGTGAGGCCAGAGTTGATGATTGCTCCAAAATAAATGAGCAGGAAGTATTGTAAATCGATAAGTTAGTGGGGTGTTTGTTTTATTTGAAAGTGCTTGGAGTAGTGGAAGCTGCGTTTGTATCATACTACCCGCGAGCATTTATGGTTTTGCAATTCCAATGCAAGCGTTATGAAAAATATAAACTATTCAGAATAATCTTGAAACGAGCCTAAGCTAGTGCCTTTGGCTCTCTGTGGTTCTGGAACCGTGGATGTAGGAGATTACGAAGTACTTCGTCTGAGAGTTTGATTATGTGGGGCTCTAGGATCCAGAGTTCATCTCTTCTAATTCTCTAGCCTCATTTACCCCGCTCGTAGCTTTAGGGCTGTAACCAAGAGGACCTAGAATGAACGTCTGCTCAATGCCTGAGAGTTGGTTTCTGTTGCCGGGCTTCCATCTTTGACTGTGTGGCGCGATTGGATGTTGGTTGTATCAATTGCAGGTCGAGCCGTTAAACAAACGGGAAGGGCGTGGGGTGAAGATGAGTTACTGGCAGCGAGTGATTTTTTGTGCTTATCTTGACAATAAGCTTGGATGTAAAATAAATCTGGAATTCTATGGGTAATGCAACACGTCTCTTAGGCATTATCCGAGATGGCTAGCTTATTCGCCTAGATTTTCGGTGATGGGAGGAGGAAGCGTCGGTAAATCTTGCTAGCTTAAGAGTAAACTCAGTCCTCTTCCAAGTTACAACCAACCACCACCACTTTCTCCATAACCAATCCTTTCATAAGAATTCTACCACCATCACCATAACCGCGCTGAAAAAATATGCTTGTTCCAGTTCGCTGCTTCTCTTGTGGCAAGGTAAACACTTCATCTCTGCGTCATCAATGATCTGCAGCTAATTCCCCTCAGGTCATTGGCGACCTCTGGGATGACTACCTAGCATGTCTCCAGAACGGAATCAACGAATCGTATATTTCACCCCCCTCCCATCCTCCATCCGTTCTTCCGTGATTTATCTTCTGATAGCAAACAGAGATGCAATGACCTCGCTCGGCTGTACGCGTTACTGCTGTAGGAGAATGTTGATGACGCATGTAGATCTGATCGAGAAGCTCCTGAGGTATGATTTTTCTCTCCTAGCTCTATAGGAGTTTGTTAATGGAGTCTATGTGTGTAGATACAGTGCGGAGGAACGTAGAACGCGCTTAGCGGCCGAAAAGGCAGCGAGGAAATGATCCGAACGATCCGAAGTCACGATGGGGAAGGTGTAGGGTGCTGGATAGATGGGGCATCGGTTTATTGAGTCGATATTCTCGTTGATGCCATGATTCAATGCATGGTTAGACAACCGTGTGGATCCTATCCTTTGAGGGTGCTTTTGATACCGATTCTTTTGTCATTTTTTCTAGTCTAATCCTTACACCACTCAAAAATACCAAAAATGATCAGAGTGTCATTGAATTACTGTTCTAATTTCACTACTACCGTGGGCTTTGTTTTGGAAAACGGTCTGGCATTGCGCCAGGTATGGTAGTTGTGATAAGTGAGTAGGGGGTATGTAGATCCATATTTGCAGCGGTATTCGTCGGAAGAGGGCACTGAAAACAGGGGTAGAGATAGTGCGTAGCGAGCTGCAGGAGAGGCATTAGAGATGAGAGGTGAGGTTTAAATAAGGTTAGGACTGATAATTGGTAGGGTTGGGGCTATTCCAGGACACTGGGTCAGACTTGTAGACTGCTGGAATGAAATGAACGGGTACCGCGGTAAATCCAACGGCGGAAACCGAGACCAAGACTCTCTATATATGTGGAGGAATGAATGCGTAGGGTCTTCCGTTATAATATCCTACACCCTTGGTACCTATCACACCTGAAAGAACACCTGAATACCCTGCATACCCGCCGAATAAATCAAAGCCTATGAAAGGCCAGAGACAAGGAGAATTGTATATAGGCATATATCAGGGAGATTATATACCCCTATACCTGGTAACGATTGCTGGGGAATGATGGCCGTTGTATTAAGGCTCACAGATGTGTATATGGACGAAATAAGACAGCCGAAAGCGATGTGAGTTGGAAGATGAAGGAGGCCTAAAGATAAAGGCTTAATTTTCCATACTGAGGGTCAAGTGACTCGGCAACATTTACTTGACACCTGCAAAAGTACATGTAATGATTGGAGACATAAATTCTTCCTAATATGTGTCTTTCTATAAACTCCTCTATGCCCTCCTTCCGTTCTCTCTTCTCCCCTTCACCACCTACATCCTCTTTGTGAGCCATATTTACTCGCTGTGGATGGCAACGACCACGTTGGATATATACGATATATATCTGTTGGTTTCCTAGGATTCATATTCACCTTATTGTCTCTGAATACATCACGGGCATACAGATTGGCTAGTGGAGCTTTAGCTGTTTGATGGTCTCTCGGGCTGATCTATATTGGTACCCGAAGAACCCCTATATTCCGCCTTCTATAGCTTTCCTGGGGGCTTGCAACCCGTCGTCTATGGGTTTCCTTTCTCTTCTCTTCTTTACTGCTTAGCGCAAATATACGAATATATTCATTATCAACAAAATATTATGTTGTAAAAGCTCGATTTATTGATTGCTAGCTGGGGGATGGCTCCGCCTTCCCCCCTCTATATACTACATATCCGGGCCCCCAAGGTACTCGTTCTTTTCCTTCCTGAGCTCCCGCCGAGAGACGCCGAGAGACGCCGAGAGCTTTCCCCCGAGACTTCACATAGGCCTCCGGCCGAACATCGGTGCCCACACATATTAGGAAGTCATTTCCAACAGACTAGCAAATTTGACATCGAGTGATATTCCATGGGTGAAGCGAATTGGTACACCTAGAGGGATGGTATCAACAACTAAAGGTGGATAGAGTTGTTTCAAACTTAGCAAACCTAAATTAATTCCTGTCTACTGCGTCCAAAGCTCCAGAAAATTCTTGGTGATTCATTTGGTAGAAATTGCAGAAAAGATATATCACCGAAATCTTCCGAAGATGCACGACCTAGAACTAAAAAGCTAGAGCACAATCACCCGATTGGGAGACAAAAAGACTAAAAGACTGGACGCACTGGGAATCGAACCCAGGACCATCTCAAGTTTCAATGCTATTTAAACAAGACATTGCAAATGAGACATTATACCACTAAACCATACGCCCGCCGATGGAGTGTCAATGTTCGAGAGCACCCATGAAGGGGAAATTTCTTGGTGGGGAGCAGTCGATTGCACCACCCGAAAATAATAATCTGGATTATGGAATATGTAACATGTATTCGCGCATCTTTACCAAGAATTTTCACGTGAACTAGCCCACCTACTCAACAAAATTTATATACTAGCCTCGATTCCAGGCTAAAACATTTGCGCCAAGTCATATAAGAATACTGTTGGTTCCGAAAATCTTCTTTCGATCATAGAGAGATTCCTATTTGAAAAGCGAGCCATTCCCGAAAATGCCACAATTATCAAACTCTCTGGTATAGAGAACAACCCTAGCCCTGAGAACATAGAAAAAAAACAATACCGTTGTGATCAGCAGAGGAGCAGAAGCCTTAGGCTCAGTCAGCCTCAATACCTATTGATCCTTGTACTCTGAATCCATTGGGTAGGCTGGGATATCAAGCAGGGTGCAAGGTTTAATAGGAAACGGCTGCAGTCATTTTTCTGCTTCTGATGGGCGCAGCCACTCTGTGCCCCAATAGTAGACAAGGATGTCGAGGCAGTTATATACATCTCTTTTTGCTGACGGGACACTCTCACGGTTGAGTCTCTCGTTAAGCCCTTCAGTATCCCTGAAGGTGAGCAGTGCGACTTAAGCGAGGTAACAACATGTTCAAAGAGTGCAGTGTTTCTACAAGTTCTACTAGAGGTCTATCTCAAGGCGAGATAGAGGCAGCGAAGTAGGCAGCGACAGCGAGGGTTCTGAGGTAGAACCGAGGTAGTATTCTAATAGGTACAGCAGAAGGTAAACGAGAACGTTGCTTAAGGAAAGAAAGGAAAAGTACAACGACTAACAAAAACCCAGCCCTTAAATACCCCGCTTTTCCCTTTACTCTGACACATAACCGAAACATAACCGAAACAACAAAGACATTATACAAGAAGAACTATACGCGACACCTCCAAATCCATCCCTGTCCGTTATCTGTTTTGATCCATGAAAGACACCCATACTTATAAAATACTCTTTCACAAGCATGTTTTCACGGATAGAACCGGGTAACGAGGTTAGGATGAGGTTGTGGGTAGTCACGAAGGATTTTCTTTGGGTATAATGGCTTTGTTGTTCGGTTACGTTTCGGTTGTTGTCAGATTGTTATTTGTGTCACGGAAAAGTGGGGTATTTAAGCGGAGGATTTTGGTTGCTTTTGTTCTCTTCTTCTTCTTTCCTTAAGCAACGTTCTCGTTTACCTTCTGCTGTAAAACACCTGAATACTATCTTGGTTCTACCTCAGAACCCTCGCTGTCACTGTTCACTTCACTACACTTATCTCGCCTTGAGATAGACCCCTTGTAGAACTTGTAGAAACGTCGCGTACTTTGAACGTGTTGTTTATCTCGCTTAAGTAGCACTGCTCACCTTCAGGGATACTGAAGGGCTTATCGAGAGACTCAACCGTGAGACATGTCCAACCAAACATTTCGGTCAACATTTCTTTTTTCGCTACCACTGGAAATCATCGCCATCATAAGTAGCTATCTTCCACTATCCGATTTTCTTAACCTGTGAAACTCAGCTGCTTCTTATTACCATTTACTCCCGCGAGAATTGTCAGAATTTGGTGGTCGGATTTTGTCTGGCAACTTTACTGGAGTAGATAATCTGGCTCTGTGAGATACAAGATTATTTCAAAATTTAATTTGTACCAAATATGATGGTTCACCAGAGGAGGTTCTTCTCATGGCTGCAGATTTTGGTTTCTGGAAGACAGCAGAACATCTTTATAATCGTGGAACAAGACTTGATGAAGAGCCCCAGATCAGTGGAGGTTTACGTTTACTTGATGCTATCATTTCCTGGAAAAAACGGAAGTACCCATGTCTTTTTGTTTTGGTTGGCTCAGATCTTAGAAAAAGTCTCAAGGAGCGAGGATCTCGTCAAGCTCTGTGGTATCCCTAGAGATGAGTAGTACTACTTGAACGAGAAACTAACAGCAGGAGCTTGTGTGAAGATTCCACAGGCTCTACGTGTTCACGAGTTATGATGACTCAGATACAGCGAAGACGAAGGGTTATGAGGTGTAATCGAGGTTTGTATTTATGAAATGCAAAGAGTGTACTATAGAAGACATTGCTTAAAGAGAAGAGAAGGAAAAGTACAACAAGAGGGGAAAACCTTTTGCTTATATACCGACAATCCAACCCTTCGATGACAAACGCATGATTAATTGTAATGAAGACCAAGGGAAACACAAAAAACAATAGCGAAACTTAACAACCATGTACCCATGTACCTAACCAACTAACAAAACAACCATCCATGAAAGAAAGGCTCCGGAAGTGCGGAAGTACTGCACTTCATTTGGCTTGCCATTTCAGAACTATAAATTTTGTTGGTCACCTTTTGAATCATGGAGCGGATATCGAATCTAGCGATCATGCTGGCGGAACTCCACTGTTTCACGCCAGAAATTCTCGACAAACAGCGGAAATGTTGCTACACAATGGAGCAAATGTTAACGCACAAAATAAAATGGGCTATACATGCCTCCATTATGCTTCTACTGACATTACTTAACTTCTCTTGGAGCGTGGTGCTGATATTGAGATCTACCATTGCCAGGGAATCTCACAGTTGAGTCTCTCTGTTAAGCCCTTCAGATCCCCCGAGTGCTGAAAGAAGCTTCACTTCGCTCACTGCGTTTCAAAGATCCCCCTGGCATTGGTTAACAAGCATTTAAGCGAGATATCAACTGCTCAAGAAATAAGTAATGCTCTCACAAGCTCTACGGGCGTATACTCACAAGTATCGACGACAAGCTTCACAACACAAAGAAAGATTCTGAGATAGAACCGAGGTAGTATTGAGATAATACAGGTAGAAGTGAACGAGAACGTTGCTTAAGGAAAGAAGAGGAAAGAAAACAAGAACAACCAAAATCCTTCACTTAAATACCCCGCTTTCCCGTGACACAATCAACAATCTGACAACAACCGAAACGTAACCGAGCAACAAAGCCATTATACCAAAAGAAATCCTTCATAACTACCAACAGCTTTATCCTAACCCATTACTTTGTTCCGTCCGTGAAAGCAGTGCTACTTAAGAGAGGTATCAACTCGTTTCGATGAATGCAAGGTTTCTACAGGTCCTACAGGGAGTATACTTCCAGGCGAAGTATCGGCAATGGTCTTACGGCGACAGCGAGGATTCTGAGGGAGAATCAAAGTGGTATTAAAACTAATACAAGAGAAGTGTAACGAGAACGTTGCTTAAGAAAAGAAAAAGAAGAAGACAAAGAACGACCGAAACCCATCATTTAAATACCCCGCTTTTCTCATCAAACCAATAACCGACAGCAACCGAGATACAATAACATTATACCACAACCTCCGAATCCATGTCAACCCTTTAACCGAAACCTAACCCTATACCCGATCCTTAATCCGTGAAAGTAGCCCCTCCTCTCAAGCGTGAGCTCCTGTGAACCTTGGGACTAGTAGTAGCTGCTGTGGTTAAAAATATATCAAGAGCGGCAGTGTCCTTAAGATCTTCCACGGGTTCCCAGGTAGGGTGAGCATAGCCGGTCCACTCGACAAGGTATTGTTGTTGTCCACGATGTATCCGTTGTTCGAGGATTTTCTCAATGAAATATTCCTCCTGTTCATTAACAACGATCGGAGAGGGAGGAAGTATAACTTGTCCTGGAAGGGGGTCGCGAGCAGCAGGCTTAAGAAGCGACACATGAAAGACAGGGTGATATTTGACTGAAGATGGAAGATCAATCTCATATGCGAAGGGGGATACTATCTTTTTTACTGGATAGGGTCCCATCCATTTCCAGTCGAGTTTCCTGGCATTGCGAATCGTCCGGATGTTTTTCATTGATATGAATACCTGGTCGTCGACTTGATAAGCAGGGGCAGGAGTTCGGTGCTTATTAGTGGAGGTTTCCTGGATGTCTTGGGCTGTCCGGATTTGTACTCTAAGGTAATCATATAAGTTCTGCATTGTGGTTGCAAAGGTGGAAGCATCTAGACTTTGGGCAAGAGTCGTTGAAGAAACGATGGAAGTATCAAAACGAGGATGGTAACCGTAGTTCGCAAAGAAAGGCGAGACTTTGGTACTGGCTGATTCCTGGTTATTCGCGGAGAATTCTGCCATTGGTAACCATTTACTCCAGTCTCCTTGTTGATAGGACACATAGGAGCGTAGGTACTGTTCCATGATCGCGTTCAACCGTTCCGTTTGTCCATCGGTCTCTGGGTGAAAGGCCGTTGACATTCTAGCTTGAATTCCCAGGCGTTGGCAGAGTTCTTGCCAGAAAAGGGCGGTGAACTGGGTTCCTCGATCGGAGGTGATGTGTGTTGGTAGCCCATGGAGTTTCCAAACATGCTGGATTTCACGGATTAAGGATTGGATATAGGGCTAGGGTTCGCGTATAGGATTGTTGTGCTTTTCGGTTGTTAGACAATGTTATTGTATTTCGGGTGTTATCGGTTATTAGGTTTTGTTGGGTAAAAGCGGGGTATTTAAGTGAAGGATTTTGTTTGTTCTTCGTACTTTCTTTCTTCTCTTCTTAAGCAACGTTCTCGTTTCACTTCTCTTGTATCAAAGTTATAATCCCACTTCGATTCTACTTCAGAATCCTCGCTGTCGCTGTGAACCACCGCCGATACTTCGCCTTGAAGTATACCCATCATAGGACCTGTAGAGAACCCTGCACTCTTCGAACGTGTTGATACCTTGCTTAAGTAGCACTGCTCACCTCCGGGGATACCGAAGGGCTTAAACAAGGGACTCAGCCGTGAGACTGGAGGTAGAGATCTGCGACGTCTCGTGAGTTGACGGTAGTATTACACGGGATAAGATGTCGCATTTTTGATAGACGATCTACTATCACCATAATAGCATCATAACGGTCGGATTCTGGGAGACCTGTGACAAAGTCCATAGAAACTTCTTGCCATGGGCGATTGGGAATGGGTAGGGGACGGAGGACACCCTGTGTACGTTGGGTGACTGGCTTAGCTTTTTGGCAGACGTGGCAGTTGCGTACATAACGGCCGATTGTCTCTCTCATCTTTGGCCAGTAAAACCTTCTGCTTATAAGCTCGAAGGTCTTATCTCGTCCTGGGTGTCCTGCTGTGGGGGTATCGTGATGTCTTTTAAGGAGTTCCAAGCGAAGGGAGTCGAAGTCTGGTACATAAAGGTTCCCTCAATAATATAGCTTGTCATTTTCATTAGTACACTCGCTAAGGGTGATTTCCTTTGACTGTTGTTCCTTATTCTTCAGTGCTAAGAGTATTTTTTCAGGAAACTTGTCAGCGATATATCCTTCTAGAAAGAGTTTTTCTAGGGGAGCGTCCAATTCAGTGGCTCCATTTGACAAAGAAGCCGACAACAAACTTAGCTTAGGATCAATGTTTTCTTTCTTCAACACCACTTGGCTCTGGTGTGCCAGTCTTTCATTCTCACGGTTCAGTCTCTCGTTAAGCCCTTCAGTATCCCTGAAGGTGAGCAGTGCTACTTAAGCGAGATACTAACTCGTTCGAAGAGTGCGGTATTTCTACAAGTTCTGAGCGAAGTATCGACGATGTTTCACAGCGACAGCGAGGGTTCTGAGATAGAACCGAGGTAGTATTGAGATAATACAGGTAGAAGTGAACGAGAACGTTGCTTAAGGAAAGAAGAAGAAGAGAAACAAGAACGACCAAAATCCACCGCTTAAATACCCCGCTTTCCTTAACCAAAACTTATAACCGAAAGATAACCGAGCAACAAAGAGATTGTGCAACCACCAAAACAACGATACGACCAACAACCCAACCACAACCCATTATCCAAAATCAATCCATGAAAGTAGCTCCTCCCTTCAAGCGTGAGCTCCTGCGAACACTAGGAGTAACCAACGTCGGAATAGCCAGAAACTTTTCCAGTGCCGAAGTATCAACAAGGTTCTCAGCGGGTTCCCAGGTAGGGTGGGCATAGCCTGTCCATTCAACGAGGTATTGTTGTTTGTTGCGATATATGCGTTGATCCAAGATTTTCTCGATATAGTATTCTTCTTGGTCATTGACAACAACAGGCGCTGGTGGAGGAATGATTTGTCCTGGAAGAGCATCGTGGGCCACGGGTTTCAATAGAGAAACATGGAAGACAGGGTAGTACTTAACTGAGGATGGAAGGTCAACTTCGTAGGCAAAAGGGGAAACTATCTTCTTGATTGGGTAAGGTCCCATCCATTTCCAGTCCAGCTTCCTCGCATTACGGGTTGTTCGGATGTTCTTCATTGACACAAAAACTTGATCGTTGATTTGATATGCAGGGGCTGGTGTCCGATGTTTATTTGTGGCTATCTCTTGAATATCCTGTGCCGTTCTGATTTGGGTACGGAGGTAGTCGTTTAATTCTTCCATCTTACTAGCAAAAGACACGGCATCTAAGCTCTGGGGAGTAGTTTGGATCGGGATAACGGAGGTATCGAAACGTGGATGATAGCCATAGTTAGCAAAGAATGGGGAGACTTTAGTACTGGTGGATTCCTGATTATTAGCAGAGAACTCGGCCATTGGTAACCATTTACTCCAGTCTTCCTGTTGGTAGGATACGTAAGAACGAAGATATTGTTCCATCACAGCATTGAGTCTTTCGGTCTGTCCGTCTGTTTCCGGATGGAAGGCAGTGGACATTCAAGGTTGAATCCTGAGGCGTTGACAAAGTTCCTTCCAAAAGTGAGCCGTAAATTGAGTCCCGCGGTCCGAGGTAACATGCGAGGGTAATCCGTGAAGTTTCCATATGTGTTGAAGATACAAATCAGCGACATCTCTGGAGTTGACTGTCGTGTTACAGGGAATAAGGTGTCGCATTTTCGATAAGCGGTCAACCACTACCATAATTGCATCGTATCCGTCTGATTCTGGAAGACCTGTCACGAAATCCATCGAGATTTCCTGCCAGGGACGATTTGGAATAGGAAGAGGGCGGAGATTTCATGGATGGCTGTTAGGTCGCCTAATGGATGGTATGGATGTTTGATCGTGTTGCTTTGTCATTTTGTTCGATATGTTTCCCTTGGTTTCCGTTATACTGAGTCATGCGTTTGTCATCAAAGAGATGGATTATGGGTATATAAGCGAAGGGTCTTCCCCTTTTGTTGTACTTTTCTTTCTTCTCTCTTTAAGCAACGTCTTCTATTGTACACTCTTTGTATTTCACAATACAACCCTCGGTTACACTTCTTAATCCTTCGCTGTCGCTGCCCTCGAGTCATCATAACTCGACCTGTCCGTAGAGCCTGTAGAATCTCGTATACACTCTCGCTGTTAGGTTCTCATTCAAGTAGCACTGCTCATCTCGGGGGATACCTGAGAGCTTGACGAGAATCTCGCTCCTTGAGATTACGTTGCTTCCTAATCTACACCCTCTACCCCGCTCCCCGCTCAACCAAAAATCACCATGAGCAACTCTGCCCCCACCCCCTGGACCTTCCCTACATTTGAGAATTTCCAGGCCGCCGCCAACGCCGATCTCGCCTCCGCCTATGAGGAAATCCGTTCCCACTATCAACAGCGGGTGGATAACCTCACCTACGCAGACCTACAACTTGAGGAAGCCACTCAAGAAAGGAACAACATGACAGCAAGGTTCAACACTTGTCAGTCCCAACTACAAGCAGCTGAAGCAGAAGTCACTCGCCTCCGTAACGCTGCCCCTCCACCGCCTGCACCGCCGCCACCAGCACCTCCTGCTCACACCCAAGGAGGCCGCTCAGACAAAATGCCCGACCCAGATAAGTTCAACGGGTCTCGAGACAAACTCCCCGGGTTCGTCCTACAACTCAGGTCGAAACTTTCAGTCAACGCCGACCGATTCTCCAGCAACAATAACATGATATTGTATGCTATCAGCCGTCTCGAGGGAGCAGCCCTCGAACAAATCCGTCACTCCGTCCTCCCTGACGGAACCACCACCTGGAACTCCGCTGCTGACTTGATCACCGCCCTGGAAACAGCCTTCGGCGACCCCGACCCCCTCGGTACCGCCCGTCGTGAGCTACACCAACTTCGGCAAGGAAAGAGAGACTTCTCCGCCTACCTAGCCGACTTCCAACGCATCATGGGACGCCTCAATTACGACGAGTCTGCCAAAAACGATGCTCTGGAGTTCGGCATGTCAGACGAGCTAAAAGAAGCGGTAGTAACTGTTGCAGACTTCCCCACCACTTTCACTTCCCTTTGCGCCTTCCTCCTTCGCTTAGATAACCGTATCCGAGCAAGAAGAGAAGAGAAGAAAAACGCTGCTCGTAACACCATGGGACAGTTCACCGCTCCCGCCGCCGCCCCCGCCGCCCCCGCCGCCTTCTCCCCCGCTTCCTCCTCCTTCGCCCCTGGAGGACTTGCCCCCATGGACCTTTCCTTCGGTCGTACTTCCACCTCACGCCCTGCTCCTGAACAACGGTATGTTCAAGTCAACGGGAGGAGAAAACTGTCTCCCGAAGAAAAATCCTGGAGACAAACCAACAACCGCTGTCTGTTCTGTGCTGGAGAAGGGCACATCTTCTCGAATTGCCCCTCCGCTTCGAAACGCCCCGCCATGAGGGGAGTCGTTACCAATGCTGCTGCCGCCCCTCCTGCTCCTTCTGTTTTCCCGCCACCATTGCCACCTCGTTTTCCTGCCTTCGATACAGCAGACTCAGTTGAGTCTTTAAACTAATTCAACCAGAGTCGCCTTGTGACCCTGCTCTGGTTCCTTTTTCTCCTTTGTCAGCGTTCTCTATTTCTGGGTTTTCAGTGTCGGATGTGTGTGTGGAGGATAATTTGGATGGGGAACATTTTGTAGTTTCATGTAGCCTTTCCCACCAAAATAAAATTATAAAAACACACGCACTTCTTGACACTGGAGCCTCAGGGTTCGCTTTCATTGATGAAAACTTTGTGCGTCACCATTCCCTGCCCTTATCTCCCCTAAAAACCCCTCGCCAATTGGAAGTCATTGACGGCCGAACAATTGCCTCGGGAGATATTACAAATCTTTGCCACCTAGGGCTTTCCATCCAACAGCATACTGAGAAAGCCCCCTTCTTCGTCACCAAGCTAGGCCATTACCCCCTAGTACTCGGTATCCCTTGGATGAACCTCCATGACGTTCATCTACAATTTGCGAACAAAAGCATTGAATTCAATTCTGAATTCTGCACCACCCACTGTGCCCCCAAGCAACCCGTCGTCTCAGCCGCCGCCATTCCCCCTCCAGCCAAACTGAACGCCGCCTTTATCGGCGCAGCTAGCTTCCGCATGCTCGCCAGAAAGAAGGGTATTCAAGTATATTCCATGTCCCTCTATGAAATCAATAGAGTCCTTGATAGCAAGACTACCAAAGAAGAGTGGAGACAACGAATACCCACTGAATACCACGAATATCTGGATATGTTCGACAAAGCTAAAGCTCAAGGACTCCCCCCCCGACGACCCTATGACCATAAGATCACCCTGCAAGAAGGCAAGGAACCACCATTCGGCCCACTCTATGGTATGTCACGAGATGAACTTCTAGTTCTCAAGAAGTATATCGAAGACAACTTAGAAAAAGGGTTTATCCGTGCCAGTTCATCTTCCGCCGGTTCCCCAGTCCTCTTCGCCGCCAAACCCGATGGTTCCCTCCGCCTTTGTGTCGATTACCGTGGCCTTAACGCTCTCACGGTTAAGGACCGATATACTTCCCCCCTGATCAAAGAAACCTTGGATCGCCTTGCGAAAGCTCAGTGGTACTCTAAACTCGATCTTCGTGACGGCTTCCACCAAATTCGCATCGCTGAGGGAGAGGAATGGAAAACAGCCTTTCGAACCCGATATGGCTTGTACGAATACATGGTAATGCCATTCGGCCTTACCAACGCCCCTGGAACCTTCCAACGCTTCGTCAACGACTCCCTTCGAGAATACTTGGACCTATTCTGCACAGCGTATCTCGATGATATCCTGATCTACAGTGATACCCTTATAGAACACAAAGTACACGTTAGACAAGTCCTTGATGCCCTTAAAGCCAACAACATACTTCTCAAACCTGAGAAGTGTTAATTCCATGTCCAATCAATAAAATACCTTGGCTTAATCCTTACGCCTGAAGGGATCAAGATGGACGAGGACAAACTCAAAGCGGTGCGCGACTGGAACCAACCCAAATGTGTCAAAGATGTGCAAGCATTCCTAGGGTTCGCAAACTTTTACCGAAGGTTTATTCTAGGATTTTCCCGCCTTGCGGCTCCTCTCACTGCCTTCACAAAAAAAGGCATCACCTTCGAATGGACTGTCGAAGCTGAACTCGCATTCGAAGCTCTAAAGGACGCCTTTACCAAAGCCCCAGTACTCATCCATTTCGATCCCCGAAAGAAGATTTTTGTGGAATCAGATGCATCCGACTTCGTCTCCGGTGGTGTTCTCTCCCAACTTGATGATAATGGCGTGCTTCACCCCGTGGCATTTTTTTCAAAAAAACATTCACCCGCTGAGTGCAATTATGAAATATATGACAAGGAACTCCTAGCTATCATTCGTTGTTTCGAGGAATGGAGACCAGAACTCGAAGGCTCAGAACTACCCATCTCCGTCATCACTGATCATAAAAACCTGGAGTATTTTATGACAACAAAACAGCTCAACCGAAGACAAGTCCGATGGGCAGAATACCTCTCGCGCTTTGACTTCGTGATCACTTACCGACCAGGAGTACAGGGAGGAAAGCCGGACGCACTGACTCGGAGATCGGGAGATCTCCCTGAAGAAGGGGATGAAAGACTGCAACACCAACATCAGGTAGTCTTGAAGGAGAAGAACCTTGACCCTAAGCTAAGTTTGTTTTCGGGTTCTTTGTCAAATGAACCCGCTGAATTGGATGCCCCCCTCGAAACCTTGATCAACCTCGGATATATTGCTGACCCATTCCCACAAAAAATCCTATTAGCACTCAAGAATGGCGAACAACAATCCAAGGAAATTACCTTGGGCGATTGTACCGAGTCAAATGGCCACCTTTTCTACCGACAAAAGCTCTATGTTCCCGACTATGACCCTCTTCGCCTTCTCATCTTGCAAAGATATCACGACGCCCCCTCTGCCGGCCACCCAGGACGTGAAAAATCCTTCGAACTCATCTCTAGACAATTTTATTGGCCTAAAATGAGAGAGTACATTGGACGTTATACCCGGAACTGCCATACTTGCCGACGAGCAAAGCCTAATACACTCGGTACCCATGGCGTTCTCAAGCCCCTTCCAATTCCTAACCGTCCTTGGGAAGAGCTATCAATGGACTTTGTTACTGGTCTCCCGGAATCCGACGGCTTCAATGCAATAATGGTCGTAGTAGACAGGTTATCGAAAATGCGACACCTAATCCCCTGTGATACTACTGTCAATGCTGAAAACACGGCAGAACTCTATCTCAAGAACGTTTGGAAACTCCACGGACTACCTTCCTATATCACTTCTGATAGAGGAACGCAGTTTACCGCTAAGTTTTGGAAACACCTTTGTCAGCGTCTAAGTATCTCCGCCCGCATGTCAACGTCCTTTCACCCGGAAACAGATGGCCAAACGGAGCGTCTCAATGCCACTATGGAACAGTATCTTCGTTGCTATGTTTCGTACCAACAAGACGACTGGGCAAAATGGTTGCCAATTGCAGAATTTGCGGCCAATAATCAAGAATCAGCTAGCACTAAGGCCACCCCCTTCTTTGCCAATTATGGTTACCACCCTCGCTTTGACACTTCTGTCGTCCCTAACGATCGTTCTCCACAAACCCTTGATGCCAACCTCTTTGCTCTGAAGATGGAGGAACTTAGAGACTTCCTTCGAGTACAGATGAAAACGGCTCAGGATATCTACGAGACCAGTAGTAATAAGCACCGTACCCCTGCCCCCTCATTCAAAGTTAACGACCAGGTTTTCATATCAATGAAAAACATGAGAACGACTAGAAACTCGAGGAAGTTGGACTGGAAATGGAGTGGCCCCTTTTTTGTGAAAAAAATAATCTCGGCGCACGCATATGAAATAGATCTACCGGTATCGATGAAATACCATCCAGTATTCCATGTTTCATTGATCAAAGCAGCTCCTACCGACCCGCTCCCCGGTCAAACTATTCCACCACCTCCCCCTGTCCAAGTTAACGACCATGAGGAATATCTCGTCGAGAGTATATTGGACTCACGCCTCTACCGAGGAAAACTCCAATACTTGGTTGAATGGACAGGATATGCAACCTGCGAATATCGTGGAGACGAGTAGATCTCTTTCACCAACGTTACCCGAATAAACCTAAGGAGGATCTAGCTAGTGTTCGCAGGAGCTCACGGCTATAAGAGGGGGGGTACTTTCATGGATGGTTGTTAGGTCGCCTAATGGATGGTATGGATGTTTGATCGTGTTGCTTTGTTATTGTTATACCTATTGGTAGCTTAGTTGGTTACGACTTGAGTTCGCTTACGATGCACACATATGGACTAGCGTTCGATTCCCGACCAGGTCGGTTACTAGTAATCTTTGCTGATTACTATTAAGTCTATTACCTGTCGCCTTGGCTTTTGATTCACCCTATCGACGAAGTGCAATAAGGGTAGAGGAGACAGCACTAATGGACGGATCTCAAGGGGCGAGGTTTATCTCCAAGCTCTCAGGTATCCCCCGAGATAAGCAGTGCTACTTGAAGAATAAACTAAGCGACGAGAGTGTTTTTACGAAGTTCCACAGGCTCTACGAAGTGTTCGAGTATAGAGGACTCGAGGATGGCGACAGCGTAAGGTTATCTGGTGTAACCGAGGTTTGTATTGGTAGAATACAAGAGTGTACGATAGAAGACGTTGCTTAAGGAAAGAGAAGAAAAAGTACAACAAGAGGGGAAATCCCTTCGCTTATATACCCATAATCCAACTCCTTGATGACAAACGTGTGACTCATTGTAAAGGAAACCAAGGGAAACATGTAGAACAATTAACGAAACGACATAACAAAACACCCATACCACTAACCGAACAACCAACAACCGTCCATGAAAGTACCCCCTCCCTTATAGCCGTGAGCTCCTGCGAACACTAACCAGACCTTCCTTCGGCTTACTTGGATATCTTTGGTGGAACGCGTCTACTGCTTTCGTTTCTTCGTGATATTCCGCAGGTTCCCACGTAGGCAATGCGTATCCCGTCCATTCGACGAGGTATTGGAGCTTTCCTCGATGGAGGCGAGAATCTAATATACCTTCGACAAGATATTCCTCATGGTCGTTTACTTGGATGGGTGGAGGTGGCGGAATAATTTGACCGGGGAGTGGATCGGTGGGAGCTGCTTTGATCAGTGAAACGTGAAATACCGGGTGATATTTCATAGACAATGGCAAGTCTATTTCATAGGCGTATGCTGAGATTATTCGTTTCACAGGGAAGGGGCCACTCCATTTCCAGTCTAATTTCCTTGAATTCCTAGTCGTCCTCATGTTCTTCATGGATATGAAGACACGGTCGTTGACCTTAAATGAAGGGGCGGGGATACGATGTCGATTGGTACTGGACTCGAAAATATCTTGTGCCGTTCTCATCTGGGTTCGAAGAAAGTCTCTAAGTTCTTCCATTTTAGAAGCAAATAGGTCGGCGTCGAGGGTTTGCGGGGATCGGTCATTAGAGATGATCGAGGTATCAAAACGGGGATGATAACCGTAGTTGGCGAAGAAGGGTGTAGCTCTTGTGCTGGCCGATTCTTGGTTGTTAGCAGCGAACTCGGCGATTGGTAGCCATTTAGCCCAGTCATCTTGTTGGTACGAAACATAACAGCGAAGGTACTGTTCCATAACAGCATTGAGACGCTCGGTTTGGCCGTCCGTTTCTGGGTGGAAGGATGTCGACATGCGAGCGGAAATATTCAGGCGTTGACAGAGATGTTTCCAGAATTTCGCCGTAAACTGTGTCCCTCTATCGGATGTGATATGGGATGGTAGTCCATGAAGTTTCCAAACGTTCTGGAGGTAAAGTTCTGCCGTTTGTTCCGCATTGACGGTAGTGTTGCATGGGATTAAGTGTCGCATTTTTGACAATCTATCCACTATCACCATTATTGCATCGAAGCCATTGGATTTGGGGAGACCGGTGACAAAATCCATCGATAGCTCTTCCCAGGGACGATTGGGAATTGGGAGGGGCTTGAGGACGCCGTGGGTGCTAAGGGTATTGGGCTTCGCTCGTCGACAGGTGTGGCAGTTTCGGGTGTATCGTCCAATGTATTCTCTCATTTTTGGCCAGTAAAAGTGCCTAGAGATTAGTTCAAAGGACTTTTCGCGTCCTGGGTGGCCAGCGGAGGGGGCGTCATGATATCTTTGCAAAATAAGTATGCGGAGAGGGTCATGATCGGGGATATAAAGCTTTTGTCGATAGAATAGATAACCATTTTTCTCGGTACAATCGCCTAGTGTAATTTCCTTGGATTGTTGTTCGCCGTTCTTAAGTGCTAGCAAGACTTTTTGTGGGAACGGGTCAGCAATATATCCTTGGTTTATTAAGATCTCGAGAGGGGCATCCAATTCAGCGGGTTCGTTTGTTAAAGAACCCGAAAACAAACTCAGCTTTGGATCTAGATTTCTTTCCTTCAGGACTACTTGGTGCTGGTGTTGTAGTCTTTCATCCCCTTCTTCAGGGAGATCTCCCGATCTCCGAGTCAGAGCGTCTGGCTTTCCTCCTTGTACTCCCGGTCGGTATGTAATGACAAAGTCAAAACGTGAGAGGTATTCTGCCCATCTGACCTGCCTCCGATTAAGTTGCTTAGTAGTCATAAAGTACTCTAAGTTTTTATGGTCGGTAATGACAGATATGGGTAATTCGGATCCTTCGAGTTCGGGTCTCCATTCTTCGAAGCAGCGGATGATGGCTAGGAGTTCTTTGTCATAGATCTCATAGTTACATTCAGCAGGTGAGTGTTTCTTAGAGAAGAATGCTACGGGATGCAGTATGCCTTGGTCATCGAGCTGAGAGAGGACACCGCCGGAGACGAAGTCGGAAGCGTCGGATTCAACGAAGATCTTTTTCTTGGGATCGAAGTGGATGAGTACGGGGGCTTTAGTGAAGGCGTCTTTAAGCGCTTCGAAAGCGAGTTCGGCTTCAACGGTCCATTCGAAAACAGTGCCCTTTTTGGTGAAGGCGGTGAGAGGGGCGGCAAGGCGAGAAAATCCCAAGATAAATCTACGGTAAAAGTTTGCAAAGCCGAGAAAGGCTTGTATATCTTTAATTGACTTTGGGCGGTTCCAGTCTCGGACGGCTTTTAATTTATCTTCGTCCATCTTGATGCCTTCGGGGGTAAGGATTAGGCCTAGGTATTTGATGGACTGCACATGAAATTCGCACTTCTCAGGTTTGAGGAGGATATCGTTGGCTTTGAGGGCATCTAGGACCTGTTTGACATGCATTTTGTGCTCAGCAAGGGTGTCGCTATAGATGAGGATGTCGTCGAGGTAAGCCGTGCAGAAAAGATCAAGGTATTCTCGGAGTGAGTCGTTCACGAATCGTTGGAATGTGCCTGGGGCGTTGGTAAGGCCGAATGGCATTACCATGTACTCGTATAAACCATATCGGGTTCGAAAGGCGGTTTTCCATTCTTCCCCCTCAGCGATGCGAATTTGGTGGAAACCGTCTCTGAGATCGAGTTTGGAATACCACTGAGCTTTTGCGAGGCGATCTAGGGTTTCTTTGATCAAGGGGGATGTATATCGGTCCTTGACCGTGAGAGCATTGAGGCCACGATAATCGACACAGAGACGAAGGGAACCATCGGGTTTGGCGGCGAATAGGACTGGGGAACCGGCAGAAGATGAGCTGGCACGGATGAATCCTTTCTCCAAGTTGTCCTCGATATACTTTTTTAGAACTAAGAGTTCATCTCGTGACATACCATAGAGTGGGCCGAATGGGGGTTCCTTGCCTTCCTGAAGGGTGATACGGTGGTCGTAGGGGCGACGGGGAGGGAGTCCTTGTGCCTTTGTTTTATCAAACATATCCAGGTACTCATGGTATTCGGCAGGTATTCGCTGTCTCCATTCCTCTTTAGTGGTCTTGCTATCAAGAACCCTATTAATTTCATAGAGGGACATAGAATACACTTGAATACCCTTCTTCCTGGCGAGCATGCGGAAGCTAGCTGCGCCGATAAAGGCGGCGTTTAGTTTGGATGGAGGGGAATAGCGGCGGCTGAGACGACGGGCTGCTTAGGGGCACAGTGGGTGGTGCAGAATTCAGAATTGAATTCAATGCTTTTGTTCGCAAATTGTAGATGGATGTCATGGAGATTCATCCAAGGGATACCGAGTACTAGGGGGTAGTGGCCTAGCTTGAACGAAGAAGGGGCCTTCTCAGTATGTTGTTGGATGGAAAGCTCTAGGTGGCAAAGGTTCGTAATATCTCCCGAGGCAATTGTTCGGCCGTCAATGACTTCCAATTGGCGAGGGGTTTTTAGGGGAGATAAAGGCAGGGAATGGTGACGCACAAAGTTTTCGTCGATGAAAGCGAATCCTGAGGCTCCAGTGTCAAGAAGTGCGTGTGTTTTTATAATTTTATTTTGGTGGGAAAGGCTACATGAAACTACAAAATGTTCCCCATCCAAATTATCCTCCACACACACATCTGATACTGAGAACCCAGAAATAGAAAACGCTGACAAAGGAGAAAAAGAAACCAGAGCAGGGTCACAAGGCGACTCTGGTTGAACTAGTTTAAAGACTCAACTGAGTCTGTCGCGTCGAAGGCGGAAAAACGAGGTGGCAGGGGCGGTGGAAAAACAGAGGAAGCAGGAGGGGCGGCGGGGGCATTAGTGGCGGCTCCTCTCATGGCGGGGCGCTTGGAGGCAGAGGGACAGTTGGAGAAGATATGTCCTTCTCCAGCACAGAACAGGCAGCGGTTATTGGTTTGTCTCCACGTTTTTTCCTCGGGCGATAATTTTCTTCTCCCGTTGATCTGGACATAGCGTTGTTCAGGGACAGGGCGGGAGGTGGAGGTTCGACCGAAGGAGAGATCCATAGGGACAAGCCCTCCTGGGGCGAAGGAGGAGGAAGCAGGGGTAAAGGCGGCGGAGGCGGCGGCAGGGGCGGTGAACTGTCCCATGGTGTTACGGGCAGCATTATTATTTTTTTTTTCTTCTCTTCTTGCTCGGATACGGTTATCCAAGCGGAGGAGGAAGGCGCAGAGAGAGGTGAAGGTGGTAGGGAAGTCGGCTACGGTCACTACGGCTTCTTTTAGCTCGTCTGACATTCCGTATTCCAGGGCATCGTTCTTTGCCGACTCATCGTAGTTTAATCGCCCTATGATCCGTTGAAAGTCGGCAAGGTAAGCGGAGAAGTCTCGTTTTCCTTGTCGAAGCTGGTGTAGCTCGCGGCGGGCCGTTCCGAGTGGGTCAGGGTCTCCGAAGGCGGTTTCCAGGGCGGTAATCAGTTCGGCAGCGTTATTCCAAGTGGTGGTTCCGTCAGGGAGGACGGAGTGGCGGATCTGTTCAAGGGCGGCTCCCTCGAGGCGGCTGATAGCATATAATATCATATTATTGCTGTTGGAAAAGCGGTCGGCGTTAACCGAGAGCTTTGATCAGAGTTGCAAGACGAAGCCGGGAAGTTTATCGCGAGATCCATTGAATTTATCTGGATCAGGCATCTTGTCCGAGCGGCCTCCTTGAGTGTGAGCGGGAGGGGGTGGTGGCGATGGTGCGGGTGGTGGGGGGGCTATGCTCTGAAGTCGGGCGACTTCTGCTTCGGCTGCCTGTAGTTGGGACTGGCAGGTATTGAATCTTGCCGTCATATTGTTCCGTTCTTGTACAGCTTCTTCCAGCTGTAGGTCTGCATACGTGAGGTTGTCGACCCGTTGTTGATAATGGGATCGAATTTCCTCATAGGCAGAGGCGAGGTCGGCGTTGGCGGCGGCCTGGAAGTTCTCAAAGGTTGGGAAAGTCCAGGGAGCGGGGGCAGGGTTGGTCATGGTGGCGTTGGGGTTTGTGTGTAAGAGCGGGGTAGAGGGTGTGGATGAGGAAGCAACGTAATCTCAAGGGGCGAGGTTTATCTCCAAGCTCTCAGGTATCCCCCGAGATAAGCAGTGCTACTTGAAGAATAAACTAAGCGACGAGAGTGTTTTTACGAAGTTCCACAGGCTCTACGAAGTGTTCGAGTATAGAGGACTCGAGGATGGCGACAGCGTAAGGTTATCTGGTGTAACCGAGGTTTGTATTGGTAGAATACAAGAGTGTACGATAGAAGACGTTGCTTAAGGAAAGAGAAGAAAAAGTACAACAAGAGGGGAAATCCCTTCGCTTATATACCCATTATCCAACCCTTTGATGACAAACGTATGACTCATTGTAAAGGAAACCAAGGGAAACATATAGAACGATCAACAAAGCAACGCGACAAAACACTTATACTGCTAACCGAACAACCAGCAACCATCCATGAAAACGGATTGGATGTTTGGTTTCCTTGTGTCATCAATGGACGACTCTTTCGATCGACACTTCCCCGATTCGCTTATACGTTGCGTCGCCGGTTAATTCCGACAATCACGCCATACGATAATGAGAGGGGTAGGAGCGAAGGAAAGCGTTCAGGGTCTATGGGATTTCTTCATGTTAGTTCATGTTATTACATAGCCTTTGTATTCAACGCTTGACTACTATAAGTAGTCCAGTGTTCTACCGTTGAGAAGGGTCTTCTTCCGGATAATTAGCGACGAAGAACGAGCCTTATCAATATTATATTGTTTCTAGCAAAATTACTTCCGTGCAATTTACTCTATTACTTGTGAATTACTTTTATCTCGCTTAGCAAGGCTTGGGCCCTTCAGCGTTAGTTATTAAAACCTTACTATTGGAAGTTCTTCACGGAACTTTGCTCGATCCCTACTTTGAACCCTACGGTTATCTTTTAGCAGTTCATAAGAAGCAGTTAGGACTTGCGCCTGTGTATTGTGTTGCGGATAGCAACCGGACAGGTCATAGCGTCTAGATTGTTATCTAAAGCTTCTTGGAGATTTCCTGTGCGGTAAGAAGTACCGGTCTTACAGTTATTTTGTTCGATATGTTTCCCTTGGTTTCCGTTATACTGAGTCATGCATTTGTCATCAAAGAGATGCATTATGGGTATATAAGCGAAGGGTCTTCCCCTTTTGTTGTACTTTTCTTTCTTCTCTCTTTAAGCAACGTCTTCTATTGTACACTCTTTGTATTTCACAATACAACCCTCGGTTACACTTCGTAATCCTTCGCTGTCGCTGCCCTCGAGTCATCATAACTCGACCTGTCCGTAGAGCCTGTAGAATCTCGTATACACTCTCGCTGTTAGGTTCTCATTCAAGTAGCACTGCTCATCTCGGGGGATACCTGAGAGCTTGACGAGAATCTCGCTCCTTGAGAGGAGAACGCCTTGAGTGTGTTGGGTCAAAGGCTTCGCTTTTTGACAGATATGACAGTTCCTGACGTATTTACCAATCGATTCTCTCATTTTGGGCCAGTAAAAGCTTCTAGAAAGGAGTTCGAAAGTCTCATCTCGTCCAGGATGTCCTGCCGCAGGGGTATCGTGATGTCTTCTAATCAGTTCCAATCGGAGAGGATCAAAGTCTGGAACATAAAGGTTTTCTCGGTAGTAGAGCTTGTCATTTCTTTTTGTGCACTCGCTAAGGGTGATTTCCTTCGACTGTTGTTCCTTGTTCCTCAGTGCTAGAAGTATTCTTTCAGGGAACTTATCAGCAATATATCCTTCTAGAAAGAGTTTTTCTAGGGGGGCGTCCAGTTTAGCGGCTTCATTTGATAAAGAAGCCGACAACAAACTTAGCTGAGGGTCAATGTTCTCTTTTTTTAACACCACTTGGCTCTGGTGTGCCAATCTTTCATCTCCTTCCTTGGGGAGATCTCCCGATCTCCTAGTCAATGCATCGGGTTTTCCTCCTTGGCTCCCTGGTCGGTATGTGATTACAAAATCGAAGCGTGATAAGTATTCAGCCCATCTAGCTTGGCGTCGATTGAGTTGCTTAGTGCTCATAAAGTACTCTAGATTTTTATGGTCACTAATCACATCAATTGGGTGTTTTGATCCCTCAAGCTCAGGGCGCCATTCCTCGAAAACTCGGATAATGGCCAACAATTCTTTATCGTAAATCTCGTAGTTACATTCCGCGGGGGAGTGTTTCTTTGAGAAGAAGGCCACTGGATGCAGGATACCGTTATCGTCATACTGGGATAGGACTCCTCCTGATACGAAGTCTGAAGCGTCCGTTTCCACGATGATTTTTTTATCAGGGTCGAAGTGGATAAGGACCGGAGCAGTAGTGAAGGCGTGTTTGAGGTTTTCGAAGGCTATATCGGCTTCGATAGTCCATTCAAAAGCAATGCCTTTCCGAGTAAGGGCAGTAAGGGGGGCAGCAAGTTTGGAGAATCCTAGGATAAATCGGCGATGGAAATTTGCAAAACCTAGGAATGCCTGGACATCTTTTACGCTCTTTGGTGTCCCCCACTCTCGGACAGCTTTGAGTTTCTCCTCGTCCATTGTAATGCCATTAGGGGTGAGGATAAGGCCCAGGTACTTAGTGGTTTGTACCTCGAACTTGCATTTTTCCGGCTTCAGTAGAATGTCATTATCTTTGAGGGTTTGAAGAACCTTGCGAATATGGACCCGATGTTCAGCGAGGGTATCGCTGTAAATCAAAATATCGTCTAGATAGGCGGTGCAAAATATATCTAGATATTCTCTCAGACAGTCGTTGACAAACCGTTGAAAAGTCCCGGGTGCATTAGTCAAGCCGAATGGCATAACTTGATACTCATAGAGCCCATAACGGGTGCGGAAGGCAGTCTTCCATTCATCTCCTTCAGCAATACGGATTTGATGGTAACCATCCCGGAGAGCGAGTTTGGTGTACCATTGTGCTTTCGCTAGTCGGTCGAGTGTTTCACGGATAAGGGGAGAGGTATAACGGTCCTTGACTGTAATCGCATTAAGGCCACGGTAATCTACACATAAGCGGAGGGAGCCGTCAGCCTTTTTGACAAAGAGGACAGGGGATCCGGCAGGTGAAGAACTGGCCCGGATAAACCCTTTCTCAAGGTTGTCCTCGATATATTTCTTTAGGACGATGAGCTCTTCCCGAGACATTCCGTACAGAGGGCCAAATGGGGCTTCCTTCCCGTCTTGGAGTTGTATCTTGTGGTCATAGGGTCGGCGTGGGGATAGGCCTTGGGCTTTCTTTTTATCAAACATGTCCAAGAAGTCGTGATATTCGGCGGGGATTCTGGTTCTCCATTCTTCTTTTGTAGTTTTCTCCTCTAGGATTCTATTGATTTCGTAGAGGGACATCGCGTAAGCTTGTAGGGACCGTTTTCGAGTAAGGGTCCTAAAGCTGGCGGCGTTGATGAAAAAACGTTGAGCTTGGTTGGGGCGGGGATCGAGGGAGCGGAGACAATAGCGGTGTCAGAGGAGCAGTGGGTGGTGCAGAGTTTAGAATTAAACTCAATGCGCTTGTCGGCAAAATGGAGGCGAACATCATGGTAGTTCATCCACGGAATTTCTAATACCAAGGGGTAATGGCCCAGCTGGGTTACAAAACACGGGGCTTGTTCTTGATGCTGCTGGATAGATAAATTGAGATTCGCGATATGTGTGATGGCTCCTGAGGCGACAGGTCGGCCATCTATGACTTCTAGTTGTTGGGGATTTTTTAGAGGGGAGAGAGGCAGGGAGTGGTGACTCGCAAATTCCTTATCAATGAAGGCGAATCCAGAGGCTCCAGTGTCCAATAGTGCATGAGTTTTAATAATTTTATTACCATGGGAAATGTTACAAGAAATAACAAAGTGTTCCCCATCCAGTTGATCCTCCATGCAAATATTCGATACTGAAAACCCTGAGATAGAAAACGCAGACAAAGGTAAAGAAAAAGGAACCAAAGCAGGGTCACTGGTCGACTTCGGTGAAACTAGTTTAAATCCTCGTCTGAGGCGCCTGGTGCATCGATAGCAAAGAACTGTGGAGGTAACGGAGGAGGGGGAAGTTGGCGAGCGGAGGAGGCGGGGGGATTAGGAGCATTGGCGATGTTGGTGAGCGCTCCTCTCATGGCGGGTTTCTTTGGAGCAGAGGGGCAGTTGGCATAGGAGTGGTCGGGGGCGGCACAGAACATACATTTCCCCGTGGAGCGGCGCCACTGTTTTTCCTCTTCTGAGAGCTTCTGTCTTCCGTTAACGATGGTATATCTTTGGTCCTGAGGAGGGCGGGAGAGATTGCTAGTGCGGCCAAAGGATAGGTCCATAGGGGCTAATCCTCCGGGTGTGAAAGAGGAGGCAGGGGTGAAGGCAGAAGGGGCACTGAATTGTCCTATAGTATTGCGGGTGTTTCCTCGTTTTTCTGCTTTACGGGCTCGGATGCGGTTGTCCATTCGGGTAAGAGTGAGGATTGTGTCGTTGAGGTTTGTGGGGACGGCGGGGGCGAAAACCATGGGTTCTTTCAATTCTTCAGACATGCCATGTTCAAGGGCATCCATTTTCGAGTTTTCATCGAAATTAAGTTGTCCCATGATTCTCTGAAAGTCTGCCAGGTATGCCGAAAAGTCTCGTTTGCCTTGACGAAGTTGGTGTAATTCTCGTCGGGCGGTGCCGGTGGGATTGGGGTCTCCGAATGCCGTTTCCAGTGCGGTGATTAACTGTTCGGCGCTGGTCCAGGTAGTGAGGCCTGAGGGAAGGACTGTGTGGCGGACTTGTTCTAACGCTGCTCCCTCTAGTCGATTGATCGTATAGAGGATCATTGTGGTCTCGTTTGCAAAACGGTCTCGATTGACCGTGAGCTTAGAGCGCAGCTGAAGTACAAAGCCGGGGAGCTTAGCTCGAGATCCATCGAATTTCTCGGGATCTGGCATACGCTCTGAGCGATGGGGGTTCGCTGATGGAGGTGGGGTGGCGCTGAGATTTGGGGGAGCGGGGGGTGCTTGAACGGTGGCGCGAGCCTCATTTCGTTCTTGCCGTAATCGGGCGATTAAGTTGGCTGCTTCCGTGACACGTTGGTCTTGTTCGGTAGCATGCCTGAGGGTGTTGTCAGTCTGAATGCGAGCTGTATTGAGTTTGACCTCATTTTCTCGCTCGCTTTCCTGGAGGACGTCGATTTGGTCCTCGAGGGCTTGGTTCAGGTTTCTGAGTTCATTATATAGTTCTGCTGGGTCTTCTCTATTCTCACGGTTCGGTCTCTCGCTAAGCCCTTCAGTATCCCTGAAGGTGAGCAGTGCTACTTAGGCGAGATACCAACTCGTTTGAAGAGTGCAATGTTTTCTACAAGTTCTACGGGAGGTATACTTCAAGGCGAAGTCTCGACGAGGTTTCACAGCGACAGCGAAGGTTCTGAGATAGAACCAAAGTAGTATTTGAGATGATACAGGTAGAAGTGAACGAGAACGTTGCTTAAGGAAAGAAGAGAAAGAGGAACAAAAACAACCAACAATTCTTCCTTAAATACCCCGCTTTTCAGTAGCACCCACAACAACCCGGCAACAACCGAAACACAAAGACATTATTATAATAACCCAAAACCTAACCGAACAACAAAGAAATTGTACCACCATTCGAACCGTGACTCATCCTTTCAGTCAATCCATGAAATCTATAGGCTTGGGCAAAAGCTTCTCTGGTGGGGAAGCGTTTCGCAGCGACAGCGGTCCCTTCCATGGTGAGTTTGGTGGGGGGATGTGCATTGTGTGGGTCAAAGGGGTAGAAGGTGTAGATGGAGGAAGCAACGTAATCTCACGGTTCAGTCTCTCGTTAAGCCCTTCAGTATCCCTGAAGGTGAGCAGTGCTACTTAAGCGAGATACTAACTCGTTCGAAGAGTGCGGTATTTCTACAAGTTCTACGGGAGGTATACTTCAAGGCGAAGTATCGAAGATGTTTCACAGCGACAGCGAGGGTCCTGAGATAGAACCAAGGTAGTATTGAGATAATACAGGTAGAAGTGAACGAGAACGTTGCTTAAGGAAAGAAGAAGAAGAGAAACAAGAACGACCAAAATCCACCGCTTAAATACCCCGCTTTCCTTAACCAAAACTTATAACCGAAAGATAACCGAGCAACAAAGAGATTGTGCAACCACCAAAACAACGATACGACCAACAACCCAACCACAACCCATTATCCAAAATCAATCCATGAAATTCATCCCCTTCCTTGGGGAGATCTCCTGATCTCCTAGTAAGTGCATCCGGCTTTCCTCCTTGGCTTCCAGGTCGATACGTGATTATAATGTCGAAGCGGGACAGATACTCAGCCCATCTAGCTTGGCGTCGATTAAGTTGCTTGGTACTCGTAAAGACCATACCGGGTGCGGAAGGCGGTTTTCCATTCATCTCCCTCCGCAATGCGCACTTGGTGGTATCTGTCACAAAGGTCTAGTTTGGTATACCATTGGGCTTTTGCTAAACGATCCAGTGTTTCTCGGATGAGAGGTGATGTATAGCGGTCTTTGACAGTGATCGCATTGAGGCCACGATAATCCACGCACAGTCGTAAAGACCCATCAGCTTTTTTGACGAAGAGCACAGGGGATCCTGCCGGAGAAGAACTAGCACGAATGAATCCTTTTTCAAGGTTATCCTCAACGTACTTTTTTAGAACAATGAGTTCTTCTCGAGACATTCCATAAAGAGGCCCGAAGGGGGCGTCTTTCCCTTCCTGTAATTGTATCCGGTGGTCGTAAGATCGGCGAGGGGGAAGTCCTTGAGCCTTGCGCTTATCAAACATATCTAGGAAATTATGGTATTCCGCAGGAATTCTTGCTTTCCATTCCTCTTTGGTTGTCTTGTCGTCAATGATCTTGTTAATCTCATATAGCGACATGGCGTAGGCCTGGGAGGTACGTTTTCGAGTGAGGGTCCTGAAACTAGCGGCACCGATAAAAGATAGATTTAGTTTAGGGGGAGCTGCAATCGAGGGGACGGAGACAGTGGTGGAACGGGGGGCGCAGTGGGTGGTGCAGAGTTTAGAATTAAACTCAATGCGTTTTTGGGCGAAACGGAGTTGAACATCATGGTAATTCATCCATGGGATTCCTAGAACGAGGGGGTAATGTCCTAGTCGGGTGACAAAGCAGGGGGCTTGTTCCTGGTGTTGTTGAATGGAGAGATTAATATTAGCAATATGAGTGATGTCCCCTGACGAAACTGGGCGACCATCAATTACTTCCAGTTGTCGGGGATTTTTTAGAGGGAGTAGAGGTAGGGAGTGGTGACTCGCAAAGTCTTTATCAATGAAGGCAAATCCCGAGGCTCCAGTGTCCAATAGTGCGTGAGTTTTAATAATTGTATTATTATGGGAAATGTTACATGAAATAACGAAATGTTCCCCATCCAATTGGTCCTCCACACACATATCCGACACTGAAAAACCCGAAATAGAAAAAGCCGACAAAGGTAAAGAAATGGGAACCAAGGCAGGGTCACTGGTCAGCCTTGGTTGGACTAGTTTAAAGACTCGTTGGAGGAGTCTGCTGATTCTAACGCAAAAAACTGAGGAGGAAGAGGTGGCGGTGGGAGCGAGGAGGCGGCGGGTGTACGGGTGGCTGGGGGTGCGGTAAGGGCTCCCCTCATCGTGGGTTTCTTGGGAGCGGAGGGACAGTTGGCGTATGAGTGGTCTGGGGCCGCGCAAAACATGCATTTCCCAGTGGAACGGCGCCACTGTTTTTCTTCTTCGGATAACTTCCTCCTTCCATTAACCATTGTATACCGTTGATCTTGAGGGGGGCGAGAGGTATTGCTAGTGCGGCCGAAGGATAGGTCCATGGGGGCTAGTCCTCCGGGAGTGAATGAGGAGGCAGGGGTGAAGGCGGGGGCGCTGAATTGTCCCATCGTATCTCGGGTATTCCCTCGCTTTTCTGCCTTGCGAGCTCGGATGCGGTTGTCCATCCGGGTAAGAGTGAGGATCGTGTCGTTGAGATTCGTGGGGACGGCAGGGGCGAAAACCATGGCTTCTTTCAATTCTTCTGACATTCCATGCTCCATGGCGTCCATCTTCGAATTTTCATCGAAGTTGAGTTGGCCCATGATGCGTTGGAAATCAGCCAGGTAAGCAGAGAAGTCGCGTTTACCCTGGCGGAGCTGGTGTAGTTCCCTTCGTGCGGTACCAGTGGGATCGGGGTCCCCAAAGGCAGTCTCCAAAGCGGCGATGAGGGCGGGTGCGTTGGTCCAGGTTGTGAGGCCAGAGGGAGGGACTGTGTGTCGAACCTGTTCAAGAGCTGCTCCTTCCAAGTGGTTGATTGTGTAGAGAATCATAGTGTTCTCATCAGCGAATCGGTCCCTGTTGACAGCGAGTTTTGAACGGAGTTGGAGGACAAAGCCGGGAAGTTTTGCTCTAGATCCATTGAATTTCTCTGGATCTGGCATACGTTCGGAGCGATGGGTAGCGGATGACGGTGGTGGGGGAGTGGCGGTGAGGTTTGGTGGAGCCGGGGGGGCTGAAAGGTTTGCTCGGGCTTCATTTCGCTCTTGTCGTAATCGGGCGATGAGGTCGGCTGCTTCAGTGACTCGCTGGTCTTGTTGCATCACGTGTCTTGTAGCGTTATCCCCTTGGATTTTCGCCATGGTGAGTTTTACCTCTAACTCCTGCATACTTTCTTGAAGGGCATCAATTTGATCTTCTAGAGCTTGGTTGAGGTCCCGTAGTTGGTTAAATAGTTCAACGGGGTTGTCTCGATAGGCTTGGGCGAAAACTTCTTTCGTAGGGAAGCTTTGTGTAGCGACAGCGGCTCCTTCAGAGGAGGAGGCAACGGGGGTGGAAGAGCTCATGACCTTGATTGATCGCAAGGGAGGGAGTTGGTGCATAAGTAATGTTGGTCAAGCCACTCAGGGGTGATTTCGGCGAGAGTTTGGGGTTTTCGCGGCGTCAAACAGGGGAAGATTTGTAGGATGGATTGGCGAATCCAACCGAGAGCTTCCATATAGGGGCGTCGAGTAGGAGGTGTAGATGATGAAGCAACGTAATCTCACGGTTGAGTCTCTCAGTTAAGCCCTTCGGTATCCCCGAAGGTGAGCAGTGCTACTTAAGCGAGGTATCAACTCGTTTCGATGAGTGCAAGGTTTCTACAGGTCCTACAGGGAGTATACTTCAAGGCGAAGTATCGGCGATGGTTCACGGCGACAGCGAGGATTCTGAGGGAGAATCGAAGTGGTATTAAAACTGATACAGGAGAAGTGTAACGAGAACGTTGCTTAAGGAAAGAAGAAGAGAGGTACAAAGAACAGACAAAATCCTTCACTTAAATACTCCACTTTTACTCGACAAAACCCAATAGCCGATAATACCCGAAATACAATAACATTATCCAACAACCGAAAGACATAACAACCATATACTCAAAACCTAACCCTATATCCAATCCTTAATCCGTGAAACCTCTCTACAGCAGCTTTTTCCTTCCGGAGGAAGCCTCCCATCCCCCATCCTCCAGGAGAGCTCCCCCCACCTAAAAAGCCTTAGGCGAACCCTAACCCACAGGACTTACAGAAAATTTCGATTGATTCTCTCGCTAGAGAGCCCTAACCCACACGACTTGGAGGGATTCCCTTGCTAGGGACCTCTAACCCACGGAATTTAGAGCATTTAGTCATGCCTCCCTTCACTCCACTCCCTGAACTCTCCCTTCCTCGTTCATATCAGCACCCCAGAACCCTCCTAGGAAGCTGCTCTATTGGCTGCCATATAGACCCCCCTCCAAAAGCTCGCCCATGAAGCCTCTATATAGGCAGTTCTATAGAGACCTCGTCTCAAGGGGCGAGGTTTTCGTCAAGCTCTCAGGTATTCCCCGAGATAAACAGTGCTATTTGAACGAGAAACTAACAACAACAGTGTATACGAGGATTCCACAGGCTCTGCGTGTTCTTCGAGTAAAGAGGGCTTGAAGACAGTGACAGCGAAAGATTACGAGGTGTAACCGAGGTTTGTATTGTGAAATACAACAGTGAACTATAGAAGACGTTACTTAAGGAAAGAAAAAGGAAAAGTACAACAAGAAGGGAAAACCCTTCGCTTATATACCCATATTCTGTCCCTTCAATGACAAACGTATGACTCATTGTAATGGAAACCAAGGGAAACATAACGAACAACAACAAAGTATAGCAACCGAACACCCATACATCCAACCTGACAACAAAACATCCATTCATGAAACCTCGCTGACTGCCATATAGACACGCTCTCAACACCCCTACAGCTCGCCTAGGAGCTCCTATATCGACTACTTGTTGCCTACCATATAGACGCGCTCCCTACCCCCCTAGAACCTCCTGTATCGACTGTTTGCTGCCTGCCGAATACTGGGCTCCCTACCCCCCTAGAGCTCGCCTAGAGTGTAAGACCGGTACTTCTTACCGCACAGGAAATCTCCAAGAAGCTTTAGATAACAATCTAGACGCTATAACCTGTCCGGTTGCTATCCGCAACACAATACACAGGCGCAAGTCCTAACTGCTTCTTATGAACTGCTAAAAGATAACCGTAGGGTTCAAAGTAGGGATCGAGCAAAGTTCCGTGAAGAACTTCCAATAGTAAGGTTTTAATAACTAACGCTGAAGGGCCAAGGCCTTGCTAAGCGAGATAAAAGTAATTCACAAGTAAAAGGGTAAATTGAACGGAAGTGATTTTGCTAGAAACAATATAATATTGATAAGGCTCGTTCTTCGTCGCTAATGATCCGGAAGAAGACCCTTCTCAACAGTAGAACACTGGACTACTTATAGTAGTCAAGCGTCGAATACAAAGGCTATGTAATAACATGAACTAACATGAAGAAATCTCATAGACCCTGAACGCTTTCCTTCGCTCCTACCCCTCTCATTATCGTATGGCGTGATTGTCGGAATTAACCGGCGACGCAACGTATAAGCGAATCGGGGAAGTGTCGATCGAAAGAGTCGGCCATTGATGACACAAGGAAACCAAACATCCAATCCGTCCGTTAGTGCTGTCTCCTCTACTCTTATTGCACTTCGTCGATAGGGTGAATCAAGAGCCAAGTTGACAGGTAACAGACTTAATAGTAATCAACAAAGATTACTACTAACCGACCTGGTCGGGAATCGAACACTAGTCCATATGTGTGCATCGTAAGCAAACTCAAGTCGTAACCAACTAAGCTACCAATAGGTATAACATAGAGAGCACCCATATCAATAGCTCACTGCCTGCCAAAGAGACGCCTCCCTACCCCTAGAGAGCTCACCTAGGAGAGCTCAATAGACTACTCTATAGATGCCTCCCTACCTCCTCCCCCTACAGCTTGCCTAGGGAGTTCATATATCGACTGCTCGCTGACTGCCATATAGACAAGCTCCCTACCCCCCAATAGAGCTCACCTAGGGAGATCCTGTTTTGACTGCTTGTTTACTGCCATATAGACACGCTCCTGACCCCCTAGAGCTTTCATGGATGGTTGTTAGGTCGCCTAATGGATGGTATGGATGTTTGATTGTGTTGCTTTGTTATTTTATTTGATATGTTTTCCTTGGTTTCCATTACAATGAGTCATGCGTTTGTCATCAAAGAGATGGATTATGGGTATATAAGCGAAGGGTTTTCCCCTCTTGTTGTACTTTTCTTTCTTCTTCTCTTAAGCAACGTCTTCTATTGTACACCCACTGTATCTTACGAATACAACCCCAGATTACACTTCGTAATCTTTCGCTGTCGCCGCCTTCAAGTCATCATAACTTGAACCATAGTAGAGCCTGTAGAATCTTCGTACATTCTCCTGTCGTTGGTTTCTCGTTCAAGTAGCACTGCTTATCTCGGGGGATACCTGAGAGCTTGACGAGAATCTTGCCCCTTGAGAAGAGCCCACCCAGGCAGCTCCTATATCGACAGCTCGCTGCCTGCCATATAGATGAGTTCCCTATCCCCCTAGAGCTCGCTTAGGAGCTCTAGCTTTGGCTGCTTGCTGACTGCCATATAGACGAGCTCCCTACCCCCCTATAGCTCGCTTGGAGCTCCTATATTGACTGCTTGTTGACTGCCATACAGATGAGCTTCTTACCCCCCCCTAGAGCTTGCATAAGAAGCTCCTACATTGACTGCTCGCTAGTTGTCATATAGACACGCTCCTAATTCCCCTATTGCTTGCCTAAAGAGCTCATATTGACTGCTCGCTGACTACCATATGGGCGACCTCCCCCCTTAGAGCTCCCTACCCCCTCCCCCAAGAGCTTGCCTAGGGAGCTCCTGTTTTGACTGCTCGTTTACTGCCATATAGACGCGCTCCCTATTTCATGGATGGATGTTTTGTTGATTGGTTGGATATATGGGTATACGGTTGTCGCGTTTTGTTGTTGTTCTTTATGTTTCTATGGGTTTCCTGCTACAATGAGTCATGTCTTTGTCATCAAAGGAGTTTGAACGTGGTATATAAGCGAAAGGATTTCCCCTCTTATTGTACTTTTCCTTCTTCTTTCTTTAAGCAACGTCTTCTATTGTTCACTCTTGTATTCTACAAATACAAACCTCGGTTACATCTCGTAATCCTCCGCCGTCGCTGTCTTTAAGTCACCTCGACTTAAACCAATTGTAGAGCCTGTAGAACTTCCGTACACTTTCTTGTTGTCGGTTTCTCATTCAAGTAGCACTGCTCATCTCGAGGGATACTCAAGAGCTTGACAAGAAACCCGCTCCTTGAGACCCTACCCCCCTATAGCTCTTCTAGGAGCTCCTCTATTGACTGCTTGATGGCTGCCATATTGACGAGCTCCCTACCCCCCAATTGCTCACCTAGGGAGCTCCTATAGACTGCTCGCTGTCAGGATCATGGGATGGGCAGGATGCAGGATCCTTGGGATGGGCTGGATCCGTTGGAGGAGCTGTATCAGGTCTATTAGAATATATATGATGTACATAGAGCATATAGAGCATATAGAGCATATAGACTAGTAATAAACATTTTCGCGAAACAAAAAAACCCAACTATCCCAAATAAGTGATGTGACAGCGTGACAGACCTGGATCGGACCTGAATCAGCCCCGAGTATCACACTTTGTGACCCTCTTCATGAAGCTCCTGGAGGCGTCCAGGAGGAGACCACAAGATCTCGTGTAAATGCATGGAGGAGCAGGAGAGTTCTCCAGGAGACTCCAGGAGAGGGTGCCTGAGTCGCCCGGAGACTCCCGGAGTTTCACGGATGGAAATGAATAATGGGTCTAGGATAATGTGTGGGTTGCAACGGTTTCGGTTAGAGATATAATGTCTTTGTTCTTCGGTTACCTTTTGGCTATGATTTATTATGGGTTAAAAAATGGGGTATTTAAGTGATGGATTTCGTTCGCTTTGTAACTTCTTCTTCTTTTCTTTAAGCAACATTCTCATTTCACTTCTACTGTATTGTTTTAATACTACCTCGATTCTACCTCAGAATTCACGCTGTCGCTGTCCTTATTACGCTACACTTAACTCGCCTGGAGGTAGACCCCTCATAGAACTTGTAGAAACAGAGTACCCTTCGAATGTGTTAGAATTTCGCTTAAGTAGCACTGCTCACCTTCAGGGATACTAAAGGGCATAACAAAGGACTAAACCTTGAGACAGAGGAAGTGGGTCACCATGCGCTCCTCCACAAAGGCACATTTTCTTCCTGACCTCCTGGGCCTTCTGGGGCTCCCAGGGCTCCAGGAGGTCAGAGAGGAAATGATTCTTTTTGCTGATGATGGCCGAGTTCTCTGCTAATAACCAGGTTTCACGGATTGATAATTGGGTATAGGGTTAGGTATTGGCTTGTCGGTTGTTATGGTTTAGGGGTTGCGGTAAAAAGATAATGTTATTGTATTTCGGTTTTCTTCGGGTATTTAAGGATGGGTTTTGCTCTGCTTTATTCTCTTCTTCTTCTTCTTTTCTTAAGCAACGTTCTCATTTCACTTCTACCTGTATTACTTTAATACTACCACGGTTCTACCTCAGAACCCTCGCTGTCGCTGCTTACTTCGCTGCCTCTATCTCGCCTGGAGATAGAAACCCCTCATAGGACCTGTAGAAAACATTGCACTCCTTGAACGTGTTGTTTACCCTGTCTAAGTAGCACTGCTCACCTTCAGGGATACTGAAGGGCTTAGCGAGAGACACAACCGTGAGACCAGGAATCCGCGAGTACCAAGGTTTCCCCGTTCTTCCCTCTCACGGTTCAGTCCCTCGCTAAGCCCTTCAGTATCCCTGAAGGTGAGTACTGCTACTCAGGCGAGGTACTAACACATTTGAAGAGTGTGATGTTTCTACAAGTTCTTCGAGGGGGTTTAACTCCAGGCGAGTTAAGTGCAGCGTAATTGGGACAGCAACAGCGAGGGTTCTGGGGTAGAACCAAGATAGTATTCAAACAATACAGAAAAAGGTAAACGAGAACGTTGCTTAAGGAGAGAAAAAGAAGAAGACAAAGAACGAACAAAACCCATCGCTTAAATACCCCACTTTTTCATACCACAATCAATACCCGGCAACAACCGAAATCCGTCGCAACCATCAAACCAAACCCTAACCTAATATCTAATCTTAATCCATGAAATTCGCCAATTACGGCAACTATTCCCGTTTCGATACGTCTGTCATCCCTTTGATAGCCACTGCTCAAAGCTTAGATGAATCCACCTTCGCTGTTACTATGCAAGAGTTGTACGACTATCTCAGAACGCAGATTCAGATGGCCCAGGATATTCAGGAAGAATCAACCAATAAACATAGGACACCTGCCCTGGCTTATTAGATCAATAATCAGGTCTTCATTTCCATGAAGAATATTAGGACTACACGCAATGCCAGGAAACTAGACTGGAAATGAATAAGATCCTATCCGGTTAAGCGAATAGTATCTCCCTTTGTGTATGAGATTGACCTCCCATCCTCTGTTAAATACCATCCTGTCTTTCATGTTTTGTTGTTGAAACCCGCCGCCAACGATGCCCTCTGCAGACCAGTTGGGCCTCCACATCCCCCTGTTATAGTAAACGACCAAGATGAATATTTTATCGAAAAAATTCTTGAACAACGAGTACACCGAGGAAAACTGCAATACCTTGTCAAATGGACTGGCTATACTCAGCCTACCTGGGAACCCTTCGAAGATCTTAAGGACACTATCGCCCTTGTAAGACCGGTACTTCTTACCGCACAGGAAATCTCCAAGAAGCTTTAGATAACAATCTAGACGCTATAACCTGCCCGGTTGCTATCCGCAACACAATACACAGGCGCAAGTCCTAACTGCTTCTTATGAACCGCTAAAAGATAACCGTAGGGTTCAAAGTAGGGATCGAGCAAAGTTCCGTGAAGAACTTCCAATAGTATGGTTTTAATAACTAACGCTGAAGGGCCAAAGCCTTGCTAAGCGAGATAAAAGTAATTCACAAGTAATAGAGTAAATTGCACGGAAGTAATTTTGCTAGAAACAATATAATATTGATAAGGCTCGTTCTTCGTCGCTAATGATCAGGAAGAAGACCGTTCTCAACTGTGGTAGCACTACTTATAGTATGAAAGTCAATAATAACATGAACTAACATGAAGAAATCCCATAGACCCTAAAACACTTTCCTGCACTCCTACCCCTCTCATTATTGTATGGCGTGATTGTCAGAATTAACCAGCAACGCAACGTATAAGCGAATCGGAGAAGTGTCGATCAAAAGAGTCAGCCATTGATGACACAAGGAACCCAAACATCCAATCCGACTCTTATTAATAATCAACCAAGATTAATAATAACCGACATAGTCGGGGATTGAACGCTAGTCCATATGTGTGCATCGTAAGCGAACTCAAGTCGTAACCAACTAAGCTACCAATAGGTATAACAGTATCCCCCTCCTAGGTTAGTCGTCCTCGTCTAACTATAATACAAAATAATTAACTGATTACAAAGTGGTTCTATAGCATCTTGGGTACGTAAAAACCACCGCGTTTACTTGGCCACGATGGAAAATTTTCCCCTCAGCTAGTTTCTTTTTAGTAGTAAAACATTTTATACATATTCTAAACGCAAGGAAAGAATACAAATGTGAAACAGCTTATGGCTTAGGCTGTTGTGGGTAAAGACTGTGAAATTCGGCAATTGCTTCGGCTGCATTGGCTAATCCTCCTTCGTCGGCAGGTTCCCATGAGTTCTCATCTTCCGGGTATCCCACCCATTTGATGAAATAGAACATCCGGCTAATCGTTCGTCGTCCCACTTTGGTTTCTCTCTTCTCGCTTTTGACGATGTATTCCACCTCGTACTCATTGTCACCTTCAATGTCGTCAGGCGGCGGTCGGTCTTGTTTTCGGGTTTCCCTGACGCTTGTCCGGTATGGCTCGAGCAAGGATACATGGAAGGTGGGGAATATCCTCCAGCGACCTCCTGTATCTAAAGTGCAAGCTCTAGTACCGACTCGTGTAATCGGGAAGGGTCCGTATGACTTAGGGGCTAACTTTTTCGTTGGACGCTTGGTTCTAATGTTTCTGGCGTCGAGCATTACTAAATCTCCGACCTTAAAGGATGGTTCCGCCTGTCGTTTCTTGTCAAAATATTTGGACATGTTTTCTCGGGTGGCTTTGAGCGAGGTAGTGGCAAAATCGTTTACTTTCTGAAGCCAATGTGCGTATAACTTTGACGCTGGATTCTTGACTTCGGTATCAATCGTCCAAGCTGTTCTGGGATGGAAACCATGATTGGCATAGAAGGGGCTGATTCCAGTGGCTGTGGCTTCGGCATTGTTGTAAGCGAACTCCGCTAACGGCAGTAGGTCGTACCAGTCATCTTGGTCGTAGTTGACGAAGTTTCTTAGGTAGGCTTCGGACTTGATTAACCCTTCCGGTTTGTCCGTCGGTCCCAGGATGGAATGCGGTGGATTTGCTGGACTTAATGTCTAGAAGTTTGCATAATGAGGTCCAGAATTCCCCTGTGAACTTAGCATCTCGGTCTGAAACAATTTCTTTCGGAAGCCCGTGAAGTTTCCAAACTTTGTCAACAAAAGCCTTTGCCACATCACTTGCTGTAGCTCTTTCTATTAGTGGGATGAAGTGCGCCATCTTGGTAAACCTGTCAACTACTACACATATTTGGGTGAATCCTCTCGACTCGGGTAACTGGACGATGAAGTCTGTTGATATCGACATCCATGGAGCGTATGGGGTCTCTAGCGGTTGCAGGAGTCCATATTTCTTATGACGCACGGATTTGTTATGTTGGCATGGATCGCATGAGCGGACGTAATCTGTAATCCACTCGGTCATATGAGGCCAGTAGAAGTTCCGCTGAACAAGTTCCGTGGTTTTGTCCATGCCAAAGTGCCCTGCTATCTTGGAGTCGTGTTCATTTTCTAAAATGGTAGTTTTGATTTCATCATCGTTAGGGATTGTTAGCCTGTTTTTCCAATAGAGGAGTTCCTCCATCACTGTGTAGTGTTGTAGCCTCTTGATTTCGCTGCCAGCTTTAACTAAGTCTCGAATTTCCTTATAGTCTTCGTCAGACTCGACCTTCCTTTTAACCTGCTCCAAAAAGTCCGAATTAAATTTAAGGACTTGAAGCGCTTTGAGGGATGCTGATGAAATAAGTAGCTCCTCGTGTGTTGTATTAGGATTAAAATTATAATGGTGATGATTGCCGTTTGAGTCCAGCTCGGTAAAGTGTAACGGGTCATCGTTTTGGTTTTGTACAATTGTGTTATCGTCTTTTCTATGAATTAAGGATATAACGATTGACTTACTGGGACGGCCAGTCATATCGACTTGGCCGCTTGAACATGGCTTCTGTAGGCTGTGTTGTATCCTCCTTAGGACGATACTCCGGTCGTCTTGATAATGCATCTGGCTTTCCTCCCTGATCAGGTCGATATATGATTTTAAAGTCGAATGACGATAAATATTCCGCCCATCTAGCCTGTCGTCGATTTAGGATCCTTGTCTCCTTCATGAAATATTCGAGATTTTTATGGTCCGTATAGACGATCGCTTGGTGCTTGCTTCCTTCTAGGTAATGTCGCCATTCCTTGAAGGCGGTTACTATCGCGAGTAGTTCTTTATCGTGCACCTCGTAGTTAAGTTCGGCTTTATTAAATTTTCTGGAATGGAATGCTACGGGATGTAGCTTGCTATCGATGATCTGCGAGAGGACGCAACCTAGCGCATAGTCGAGGCGTCGGTTTCTACCACAGTCTGCCGTTCCGGCGCAAAGTGACAAAGGATAGGTGCTGTCGTGAAGGCAACTTTTAGGTACTCGAAGGCTATCGCTTGACGGTCACCCCATTGGAATTTCTTGGGGTCCCCTTTGGTTAACTCGGTTAAGGGACTTGCAACTTGGGAGAAATTTTCGATGAACCGTCGGTAAAAATTGGCGAATCCAATGAATACCTGAACATCGCGTATGCTCTTCGGGGTTTCCCATGAAAGGATTGACTCGACCTTCTTCATTGACATAGACACGCCTTTGTCAGAAATTATGTACCCTAAAAACTCAACTTCCCGCAAGTGAAAGTAGCTTTTCTTAATGGATACTGCCAAACCCTCGTCCTCCAACCGCTGCAGGACTCTGGTCACCAAGGCCTCATGTTCCTCGAGGGTCTTTGAGTAGATGAGGATGTCGTCAATATAAACCACGACCCCTTGGTCCAGAAATTCGCGGAGCACCTGATGCATCATATCTTGAAAGGTTGCGGGGGCGTTTGCCAAGCCGAAAGGCATGACTGTGTACTCGAAATGACCATATCTTGTACGAAATGCTGTTTTCCACTCATCGCCTTCTTTGATACGGATCTGGTGAAAACCGTCTTTGAGATCTAGTTTGGTAAAGATCGAAGCCCCATTGACTCTATCACGCAATTCGGACATTAGCGGCAGAGGGTATCGGTTCTTTACTGTCACCTTGTTCAAGCGCGTAATCTACGCATAGTCGTAGCCCTCCGTCTGGTTTCGGCGCGAATAATATGGGCGACCCAGCAGGTGACTTGCTTGGCCGTATCTTCCCTTCGGCCACCATTTTGTCCAAGTACTTCCGGAGAATCTCAAGTTCTTTTTCCGAAAGTTTGTAGATTGGACCCCACGGGGCGGTTGTCCCATGCTCGAGATCAATAGCGTGATCGAATGGCCTTCGTTCTGGCAAGGATTCCTGGATGGGAGTGCCAAATAGACTGACAAATCGGTGGTATGCTTTCAGGAGAGTCTTCAGAAGTTCAGTTTCTTCGTCATCGATTACGCACCATGCAATTATTCGGGCATTCTCGTCCAGGCCCAGCCATTCGTCATATTCGATATCGTTCTCGGTATTAAGAGGAGCAGTCGTCACAGAGCACTGGTTACAGCAAAGGAGATTCGAACTTAGTTTGCGTGGTCGTAGGGTTTCCAACCGGTGACTCGTCAACCACCAACACTGGCGCTATCAAGTCTAACCCAGCCTCGACTGGCCCAATCTCGCAAGATACATTAGATGTATGATTATTTCCTATGATCATAGTAATAGGGTTAGTAAAGGCTTGTCCCGCTCCAACCACTTCTTCACCTGTGAAGTTTCTAATGGTTAACGGGACGTCTCTTTGGGACCGACCATTTCCTAACAAACAAAGGGGACAAGAGAAAAACATTAGCTCAGAATCTAGCAATACATTCACTACCACCTTCCTTCCATTGATTACCAGTAGCGCTTGCCCACGGGGCCGCTCGTATACGGTGGGTTCTGTATGTTGTTTTTGTTGGACGATTAGAAGAGTCGTCCTCCTTTCTTTTCGTTTGTTTTTGTATTTTCCGGTCTCAAGGATTGAGACAATTCTTTCTTCGATTGCCAGGGTTTCGAATGTTTGGTTAACGTCTGCTACCTCCTGGCCCGCCGGTAGTCGACCTAGTGAAAATTCTCTGACATTTCTTCGTCAGAATTTGTATTTGCATAAAGATTAACAGGGGTCCTGGAGATCCGCCCCTCTGGAGCGGTAACTCCGCTCACGGCCCCTTTGCAGGTGGCGCTGTCGCGGCCCTCGTCTTGGGCGCTAGCTTCAAACGCTTCTCTAATGCATCCCCAGCACTCTTCTCATTCTTTTCGGGCTTGACCCATTTTCGTTTACGACTGGCGCCGGCTTGCGCAGATGATACCGTTCGAGGTTCCTTCATGTCGCACGTCTTCCGGGTGACAGTCGGGCCGACCACACCTAGTGCAGTGTTTCGCCCGTCTGCGTCGGTCAACTAGGTGCTGACTTACCCCTTCATGAGCAGCCTTGCTGTTAGTGGGGGGAGGGGCATCCTTTTTAGGGGTATCCTCCTTGACATTACTTTTTGAGTCCTTCTTGACTCTGCTTTTGAACCCCTTTTCCCGACGTTCCTCCTGCTTTTTCTCCTCCTTTTTCCCACGACCATCCGTGGCTGGGAGACCTCTATTTTCCAGTTTCTGGTGATACAAATACTCCTCCCACAACCTTCCTCTTGATCGTAAGGCCTCCAGCCATTGTTCATCATCGTCAAACGGACCACAACCTACCATCAACTCTCGTATCTTGAGAGGGATCTTTGCTTCGACCTTCATCCTCCACAGTGTCCCAGTCATCCCAACCTTTATGTTTAGGTTGCTCATTTTGAGGATATATTCCTCAACGGTTGTGTAAGGTACACGATCCATGGCATATATGGCATCGCGTTTTTCGTCCGGAGAGCAGAATACTTCCTTCAACTTTAGTGAGAAGGTTGCCCAATAGGCGTACTCCGGTTCCTGGATTTGTCCTTCGGCTCCGTCCATCTTGTTGGTATACATAACAACGTATGGTCGAGCCTTGTTTCCTTCACAACGGCTGGCGGCATAGTGGATTTTGTGTCGGTCGCTGGTCCAAAGCCACTCATTCATCTCAAAATATACTTCGCAGCTTCGGATCCATGCTCTGAGATCCTGGTTTGTGGCAGCAGTGAATTTTTCTGGTTCACCGATCGGGATCTTGTGGTGTCGAGATGACGGTGATGCTTGGGGGTACCTGTGATCAATGGTGATTACCATTTCACCAGGGTTATTTGGGGGGGGTGGCGGTGGAGGAGCATTACTTGGTGCCCTCCGCCGTCGGTTCTCTCTTTCTCTTCTTCTGCTGGCCAGCCATCGATTGGTATCTTCGATGTTCTTCCTGGCCCTTTCTTCCTCCGAATCATCCGATGACGATCCGTCACCTGATCCAGGGGCGCCAGCACCAACACGGTAATTAGGTCCATGTGGGGGCTGCCCACCATTACCTCCGTGTGCTCCGGAGGGTTCACCTCGTTCACTTTGGGCTGGTTCCTTTCCTTTCTCGCTTCTAGTGGGAGGTAGTTGGGGTGCATGAATAGAGCCACTGAGGCCTGCTTCTGATCGGGCTGGTAGTTCTGACTGAGCTCGAATATGTTGAGTGATCTGACTGAGTAACACTCACGATCGTTAAGGCGACTTCGTTGTCTTTGCATTCTCTCCTTGTTTACACTATAGCTTCGACTACTGTTTCCACCCTTCCAATGCGCTGGTGTGCCTCATGTCCTTGCTGTTGCAGGGCCAGGCCAATGCTATTACCAAGACCGTGAACCAGTACCTCGATACGGGCTAGTTCTTCGGCCGAGAACTCTTGTTGATCTGCCATGCGCTGCTGGATATGGGTTAGGCTTAGATATTGAGTTTGAGCTTGTGAGTTAAGTTGGTTTAGGGCAAAGGTGTTTCCTGCCTGAGCCTCTTCTTGCCTTAGTACAACGTGTCTAAAGGCTTCGTTTAGCGTAAGCATGAGATTATCACGCTGTGCGTGAACATCCTCAATTTGAGCACTGCTTCGTTGGAATTGCGGATGAGGCGTGAAGTGTTTTGGAATGAAGGGCTTAGGAGTGGGTGTAAGATGGGTAGTTCTTCGACGGGCCAAGGAGTTCTTCGAAGAGTGTCTCGAGATGGGATCCTCGGAACCGTCAGACATGTCTGTATCCATCACAAATACGTCCGCCATTATAGTTGAATAACCAAAGTATTGATATCTTATATCTATACTGTAAGACCGTCTTAACTACCGCATGGGAAATCTCAAGAGAACTTTAGATAACAATCTGACGCTATAACCTGGGTTGCTATCCGCACAATACAAAGGCTATGTAATAACATGAACTAACGTGAAGAAATCCCATAGACTGAAACGACTTTCGCTCCTCACTCTCATTATCGTATGGCGTGATTGTCGGAATTAACCGGCGACGCACGCGAATCGGGGAAGTGTCGATCGAAAGAGTCGGCCATTGATGACGCAAGGAAACCAAACATCCAATCCGAATCTTATTAATAATCAACCAAGATTAATAATAACCGACATGGTCGGGGATTGAACGCTAGTCCATATGTGTGCATCGTAAGCGAACTCAAGTCGTAACCAACTAAGCTACCAATAGGTATAACAGCCCTCGACACTTTCCTCGCCTCTACCACGGTTAAAACGCCTAGTTTTCGCAGGAGCTCACGCTTGAAGGAGGGAGCTTTCACGGATAGGATCGGATAATGGATATAGGGTTAGTCAGTAGTTACTATAGGGTTTTGGTTGTTATGTTGTATTTCTGTTGTTTGGGTATTTCTCAGTTATGAGTAATTGTACACAGAAAGCGGGGTATATAAGGGATGGATTTTGTTTGTCTTTGTTGTTTTCTTCTTCTTTTCTTAAGCAACGTTCTCGTTCACTTCTACCTGTATTACTTTAATACTATCTCGGTTCTACCTCAGAACCCTCGCTGTCGCTGTCTACCTCGCTGCACTAATCTCCTCTCGAGATAAACCCATATATAGAACTTGTAGAGATACTGCACTCCTTGAACGCTTCGTTACCTTGTTTAAGTAACACTGCTCACCTTCAGGGATACTGAAGGGCTTAATGAGGGATCCGACCTTGAGATTACGTTGCTTCCTTCTCTACACCTTCTACCCTAAGTTGTCATGAGCTCTTCCACTCCCGCTGTCGCTGAACCCTCCTCCTCAGAAGGAGCCACTGTTGCGGCACAAAGGTTCCCATCTAGGGAAGCTTTCGCCCAAGCCATTAGAGATGACCCCGCGGAGTTGTATAATCAACTTAGGGAACTCTATGAATCCTTAGAGGACCAAATCGATGCCCTCCAAGAGATCGAAAAAGACGCTGAGGTCAAACTCAACACCGCAAAGATACAAGCAGAGAACACCCTCCGTCATGCTGAAACTCAAGACCAGCATGTCAATGAAGCCGCATCTCTCATCAGCAGACTCCGTCAAGAATGGAACGAAGCTCGCACCACCAACCAAGCCCCTCCAGCTCCACCCAGCCTCACAGCCACTCCACAGCCACCGTTAACGACCCATCGCTTAGAACGAATACTTGATCCAGAGAAATTCGACGGATCCAGAACCAAACTCCCCAGCTTTGTACTCAGAACATTCGACTCACTATCAATCGAAATTTGCCAACGAGAACAGATTGATTATGAGATTATTCAAGGAGCAAGGAAATTTCAGCAGAGCAAGTCAAGTCCAGTTTCGTTGGTTAGTTTGGTATATGGGTATACGGTTGCTATGTTTTGTTGTTGTTCTTCGTATTTCTTTGGGTTTCGGTTGCAATGAGTCATATGTTGGTCAGCGAAAGGTAGAATTATGGGTATATAAGCGAAGGGTGTTCCCCTCTTGTTGTACTTTTTCTTCTTCTCTCTTTAAGCACGTCTTCTATTGTCACTCTACTTGTATCCTACAATACAAGCCAGGATTCCTATATAATCCTTCTTCGCCTCCGTGATACTTCTCTTTCTATCACGCTACTACATCAACATAGTTTCACTGTCGGAGTCATCATAACTCTTTATTGTCATAGAGCCTGTGGAATCGTTGCTTAAACTCCTGTTGTTGGTTCTTGTTCAAGTAGCACTGCTCACCTTTGGGGATACCAAAGGGCTTGACGAGATCTCGCTCCTTGAGAGTTCTCCCCTCTGGCCTTACCACTTGGACCAGCACTGAACAACTCATCGCTACCTTGGAAACAGCTTTTGAAGACCCAGATCCAACCGGTACTGCTCAACGAGAGCTACACCAACTTCGCCAAAGTAAACGTGACTTCGTTTATGGATGGATGTTTCGTTAGTTGGTTAGGTACATGGGTACATGGTTGTCATGTTTTGCTTATATTCTTTGTTTTTCCGTTGAATTGTTGTGTCATGAGTTAATACGTTTGTCATCGAAAAGTCGGAATATGAGTATATAAGCGAAGGGCTTTCCCCTTTTGTTGTACTTTTCCTTCTCTTCTCTTTAAGCAACATCTTCTACTTTGTCACTCTCCTTGTATCCTACAAATACAAGCCTGGATTCCAGTAGTCCATCTTCGCCGCAATGATTTGGATAGCATCCGGATCCCACCATTACATCAACATAATGCCTTTGTCAGAGTCGCCTTGACTCTTGGTAGATGTAGAGCCTGTGGAATCATTGTATACTTCTCGCCGCTTGGGATTGTTCAAGTAGCACTGCTCACCTTTGGGGATACCAAAGGGCTTGACAAAACCTCGCTCCTTGAGACTTCTCGGCCTATTTGGCCGATTTCCAAAGGATTATGGGACAGCTTAACTTTGATGAATATTCGAAAATGGATGCCTTGGAACACGGTATGCCGGAGGAACTCAAGGAAGCCATGGTATTCGCCACCACCGTCCCAGCCACCCTCAACAAGATAATCACTACCCTTACCCGCCTAGATAACCGTATCCGAGTTTCACGGATGAAGCGAGATGATGGGTTAGGGTTCGGGAAGTAATGGTTGCAACGGAGGCTGGTTTCTTTATAATGTCTTTGTTGTTCGGCTGTGTTCGGTTATGAGTCACGAGGGAATTGCGGGGTATATAAGGGATGGATTTTGGATAGCTGTTATGGTTTTCTTCTCTTCTCTTTAAGCAACGTTCTCAGTTTACTTCTTCTGTATTTGTTCAATACCATCTCGATTCTATCTCAGAATCCTCGCGGTCGCTGTCGCTGCAAAACACTCTCACACTTAACTCGCCTTGAGTTAGACCCACGTAGGACCTGTAGAAAACTTCGTCACTCTTATCGCAACAGCTCTCGTTTAAGTAGCTCTGCTCACCTTCTGGGATACAGAAGGGCTTAGACTGGGACTGAACCGTGAGACCGAGCTCGTAAAGCAGAAAAGCAAGGTAATACACGCGACACTATGGGGCAATTTAGCACCCAAGCAATGACCCCCTTCGTCCCCGCCTCATCCTTTGTACTGGGAGGCCTTGCCCCTATGGATCTCTCTTTCGGACGTACCAGTAATCTTTCCCGACCGGCTCAAAACCAACGATATACAGTGGTCAATGGCTGAAGAAAGCTCTCCGAAGAGGAGAAACAATGGCTCCGCTCTACCGGCAAGTGTATGTTTTGTGCCGCACCTGACCACTCCTACGCCAACTGTCCCTCCGCCCCCAAGAAGCCAACCATTAGGGGAGCCCTCACCGCACCCCCTGCCAACCGCATGCCACCTGCCACCTCCTTACCACCACCACCTCTTCCACCTCTGTTTTTCTCTCTCGAATCAGCAGACTGCGCCAACGAGTCTTTAAACTAGTACAACCAAGGCCAATCAGTGACCTCGCCTTGGTTCCCATTTCTTTACCTTTGTCAGCTTTTTCCATTTCAGGTTTTTCAGTGTCGGATATGTGCATGAAGGATCAGTTGGATGGGGAACATTTTGTTATTTCATGTAGCATTTCCTATAGCAATAAAATCATAAAAACTCACGCACTATTGGACACTGAAGCCTCTGGATTTGCTTTCATTGATAAAGAATTTACAAGTCACCATTCCCTACCTCTTTGTTATACCTGTACCTTTTGAAGGAGTTCCTGGCCCTGGAGTTACCCTATCTTTGGAGTTACCCTACTTTAGCACCTTCCGGATCGGGACTGGAGCCTGTTACCCTGCCTCCAATCCTTCTAGTAGGTATAGTATTTGGAGAAGGGGGGACAGCACCAGAAAAGACCTGTCCCGGAGGGCAAAAGTAACCCCTAGGCCGTCAAGCAAAACCGTCCGGCGGAATGGGACCCGGAGGGTATGTAGGGGAAGTGTCTGGCTTCGCTGTGGTTCAAACGGATTGCGAATCGGACCAGCGGCGGAGTTACGGTGACAAAGATAAGGGAACGCAATCTTCTGCGACGATTCGGATAGGCGAAATGATCGTCTCGAAGAGACGAACGCAATGAAGACGAATACGTAACTCCCGTGTTACCGACATGCATACTGCTCGGAGAATCGCGGATCGGGATCAGGGAACTCAATGGGGTATCGGGTATGAAGATAAGGCGAAGTGGTTTCATGTTGTCATAGTAGTTAGCGCCTCTACACCACACTACACCCAAACATAGTAGAGAGGAGGCATTATAAATACTCTCGCAGTGGATGTAAACTCTGAGTCGGATCATTAGCGACGAAGAACGAGCCTTATCAATATTATATTGTTTCTAGCAAAATTACTTCCATGCAATTTACTCTTTTACTTGTGAATTCCTTTTATCTCGACATGAGCCTTGGCCCTTCAGCGTTAGTTATTAAAACCTTACTATTGGAAGTTCTTCACGGAACTTTGCTCGATCCCTACTTTGAACCCTACGGTTATCTTTTAGCAGTTCATAAGAAGCAGTTAGGACTTGCGCCTGTGTATTGTGTTGCGGATAGCAACCGGACAGGTTATAGCGTCTAGATTGTTATCTAAAGCTTCTTGGAGATTTCCTGTGCGGTAAGAAGTACCGGTCTTACATAGACCCTAAGACATAGTCGATCAGTCTGTTTTTTCTAATACTATGACCTTGTTCACTATATCTGAGACAGTACGGTAATTGAGGTGGTGACTGAAGGAGATACCAGGACTTCGAGTGATTATCTATGAATGCGTCTATCTCAAGGAGTGAGATCTCGTCAAGCCCTTTGGTATCCCCAAAGGTAAGCAGTGCTACTTGAATGAGAACTAACAACGAGGAATTAGGCGACAATTCCACAGGCTCTACGATGAGGGGGAGTTATGATGACTCCGACGGCGAAACTACGTTTGATGTAGTGACGTGATACAATGAAGGGTATCACGGAGGTGACGAAGGATTATATGAGAATCCTGACTTGTATTGTAGGATACAAGTAAATTGGCAATAGAAGACGTTGCTTAAAGAAAGGAGAAGAGAAAACACAACAAGGAGGGGAAGCCCTTCGCTTATATATCCATCATCCAATTCCCCCATGACAAACTTATGACTCATCACAAAAGAAACTAAAGAAAACGTAAAGAAATAACAACAACACTTGACAACCAAGTACCCATGTACCTAACCAACCAACGAAACAACCATCCATGAAAGTCTAGTGCTGAGATGTATAATTTTTGAAAGGATCTTTAGACTGTTCTAGTCTAGTTCTATGTTAGACATACAGTCTCACGGTTCTCTTCTTGCTAAGCCCTTCAGTATCTCTAAAGGTGGGCAGAGCTACTTTGACCAGGAAGGAAGGGATAGAAAGTACGAAGTTTCTACAGGTTCTACGTAGGGTCTATCTCAAGGCGAGATAAGTGCAGCGAAAGTGGACAGTGACAGTGAGGATTCTGAGGTAGAATCGAAGTGATATTAAACCAATACAGTAGAAGTAAAGTAAGAACGTTACTTAAGAAAAGAGAAAGAAAGAGACAAAGAACCACCAAAATCCATCACTTAAATACCCCGCTTTCCCACACAACAACCAATACCCAACAACAACCGAAATACAAAGATATTATGAAAATCCCTGCATAATCCTTCCCAAACTACAACCGAAAACCCTAACCCTGTTCCTGATCTTTAATCTGTGAAATACAGGATGATCAACAGGTCGTGTAGCGTGGATGGAAGAGGGTAGGTTCATTCTCAGGCGCGATAGCGGTGCTAAGAGCACTATTTCGCCGCCTTCATCAGCACAAAGACATGTGACCTATGCGGCGTAAACATCGGCTGGTTGCGTGGTGTAGTTGGTTATCACATCTGTCTCACAGACGGTTCACAGGAGGTCCCCGGTTCGAACCCGGGCGCAATCACAATTTTTTCGGGTTCACATTAATTGATGCCAAGTCCAAATCAACACCATATCAATGAATGCAGGTCCCTAGATATATACATTAATATTCGAAACGCATTCACGTTCCTTGTCCTCCGGCTCCTAAGCCGCCACGTATCGTTCCCTCAACCTTCGTTTCTCTCTTTACATCCCCCTCATCCGAATCCGCTTTGCATATTTTTGCGGTTTTGCTATTCAATTAAAGTCACGACCAGTCACTCGTACCTTGGATTGAGGTGGGATGTTGCTACGAATCAGCCTCCGTGATGATTCTTTAACCACGTGGTTTGTTGGATATATGGTATATATCCATAGGCTTCCTAGTGTCTCATTTGGTACGTCACTACTCGGGATACCGAAGACGTTCGGTATGGTCTATACTGCTAAAGGGGGTTGCTCGGGCCGATCTATTCGGCGCCCAAAGAGCCCCCATAAACCTGTTTATATACGACTCCATAGGGAGTATATATATGGAGCTCTTCTCCCATTCGTCTATTCTGTTTTCTCTTCTCCAGTTTACTGGACAATCAATATATCAGATCTATTCATTATTTCAACATGGTTAAAACCTGCGTATTTTCTAGGTGAAAGATGCTCTAACTATGTCCGTAGTTCAGACTACAAGTATAGCACAGCTAGCAGGCGATAACTTAGCGGATGTATTCCCAGTCAGTAAAGATTATTGTACCAGTATCATTACATAGCTTCCTGCAGCAGGAATATTACCATCCATAGAATATATTCCAACCCGAATTCCAACGCTAAGCGTCAGTAAAATTGTCTTGGCGTAATTCCATCGATATAAATACCATCACCCCCCCATTCCTTCACGTATTCGTTGATGGACCTATGCAGGGGTACGCATAGCGAGCTTGGGCTCGGACCTCAGTTGTGGCGTGGTAGGGGCACCGGCCATCCGGAGCAAGAGGCTATTGACGAGACCAGATCTTGGCTAGGTGGAGGGTTTGCCCCCGTGTGTCCTCGTCGCATCTAACATGTTGTCAAGGTTGGGGTACTATCAGTTGGGAGTTTGGCATTTAGCGTTCGGCTTTTGGGTGATCTGATTGGACTTTTTGAGTGTTTCGTTTTCGTAAGGTTCGATCTTGTTCCTGTTGGCTTCATTTACCTCTTGCTTGCCGACTTGATGGTCTAGAGAGGGTGATTAACTCGTAGGTTTTCGGCACGACGGGGTTCTTTGCTTGTATTTCTGATTCTAACGTTCGTTGTTCTTTGGCTGCTGTGCAAGTGTAGAAAATACTGCTGTTATTATCAGGCCACAAACGGCGGATTAGAAGGGAACCATCGATTATAAAAGCTGGTAATGTAGGATTAAGACTCTAGGTGTTAGTGAATACTTATGTATAGTGAGCGGATGTACCCCAAGGACTAGGGTAGGGTTCTTACTCCTATCGTTTAGACGGTATGTGGTAGGGTTTGTTAGTTTTGTTTCTATTGACTAGGGTCGCCGGAGATTAGTATTACTACAATATGGAAATACAGCCTTTTCACCATGCATGGTTTTGGCCCTCTATTACTTTGGGCAATTTTTGGTCGCTATGCCCTTTCGAAATCCGACATTTAGTCTGCACGGAGATTATCTACGATTTTAGGGAAATCTCCAGAGAGTCAAAATAAAAAAAGCCGTAATGAATTTGTTGATTCGTTGATTGGTATCAAATCGTAGCAAACGTGATATAAATACATGTACTGCACAAAGCCCAACCCAAATATCAGCAAAGAAACCCAATGTACACATTCGTTTAATCGTGATCATAACGCATACAATAGCATAAAAACATTCCTCATGGTCCCCTCTCCATCAACCTCTGTAGTAAAAACCCTTGTCTAATCGATTCTTTTCTTCCAATTTCCTCCAGTACTCTCAATTCCTCTTCGACATCAGTTAAACCTCCATCCGAATCAGTCGAGTCGTCGTCTACATCATCTTCCGCTAATATTCTCCACTTTAATCTGTCCGCTACACTGGTCCCAGGAGCTCCCATTCGCTTGCGCTCGATTTCGTCACTGAAACTTTGCTCAACTTCCTTCAATTTCTCAGAGGCAATTTGCCGTTTGAGGCGAAGCGCGGCGGTGAATGGATCGTCTTCTCCCCAAGATACAGTCGATACCGAGTACAAGGTTGTTCGATCATCCGAGTCATTATCCGTTTCGCTACCAGTGTCTCTATCGTTTCCATAAATGTCTTGCGAATATCCGTTGGAGATTATTTCGTCCGGTTCATATTGGACTAAGGTTGTGGCGAAGGATAGTGGTAACTGGTTTCGCTCGTCTTCAGATGTTTGCGAGAATTTGCTCCGTTCCGAGGTTATCCTAGATGATAATTCGCGGGAATCAATAGAAATCCATTCATTCCGATCGTCCTCTGGTACTTCCACCGCGAGGTCTGACTTTCCTGAAACCTTTCTAGGAGTGGCAGGCGATCCGCTAGCGTTGCCCCCTCTGCCTAAACCCCGCTTTTTGTTTATAGCTGAGGATGATGGGCTAGCAGTGATTAGTTTTCGTGGCTTGAGTGTCCGTGAAGGGGTTTTTGGGGTATGGGTGGAAGTTGCCGACTGAGAATGCATTTTTTGTGCTCTCTGGGTGTTTGGAGAAAGCGGTGGAGTTGGGAGACTCGTCGCCCAGTGCATAGTTCTCAACAGCGACAGAGGAAATGGAAGAGATGACTTGGATGAAAAACCATTTCCTATTTTGGAGTATGGTGTTGATACTGGAGAAGTAGGTCGCGATAGTGGCAGAGGGACATATGCTGCTCCATCCACATCCAATCTGAGTGCTCTTATTGGGGTAGATATTTTCCTAGACCCACTATCGAGGACACTTTCCTTCGCCAGCGAAGGGATAGAACGTCGAGACTCGGCTCCAGATTCGTCTTCGGTGACCCAAGTACCCTGGCTTTTCTCTTCCTCGTCTTTGTCACCTCCATCCTTTACCACTCTGTCAGAGTATATCTCTTCTTCTGCCATGACAATCGATCCATTTCGGCCCATTGACTCCGACTCTTGATTATATCCATCTCCATCCTCCTTTTTAGACGGGAGTAGTTTGTCCCCAAAGCGATCAACCTTAGCATCACGCTGCTGAGCGCGTTCCGCAAATAATCTTTTCACAGGCGTTGCTTTTGGGGTAATATCAATTCCGCGTGCTATCTCTCGCTGCCTGGGAGTCTTAAAACTATCTTCTTCGTGGGTTTCACCTTGCTCATCCTCTTCAGAATACGGTGGAGGCGCAGGTAAAATATCGGAATTAGCACTGGCTCGAGAAGAAAAGCGTGCTAGAAAACTTGGTGATATTGGCGAAAAAGAAGCCGATGAAGAGGCCGCCCGCGAAGAGGAACGAGACATTCCAGCAACCGTTCTTGACCTTTGGTCTGCCCTTCGGGAAGAAGTATTTGCACTAGTGATCCCATCTTGGTTATTATCCTCTTGGCTCCTCTGTGAGAAAATCCCAAAAGTACTCCCTTCCCATCCCGAGTCTTTTTCGTCCGCCGAAGATCCACTGCTTTCGATCTTGGTTGTTGGTAGCACGAGCACTGGCCGCCGCTTCCTCGGTGTTGGAGTGCGCTCTAAATCGTTTCCAGGAATTCTTCCCGTCCTAGTCTTTAGTCTCGGTGTCTTGGCCAGCTCAGACTCCTTGTTCTTCTTTGGCGTCTCAGAACCTGTCATGGTTGCTCGTCCTCTTTCTCCAACCTGAACGATGATCCCAACCACATCCCTCATGGAATCCACGTCTTTCTCACAAAATTTTCGCAAATCTAGCTCCTCCAGCTTATCTCTCATTTCCTTAGTCAATAATCCATATTTGCCGCTGGCGATGCTTCCCACGAGCAATTTCATGTTTCTCAACCGAGCACCAAAACCGACCGCCGAGGCATCTACATACGGGACTCGCTGGAAGGGCGGGATCGACTCGTACAGGACGATTAAGAGTGAAGGTGTTGCATCGAGGATGTTTGTCAGTTTAGGGAGGTTGACAGAACAGAGTAGCGTGTTGAAGCGATTGAGGAGGGTAAGATCTAGAGACATTAGCGAGAACCCAAAAAACTGCACAACAGAACGCATCATACCATCCGGGGACTGCTCTGAGAAGTACTCTGATGACAGGGAATCGCGGCTTGTGCGGTCGAGATTCCGAGACCTCAGCATTTCTGAAGGTGTTCATGGAAGCGCTCATGAAGCCTGATTTTGAAGTTGTTGTCGTTGCGGTGTTGTCGACCCATGCCAAGAATATGCGGGCCGCGCTTAGCGTTGGCGGTAAAGTCCGTGGCACCACTGAAAAGGGGGCCGCGACCTGTTCGCTCCAAAGTCTGGACTCTCCACAACTTCACAATCCAGCGATCTGGCGTACCCCACATTTACCAGGGTGGGAGATCTGGCGATCTTCTAGAAGAGATCCCGATTCTAATCACGCCGTACGACCCTCTCCACCGCACAGCTCATCGCACAAGCTTTCGATCGAGGAATGTGTTGGCATTAGCTCTCGAAAACACATAGGGCAGTATCTTGGGTGCTGATTATTTTCTGAGCATATTTCTATCCTGCTCTTTTCATTTTTATTTCATCCTTTCTATATTACAATTCATAATTCTCTGCGTTGTTAGATGTCTGTTGGAATTCACCCTACCCCACCTATCCCGGTGGGGGGATGGGGTTTGGTAATGAATGAAATTGTCTCTGGATTTGGAGTAGAGAATTCACTTCAGTAGCGTTTAGACACCAGGCCGCATCGAGCAGTAATCTCTATGCAACTAGTCTTTCAGGGGTTCAGAGACCCGCCAGAACAGAGACTCCTTGAATTGGCCTTACGCTTACAGCGCGATATCAATCCCATGAGTTGATTGATAGAGATCTTGCCATACTTGAACAACCTAGTCTTCTTAAGTGTTATATAATCGGCTTCTAGGAATAAGCCTCACCAGTTCTACCTTGGTGGGCCTCAAGAGGAGAAGTTGAACGAAACTGTTATTCTGGTCCTGAAAACAACAACGCACAGCTGCAGCTACCCTCTAGCCAGATACCAATTAGAATATTTATATCACGATAGAGTTTTTTTTTCCAGTTAGTCAAACCATTGTAATGAATATACATGTAACTTAGTGCTAGCTTTTAGCTACTATAAGATTGTCTCGAACCACCAACGGCTTGGTGAAGTAATTACATAAACAAGCTAAGCCAAATTGGGACAGGCTCGAGACAAACTATAAGAGGCCAACCAATTACAAGCAATAAAACAGATGCTTTTCGAAAATGAGTAACTCTCCCTACAGCTATCTAATCGACAAGTGCATAATAAGTATATCTTAGAGAGCGTACTTCTTGCCCTGGGAATAGTCGATGATAATCTATCCACGACAGTTCGTGCAGGTTTCGGTGAGGATACGATAAGTTCACGCAAAGTAGTTTAAATACTTACAAACAGTTAAATTTAGAACCGGATGAGTCATGCTATATCTACTATAACAGAAGTCAGTGTTATCTGGAAGGTTTGAGGTATCTTAATCCCTTTTTTGCTGTACTAATAGTGATCGATCGATAGTAAATTGATTATAGAGCAGCCATTTCGTATCTCTTTAAGCCTATATGTATATACAACTTGAGTCCCTGCCTCTCGAACCTGTTAGAGTCTTAGACCACGATCGAATATTATTTGAGCTTAGGATACCGAACGAGATACAAGCAAAGCAGGTGCTATATATACTCTCTATAGAGCCATAGAAGCCGGGCTATAAGAATTCTTTGGGCACCGAATAGATCGGCCCAAGGAACTCCCATAGTAGCTAAAGCTTCTAGCCGAACCGGTATACCATCGGAGAACGCGAACCCTAGGGGCCCTATAGGCATATCCCATATATCCAACATTTCCAGCTCCCAGTTTACATACTGATCCGCCACATATTAGGAAGCTCTCCCAAACGTTTTTACGTAGAAAGCTAACCGAGTGACATTCTATGACAGAAAAAAAACTCCTATGAGAAGAGATTATATAATACTACCTATATTTACATTCTATCTAACAGTAAAATTACAATCTAAGCTTTCTTCCAGATATCAACTTAAAACTTCTTCCCCCCTCCCTTTCCGCGTCCTCTGCTTATTCCCCTATCCATGTCCCTCTCGGCCTTCCTTACTGCCTTTTTCTCTCCAACTTTCTCCTCCCACTTTTTCGGAGCCTTCTGCTTTTTCTCCTCCTTTACTCCACTTTGCTTCTCTAGCAGTTGAACCTTCCTATCAGCCTTCCCGCCCTTTCTTCCCACGGTATCCCCTATTTTCCATTTCACCCTCTCATCCGCACCCTCTTCACCGTTCTCTTCCTCATCCTCCTCTGTTTCCCCCCTTGGGCTTTCCCACGGCTTATCAATTTTCTCTCCACGCACCAATTTTTTATCCTTCACCACAATTGTCCACCTGAACGCCTCATCCACAGCCCTGAACCTGTTTAAACACCTTTCCTTCCCTAATACCCACATTGTTTCTGCCACCCCCGGTCCGCTTGCACCCGCCGCTAATGCCACCCTAAGCAAACGCATCCTGAACTGCCATACCTCATAATCCAACTCCATTTCAAAATGAGTCGCTTTCTTCAAATTCTCGACAGTCCATTCCTCGGGCGTATCTGGGATTTTCTCCACTTCTTCGATAAATCCGTGGTAGAGCTCTGCTACGGAGCATCCAGACTGTCGATAGAACTTCAAGAGATTACGGATCGGTCCAAACGAAGATTCCTGATCGAATGTGGGCTGCTTGAAGAAGTAGGCACATATCTCGGCGAACATGGTGGGCGATTGGTAGTTTTGAATGTTAGCTTTGAGAATGTTGCGGATATAGTCCCTGGAAATCTCGGCACCAGTTTCGAGCCTATAGATAATTAGTACGAACGCTTGGAAGTGGAGAATATGGGAAGAGTACTTGTCTCCGTATGCATCACGCATTGCCTTTTCCACTCTATCCAATTCTTCTTCGGCCGTCTTCTCGTTCTCAACACGTCGGCGCGCATGGTTCTTTTGTAGGTAGTCTAGCTTCTCGGAGTTGACAACCGTATTCCCTTGTGTGAGTTGCTTGATACTAAATAGCTCGATAAGCTCGCTTAGCGACATAACATCGCTCCGCCCCTCCCCACCGTGGCTCCATCCAAGGAGAGCGACAAAATTATTCAGTGTGTCTGGCGTGTACCCTTTATCACGGTACTCGCTCACCATGACACTACCCGATCTCTTACTCAGCTTCTGGTATAATTTATCCTGCAAAAGCCCAACGTGCACCCACTGCGGGGGTTCCCATCCGAAGCAGTTGTAGAGGTGCATGTGTTTCGGGGTGCTCGGCATCCACTCTAACGCCCGCAGGACATGAGTAATCTTCATAAAATGGTCATCGACAACATTAGCGAGATGATATGTCGGCATGCCATCGCTCTTGAGCAAGATTGGATCTTCAAAACTTCCTAGAGCGTGGGCGCTAGCGTTTTCACCGTACTGAATATTGCCATAGACGAGATCGGTGAAGGGGGGGTATTCGTCTGGTGTTTTGAGACGGATAACATGAGACTCGCCCTGTGCGGCCCGCTCTTCAGATTCCGAGGTGGGGAGGCGATAACAGTGTCGGTCATACTCGACGGGGAGACCACTGGCCCGACGTTTGAGGGCGAGGGCTTCGAGGCGTTTAGGACCGCAGAAGCACCGGTAGGCGTGGTCATTTTTGAGAAGGGTATGCGCGTGAGAGCGGTGGAGATCGGCACGTTCAGACTAGAGGATAAATTAGATCATGGGTTGTCACTCAGGAAGAGTTTAGGGAAGGCACTTGTCTGTAAGGGCCATATTCTCCGCCAACTTGGGGACCTATGAGGGGACAGGGTAAATAACAGTAATCGGAGAATGGGGGATCTGAAGGGAAATACCCTCATCCCACTGTAAGCCAGCCCATCGTAGAGTCTCCATAATACTCTCTTCTGCACCAGGAACTGCTCTTTTCTTTTCAATCATGTTTTAGTCCATGTATATTTCCACAAACAAATTACAGAACACAAACCTGGTCAGTATCCTCAATTCTGAGAATAAACTGCCCACCTGTATTTTTCGCGAGTAGATAATTGAACAACGCCGTTCTCAAACTCCCCAGATGCAAAAACCCCGTCGGCGAAGGCGCAAAACGCGTTCGTGCAGGGGTTTTCACGACAGGAGCTTCACTAGTCTTATCTAGAGCAGGTATCGCAGGATTTGTAGGAGTCGTATAGCAGCGCCGAAACCCCCAGGAAACCCGTGAAGGCCGCACCCGACGAAGGAGAGAATTCATAATTGCGAATTATATTTTGGTGGAGGGGTGGAAATTGGGTAAAACGCGGGGGAGACGTGTCGTAGTGGGGGAGGGCACTTTTTTTAGTGCGACATTTCCGAATAAAGCAGCGAGGGGGATCCACAGGAAAGGGCCTGTGCTGATAGATAAGGCATGGGCGTTATCCACAGCACCGCACAGCACCCAACGCCGCTTACAGGGGAAGGGGGGGCCTTGCTCTACTTTGCTAGGCAGCGGGATCTGCATTGAGCTTTTTTTTTCTTTTTTCCTCTTTTCTCTCTTCTTTTCTTTCTTTCCGTTCTTCCACATTGGCTCTGATAGTCTATACTAATCGATTAGTCTTGCCTCTCTGTCTGCTGTCCCTGCATTCCGTCCATCCTCACCCTCCTCACCCTCGTCCTCTTGCTGTGACCTCGGAATCTACATCCTCATTGCTGATCCCAGGGAGTAATATTATTTTCGTCTACTCTGATATCTTTTTCTTGCACCGTTTCCCCTTCTTCCTGGTGGTCAGGCGGTATAAATTTCATAGAGGAGTAAGCACTCCCGAGAAATCCATCTGTTGCTTCAAACACAAACCTTTTTTGAGACCCATGCTAAATAATGTCCTCGTCCTACAGTGAACGGTTCAGCAGAGTCAATAGACCTTTACGAGGTTCTCGGCGTCGAAGCCGGTGCCACCAAAGTCGAGATCAAGAAGGCCTATCATAAAGTTCGTATCTTCTTGCTTCCCACCATTTAACATTTGGTACATGTCTGCTCTTCGCTAAGTCTACTATAATGTATTCTAACTAACATTTCATCTCAATCAACAGGCAGCGTTATCGTCACATCCCGACAAGGTTCCTGAAGCAGACCGAGAAGAAGCCGAGCACCGATTCAAGGCCATTTCGCAGGCCTACGAGATCCTCCATGATGAAGACAAGCGTGCCCGCTACGACCGGTTCGGCATGGCTGACTTTGCACCCGGCGGCCCAGGAGGTATGGACGGCGAGGTTGACCTTGAGGACTTGCTGAGCCAGATGTTTATGGGTGGAATGGGTGGCGGTGGGTTTCCCGGCATGGGCGGGATGCCGGGGATGCCGGATATGGGAGCTGGCGGAAGAGGGCCAAAGAGGAAACAGAGAGGGAAGGATATGGTGCAGGAATATGAGGTCAGCCTGGAGGAGCTGTATAAGGGGAAGACGGTAAAGCTGGCCAGCACCAGGAACGTTCTGTGTTCGAACTGCAAAGGGTAAGTTCTATCCCCTTAGTATATCGAGGAGGGGGGACATCTCTAATCCGAGTTTTTGATCTTTTCTAGCTCCGGCGGTAAAGATAAAGCTAAACCTAAAAAATGTGCGACCTGTTCTGGCCGTGGATTCAATCAAAATCTCCGTCAGATTGGCCGAGGACTGGTCACACAAGAATCCGTTCCCTGCGGCTCCTGTGCTGGTACTGGGCAGACTTACCGTGATAAGGATCGTTGCCGTAAATGCAAAGGCGCTTGCGTGACTGAAGAAAAAAAGGTCCTTGAAATCTACATCCCCCGCGGATCCAAAGAGGGAGACAAGATCGTCCTTGAGGGTGAGGCTGATGAGGCACCGGATATCGAGACCGGGAATATCATCATGGTGTTGGAGGAGAAGGAACATGAAATTTTTGCGAGGGCTGGGGCAGATTTGACCGCACCGTTAACGATTTGTCTAGCAGACGCTTTAACCGGGTTTTCGAGGGTGGTGCTTAAACATCTAGATGGGCGAGGAATCCACATCACTCATCCTCGAGGGAAAGTTCTGAAACCCGGGCAAATCCTGAAGGTTAAGGGTGAGGGCATGCCACATAAGAAAGGGGATACAAAAGGAGACCTATATCTTGTTGTAGAAATTGAGTTCCCCGAAGATGGCTGGAACCCGGATGTTACAGCAATTCGCAAAGTGCTTCCGGAGATAAAAGAGGAGGAAATAAAGGTTGAGCACATAGACGAGGTGGAATATGATCCTAATGCGGATATCGAGGATGTGGGTGATCCCGTGATATTCACTCTACCTTTCTTACCCTTCTGTCTCTGCGCGGGTTGATGGCGATTTACTGATTGTGTCGTGAAAATCTAGTTTGGTTCTGCGGAGGATGGACATCCGGGCGGTGCGTGGGTCGACGATGACGAAGACGACGACGAAGCTGATGGACAGCCGCAATGTGCCCAATCTTAGGCTTTAGCCTAAAGTAAATGGATACATTTGTGTGCAATTTTTTTTAGACCATTGTTCTTTTAGGGTTGTGTTTGTTGGGCGGGGGCTGTGTTGTGTGTTTCGTTCCCGTTATCATCTCTATTCCATCACTTTTTTCCCTTGCCTTTTCCGACTATCAACTCTACGTCACTACATTGCATCTCACGTCGCACTTGATGGAAACTATAAACTGAAGGCGAGGTGGGGGACTGAAGGCGAGGTTTCTCATGGCGGCGTTTTTTCTCCTCTTTTTCCTTTCCTAGTCCGCAGAAATAAAAGTATGGTGATTTCTTATAATCTGTAGATAATATCCTATGAGTTATATGCTCTCCTCTCTCGTGGTACAGGCTTATTGTTCTTCGGTCACTGCAAAGAGTGTATAGATGGGAAAAAAACTCGTAGTTGCTAAGTTGGCTATAGTGGTGAGACGAATCGATTTTTTGGGACACAACTGAGATGATATATCTTATTTTCTGCTGAGAAAGGCGTTGAGGGGAATATGAATTGTTGAGGTTGTTCTTTTGTGGCAGAACACGAATCGCTGGGTTGATATTGTCCTTAGTGTTGAGGCGATAAACCTCGATACAGTCATAGCTCTGGAATGCTACCAGCCTGCATAGTTGGGCTTGGTGTAAGCATCCAGGAATAGTCTCATTGATACCATAAATATTAGCAGGGAAAGACGAGCTTATCTCGTATATCATTATCAATTCTAGAGTTTGATTGGTCAAAAACCCTTTACTTTATGAGAAAAGCTCAACATAATTTCTTTTTGCTATTCTACTTTACACAGTCGTACATTGGATATTCCTCGATGAGCTTATAACCAGTTAGGACGTGGAATGTGGCTTGATCACGTAGGTTAGCTCCAAGGGTTCTGTAGCCCTATAAATACTTTCTCGATCTTTATCCCTTGCTTTACTTGTTTTTTCTCTGCAAGAGACCTGCATCTGGGCTGTTTCTTCCTTACTTTATGCCTGGTCTTTTTTAATGAAAAGTAGAGACGGCGATGTCAGCACTGGCGCAGTTCTCTGGCTGGGAAGACGTAGCGCTCTGGGAGGTTCTCATACAAGCTATGGAATCTTGGCACTTTCAAACTTTGGTTCTCTAGTGAGTTTAAAGAGGTCGGTAGCCCGGTAGGTTCCGTGGGCTGAACTTTAAGGTTTCTCCAGGAACGTAAATAGCACGCGAGCATGAGCACTGCCCCGGCGGGGTACTTAGGTGTGTTTTCCCATGATCAAGATAGCCTGGATAAGAATCACAATCGCAATCTCGCCTAGAACGAGTTGCTGGTGCAAGAAACTGATAACCACATATCCGGTCCGGTGACATTGATTGGCGGTCCCAAAGCCCCAGAGCCAGCGGCAGGGACCGCTGACCAGCATGTATTCCGCCAAGCATTCTCCCGCCCCACCAAAAGCTTCTCCTTGATATGTTTCAGAATCCACGGCCGAGAATAGATTTGTCCGCCCTCTCGTTCCCTGCAAATAGCAGTCTCCTGGTGGTTACGAGTCACGAACCAGCTGTCGATCAACCGTTTCGAAAAGTCAGCGCGAAGTGAAGTGACGGCGTGAAAGCCTCTACGACCAACTTGACGCTTTCACATACAGCTAAACCCTCATATATCCCTCTCCCCCCCTCGTCGCCCCTTTAGTTGCGTGTGGGAGGGAAACATCTGAAGAGCACACGAGCAGATTTCAAAATTGGAATAAGAGATAATTAGTCTACACGTTATTACATATCTACATCTACTTCCTCTTCCCTCGCCTCTTTCTCGCACTACATTCATCCCATATACATACATACATACATACATACAAATCGTCCCAAAACACAAATGTCTCCAGCAGCCACTATGCACTCTCAACCCCCAGAAATCAAGTCGATATGTTGTGCTAGTTGTGGCGTAAACTTCCACGATCAGGCCGACGCGAAGCGTCGCATAGCTGATTTGGAGGCTCAAGTTCAAATGCTGAGCAACAAAGCTTCGTCTGCTGGTGGGTTTTCTATTTCCCTCCCCCCTTTTCATTCCACCTGACCTGTCTATCGAACATCACTTGAAAAATAAGCTTTTCGAATGGAGGGGTTTTATCTCTTGAAGTTTCTACGAGAGGAGGTGTAAAGATAGGTTAGCTCTGTTGGAAATATTGCTAAAAACCCTGCATCATGTAGTGGATAAACTCGCAGACTACGAAGATGAGATCAGAGCCCTGAGGCAACAGAAGAAAAACTCGGTTTCATCGATTGCAAGCTCTGATCCATCATTACCGAATTCTTCACCTCCTCTAACACGTCCCCATTCGGGTCCAAGCCAAATTCTGGCCCCACCCCCACCATTAAATCGCATTTCTGCCTTCCTCACCGCAGCTACCAACAGGCGTGGCGGTGCACCACCGCCTAGCCCACCACCAGAGGGTAATGAGCCCTTGGAGCAGGAGCGAAGGCTACGGATCAAGGCCGAGACACGATTGCAGGAGGTCACAGGGGAGCTAGAGGATCTGTCGGCGAGCTTGTTTCAGCAGGCGAATGAGATGGTTGCCAACGAGAGAAGGGAGAGGGCTAAGCTAGAGGAGCGAGTTGCGGTGCTGGAAGGACGAGAGGGAAGGACAAAGGAGCGGTTGGGGCTGCTGGAGAGGGCCGTGGAGAGGATTGGGAGGGTGAGGGAGGTGCTAGCCGACGGACCTCGGACGAATACAAGCTCGAGTACTCCTGGGAGAAGCTCAATAACTTTCGGAAGATGATGTGATATGGGGAAATAGATGGTAAGAGGTTGGAGTTTGAATATGCCTTTCTGATTATTTTTTTTTGGTGTCTTCCTCACTTCGGAGGAAAGAAAAGAATAAAATCGGACTTGATAAAGGTAAGGACATGATATAAAGAACTAACATACAGACATGTCGATGTTCCAGGTGGGCGTTATGAATATCCTTTTATTTTTCTTTGCCATTGGAGTTTTCTGATTTTTGGGGGGTTTTCTACGCTGAGCGTTTGGCAATCCTTAGCTTTTTTCTCATTTCATTTTACTGCAGGTATTTCTGTTTGGAGGGAGGCTCTTTTTGCATGGCGTACTTCATTTCATTTCGTGATACCTTTTCCCCCCCGATATTGACTATCTTTTCTGTACAATATATCGTTTGTTACTTGTTTGTTTTTCGTTTTTTCGGGGAAAATGTATTTTACTCTAGGTACGAGGCTATATGCACTTTTAATACTTCCAAATACTCGATCAGCTCCTACTGTAACAGCCCTAGACCGTGGCAGCCTAGCGATTACGATTTTTTGATTTCACTAGAGGGGAACGTATCATCAAGACCCAAGCCTGTCCCACCTACCCCTAGAATCTTATATATAGATAATGATTTGGTTAGGTTATTTTGGCATCTTTCTTCCCCTTTCCACCCAATTAGCTTGTTTCAAGGCTCTATACCTAGATTCTTACACTCTCTATACTTGCCCCTATTTCGGGATCTATAATTTGTGGGCGGTCTGGTAAGCATCCGAAATCAAATCATATCATATCACTCGATATTTATCAGCGATGAAATTGTCACTACAGTACAATAGCCCTATAAGAATACGGTTGGTTCCGAAAATCATATTCTTATAAAATAGTTATTCTTATATGAAAAGCAGGCCGCACTCGAATTTACCCCTGTCAGGACTGGATTCAGAATTCTTATAAGGCGAGTATCCTTATGGTTAGTATTCTTATGGGGCGATTGTACTGTAAATACCTAACGCATTTATAGAGTAGGGCAGAGGAAATTCTACCAAATGGGACGCAAGATTTACATATCGTTGATTAGATATATCTAGTGCAGAAAGCTAGGACTATGCAACAATCCAAACCCATGACCCGGCCTCTTCAAGGAAGAAGTCTTGAAGAGGGTGTGGGTGGTTTCCATCCTCGATTCTCCAGCATCCCCGCAAGTCTTCTTTCAACCTTTCCAAACTACACTTGATCAGTAACCGATGCCTCCACTAGTCGGGAGGTTAAAAAAAACGTACGAGAGTTTTCTCGGGGCTGATTACACCGTCCTTAACCCACACACCCCAGGAACCCATCATGTTTGCCATCAAAACATCTGTGAATAGACGATCACCGACGATTGCGACCTGGTCTGGAGACGTGACGTTTGTATCTGGTGAGGAACGGAGGAACTGAAATATCTCATTGTAACAACCTGGTTTCTGAGATGGGCGTCAGTTAAGCAATTAGTTTTGACCTTAACCCCTAAGGGATGGTCTGTCGAACCTTAGTGGTATGATGGAGAACTTTGACGCCTGTGTTTTTCTCAAGTATTATCGCCTATTATGTTATTAGTAGGTGAATACTTAATGTGATGATGTCCGCACGCACTTCTTTGTATCCAGGATCATCCCAAGTCCCAGCTGAATTACTAACAATCAGTAACTTGTTACCTGGATAAGCTTCTCTCAGTTCTTTAAATTTAGCCTATATCCACATAAATTCTCCAACACCAAATCTTAGCAACCTCGTTCTTCGTTGCTGCATCAAAGACATGGTTGGCCGAAGCATGATAAGAATACGTTACGTTGTAAGACGGATACACTTCCAGCGCGTGCGGTACAGCAAAACAGTTATCTTTATCTAGTATCACTGCCTGAATATCGGCCTGGTTATCTCCATGTCGGATCCCTTTGCCCAACGGGATTGGAAGATCGTTGAAGGTGGCTATAGTAAGATGGGGATGACACAGGGCTGGGTTCTTTAGAACTCGAAGTGTATTGATCGTGGCAGAGAGGTTGAATGGAATCATGGCCACAGGAAGCAGACCCAGAAAGTTCAGCGTTGATTTTTTCCTACAAAAAAATCACCGCATACGACTAACGCCACCAAACAAGAACCCTGTAAGGTTGTTTACCCTGTCGACGGGAGCTATACAAAAGCTGCCATACTCTATCTTAACATCACCTCATAAAAAACAGGATGTATTTCAACCAGTCTTCAAATACGCATCCTCATGGTATTCTAGAAACTTCCGTGCTGGAACACGTTTTTGGAACCGCTCATCGATCTCGGGGAATGTTGGTCCCTTGAACCCAGGGATGCAGAAAAATACCCCGATGGTGCAAATAAAACTCGTCCCGCCGAAGATAAAGCCAACTTTGCCACAAAGGTTAGCTTGGTCTGGATTTACCTAACAGTTTAAATAGTAGTGTTAGCTTGGGTGGTCAACAAAAAAATTTTAACTTCATTGCAAAGGGAAGAACGAAAACATTATTAGAAATACTGACAGGGTACGGGATAGCGAAGTTCATAATCAGCGCCCAAAGGCTTTGGACAACAGTCGTCAACCCGACTGTTCGACTTCTCAATCTTGGACGCGAAGCCTCTCCAAGGATAGCATATCCCATAGCTCCGATTGTCAAAAACCATACATACGCATAAATAACAGTAATTGATGACTGTCCTACTGCGCTCCTTGAGTCGGCATCACATCAAGAACGCCAATAAAAAATAGTATAACTATTAATATGGTCATACCAATTAATGTCACTATTCTCCGCCCCGCAGTGTCAATGAGCCACCACGACGATATGTTTCCCGAGACACCGCATGCTGTGACACCAACGCCGAGAGAAAAGGTCTCCGAAACTGGCAAACCAGCGAGCTGGAAGAAACATGTGGAGTATCCGAGGACAAAATTGATCCTAGAGAGATTCTAGCAGCAGAAGGCACAAAGACTTATCGTGGTACGACGGGCGTCAACGCCGCGGAAGCAGTCAGCCCAGCTGGCATTAGCATAGGGTTCAGATTTAAGACGGAGGGTCTTTTGGATTTGCGCCAGACGGGTAGAGATATCGCGGTTCTTTCTATGGAGTCTGGAGGTTAACATGTTAGTGGATATATTTCTAAAGTCTATGGGCTACTCTGAAGCTGGCGCACACCTTTGGAGAGAAGCGCGAGCGCCTTCGATGTTATCTTTGCGGACAAGATGCCAAGGTGATTCTGGTGCGAAGGGAACAATGATAATGAAGAGAACAGGCAAGAAGAATTGGATGCAGAAAGGCGCACGATATACCTAGCGGTCTTCCGGCTCGCCAAACGCTTTAATGACTGCGTTTGAAAGGAGCTGGCCAATGACAATAGCTAGTGATACACCACAGGTGGTAATGCCATGAAGTACCACAGGAGAAATCTATTTTGCCTAGTATTAATATGAGGAGGATTGTGCCATCTGGATTGTGAGTACGGGCTGAGAAAACTGTACCTCTGAACAATACGCGGGCGCCATTAAAAGGTAGAAGCCCAAAGCAAGACCGAGGATCGTTTTTGCGATGACAAAAACCCCTCGACTAGCTGCAGAAACCTCCATCGCAATTCCAACTACTAAGATCCATGACCCTAGCCACATACACCATTTGCATCCTATCTTATCTGCAACATATCCACTCCCCAGACCATCAAAGAACTGGCCGACTAATATATTTTGGTCAGCCTTAACGTTTTTATTAGAAATCTGAGAGGAATCAGACCTGGACTCATGACACTGAACGTTGTCTGCCAGTTCGCTTGAAGGACTGCTTCACCCTTATAGATATATCCGAAGTCTCGTCAGAAAGAGTTGGCGGAGATCGCAGCACCATTCTAGTTCAGTTAATAGTTGACTCCAAAGAAGCTACACGAGAGCTTCCTTACCACTTGAGCATCAAATCCCCAACTTAGAGCAGCAGCGGCAAATACGGCCGCCCATAGTAGGACGCCTTTCTCATCCTTAAAAGCTTGCTTAGATGTCTACTCGTATTCGCGCTTGATTTCTTGGTCAAAGAGCGCATGATCTTTGAGTTTGACGCTGTTCACCGCAGACACTTTAACATGATCAGCGCTGCTAGGGGGTTTAGCATGCCCGATATGGGAATGCTGAGAGGTGGTTTTGGTGTCCGTGGCGTTACTGGGATCTCTGCCTATGCTTCTATTATCTGAAGGAGGTTTCGAAGAGTAGAAATAGGAGTTTATACGCACCTCCTCTTGTATAAAGAGAAGGAAAAAAGCAAAGAACGTCTAAGACATGGAGAAATTTCACAAAATCATGTTACATGACTTGCTGTCTTGTCCAGCAAAACGAAACAAAAATCGTAATCAACCGCAGATATGATTCAGCTCGAGAAAACATACACCTCGTAGGAATGTTATGACATGCACGCATCTGCCTGAGAGATTTGAAAGTACTCATGCCGCCGGATTCCTATTGCTTTCCATTTTATAGAAGTAGATCTATCCACCAAAATCACCCAGCAAGACAAGCTATGATAGATTGTTTTTGGAGGGAGTAACCAAGAACTTGATTGCCACGCTGCAAAGTTTCCTATTGCGTAAAGACCCAGACCTATTTCCTGGATAGGGAAAGCAATAGCAATCTGGCGACATGAGTACCCGATAGCCTGGATGTGGGGAAAGCTGGGGCAGGTCGCAAGGGAATAGGCGAAAAAGATTAGCCAGATTAACCGGGAATTGCAAATTGAGTTTCTAGGCCAGGAATGTGGGGAACTGAGACATCGTAGTCTTGCTCCGCGTCACCTCTGCGCGGACGAGTGATGCGTGATGAGTATTTTACAGAGTTTCGGACTTATGACCGAACACCATCGTTGTGCTATTTCTATGGTCACTTGGGAATCATGTGATAGAATCTCTCTGAAGGATCGATTTCAGAAATACCCATGCAATATATATATCTGGTACTCCGGGACGTTAATTATCTCAAAGCTTAAAGTCTGATTAGCTCCCGTTGATTGGTAGTTATATTATCGGAGAGCATTAGCGAGACATACCAGACTAATACCCGGGCTCTAGTCTCTTCGGGAGTATCGGGAAAAGGCAGCAGCAGGGATTTCCCCACATTCCACTCCATGATAGGCCATTAGAAACGTGGGAGCCTGAGAAAGCACCACAGCCACCGACACTCCTCGGGGTTCAGGCTATAGGTATCCTATACTCCACTGGCATCACTGGGAGCTTTCTTATGTTTTCTGCCTCGCCTTCCGTCAGATATCTGAAGGTTGCGGGGTAAGCTTCGGGGTTTGATGAGTATTTACAGGTTCTGGGAACCGTGTAGGGAGGGTACATCTGAGGGGTAGCTCGGATTTAGGCAATTCTAGTTGAGACCTTGGACATTATGTCATGGCTCTGGTGTCCCTCCTCGTGGTGTTTTAATCAATGTATCCTTTAGCATTCTGTCTTTTATAGTGCAGAATATATCCAACGAATAGTGGGCTTAGATACTTCACCAAAAGATTTCTTGTGGGATATGCTACAGGTAGCCGCTATCATTGAAATGATTTCTATCCTTTATAATTACAATTTATAATAGCATCTGCGCAGGTTGAAGGATCCCCAGAAGCCGATGAAAGAGGATTATCCATCTGGGACACGTTCTTGCGTCAAAAGAGTAGGACGGAAGATGGCAAATCAAATGATTTTGGAACACAAAGCTACAAGATGTGGAAAGAAGGTATTGTTTTGACGAAGAGCTATGGTATATTGGCTTCCTCTATATATGATATCAAAGTATATACTTATTAATAACACTTGAAAGTGTCAACTGTCATCACTTTTCTCTCTCTTGGTCCCGCATAATCCCCCTCGGTGGCCACGATAATATCATAATCCAAGTTGGCATAAAATATTACCGTGACTTCGTTGTCACACCTAAAGAGGCAACCATTGAACCAATGCTAACACTCTTTCACTGGGATCTCCGCAAGCACTACGAGACAAGTACAAAGGCTTCCTAAGCAAGACCGAGATTATTACAGACTTCAAATGCTACGCAAGAATGTGTTTCGAGGCATTCGGGGGTTTGGTAAACATCTAGTTGAGCATAAATGAGCCTAACACCTACAGCGCTCTGGGCAATTGCATTGGTGCACGTGCTCCAAGGAGATCGAGTGATCGGAATAAGAGCCCTCAAGGAGATAGTTGTGTTGAGCCGTATATATTGTTGACCATAACTTGTTATTGGCGCATGCAAACGCAGTGAAGATTTACCGCGAGGAGTTTGCGTCAGGGAGGAGAGATCAGAATTGTGATTAACGGAAATTGGACAGAACCATATGATCAAACCGAAGCTAGTAAGTGTTCTGCTACCTATACCCATGGCTATCTTTGACAAATATGTATAGGTATCTCTGCCGCTGAGCGTCATCTCACCATCGCAACCCTTTGGCTTGTAGAGCCAGTCCTCACCGGTGATTACCCATCCCTCCTCAAAAGCCTTATTGGGCCACGGCTACCAACTTTCGCTCCTGAAGAATCAAAACTTGTAAAAGGTTCTAGCCATTTTTCTCGGCCTGAGCCACTAAGCAGCCTACTACGCCCGTCAACGGGTAGCCCCGATCGCAGAGAATGACTTCCAAAACCAATTCTTTGGTGACGCGGAGTAAACTCTAATTAGGCCTGATGGGAAAGAGATTGAGCCAAAAGCCAGGCCTAGTTAGATGGGACCTGTGCCTTGGGTCTTCGGGAAGTTATTAAGGTTTCTGTGGGAAGGGTATCAAAAGGAGATATATTTTACGGAGGTATGATTATCCATCTAACAGATTAGATAATTGGACGCCGATCAGACTGTGAGAGTATAGAATGGAATGGTTTTCCCGGGAGAGAGAAATATGAAGTAAGAAGAAGCAGTAAACGATGAGTTTCGGATCGACTACTATCGCGGGTATGTTGATGTTATGGCTGAATTGATAAATAACGGAATTCCTATCAAATCCTATCTTGTATGGGCATTTGCTAACAATTTCGAATGTATAGTCTTATCTCCATTATTTCTAAAGTGAGAAATATATAACTAGTCACCGGGGATGTAGGGCAAAAGGGGTACACATCAAAATTTGGTGTCACATTCGTGGATCAGGAAATGGGGGTGAGAGAACCCCCAAAAATCGGCACGGTTCATAGAAGAATTTATAGCAAAGCAAACGGGACAAACAGTATAAATAACAAGGCATATATACTGCAGCTACAAAGTCGCACTTTTGCTCGAAAATAAATTAAAATATTGGCTGTCTCGGAGTAAAATTTCTGGAGCTCTGAGTCACCTTTAGTAGAAAAAGGAATACATGTAGTTAGACCAAAGAAGATTAATGGCCACGCAAGTACAAAGTTGGTTTGTAAAAATTTCTTTGGGCCCTAGTTTACATGTGGTATCCAACCCTTGCCATCATATAGCTACATGTAGCAGAAGCCCCCTGTAGATGATGAATGAAAGAAAGGAATGGAGAAGGAAGGAAGGAAGGAAATCTTGATTTTCTAGCAATTTAGAGCACGTCTTCGATCATTTGCATTTGATGAGGTCTCCCCTCCCATGTGGCTAGGTCGCTGCAACGGCCTTCAAGAACCTCTTAAGGCAGAGTAACTCGTCTTCTCCCACATCTCGAATGATTTGATCTAAAATAGTTAGCTATCTGGAATTAGACTGATCTGCGTTAGGTCTTTTATTACTATTGACGATGACCGGCCTAACGTCGACAGGAATCCCCCTTTCGACTCTCACCATCACCATTCCCCTCTCCGACATAGGTACTTCTAACTCGAATCCAGTCTCTCTATCGAGCAGCGGGATATCCTCTTGACCAGATTGCTCTAACCCCAGCTGTCAATCAATCTGTAATCAGTAATCTCGATAGGTAGCTTACCGTCACCCTCAACGAACAAGACATATTCTACCGCATTATCTCCCAGCTCCTCGCTGTATTGTTTCTCTTGGTCCTGCATGTTTGTCTGATAACGACGACGTAACTTACAAATAGCAGTGCATTTCCAGAACTGACCCCATTCACCATTATTTTCTTCTATTTCTTTGCCACCTTGCTCCTTTGGCATCTTACTGCAATAGCATGGTGGGGTTGGCCAATTCCGAGGAGGACCACCGATGAAGTAACTGTCGGTGTGGATTCCATTGGGGAATGCGCAGTGGAGGTCTATGGACCAATCTGACGACTGAAGCTTGACGACAGCATCGATAAGCCGATTTGAAGCACCTGGGGAAGAGGAGATCATGGAGTTACGAGGCAAATAGTAAGCTTTGACGGAGTATTCGCTGATTGTGATTGATCGATGAGTTGTAGGAGGCGCCGTTTCTCTAGATGGGAGCATTGGTAGCATCACGTGTGAGATGGTGATGGAAATGCAAGGAAGCCACAGCTTCGAGATCTGTATTGGTTGAAGGCTGAGGTTATTAAACCAAGCCAACCATACAGTGTCACTCGACCAGCCGTTCCACCCGATTTATTTATTTTCCCATTAGACGCTGTCTCTCCCAAAGTAGCCTAACCCTTGATGTGGTTTGTTAGAATACTACACAGTACGCACCTGGTAATTACATTTGGTGTAGTACATTGAAAATGCTAGAAGATCCAATCGAACGAGTGATATCGCATGACCTGCACCGGCAACGAACAAAAAAACACGGCACAACTCCGAAGACCCCCCAACCGAAAGTATTGGACGCACTGGGAATCGAACCCAGGACCATCTCAAGTTTTCCATTACCGGCCGGCTCGGCCGGCTCGGCATTGCAAATGAGATATTATACCACTAGACCATACGCCCCTTGCATATAAGTTGGGAGTGACGCTCATCGTGGATGGGAAAATTAGAGACTGAGAGCTCTAAAACTGTTTTAGACACCTGGCCCTTTCCCACCTTGTTAGCGCGGATTGGGGAAAACATCACTTCTTCCACAGTCTCATAAAGCTATATGGATATTTACATGTATGCACTCTACCAGGAGGAGGCCGTGTTGCTAGGTGTTGATGCTAGTATTGCAATGTTGTACAGATAACGCTTGAGATTAGCGAAGGTCTCGCGGCGCCTGATTGGTGAGAAAGTGAAGAGCCATAAGAATGTTCTGTCATGCCCGATGTTTGCGGTGCAATCGACACCGAGCAAGGCCGTGTGCCCGGATAGGTGAATTCGGACTCTATCAACACATCTGCTCTACATGTAGCCATTGTTATATGCATGCATAGGATTATCGGCCGGGGATCTCGGCACTCTGCCAAGAATTTGCTTGGCAGGCCCCAGCCGCATCACAAAGACGTTGTTGTCTTCTCCTGGCCCTGGATGGCGCAGCTTAGCATACGCAACAGCGCAAGACATAGATAGAAGGAGTTCGTGCAGCCGTGCCCATTCCAACCCTCCATGTACGGTCAACCTTCTGGGACTCCATATCTAAGCATCTAACATCTGAACATCTCCGCGTGTCGAATCGCACTTTGCCCGGCGTCAGTGTAGCGGTTCTAACGCGCCCTGCTGCTCGAACGTTACTACAGGATGCGTGGTTGGTTGCAAGCTGCGTTACTCGCAGTGACCACAGTTGGTCTTGCGTCTGCGAATGAGTACGCTTTGGTATCTACACCTCACCTTACTTCTGTTTCACCGATCTTATCTTTTTGTGCTTGAGTTAGAAATCCAGACTGACGATGGAGTTCTTTCGCAGAGAAGTGATGGCGACGAGCAACAATGTTCGGGAATGTACAATAAGAAAGCATGGGGCGGAAACAATGACCCAGCTATAACGGTCAAATTCACACCACACCAGGATGATGACATAGTCTCCTTGATTATTTTTGAATTTAGAGATGAAAGTTTCTTAGGGCGGTTTCCGAGTGAAGACTCGTTCGACGTTCGTACTTTTCCGTTGCTCTGTGCACTTCCGAATCCTCCTAGTATATTCGAGGTTGATAGTTGACACTAACACGCTACATCAATTATAGAAAAAATATATCTGTACAGATGATTCCGTGAAAGCTGACCTTTGTAATTCAACGGATGTCGGAAAATTTATCCTTGAGCCAAACGCGAATTCCAGCTCTACCGGTAGCATTTACAACACTGCGATTAACCTTAAAAAGGTAGAACCAATTTACTATCCGATAAAGAAGACTGGGTACTACTGTGTCTGGACCAATGCCTTTGCTCCTGGGGATATGGCATATGATGCCGTGGTCACCTTCCAGAACTCGTATGGTGAATTGCCGGCAGCTCATATTGCGAAACTACCGTTTTACGGAGGTCTTACTATTGTGTATGCTGTTATTGGGGCTCTCTGGGCATTCCTGTATGTGCAGCACAGGCAGGATATCCGTAAGTCTTTCTCTATGCCTTCTCCAATTTGAATCTAGTAATTAACTAAGAGTTTGTTAAAGTGCCTGTGCAAAATTACGTTACGGCGATCATCATTTTCCTCATAGTGGAAATGCTTATTACATGGGCTTTTTATGACTATATGAATGTGCACGGAGCAAACACTATTTCTAAGGTTCTCATGATTATCGTCGCAATTCTGAACGCTGCTCGTAATTCGTTTTCGTTCTTCCTCCTGCTCATCGTCTGTATGGGTTATGGCGTAGTGAAGTAAGATAAATATCCTTACGCCCCGAAATAAGGCTAGATGGGCGATAGGATACTAATCACAACACTTGATAGACCCTCCCTTGGCGCATTGATGAAATACGTCCGAATCCTTGCCCTTGGACACTTTATTTTCGGCGTCGTCTACGCCGTTGCCTCTCTTACCATCTCCCCCGACAGCGCCGGGCCCCTTGTCATGCTCGTAATCCTGCCCCTCGCAGGCACCCTCACAGCGTTTTACATCTGGACACTCAACAGTCTTAAACTTACAATGAAGGAACTCTTGGACCGTAAGCAGAACGTGAAGTTACTCATGTATAAACGCCTGTGGTGGGTGCTACTAGGCTCTATCGTAGTAATATTCGGGTTTTTCTTTCTAAACTCCCTCACGTTCGCCGGTCACGGATCTCCCGACTTTGTCCCGAGCCATTGGAAGACGCGCTGGTTTGTGTTGGATGGATGGTTGAACCTGGTCTATCTGGTTGATCTGAGTGTCATTGCGTATCTCTGGCGGCCAACCGCTAACAACCGCCGCTTTGCCATGTCCGAGGAGCTTGCTCAGGACGATGATGACGGGTTCGAAATCGCGAGTATGGCGGACTCGGATGATGGAGACGAAGAAGAAGGGCGGACACGGGGCACTGGTGGGGCAGCTCCAATACCTGAGGGTAGGCCACTGCAGAATCTTGCACCGACTGCAGTACCGCCTCAGGGTAGAAGGAGTATGGACAGGGGAAGAGACAGTGTTGAGGAGACGATGTTTAGTGTGGGAGAGGAGGTAGACGAATGGAGCGATAATGAAAGTGTGAGTGGAGGCGAAGAAGGGAAGAGATTAACCGGGAGATTAACCGGGAGAAAACCCGAATAGTGTGCCTTAAGATGAGGATTTTATTTTTTGTATAATGTAGTTTCAGACGAGAAGTAAGCAAGTCTTAAGGGTGGAAAATCTAGGGAAGAAGGGTGGGGTTATTGGTATCTGTTTTTGTTTTTCACCATTTACGATTCATTTCCGTTTTTTTGCTGTATTTCCTTTGGGGTTATAAGAGGGATTGGCTTTTCCAGTTATTTCTTCTTAATCTTTAGGAGATTTTCGAGTTATATACATACAATAAGTTGTAAACTCTGGGTTTAGTTACTACTCCTGTATGTGGGTGAGATACTTGGTAAAAAAAACTATTCGTTAAAGGGTTATAACATTAAGGTTCTTCGGCCTTAAACAAGCCCCACTCGGCCCCCTACCAGTACGGGGGTAGAGTGAGGTTGTCAACCTACAAAGGACACCACAACAGCGGCAACGGGTTAGAGGAATTTGTGAGTTAAGAACACGATGGTGATGATCCGCAATGGACGGATACCCTCCGATGGAATGAGAGATGGCACTAATCTATGACATACTTCACTCTGAAAACACATTTTGACATCCCCGCCCGAAAACTTAAGACCTACATAGAATCATTAAATATAAAATATAAAAGGTCAAAGCCTATGTACGGTGGTGTTTAAAGAGGCGACAGCTGCAACGCAACGCCCGGAAACATATGCAATTTCTCCATGCACGCAGCGAAGTTTAGATATAGAAATAAGATAAATAGGTAGAAATATAGAGGACACGTCTTTATTCTATTCGCTTCTGAAGTCTGATATGAGTATGGAGAAGTTGCCCATACTGCTGGGCGTGGTTTTGTTGCAGTCGCCTCATTAAGCAACCACACTGCCACACAGGTCAACACTCAATCCTCTTAGCTTTCCCAACCAAACTCCTTGCCGTGTCGAGAACAAACAAATCCGGCCCCTTTTCACCATCCTGAATCTGCCCTTCAATGAGTTTTGCTACACTTCGGTTTGAAGTTACGGTTGTATAGCCTCGTTTCCAGCCCGTCATAAAGACAGAACGGTTAACTTGTGAGAGCTTCTGCGAGATCCGAGTCTGACACTCCGACAACTGTTCTAGATCCGACTCCGAGTAGGAAGGATCGAGTGTTCTAATCGGAAGAAGGAGATTCGAAGGAATTGTATGAAGGGAATTTGCTTGGAACCTTGCAACAAGGGATTCTGAGGATTCCTGTACCTCTCGCTCTTCATCCCAATCCTCGTCATACTCATCATTAATAGGCCTCCTCCTCTTCTTTCGCCGCTTATCTAGGATAGCCAGTGCCCGAATCTTTTCTGTGTCGGAACCAACAATCTCTACTATCTCCTCGAATCTATCCCTAGCTGTCGCCGTACAGACCATTCTTCGTCCCGCCAGCGCTGGAAGCAGCAAATTTGGTAGTAATGCTAGATCCTTTTCAAAGTCTAACTGCCGTAGTATTGCGGGGTGAAACCGAGATTCTACTTCAACATGTTGGTTTGAGAGATCTGAGATCAATGCTAGAAGGATCGTGCAATCTATATTCAGCACCTCAGAAAATGAGGCATAACGGCGAGAATCCGATAGTTCGAGGCTCTGTAACATTGATTGCAGGGTAGGCTTTGGTGATATAAGGTCTAAATCTGGTCCGCATTGGATTCGAGCGCCCGTTGCGAGAAGTGTTTCGAGAAAAGTATTGATTTCGGGGGAGTCTGAAGAGGGGTGAATATTTGGAAGGAAAAAGAGAATTGTTGGGTGGAGATATTGAATTCTTATTTGCTCGGCGGCTTGATGGAGAAGCCTAGCTTGTTTGATCAACGAGACAGAAGACGTCGCGAGTTTAGCAGATGCTGGCTCTGCCTGTCTATAAGATTCTGCTTCGTTATCGGATGTATAGAACTCGGATGTTTCTTCCCAGCCAGCTTTTGCGATTTCATGGAGGACTCGATTGTTCGTTATTGTTGATACCTTTATCCTATACACGACATTATAATTAGCCATTGCTTACAGAAGATGCCACTGGTTGTGTTTCGTGACTCGCAGGACTTTGTACACTCGCACCATTGTAACCCGTTTTGGCCAACTACATCCACCGACACAGATGACTTTTTGCGCTTCCCCCGCTTCTTAGTATCTTTTATTGTTTCTCCTGGTTCGGTAAGGGTGAAAGATTTTGTGAGCCCCTTGATACCCGTAGTAGATTTTGCGGCAAGCCAGACAGCTTCCAAGTAAGACAAATTGGAGGATCTTAGCGTATGCTGTACTTTGGAAGATGCTGGTGGCTCAAACATTAACTGCAGAGAATCATTATATTAACACAACCCGCACCTCAGACCGGCAAAAAATAAAAATAAGTACAACAGGCATTTAAGACAAATATACACGCGACCCCAAACTAGGCCACGGAAAAATTCCAACATACCATCTGGAGTCCCCTCAACTCGCTCCTGACACTTCCCTGAAAGTGACGTAACTCCACCCCCTTCTCTAGTTTGTTTCTCCTCAGCGATCTTTGGAAAGCCTCTACTTCATCCAGTAGCAGAGTACAGCGATCCACCAGGTCCTCGGCCTCCGGGTTCAAGGGTCGCCCATTCTCTTGGTTTTCGCCATCCGAAGAATCTCCTGCGAAATCAAACTCCGAAGATTTATCCTTCACGGGATCCATAGCTAGCTGAATTGGTAAGGGTGAAGAAAAACTAGTGTGGGTGATGTTTTGGGGTTGGTGGGTTGAGGCTGAAATTGTTGTAGCAGTCTCTTTGGGTGGTGTAGCCATGACAGCAACCACCCGATTGAAACATAAACTATCACTCGGTATCCAGCAGGAGTTATCTGTTGGATATATGGTATATATCCATAGGCTTCCTAGTGTCTCATTTGGTACGTCACTACTCGGGATACCGAAGACGTTTGGTATAGTCTATACTGCTAAAGGGGGTTGCTCGGGCCGATCTATTCGGTGCCCAAAGAGCCCCCATAAACCTGTTTATATATGACTCCATAGGGAGTATATATATGGAGCTCTTCTCCCGTTCGTCTATTCTGTTTTCCCTTCACTAGTTTACTGGATAGTCAATATATCAGATCTATTCATTATTTCAACATTATCCGGCTCATTTATTTATTTATTTGTGTATTCAATAGGGTTATCTAGCTCATAAGCAAGACATCTATCGCATCTGCCTAGTTCGAAACAATTCATATTCGTAATAAAGACATCAATGAGCGATTAATAACACGCAAAGCCCGCATAAAATTCCTTGCTCCGGAAAAACCCATCAATGCCCGCACGAACCCCGAATTCTGTTCAAGAAACAAATCCCACCAACTTAAAAATAAAATAAAAATACCGAATAACTCCGTCCTCCCGGCGATGCGAGTACAATCAATGCCACCATTATACCGCCTTTTTGCTTATAACCTAAGCATTGGCTCGTACCTCTCGTACCTCTCGTAGGTAAGACTCTTGCAAAAATCTCCCCTTGTCATCTGAAACCTTCCTCCTGAACATCCCCAGGTCTTGTAGCAGATCTGCCAACCTTGATTCCATTTCATCTCTCTCTTCTTCTTCCCCTTCACTATCATCGTATTCCTCGAGCTCTTCCTCTATCTGCTCCTCGCCCTCGGCGCCGATGCTAGTTCTTCTCGATGGTGGTATCACAGCTGGTATTGGATTCTTCAGGCTATCCACTGCAAGCCTTAAATGTAGCCTCAATGCCTCATTCTGTGTCTGTAGCGCTTTAATTTTGCACTCTGCAACCTGTCTTGCCTCCTCCATTTTGCGTTGCATTTTCTCCACCTCGTTTTGGTACATCTCCAGCTGCTCGCTTTGTATGTCGTTCTGCTTTTTTGTCATAGTGACCTGGGATACGGAGAGTTGCAATGCACGAATAGTCTCTTGCATCTCAGCAATCTGGGCATCACGTTCAGCGGCAGAAACGTGATCCTGGTTGATGACAGCGCGGGTGCGGATCCGTTTAGCCTGGTCGGCATAGCGAAGTGTAGAGAGGGTTTCGTCGTAATCGGAGGGAGATATACAGGCTATCATCGCGGTTTTAGAGTTGCCCCCAAGAGAGTCTTTCAGAAGCCAGGTCAGGATCTAAAATATAGAAAGTTAGAGTTACTTCCCTCGCCTATCTAGCGGAGTAAAAGTGGCCAACTACCGAGTCACGGTATGGAACAACTTCTCTCTTCTTTCTGCTACCCCTCGGGCCGTCATCTGCCAATGCTGCTATCACTCGTCCTAAAGTTGTGAGTGATTTGTTGATATTCGATCCCTCCCTCAATCGAGCACCAGTAGCACCGGTCGAATTCGCCCTCTCTGAGCCAGCCAAATCCACCAGGCTGTCGTAGATCATTAGCTAGCCGTTTTTCATTACCCTTAGAATAAATCTTACCGAATTCTTGCTACCCTCTCAGTCGTTTCGTCTGTATCCATATCATGATGAATTTGCTTCAGCACTAGAGTGAACACCGCGTGACTTCTACTACTAGTATCGTTCATTTTTGTGCTAGCGATAGTCCTATTGTTGTCTCCCATCTTCATCCATTTCAAAATTTCTCCAATATTTCGGACAGGAACCTCAGTGAGATCTTTAATATAAGGGCCCTCTGTTGGTGATTCACGGACTTTGAGGTAGTAGGGCGTCTCTCGGCGAGGTACCAAGAGATCACGGACATGCTCGTTATAAACCTCAAAATAGGAAACACGGACAGAGTAATTTACGCTGGGGGAGTTGTTGGAATCTATTCTCTCGAAAAGATCGCGGCAAGTGCGTGGGATGAGGCCAGGGTGCTCTGGAGTGCCCATCTTCATGAAAAATCGCTTGTCAGTTGAACCTCCGAAAAGCAAAGACTTCGACAAATCAAACCATTGAGTAGCTCTTCCCAGCCCCTGTTTGACCATATGCGAAGATGCAAGTATGGTAGCCCTCGAAATTGTGGTCCAAGAATTCCTCCCCGAGTGTATTGTAGACATCATCTTGATCTGCGTAATGATCATCATCGCGGTCAAAACTCCAAAAGGAGTTATCAAACGTGAACTCTTTTTTCTCCACGATTTTTCTGCTGTTCACCTTTCCAGCAGATTCCAGTGGTGGATAAAGGATAGTAGATTGATTTCGAGGATCCATTTCGATTAAATTAGTTGCTCCTCGCTCGATTTCTAATAATGTACGGACATTCCTGATAAGCTCCAGCTTAGAACTAACCAAGGAGCAGCACACAAACCTCGAGGAAGAAAGCCGCGGACTCTAACAACAACTTTAACATTCCCGCCGCTCTGGTTGCCGATTTCACTAGGCATTTTCTGTGGAACCGCTTCCCGCGAGCGTAGCGATGCACTAGAAGCGGACGTTTTGAGTGGATGATGAGGGACTTCGAGGAGAAAAGAACGGGCTTCGAGGGCCATGTTAGACCCAATGGGGGTTCCTGGTGGAGATGCCCTGCTAGACATGGTGAACTGTAGGTAATGGGTGAGAATTTGGAGGACGTGAGGGATGAACGAAGCTGTGTGCAAGTTGCCGCATACCCAGCTGTTTTTGGAGTTTTGGTGGGACTGTTGCTGTGCTGTTCCTGGATTATCAATATTTACCTTTCTCTCCTTTAGGACTAGTATGCCAAAGCAAGGATCTCTCCAATAAGATTACCCGGCTGCATCTCCGCCCCGCCACCTATTTGCCCCGCCATTCGGAAGAGCGTACAACCGCATTCTTTCCAACACCATGGACACGGTCTCTAACCATCATTCGCTCGCGAGCATCCTGATCTCCCTTGCTGAATCGAAGGAAAAGAACAGAGAACTTTCACTCGCTGGTCATGTAGCACAGCATTTACAGACCTCTCATGATCATGGAGAAAAGGCCGTGTTGGCCGAAGTATTGGCAACGTTATTGTCGAAATGTGAAGATGTATATATTTATCAAAATTCTGACTCCCAGAACCACAGAGAGAGCTCTACTGATTCCTGTCTTCTGTTTGGATTTCTAGAAATATGCAGAAGATGCGCTTAGCAGATTCATCCATACTCTGGTCTCTGCAAGTAGTGGCTCAGATGAAACAAAACATAAGAACTTCCAACTTGGAGCCCAAATCGCATTATCACTGCCTAATGTATTGGCCAGCCTTGTTCAAGGAGCTCATGACTCAATTATAGCGCTCTTGCTTTCAGCTTCGAGGGCTCATGTTGCTAGCGATGATGCATTCGAAGTTGATTTCGAACAGTTCATAAAAAGTCATCACTCCTTAAAATCGAATCTCGAACACCCCAAGGATTTTGAATCCTCCAGTCTCCCAGACATATACAACATTGTTACCGCATACTTAAATTTCTTAAAGGTTGTCCTGCTTACAGAGATTGCATCGGCCGATTCAACGGAAATAGTTGCTCATCACCTTAGCGCACTACCGACTCTCATTCCTCCTCTAATGGGATTAAGGGATAAGAATATTTCAACGTTATCGTGTCATGTTTTCCGACTGCTTCTTAGAAAACTTGATATGCTTTTACCGGAAGGAAGCTCGGAGGTGGGCGCAAAATTACTATATAACCCTAACCCTAGTCATTTATATTCTAACCACGGGTTCTATTCTTAGATGATTCGGAGGGTTATTGAAATTCTTCTAGAAGCCCCTTCACATATCGATTTGGCTTTTAGCACCTGGTTATGTTGGGTATCCCTGAGCGGTACTACATCCCGTCCATCACAGAAATCGTTGGAGGACGACAAGTACTGGGCACAATTACAGGTTCGTGCAAAAGAACATTTTTATCTGAAGCCAACGAGAGATTACTCATGATAATCTTCAGATTGGCCTCTCAACTGGATTTAACGAGCGTCGAAAATTCTGCCTCTATATCTTAAATTCCTCCCTTCGGTTAGCCTCGAAGCCAATCAATAACAAATTTCTTAAATACGACCCATCTTCGGCAAAAGACTCAGCAGCATGGGCCAAATACTCTACCATGATTGAGATTATTTCACTATCCACCTCCACCAACCAATTCCTTGCAGCAGTCCCCGATATCCGTCGTCTCCTGAATCCACTTTCACCCATATATGGGAGCTGGATCGTGGTACTAATGACACTTGGATTAACTTCTTCATGTGGGCCGCTGCAAAAAGCGACCTGGGAGTTTCTCCTAAGTCTTGATAGTGCCGCACTAGGAAAGTTGCTAGACAATGAGAACGGGAGTTTTATCAACGATGTGTTTCTACCATACTCGATAGCAGCGCACCATTTCTCCGTTCGGAGAGGAAACGACAGTCGTTGCGAATATGGCGATAAACTCTCTAACTTTTTAAAGAAGATGATTATCCAAAGTCAAAATGCTACCAGATTTTTGAAATTTTTAGATGCCAGGCAGGATACCATATTTGCACCAGCAAGAGTCTTTATTTTAAAGGGTATCGTAGATGGGGTGGCAAAAATTTCAAGTGGAAATGGCTTCGGAAAAGAGGATCTTTTAGTAATCGTGAGAATATCAAAGATGAAGAGATTGTAAGACTTCTTTTACCCGAGCAATTTAGTATATGATGAAAATTGACTAACAGCTAATAGTGCTCTTATGAAAACTGATTTATGCATTTCAATGTGCTTTACACTTCTATTATCGACAAATCTGGAACGTGTTGGTTTGGAAGTGTTCTTTGAGTATGTAAATACCTCCTTTAATCCAATGCCTAATAACAGCTGACGAAATTGATATCCAGTGCTCTGACAGAAATTTTTGCCGAGAAGGAATATTTGATTACTTCCACTTTTGCGAAATCACTAAGAGGGTTCTTAAGCATTGATAAACCACAGAACGAAGATCTAAACCCCCATTTTCATCAATTAAGAACCTTATCTTTGGCTTTAGATACAGCAAATGATCCACCATCGAAAATCATATTAAAAATAGCCATTCTCCTGACTCTCATAAGCGAAGGAAGCGATCGAGGAAACGGGTTTGATCTATTCATTAAAGGCCATATACAGGCTCCACTAAGGTGATTAAGGTTTAAGTTTAGGTCATCAATTATAGACTAAATCTTCAATGCAGGATGGATAAAAGAAAAAATAAGTTAACTGTCCGGTTACTTACACAGCTTTTCGGTAGCAAAGGGCTCGTGGGAGGTACGATAAACGCCCCGCTTTTTGCTCGGATGAATTCCTAACATATATTTATCCAGAATGGCTACAGAGCCCAGACTCTCAAGAGATACTAACAACAAAAGTTGAGGAAGCTATCAGCTATTTTTTGGAGAATCCTGAGGAAGGGGAGTACGTAACTGAATTAGCTAGTCTCCTTCACCACCAAAGAGAGAACAAAGTTCTCAATCTTGCTAGCACCGAGAAGGTGTTGGCTCTCGCCCAAAAAGCATGGTCGTTTGTATGTATGTTGCAGAGCTATGGTAAATTCGATCTAGCAACCGAGAAACTTAGGGGCGAGCTTATGGCAGTTTGTGATGCTGCTGGATCTGCTATGGAAGATAGTGGGGATAAAGGTAATGTGCAGACAGCATTTGTGACTAGGGATGAAGCTTTAAACTTGCTCGTAAAAACTCCACTGCCAACATTTGACCAAAATAAACACGAAAAGTAGGTACTATATATATATACAGCAAAGCAAGTGGTACAGCACGGAGCTAATGGAAGTCAATTCATAGCACCATAAAACTAAGGACGACTGCAAAAAAGTTATATTACGCCTACAGTTTATTAGATATATCAGTCCGTCAATCCTCGGAACATGAGGTAACACTTAATATTTTCCAGTGAACTCAATGGTTTACTGATCTTTTGCATAGTTAAGCCATGATTTTGTCAAACTCTTTTTCAACACAACGAAAAAGATACTCCGTTACATCAATAAGGGCTCTCTACTAAGAGTTCTTGGATGTATGAGGACCGTATTTCGCAGCGCTTCTGCGGTTGTGGGATCTTATCCTGAGCTAGACTCCCTGGTGCGTGAACTATGGGAGTGCGCACACATAACAAGTCCTGTTGCAGAGGAATCCCTCCTTGAGGTCAGCTTAATCAGGACTGTGTTCGACACATCTATTATTTGTGCAAGTTTACAGACAAACGAAGCGTTGGCTGAAACTCTTTCGAATGTTAATATTCAACCATCCCGATCAGATTCTCATCCCACCTAAAAACGGCTGCTAATTTCCGACAGATCGGTAAAGAGATTATTAAACTATGCAAAGGAAAGAGATCACTTGCCCCCGCATTTGCAAAAACCCTCCGCCAAGGATATCTCAACTCTCCAGTTGTCTTCTGCTCCTGCAAATGGACTCTTGACATATTAATGAATTTTATCAACTTCACTCCAAGTAGAGAACCAGAGTTTATTGTTGAAAGTTCGATGGCGAGGATCTTTGATGAGATTTTCCCTGAGCGGTTAGTACTCCTTTCAATACTATACGATCCCTCGCTAATAAAATGTATATAGGAACCATTACGAGCTATACTACGGGGAAAAGGAAGAAATGGCACAAGTCTACATATTTGATATTCTATCTAGATTCGACCCAAGCAATCTCATTGAATCAAAGTTTGCGAATGCTCTGAGAAATACGGTTTACAGTCTTTGGACGTTAAACAAGCCAGGAATGCCGGTATATAGCAAGTGGAAAAAGGTATATCAAACTTTCGGCGATGCTTGGTTTTTATTATAATAGCTAAGATTAGGAAGACTTCCCAATTGCAGACCTTGTTGATGCTTGAGCGATTTATTACAGCGGACAAGAGCGATTTATTTCTGAACACAGTTATTCCAACCCTATGCAATGAACCGCACCCGAGATACCGTTTTCTTTTTGAGGTAAATTCCTCGAGACGCAATTCTCAAAGGAATCTTTTGGTTGACTATTTTAGTGGATAATCGCATTGTGTATTATACGTTTCCCGCAGAACCGAGACTGTTTATGGAGGTAGGTCTATTCAACATCGTGTGCTTTGATGTCTCACTTATTCACTCATGTTCAGACATCTTCAAGCCCCTGAAAACCCGAACCCAAAATTACAGGCGTCACTGTTGCGGGTCGCTATCATGGTTGCTAGGGAACTTCAAGATGATTTGAATGAGAAATTTTACCTTGAGGTTTACACCCCCATCCAAACTACTTACAAGTACTAAACTATCAAAGCTTCTATATACGGTCATTCCTCTTAGCAACAACAATAAAGTTGCTGTCCGTCACCAAGCTACATCTATGGTTCTTGAGCTATGGGACGATCTCACGCAGTGGTAGCTATTTTGTTTTCGGCCCTTTTAATTCTGCAACTAACTTTAGTAGGCAATACTTAAGAGATAATATCATATTTCAACGCCTCCGTCAGTCGATACTCAACTCAGAGTTTTTTAAGCAAGTAACTGCTGCGGGGAAGATGGAAAACGAGCGAACTTTCAATCCGAAGTCAAATTATACCCTTGCGGGCATCTTCTCTGGGAGCTATCTCCTCGGAGGAGATGAAGCAGATATTATTCCTCTAGAGTTTTTTGCTTCCATTAGCGATCAAGATGCCAAGAAGGCTAGTTTCATACCTGTCGGCACCGTTCAACAGCTAGATGATGGTAATAAGAGAGTAGAGTATACAAAGATAGAGGATGATGCGCTTGTTGAAGCACCACTTCAAACGAAGAGTGAGTCATGGGACGCAAAGGCTCTTATCGATGTGAATGAGCATCAGAGGAATGGAGCTCGTTCTCACAGAGACGGTAGATTGGATATCATCGTCATCGCTTCTCTCATCGAAAACGCCTATAACCTTGGCGGCTTATCCAGGGTGTCGGAGATCATGGGTGTCAGCACTCTTTGCTTCCATAGCAAGGATGTCTTGAAGTTAAAGGATTTTACTTCAGTCTCCGTGAGCTCTGAAGTGTGGCTTCCGATTTTGGAACTTAAAGTGGCAAACATTCCGGAATTTATTCGTGCCAAAAAGCTCGAAGGATATTCAACGGTTGGGGTGGAACAGACAGACAGAAGTATCATCTTGGGAAAGGAAGGCTACAAGCTCCCTAGGAAGGTGGTATTGCTGTTAGGGAGTGAAAAGTTCGGCATTCCGGCAGAGTTTCTCGCTGAGCTTGATCTTTGCGTCGAAATCAACCAAAAGGGCGAGACAAGAAGCATGAATGTTCAGACTGCGGCTGCAGTCGTGTTGTATGAATTTTGTCGACAATTTAGTTAATAACTCCTACTATGTCAATTATTTTTTTATTTCCAAGAACGTATAAATGCCACAGAGTACAATAGATCTGCTCGAAGCGATATTCGACAAGAAAAAGGTTCATGGTTTTGCTTTCATGCCCTATCCGAATCTGACCAACAAAGTCAACCACACATACCCTCAAGTCTAAGCTTATATGCTTTTCTAGTAGGGCGGAATAGAAGAATAGGGGATACAATGGGACAGAAATGGATCATATATCGATATAATACTCACCATTGATTTTATATTTCCACAGCAGATGATAGAGGTTTACCTTTCGATTAACATAATATTTGCGATATATAAACCCTAACCAGACAGTTTTACTTTGCTAAAAAATAAGTCCAGTTAAGGTCTTGGGTGTATTGTACAGACTTTTCTTGAAATAAGCCGTTGCCCAATATTAAATAAATAAAGAAAACGCGAGTACCATAACCTTCGGGTTGAATGTACCTAATGAATAAACAGCAACAATAAAGAAAACGTCGGCTAGATCCCAAAGAGCATTGTCGCCATAACCTACGGTGCATGCGAGTATGAAACATTACTACTATTGTTATTGCCAAAAAGCCCTAACAATAGTTGTACCTAATGAATAAGCAGACAAACAAACAAGCCCAAAGATTAGCTGCGAGCGAGTGATATACCGTGATTAAATCACAGGTGCGGTGATATAGCTCATAGCGGCAGTACGATGTGTTGCTAAGAGATATCCAATCTTCGACTCACCGCCCTCACAATAGCAAATATGTCGAAGGCCTAGTGATCAAAATCCCGGTATAGGTCAAAACTCAGAGAGTTAGGAAACTCTTCAAACCAAACAAAGTAAGAGGAGGGAGGCGCTTCGCCCCAGGATGTATGACACTTCAAAAAGTGGATATGGAGTGGTAGACGTCTGCCTTAAATTCGCTCCTAAAATTAAAACGAGGGCAAACTACAAAAACGATATCTCATGGGAGTGTAAAATATCTCATGGGGCACACGCAAGCTAGGGAACTCGGGAAGTAATTTTTTTAAAATTTTTGATATTTCTTTTCTCCCCTCGTTGCAGATAGTTAGATGTCAATTCAATACTCGGTGCGACCTCCCACGATAATTAACTCTAACGTAACACTCCGCACAGCGAGAAAGAAGAAAAAACAGGTGGGAGATTCGTAGAAGAAAAGAAATACATACACGTGCTTCCTTTCTCCCCTTTTTCGCCCCTCAGTCGGAAAAAATAGAACATGTAAAAGCCATCCCAAACACAAAGAAAGAAAAGGAGAAAAAGAGAAATTCGATAAATTCATTCCAACGTCGCAATTCTTTTAGGCAGGCAAGAGGAAATAGAGTGGGGGGAATACCGACAGGAAGTGAACTGGGGAAAGCTTTTGGAGAAGTGACAGGAATCCAAGAATACGTGCGGGGAAAAAAAAGCAAAAGGACATGAAATAACCCCAACGCTCTAACTTTGTTATTCCAAAAAAAGAAAATTCACAAAAGAAGAGAGAAGAGAGCAAAAAAATTGTCCTTTTTATCAAGATCTCTAGGGAGCTACTGGTACTCTACCGCCATTCGCACCGCGGCCCTTCTTAGTCGATACAGTGGACCATCCGTCTGCAGCCTCCTCAGTATTAGCCTCTTTTGGCTCCGCTTTTCGCCAACTAGCCGTCCCCACCTTAGAGGGTCTGACTTCCACCACTTCTTCCTTCTTTTTTGGAGCGGCAGCAGAAGCTAGAGCCACTTCTTCATCCGCCTCGCCCTCCGCGGTAGTGCCTTCGGTGGCTCCGGATGCTCTCCTCAAAAGAGCAAAGTTCTTGGCACCGGTTGGCGTTGCAGCTCCACTCCTATCACCCTCACTCATAGCAGTAGGACGGGTTTTCTTCTCCTCCTTAGCTCGCTCCTCCCTAGCCTTCTCCTCCTTAGCTTTTCTAGCAGCAACAGCAGCGAGCCTCTTCTCCTCAACCTCTTTCTCTCTTTGAAAAGTATCGATAGGCCTAGCAGCACCGAAAGGATTCGGCTTACTGGAAGAATCGCTGGTGGCTGAAGCTAGAGCTGGTTCAACGGGGTGTTCACTGCGCTTCTTGAGCTCTAGTCTAGGACGGGTGGTTTGCTGGGCAATTGGGCTTGACGGTGCAGTAGCAGTTCTCTGAACGGGTGGGGGATCCGGACGGGCACCTCTACGCCATTCGTTATCCCTTTCCGGGGCAGTTGGTTGTCTATCAAGAGTTGGGCGTTCACGGTATTCTCTCCTTGAAGACCCCTCAGCACCAGCTGGCGCTGGAGAGCGCCTCCTAAATTCGCGCGGCTCACCGCGTTCACTGCGGTCACCGCTACGAGGACGGCTACCATGCTCACTACCGGTAGGAGTCGAAGGCGGAAGAGGTCCAGTGCGTTCCCATTTATCCAAGCCGCGTACCCTGTCGGATGATTCGTATGCACTTTGACGACGCTCGCGGTCTCCAGATTCACTACCCAAGCGATCACGGTCACCACGGTCACCAAAGCCACCACGATCACCGCGTTCGCTACCTCGGCGAGGGGGACCTTCGAGGGCGGGGAGAGGACCAGTGCGACGCCATTCTCCTAAAGTACGTTCATCACCGCGATCCTTCGCTATTTTGAGCGTTAGTCTATCCACACCCGTAATTTAATGTAAGAGGTCCGGGTGTATTACGTGGATCAGCAACGTTAATCCTGACGTTTCTGCCAGAGAGTTGGGCTCCATTCAGCTCCATGGCCGCGATCAATCCAGTCTTGGAATTAAATTCGACATATCCGAAACCCTTGGGGCGATCTTCAATTTTATCGCGAACAAGCCTTACGCTCATGACATCGCACTGGGAGAAAAAGTCGGAGATCTCGTTCTCCGAGACATCAAAAGAAAGATTGCCGACATGGGCTGTATAGGGAGGCTTGTCGGGAATAGGAAGCTGCTCGCGAGGGGGAAAACGCTCGTCACGGTCGTCTTTGCAGGAAAAGCATTAGATCCTGACCACCAGGAGGATAACAAGAAAACATACTTCTGGAGAAACCACCGAAATCGCGGCCGCCGGAACCAGAATCACCATACTCACGGCGAGCATACCCGGTAGGTCCACGGGATTCTAACGGAGAATGTCAGCATTGATCGATCAAAAATAAGAATCACACCATGACACTGTTAAACTGACCAGAGGCTTTGACCTAGATCAGCCTCTGCTAGACAAACCAAAGAAACATTGAAAATGTACATATAAAAAGTAAAATTTAGGTTAGTACATACGGGCAGCAGGCATATCTTCCATTTCATCAGCCCAGGAGCCAAGAGCTATATAGCATAAAATTAGCACCACTCTAGAGATGAAGCAAGAGCCATTTTCCATCAATCCCATGCAGGAATTCAGGGTTTGGGGGGGGAAGTGCAGCGACATACACTCATCAGTGAGGAAATCTCCGAGGCTCATCGTTACTTTCTTATTTTTAGGAGGTGCTGCAATATATCGTTAGTATAAATATTAAGATTCATGGCTATCAATTCACGAGGGGGGATGGTTGGCGGTGGTGCCTGGCAGGGAGCGGGAGCGGGGCGGTGTGGGGTGGAGGGGGGATGAGATGTCAATGCGTGCGTACCCATGATTGCGAGGGCAGCGAACGCGCTCTAAAAAGGAAAGCGCGTTTGCTGTCAAGGGAACTGGTAAGCTAAAGGGAGCGAGATCCTTTAGCAGAGACTGGTGGTGTTGGGGGATTGGATTGATTTGAGGTTGAGGCAGCGAGACGAGACGAGACGAGACGAGAAGAGGAGTGGAAGCGGGGAGGGGGGAGGGGCAGAGCAGAGCAGAGCAGGGCGGTAGTTCTCTGGGCGAGAGAAGAAGGGAAGAAAAAGAATTGGCAGATAGAGGACGATGTTGTGGTTGTGGGAGACGACGTTGCAGAAGACGGACTAGACCAGGACGAGGCAGCGAGCGAGAGAGTAAGGCAGGCAGCCGGACGAGAGAGACGAAGAAAAAAAGTAAGACCAGACGGCGATAACCCTAACTTGCATGAATCTATGTGGCTCGCTTCTGGACCAACTGCGTCTGCTGCACACATACATATGTATATCCTACATCCCTCTGCCGGTGCTTGGATAACATACAGCAGCTGGGAATACATCTATCTGCCTGTCTGGGACAGAAGCTCACATGTATGGCGTCTCGGATCAAAAACATCTGCACACCAAATCGATAAAAAGCGACGAGACTGTTTTGAACAGCCAACTTGCAGAATTTTACAGGCCACCAGGAGTTTGCCAACAGCCTAGGGTTGGGGTTAGAAACCCCCCGTCTGTAGGACTTAAACCACCACCACCACCACCACCACCAAACTCCCACATCAGATCAACAAACGCCAATTACCACCCTCTTACTCCTTCAATCCCCCCCTCAATTCCGGATTCAAACCATCTCTCCTCGGTAATCACACAAACAGACTGCCATGCAGCTGCCAACAGACATCCCCGATCCAGTCCTCAGCCCTGCCCTCAAGGTGGGTGCAGTAACCGGTCCGTCTTAACACTCGCTCGGCGCACGTATCAAGCATCGCTCACGGGCTTACTTTTTTCTGTACGGCGGAATAGGCGTGGCGGGTATGGTAGTGGGCGGTGTAGGCGGCATTCTACGAGGAAGCCAGACCGTAGGGCTGTTCTCAATACTCACCGGAGTTAATTGTGCCGTTCTCGGCACGTCATTTTGGGGTGTGTGGTCTCCTCCGTGACCTGCGAAAAGGGTGCGGGCCTGGACCTAACTATATTCCTTGCAGCTACCAGAGCAACTATGCTCCGAGCTTTGCGGGACCCTGAGGCACCACCGCCTCGGCCACGAGAGAAAGCATATGTGAGTGGTGCCTCTGGGGCTCTCGCTGGGAGCTTTGTTGCACTTTTAACGGGTATGAAAGCTTTACCCCGGAAAGGCCTACACAATATCCTTATCCTAATACTAACTACCTTTTTCTCTCACCTCCAGGTAAACCCCGTTCTGTCGTCCCCGGCGCAATAGTTTGGGGCCTTGTCGGCCTCGCTGGCCAGTCCGCCTACAACATCGCCGACGCTCGCCACTCCCAGTCCGTAGCCGAAAGCCAACAGAGGGGAAGTACAGGCGGACCAAATTTTTGGGACCGTGCCATGCGTTCAAGGTTGAGCCCCGTCACGAAGCTAACGGCCGAGGAATATGAGAACCTTCTTCAGAAAAAACTCTTGGTTTTGGAGGCTGATCTGGCTCTCACCAACGAAGAAATCGAGAGGCTGGAGAGGATGAAACAAGATCAGGAGAAGGCAAAGAAAGATCGATGAATTTATCAATTACCGCTAGAGATGCCTGTAGGCACCCTAAACAACCAAGATTTATGCCCAAAAGGACCATAAGTTTATTCAAGGCGCGACTCATTTTCTGTGCCTAGTACCTCTGTAAATACGATATCTATATACTCTTATAGCTATAACCTACCCGTCCCATCAAAAACAGTTTTTATTTCATTGGGTATATTACCAGAATCAGACGACCACCGAATCACGTGCTAGGGTTTGACCTAATCATATTGCTTTTGTGGTCCACAATTTCACATCACCTATTCTGCTTATCTGCCGTGTGCTAGAGATTTCTAGTCGTGCATCTGCAGCTATCCTCGGCCAGTTGCTTCTATCGATGCAAGAAAGGTGTTTACTTTTTTGACGTTCGTTTATTGCTTTTTTTTTCGTTTCGTGTTTGTGACTCCTATGTGATTATGGGCGCTGTATATTAGGAGCCGAGTGATGTTTCATGATTTAACACGCTTCTGTAGCCCGTAGGTAGGTGTCCAAGGGAGCAAATCTTACGGGCTTGTTGGCAATTTGTGTTTGAATATCTAGCTAACATAGGTAGGCGACTATGGGAGGTTCGAGTTATTTGAGGCTATACTGGAGTCTACTCCCTCGGTTCTTGTGGCATACTGCGCGCTCTGCGTGCTGGTGGCTAGTGCACTACGGGTGCTAGGGCAAGTTTGTGGACAGGAGGTGGTGCAACTCTCTTCCCGGGGGTTCAAACTCGTTTGAATTTCATCATTTTGCCAACTAATTTACGTTGGTATCTAATACATAGCACTCTTAATCCGTAAAGCGGTTTTATCAGGCCTCTCAGGGAGTTGTGGAGAGGAAGAATAATCAACATCTCTTGCTCGCACCGCGACCTGTCCACAGACTTACCCCGACACCCGTAGTACTGTATATCTCCAAAAGAAGAGCCCGGGGCTATTCCAAAAATCCAGGCCAAAATACAAAAATAAGATGGTGATGGCTGTCGTAGGTGTTGTTAAACGAATCTATATGATTGGTCCTAAAAAAAATTTGATGTCGTCTTTGCCATCCAACGCCATCCATCGCTCCGAATAAGACATAGGAACTACTTACCTGGCGAGTGTTTTTAGCTAGGATTTTTGGAATAGGCCCGGGCTCTTCTTTTGGAGATATACGGTACTTGGGCCGAAACTAAATCAAGCTCACTGGAATTCCATACTTTTTCTAGCTAGCTTGGTTTGGTGTTCAGCACCTAGCATTCTTGATTCATTTGCCATGCTTATCAGGGAGTTGTGGAGGGAAGAAGAAACTGGGATCTCTCACTCTAGTAGGTACTCTACTACGGTCGCAGGGTAAGTCTGATGACAGGTGGCGGTGCAGCTCTTTTCTCAAGACTCAAGCCCGCTTGAATTCGATGCTTCTACCAGAAAACTGGCTTAATATTCAATAGAAGCATTCTTGAATAGTGTCAACTAGCCGGCTGTCTTGGGTGTATGTAGTTGTGGAGGGGAGAGGGAAATCAGTAAATATTACTCGCACCGCCACTTGTCACCAGACCTATGTCTGTACCAGCAGTACTACATGTACGGGTGTAGGGATAAGTGATTCAAAGCGGCGGTGCCCTAGGTCTAAACCAAACTCTTCTTCACACCAGTTATTACAGCGATTTTCAATCATTCTTGTATCTTCTATCTTTGTATGGTTTCCTTCCTTTTATTAACTTCGTCATGATAGTGATTTTGGGCACATTTTGTAAGTGAAGGCTGGTGCTTGCGTACCCGCAGCACCGCCACTTTGCATCACTTACCCCTACACCCGTAGTACATCTACAGTGCCAAAAAGGGGGGTGTGATTGGTGCAGCATTTTTACGGTATTCTAAAAAATGCTGTATTAACTCCGTAACGCTACGGGATTTGTCAGCAAATGCAGCAGCGCTGCAGAATTAATCCAGCATTTTCTAAAAATACGGTAGTAGATCCACCCCATTTTTTGGTACTGTACGTATCTCCATGGCAAAGATTTTGTTAGCGGCCAGCTCAACCGAAGATCATCTTTCCCTGCAAAACCGGGAGAGGGAGGCTCAAGTAACCTTACACCTCGGGATGAACCACGATGGCGCCAAGACGGCGAGATGTGCACGCGAGGCTCACAGCCTCAACGGTGGACATCAACACTGGTTGAGAAGCTTGTCTCCTTGCGGTAGAGTAGAAAGGGTGTTGAAGAGCGAAAAAGCTTTTCATCTAGAACGCCATGCGAGTATTGCGGACACTGCCACTCGACGTGCTCTGCGCACTAAACATGAGCGATGTGCGAAGCAAACGACACGGAAGAGAAAAGGGTGCAGGTGCATGCAGTCTGCGCAGAGAGGGGGGATTTCGCGTTCGTGGTGGCAGTCAGCGTGGAGCTTGCACTGTAATAAATACCCGTTGAGGCTACTTGTGTTATGTAGCACTCTCTCACCTCGCACAGAAGCTTCGACGCAAAGCGGGTTCTCGGGCAGAATTCTTCGGCTGTTCGATAGAGTAGAGTACATACCTGTTTCATTTTAGCTCTGTTTATTTTATTTTTTTATTTCCCAGCTTCCTTTCTTCCGTCTTTCCCCTGCATGCTGGGGTCCGCGCATCGGAATTTAGATCTGTACAACTTCCGGCCCGGTTCCTAGGTACCCTCATAGCAACCACTTTGACACTTTCGAGCCTCCCTGACAAACACCACACGCCACAACACCCCCCCCAGACTCTGTTTATCACACTCTGGGAATACATTTTCTATATCATACACCAACTATGAACCCTAGCTTATAATACGAATCATAACATCCACTTCAAAGACACCAGGCGTTTCCCGCACGCGAAGCGGACCACCGGTCCTTCAAGAGGACGAAGAAGGAGAAGGAGAAGGAGAAGGAGGAGGAGGAACCCACCACCACCCTTGGGAATTGACACCAAAAGAGAGAGAAATATAGTGCTGCAATGGCTACCGCGTATCACTTTCCGACATTCTTGTTAGCTGTCGTGGTAGTCGTATACCTAGCTACTTTCGTTCTCTTCGCCATCCTACGGATACTCACGGGGGTCTCGGTTCAACGGATTGGGTACCTATCATTTAAGCGGATAAGCTATGAACCCACGGATGGCGTCAGACTAGAGGTACGGAAGTTGGGGCTGCTACTGCATAGGCCGACGTTCGCTCAACCCACGTGGATCAGTATCGTTGTATCGGATTCACAGGTGTCGGTGGATTTGAAGAAGATGGAGGAAGAAGACACGGAAGCGGACAACACGGACTGCCGAACTACAAAGCCACGGGCTAGGAAAGATACGCTGAGGAGAGGGAGCAACGCGGTGGCTGCTCCGGCAATTCCCCAGAAAAGCCGGGCATGGGAGGGGGTTCAAAAACTACGGGAGAAGCTCAAGAAACTCCATAAACTGGTCAAGTGGTTGCAGATGGTAGATATCGTGTTTACCAACACAAGTCTGATGATATCCGATGTAGGGAACATCCAAATCGGAAGCATGACGACTATGCTTGATACGCGGCAAAAAACAGCAGACCGGAATCGAATGTTTGATCATTGTACTGATCTCAAGGAAAACCAAAAACCTGTTGAGTGGATGTTCAACGCCAGGAGTATGCTGTTCTTCCATGACAAGAAAAAGGACCCGGTGGAGATTATGGACCACTGCATGTTCAACGTCTATGGTGTTTTGGAGGAAGAGGCGGACGGAATCCGAGACGCAGCGATATCAGTCAAGTTCGGTAGGATCAATCTGCCATGTGACCAGATCCTTGGGTGCTGGGCGAAACTACGCGCAATGAAGAGGCCTAATGGGCGGAAATTGAAAACGAAAGCTCTGGGGACGAACTTGGGTACACTTGTGGAAGAGCTGGCCTCGTCGTTGCCGGGAAACCAGCCCGAGAAATTGGCAGAGATACCGATGGAGTCGAGAGAGTTCATGCAGTCTTTGCTGAAGGGTGTGAAGGAACTACAGTTTGCTATTGGATACCTTGTTATTTCGAAGACCGTCACGCGGATACAGCCCTCCGGGAAGCCTCTGAAGGTTGTGGTAGGTATGAAGGAGCTGGGAATGGATGTGCATCGTCTTGATCAAAGGTCGCCTGCACATCGAATGTACGTACATCTACCCCCTATTTGTAATGACAGTTTGCTGATAATGGTTCGTATAGGTATTTCTCGTCTGAGGATATCGCACATCAAGCCCTCCTGGCTGCAATTTCACTCTCTGTCAGTGTCGACGATGGCATCCGTCAGGATAAGATTATATATATCCCAATGGTTACGATGACAACCAAAACAACCCTCCCCTCCAAAATGATCCAACTTGTTGAGAATTCAAACCCCGATATCAATGCAAATCTCCTCTTTGCTAATATGGTGGTCACTTCCCCGTCAATCGATCTTGAGCCTAGACACTTACCCATTGTGTTGGCATTCATGCAAACAAAATCACGTAAATCTTCGTCAGGGTCCGCAGGAAAAACTTCCTTTATTTCAAAGCTTCTACCAAAGGCAAGCATAAATTTTTCGGTTCACGAGCCTGTCATTCGTATACGCCTCCCTTCAAGTGATCTCGAAAGAAGAGCAGCGGGAGGTACAGATATGCTCATCTCAAGCATGTCTTCAATTTCCGCCGTCGTCGAATCCTCACATGAGGCGGAAGGCGAAAACCACTATCGCCTCTCTTGCTCTTTCCGGATAACCTCTCACCATCTTTACTACCAAGCCTTTTCCGGCGACAAACACGATCTCCTGCAAATAGATGCATTTGATATCAGGGTGCAGGTTAGTGCCTTTCCCGAGGTCCAGGTTACAGCAAATGCCTATCTTGAGACCTTCTCCCTCAGACTTGTTCGACCAGAGATCGTTCAGGGAATCAAGCAGATGGTTGGTCAGTTCCATCGGAACGTCAAACCAGATAAACTGGGTAGGGCGCGAACAAGTGAGGTTCCAAACTTTCTTCGTCGCTTGCCGGTATGGATCGAACACTTTAGGTTGGAAGGGAGAGACTTCAGTATGGAAGTTGCAGGTATCGATGAGGAAATATCGGGTTTTACTCGCGGTACAGCACTGCAGCTTGACTCGTGGACAGTTGATTATATGGGGCGGAAAGGGGATGACCGGTACCGACCGCCGCCGCGGAGACGGGTTACGTCGAGAATCTTGACACCGGATGATACGAGAGGTTCGAAACTGCCGCCTACGGCATCGCTGAAGAATCCTACCGATGGACGGAAGCTGACCTTCCATATTCGAGGATTGGAGGGTTTCATGGTTGATTCCGAGGACTCATGGGAGCAGGACCCGTTCTTGGATATTCCTGCTTTTGATATATCGTTTTCTACATCTACGGATATCGAAGGCCCGACATTGCATATTAGCTCCCATGCCAAATCCTTCTTTTTCAATTACTCTCTGTATCGGCATTACACAGTCATTTTAGCCGCAAAAGTCCTCCAAGAAGCATTCGGGGGAACTTCAAGGCTCGACAATGAAGTTCACAAGTCACAAAAATATCATGACAATGCAGGAGTATTGGGCAGTATGGACCTCATGGATAGTCCTCTGTCCGATTCTTGTGAGCACATCAATATGGATCTCAGAGTTCACCATGTTCGCATTAAGGCTAGCATGCCTGATGACCCTCCGATGATGCTGGATATATTCGGCCTAGATGCTAGGCGTCACAAATGGGGTCCTCCATCTTTGAAAGCTAAGAACATGAGGTTATATGCAGAGTCTCCGAAGGTGACGAAGTGCTGGGTAAGATTGGTCAGCTTGAGGCAGCTTCAGGTTAACCTTAGACATGGATCGAGGAAGATTGGGGATCACCTGTATGAGCAAAAGAGTATCGATTTATCGGCCGATGCCATTCGGTTGGCGATACCGCACCAACTTATCCTTTACAAGGTGACGGATAACATCGTTAACGCTGCAAAGGCAAGTCAACAAATGCACCATCGGTTTAAGACAGGGACAAATGAGTATATATTGGAGAAGAAAGCAGCAGGAGCTAGCGAAGTTCCTCGTATCTCCTTGCGTACCAGAGCACTACTTTTAGAGCTTGAGGATGATCCATTCGAGACGCAGTTGGGGATTATCTACCGGTTGGGGCTATCGGAACAAAAGAAGCGGCTTGCCAGACAGACTGCATTTGATGCAAAGGTAAAGAAGATGAAGGAGAACGAGAGAAGGAGATCGTGGGAGACCTCCCGGAATGTACCTTTAGTGCCTCCCAAAACTGCCAACGGTGCTTCGTCTATGTTCAGAGGAAGAAGTAAGACGTGGAAACCTGATTCTACCGTACGTACAGAGTCGCCGGAGTCTAGGCCAAAGTCTGCTCACCGCGGAAGAAAGACAATGAGATACAATCCTGAGGGCGCTTCCGGATTAACTGATGAGTTTGTAGTTTCAATCGAAGATGCTTGGGTGAAACTTCAGGAACATAACTCAACCGCTTGGATCAAACGGATGAAATGGGCCCAGGAGTATCACAGTTTGAAGATGAAAGAGTCTCGAGAGTTGTTCTATGGGACCGGCGAGATTCCTTCTGACATCGATGAGACTGAGAGTATCCTCGGACTTCCAATGCGGCCTGCACTCATGGCGGGGTTCTTTAGTGATGTCGAATTTGTCGTTGATAAGCCGTCATTCGCGATGGAAGATCTACCAAGGTTCATGCATAGGGTTGGAAAAGGCCTACCGGAGGATACTCAATTCGCACTGCTCGTGCCGATTAGCTTGAAGCTTGATTTTAGTGAGGCCCGGGTTCTTCTACGGGACTATCCTCTCCCGCTTATCCACGTCCCCCGTGTGAGAGCGTCGCAATCAGCACGAGTGCCTGCATGGTCTCTCAAAGCAGACTTTGTACTTGCCGAGGAGCTACGAGACCACGAGTCGATGCGGCATTGCAAAGTAAATATTATTCCGCCCACAACTAGCTCAGGCGCCTCAGAAGGTGGGTTCGCTATCGATGTTCGGCGTACAGTTTCTCCGGTCAAATCTTACTCAGATTTTGATATCGCTATCAATACGTCATATGCAACGAGGGTTACATGGTGTACTTCATACCAGCCGGCGATCCAAGATATGATGATGGTATTTGAGACGTTTACCAAGCCTCATTTTGATCCGTCAGAGAGAACAGGGTTTTGGGATAAGATCCGATTGGTACTGCATTCGCACATGAGTGTTGCATGGAAGGGAGATGGAGACGTTCACTTGACCCTGAAAGGTATTTGCTCGTTTTATTTTTGTTTTATTCGCGGGAGTGTGCTGATGTAGCCGCAGGGTCTCGTGATCCATACCAGATTACTGGCGATGGCGCTGGGTTTGTGATGTGCTGGAGGGGCGATGTTCACTGGGAAATTGGGAGGTCTAAAGATCCAAGAGAATTCATGAAGGTAGATAGCGAGGAGTACTTGTTGGCTATCCCGGATTTTACGCACCAGGTGCGAGATGAATTTGATCCCGCTGCCCCTTCCGAGAACAAGAGCGTGTTGAGTGTGCAGACCTACGAGAGCGCGGCGCTTTTCAAGAAGGTTATTATGAAGCTTTCAGGGAAGGTGCGATGGTTGGTTGGGCTTATGTTTGAGCAAGAGTTATTGGGAATGGATGGTCAGATGAAACGATCTTTTGACTTTAGGCCACATTTTGATATCACTCTCAAGACTCCGCATTATGCGAAAGCTCCATTTGGAGAAGTAAGTTTCTCAAAAGTATCAGTAAGAGAGCCTTGACTAATTATGACTAGGAGTACGATGCCTTCAGGGGATTCCGGAGCCATCACATCCACATGTCTTTGTCAATTCTATCACCACTGGATAGGGATTGGACACCTTCTAATACGAAGCCGTCGACAAGTTACAACACCATCCATCTTACTCCGAGGTTTTTCACACATTTCTTCTCGTGGTGGGGCCTCTTTTCAGGAGTTATGTCACTTCCAATCCGCCAGGGTGAACTTTGGCCTGGCCCCGAGAAGTCGAATAAAAAGTTCGGAAGGCATCTAGCCACTATCAAGTATAAACTTTGTTTATCTCCGCTTTTTATCAGTCACATATATAAACATAATGACAAGGACGACGCTGGAAATGACGTGGTTGCTGCGACTGGCCTTAAGGCAAAACTCGACAGCTTTATGGTTGATATCCACCAGAGACGTGAAGATACGGAACAAAGCACCACGATGAGAATCAACCAAGCAGAACTTGATTTCCACTCTGCAGATATCAGAGCCGTTTCAGCAGTGATCATCGGAGCGACGGCGGATGAATTAATGAAGCAAGCTGCTGAGACTCCCCTGAATTTGGCGGAGGGAACGATTAGATATTCTGGTGACATGTCGCAATTCACTATTCCGGATGGAGACTATTCATGGATCGATATGGATGATTTCGTGGAGCTGGATTGGGTGCTGCCGAGCAATAAGACACCAAAGACGAAAATCATGCCGTTGGCGTACACGCCGAGATTTACCTATTTCCGACAAACGGATCACTGTGATTCGGATTCGGGTTCGGGGTGTGCGAATCCTGTCAGCCCATTTGGGCATGAACCTACCCATGATTGTCTTATGTCGCAAAATAATGGTACATCGAAAATTTCATCTAGCAAATATATGGTACTAACAAAGAAAACAGATCCTCGCGAGATTCAATGTGGCCTTGTTCAAGCTCGCCTCGAAAAGGTTAATGAACAAATGAATAAGAATAAGGAAGCCTTGGATAGGTTTGCTCGAGAACTGAGATTAAACCCCGAGGATATGAATCTCAAATCAGAGGTGAGTTGATGCCAACCCTGAGCAGAGGATCGTATTACTGATGCTGCTACCAAAAGTCTGAAAAACTCATTGAGGAAAGTTCAATCCTCTTCAACAAGCTCAATTTTCTACAGACCATGCTACGGCGGATGTCTAGTAAACTTGATAACGATAACGGAGCTAGTATGCACTTTCCTGACATGGATGGCACAGAAGGGTCGGATACGGATTCCGAACTTCTCGGGATGGACTCATCACCTTTCGACTATGTCAGTGACTTCGACAATCGTTTCATTGTTCATAACATGCAGGCAAAGTGGAATAATTCGCTCAGGAATATCATCCTTAAGTACATCCATCAGGTCAGCCAGAGACGTGGGTTCGTGTATTACATGTCTCGTCGAGCAGTCAAGTTTATTCTCGATATTGTTGAAGAGCAAAAGCATTCCGGAAAAGAAACAACATCAGGGTCTGCGTCGGGCGAATATACTGACTCAGGGCCTTCTTCAGCTCCAAGTGATGGTAACGACGATCAACTTCAGGAACGTATACAGGAGCTCTTGAAAAGTGAAGAGAAATTCGTTGTTGCCGATGAGAAACCTAGTGGTGGAAAAAGTGTGGATCAAGCTGCAGCAAAGGTACACAGAGAAGATCTCACTGGTGATGTCGCCGAGGAATATGTGCCGCAGAACAGCTACCATGTCCGCCTCATTGCGCCCCAAATCCAGATGCAGAGCGAGAAGAATAAGGGTGCCGCTGTACTAGTTGCTGCCCAAGGTATGCAATTGAAGGTTGTTTCGATCATGGATAGAGATAGGATTGGTGATGATGTTAGTGGATTGGTGCAACGTCGATTCGCACTTAATCTGGACAACACACAATTCTTTGTCTCCCAACGTCAGGATTTCGCACATCAGTCTATGTCACTTCATTCGGCTAATCGTTATGGTGCGCCGAGTGGAACTTCTTGGCCCCCCTGGGTCCCGCTCGAGAGTATGTTTGATTTCCTCAATCTACCTGTTGGATTCTCTCGTGTTGTGGAGAGGACGTCGGCTACTCTGAGATATGACAAATACAATTCGCTTCGTTTGAAATACAGCGACCAAGTGAGCGGCATGGATTCCGGAGCTTTGAATGCTAAGGGTGGGCCTGTTGACGATGAGCGCCGTATCGACCATGTATGGGTCGATTTCCCAAGGGTTGAGGCATCATGCGATTCAGCACAGTACTTTGCGATGTATATTATCGTTCTTGATCTTCTCTTGTACGCTGAGCCGCTCGAGAAATTAAGGAGCGAGAAGCTCGAGAAAATTATGCTCGCTTCCGATTTTAGCGACTTGACGGGGGCCCCGGAAATGGTGGAACGTTTACAAAGTAGGATCCATCAACTCGAGGATATTAAGACTTATTTTGAGATAAATTCTCGAAACTTGGACATTGAAGGTTGGCAAGGCCGTGTCTCAGTTGATGAAGATTTAGCAAGCTGCGAGGAGGAGCTTTTCTTTATGATGAAGGCTATCACCACTGCTCAACGGAAATACGAAGATCGGTCATCTCAAGCTAGTGGGATTTTGAGATGGTACTTGTCGGCATCCGAGATTGTTTGGCGCCTGCTCCGGAATAAGATGGACCCTCTGATGGATATTCGTCTACAGCATGCAGGATACGAGCGTATGGACAATGCTGATGGATCAAACTTTAACACAGTGGAAGTTGAGATGATGAGGGGATACAATCTACTTCCCGATGCAGTTTATCCTGAGATGATTACACCTTTCTCTGATCAAATGCGAGCCAATGAGGCACGACCAGCGAAGGTGCTTCGTGTATATTGGCATATGCTGGAGGCGATCGCTGGCATACCTGTGATGGATCATTTTGAAGTTAATCTTTTCCCATTGAAGATTCAGCTCGAGCGCGAAATTGGAGACAAGATTTTTGAGTACATCTTCCCAGGAGTTGGTACAAGTGCGTTTGAGAATGGCGGGTTTTCACCATTCATGGTTCATTCCATGAAACCTATTCCAGATGGATCTAGATCTGACGATAGTGATGATGATCTGACTGGCGAATCGCATCATATGGATGATAGTTCGTCAACCAAGAGCGATGGAGCCTCGCCTGTGGAGTTGAGATTGAGGCCAACGCTATCGCTCAGCGCCGATCATACAAAACCGGAAATTATAAGACCAACATCATCTGGGTCTACAAAAACTAGGTCCAATAGCTTTAAGGCATCGAATGCGGGTAGTGTTTTTCGAGGATTTAAGCCATCGCGAACCCCGACCCACAAGTCTTCTACTGAAGCTCTTTCGATTAAATCCAGAAGGTCAACAGAAGGTCCTTTACCTGTTATACCGCCCATGGACAAGAACAAAAAATTACAAATTTTCCATCGAACCACAAGCAGTGATCGGAATGAAAAGAGGTCAGACGAGTTGTCGCAGATGATGTCGCGAGCTTCGAATTACATGACTTTAGCGTACATCAAAATCCCTAGCGTCGTTTTATGTTTGAGCTATAAGGTATGTGGCTAGCCGTGCTTGAGTCGTGTAAGATGAACACTAACTATGGTATAGGGTCGTGGTGAAAGCAATTTTGAAGATGTCCATGAATTTGTATTTCGCATGCCTATGCTTGAATACCGAAATAAGACTTGGTCGAATCTCGACTTAGCCATACGACTAAAAAAAGATATTATCCGGGCACTCATATCTCATACCGGAGCGATTCTTCAAAACAAGCTCACACATCATCGACCAACCAAGCCCCAGGGAAATATCCACAGAATGATGGCAAATAACGGCTCCCTTGGTACATCATCCACCTTCCTATATCCGGATGGCGAATCTGGTTATGAGGCCCCTGAATTTTCTCGTGACTCGATTTCTTCAAGACCTAGCACGGCTTACGCGAGCTATCATCTGAGGCCACCTTCGGTGATGAGACCGGGAACTTCGATGTCTTCGATGTCTTTCAGGTCTACAGGAAGTAGTAGCTCAGCAAACTTTTATACTCCTCCTACAAGCTCCACAGCAGATTTATCGCAAGCGCCTGAAGGAGATGACAAAGTAAGAAGGAGATTTCATTAGATCTCCCCCCGCCTTTTTTCCAAAACTTATCCTGCAAAAGGGCATATATTAATATGGGTGTACAGAAAAACATATTTTCCAATAACCTTAGTCGTCACATCGCAAATTTAACTTCACTTACGAGAAACCGGGATGGAGTCGTTGATGAATCTGAGGAGAGTATTAATAAGAAGAGTAAACTGCTTCTTGGGAAGAAAGTATTTGGTGGTAGTTCATCGTAAAATATTTGTAGAATTGGTCTCCCTTTCGTTTTTTCTTGTGTCTATTTTTTATTTGTCTGTGCCTTCCATAATTTCCTTTCTTTAAGTTCGGCGTTCAGTTTTAGGTGTGGGCTAATCACTTTAGAGATGGCTCTAGAGGTACAGCGTACCTTTTAACGTACCTTTTTTTTGTGTTGCTGTTGAGATTTATTTATAGATGTCGCGTAGCCCGTTATCTTGGTGGTTTTTCCTGGATCGGTTTAACCTTCAAGAAAATACTGTGAGCTGGGGATTTCTATTTTTTGTTCTTCGCTGTTTAAATACTCTGTAATTCGGCTGGTTTCTTATATTACCCCATTCATGTTTCTTTTCTACGCTCCTTTCCTCAGTTTTTCTATTTTATTTTCTGAACCTTCGGTTCGTATCAAGCCTGGAGATATAGAAACCACTAGGACACTACTAGATGTCCCGAAACTCTTATTTGCTTTAGAAGCCGTTTCCCAATGTCAGATAGTAAGGATACCTCGATAAAGAGTGGGTGAACTATTCCACGAAGGAAATTCTTCTCACTTGCTACGAAATCTATCAGTCTAGGGAAAATTAATCGGGAGTGATCCTAGAACGTCCTACCAGAAGGGGAGAGACATCTCTGAGTCTAAAAGGGAATTAGTATACGAGCGTATAGGGATGGTAGAAAACCAGCTTAATCGCTATGACTAATTCAAGCAACTCTCTTCAAGTTCGTATTATACCGTCCTATACTTGCTGCGAGAATAGCTTTTCGCGCTTGCAGTACCAGGGGGCCACCTAAATTTGTCCTGCAGCGCACGAGAAGTCATTCTAATTGCAGGTAATTTTTGCTGTCCCCTATACCGTCATGGGAGCCTGATGGCTTCTGTTTTCAACATGCCATCGCGTTTTCAAGCAACGCCTTAGCAGCCACCCATGAATTACCAATTAAACTAATAAGTGAAATTCCCTAGAAGTATCGGGCTACCATCCTGTGCCTTCGGAAAACAGGTAAAAATGTATTTGCTATATAATGGCGGATAAATAGCATGCTGTTTCTACAATTGCGCAAGATCCGCAACTCAGCTCCCGCCCCCCCCTAAAGACAGCTATGAGCACCAGCCTATTAAGGATCCATAGTCTAAACATTAACTATCCGCTGTGTTGCCTCTATAGAAGCGCAAAACAGGACCTACAGCCCTAGCCCACTCCACACTCCAATCACCTCCCACCTCTCCACCCTACAGGAATAGCCTAAAGACCAAAAAACATCCTTAAGCGTAATAAGGGTCCCCTGATTCCTCTCCAGGGACTGCAACTTCGAAAAGGTCAAAATCGCGTCGGGTCACGAAAAATCACTCACCGCCCCCGACGACTTCTTGTTGGATGTATGGTGTATATCCATAGGCTTCCTAGTGTTTCATTGGTACGTCATTGTTCGGGATACCGATATCGGTTCGGTCAATAGTCTTACCTACTAGTGGGAGTTGCTCGGGCCGATCTATTCGGCGCCCAAAGAGCCCCATAGACCTGTTTATATATGACTCCATAGGGAGTATATATATGGAGCTCTATTCCCGCTCGCCTATTCTCTTTCCTCTTTATGACTTTTACTCGATATAGAATATCACATATCTATTCATTATATTCAACACTTCTTGTTAGGTATATGGGATATCTATAGGCTTCCCAGAGCTCGCGCTCTCCGGAGGTATACCGGTTTGGCTAGAAGCTTTAGCCTGTTGGAAATGACTTCCTAATATGTAGGGCTCCAGTGCTCGACCGGAGGCCTGTGAGAAGTCTCGGGGGAAAGCTCTCGGCGTCTCGGCGGGGACTCAGGAAGGAAAAGAACGAGTAGGTACCTTGGAGGTACGAATATGTAATATATAGAAGGGGAAGGCGGAGCCTTCCCCCAGTAAGCAATAGAAAGCAATCAACCAATCGAGCTTTTACAACATAGCTACTATCGGGGTTATTCAGGCCGATCTATTCGACGCCCAAAGGACCCCCCTATATACCGGCTTTTATGATTTTCTTGGTAGTATATATTGGGGCTTGATGTCTGTGTTTGGCTTTTCTTTCCCTTCTCTTCTTTACCGCTTAGCGTAGATACCGAATGTATTCATTATTCACCACGCTTCCCTCCAGCATTCTCTATCACCCATACCTGATTTTGAACCTTTAGAGCACTCGACATACATTTACGTAAAACCTTTAATACCCTCCCAAAGATCACTCGATTGCTGAGAACTGCCAAATCAAATAGTACTATCAATTTATGCTTCAATAATGGTATCGTTGACGTCATGTTGATGAATACCAACCGCTATACAGAGTATCAAATATAAATCAGCAAAAATAATACTTCCCTCTCTGACTTTCTGGAGGCTTAGAAGGTCTGGGAGACTGGGAGGGCCATGGATTAAATGTGTCTTCTTGTAAGAGCGTCTGTTGACCTACTTCTTCCTGGAGTCTCCTGGGGGTCTATATGCCTCCTCCATAACATCTGCAGGAGCTCCATGAAGATGCTCTAAAGCGTGATATATTGCGCATGTCGCGCTCATCACGTCGCTCATTTAGGATAGTGGACCTTTTTTGTTTTGCAGGAATGTTTATTACTAGTCTATTAATATACATATATTGGCCAATCGGCCCGATGAAGCGCCTCCCTCCTCCATCCCCGGCATATCAGTATTTTCCCCGGCCATAGGCATCACTACCGAAAAGAACTTGAGACTCATTTCTCCAATAGGCTATATGGTGTTCGAAAAGCAATCTTTACAAGATTCTAGCAATTGCTAGAGCGGAGTCCTTTACATCTACGAATATACAAAGTAGGTTGTAGTTCACCGGGCTATGTTCTGTTGATAGCTCTTTGAATTTACGTACTCTGGAATGGTAACTACTGGTGGACTCTAACTCGCCATTACCAATCTTCAGTAGTCCCGAGACACATTTCCCTCAGGCTGCAATCGAGAGCAATTTCTTTCCCTTGATCCGGAAAAGTTACAGCTACCCTAACTCCTCGCAATCGTGCTACAGTTTATTAAGCGCACAGCCTTATTAAGTATGCGTTTTAACCCGTCTGCTAATATTTCCCATTTGTGGATCGGCCGATCTGCCTCGTAAATCGGTTGACCCACTAATAGATGGAGTGATACTTGAATACTGGCTGGCCGATATACAGTGGTAGTCGCTTAATGAGGCGACAACGACAATACCACACTCCAACAATGTGGGATATTTCTCCATGTTCACAAGAGAGTTTAGAGCTATGCTTCAAGATAATAATATTTCTTATGTAGTTCTACCCACTTGTTTATTTTTATACTTAAGCTCCATTGTCTGCATGGTGAAGTTGGTCCTGTTGCTAGGGGGGTATTGTTACTGTCGCCTCATTAAACGATTACCACTGTCGTGCTTGCCTCAACGGCGTTTCTCGCAAAGTCGTGTTGTTGGCGTTGAGGTTTCCCTTGGAACTGTCGTTTCGTTCGATGGCGCTCTACACGATAAAGATCGCACATCAGATACGTTGAATACCCAATCACATATTGGAACTGCTACTATTTTTATTTATAAAATTGAGGCGAGAAGGAAGTGGACTTTGACAGCGATGCATTGTTCGGTGGTGGATGGATGTAGGTATACATAGATGTAGTTGTGTTTAGCAAGTTGATGTGCTTTCTGAAGTACCACAATGCAACAGACTTGAGGAAAATAAACCAAACACAACCAAAGTATTTGGTGTTAAATGGAAAAAAAATTGTAAGATAACTAAACACATATACAACTTATTTACTTGATAATGGGACTGGAATAAAATTCAACTTTTTTGAAGAAGGTTTGATATCACCTCGATGCATTGCAGTACTTCAGAAAGCGCATGGACTTGTTGGACGCAACTATACATGCTGTCGTAGTGCTGGCGACGGATGTTGTTTACTAGTACCATCACTTGATCTTGACGCCAAACAACAATTGTGCGAGCAGATATGTCATCGCGAGTCTTTCGGTCTAGCTGGCGATGAGGGTTTTCTCGAGCTGGGATTGCATCGTGAAGGCCAAGGAAAAATTTTGAACCTTGGATGCCCAAAGTAATTCGGCTTGGGACACTTGAGGAAATTTTTGATTTTGTTGATATGACGTTCGCGAGATATGGAATAAAGATAGGGAGATTGAGTGGTATTTAGCTTTCTTGACTATCATCTTCAGCATCGAACCCTTCGCGATGGAGTACGTCTTGTGCGATTAAAGTTCGAGGCATGCGTCTGTTGATTTTGACGCACGACCATCTACACTCGAGCGTCATCAGATAGGTGAGTTGTTATGTGTAATGGATTTGTATTATACCGTTCTGTATACTTGCGACGAGAATAACTCCTGGCTGCCTCCTGGCGGCGCGAGCGTGAAAAGTTATTATCACCGCAGAGTAAAGGTATTCTAAATCACAGCTTCGAATCCACCTTTTTTTCTTGCGCTGGTACCAGTAGCTTTTCTAAGCCTTCTCGAAACATGATATCCATCTTAATTGGCCTTCTAGTGTTACTATCGCAGCACACATGTGTATATCCACCTACAGCCTTAGCCTCTTGAATACCTTTCTCGAATACGCCCACCTCATAGGTAACACTTGATGAACCCAGTTTATTCACCCTTAATCCTAGTTCTAGAACTGTTGGGAATGAACAAGACGATACGAAGGTGCATTGCGAAGCTACTATTAACAATATTGAGGCAGAAGATAGGGGCTTGAGGCCACAGTGTTCAATCAAATAAGTGTTTATAACCGAATCGATACTATTGCACAGCTACCCTTAGTCTCATTGTTTCTTGCATGTAGGTATGGGAAGATATCGCGAGAAGTTTAGATCTTTAAAATAGGGGAGGGCCGATTACAGAATATTGTAGATGGTATTCGACACATGACCATATTGGTCATTATCCGGCCATCTGGTACGATAGTCAAGGAAATAACTATAGTCATTTCGTTTCCGGGATTTGATAGACATGCTTTAGCTGTTGTAGAGTTGAATATCGACTCAGGAGAGGGGGGCTACTAGTACTGATGGTCAAATAGTGAAGTACTTTGGTGGGGTCCAGGCCGGGTAACCATTGCCTCGGCTTCTTTCTTGAAATAGAAAATTTCTATACCATCTGGAGCGACATGCATCCCACCATTGGATCTCTTGTACCTTCACTTCGCCTCATCGCAGCTTTAGAGGCTCTTCTCCGCCCCCGTAGTCTTCCCGGAATGATGTCTGCTACCCTTGCTGAGCTTACACTAGCTGAACTTTCCGTTCTTGAATTCACACCTCCGTCGTCTCCCAAACTTGGCACCAAGGCTGCGTACATGCAGCGCAAAAAGACTAAAACACCAGTGGATTTAATTCCAAAAGAATGTCTCCCATCAAAATTTTTGAATGGCCCCCCAGAGCCTTTGTACTATTTTGAGGATGGACTTCGGAAGATCCCACCTTATAATTACACGTATAACACATATTGTAAAGAGCGGTGGAGAGGGAGGACGTTGTTGGACGTTTTCGTGAAGGAGTTTAGGGATCGACCGGAAGAGTACTACGTGCGTAGATCTTTTATTTAAATTACCTTCATCTGGACGCAAGCCTTAAAATGTATCCTCAAAAAGTCAAAAGCTAAATGGAATATCTTTCACTGTAGAAAAAAGCTATTGAAGCAGGAACAGTCACGATATTTAGAAAAAAGGATGGCAGAATCCCTACATCGGAGCAAATACCATGCAACATCGACACGATTGTCAATAACGGCGATATGATCGCGCACACATTACATCGACATGAGCCACCAGTAACGGAAAAATCAATAGGCACCGTTTTTGAAGATGACCGACTGATAGTCATTAACAAACCTGCGGGTGTGCCGGTACACCCTGCTGGTCGGTATAACTTCAACTCTGTAATTGAGATAATGAAGTCTGAAAGGAATGGAATTGCTCCACTGCGTGTGTTTTTTTCTTTCTCTCTAACTCTCGCTAGTATTTGGCTAATACTGAAAAACTATAGCTTGTAATCGGTTAGATCGGTTAACGAGCGGGCTGATGTTTTGCGCGAAGACGCCTCAGGCTGCAGACGATATGATGGGGCAGTTAAAAACAAGGACTGTCAGGAAGCAGTACGTTGCCAGAGTGAAGGGAGAATTTCCTGAGTATTGTTCCTCCCTATTTGGCTATTAAATTGACTTGCTAACGATCACGAATAGTGGTGAGATAGTCTGTAGTGAACCAATCCTTGGAGTTTCCCCGAAACTTGGACTCAACCGCGTCCGTGCAAATGGTAAACACGCAAAAACAATGTTCAAACGACTGAGGTACAATGCCAAAAGAGACTACAGCATCGTCGAATGTTATCCCTTTACTGGTCGGACCCACCAAATAAGAGTCCACCTTCAGTATATTGGACATCCTATTTCAAACGATCCCATATATTGTAACCGTAAAGTCTGGGGCCCTAACCTAGGGAAAGGAGGAGAAGGTGAAGATGAGGATATCATTACAAGACTAAATAGGATGGGGAAAGAGGAAGCGGCAGATGCAGTGGCGTATTTTGACGATATGATGTATATTACCCCCCCTCCTCTCATCCCTTTCCCTATTTGTATCAAATACATTTTGATCAGCTGACACATATACAGAAAAGAATATCAGGATATTAAAGCTCATAAACTCTCAGGAAAACTTTGCGAGGTCTGCGATGCACCACTTTATACAGACCCGGGACCACATGAGGTTTGTCGCTTACAGTTCTCAGGAACTTGAGAAGTAAGAATTACTAACGGTAAATATGGATAATAGTTGGGTATATATCTTCACGCTAGACGGTATGAATGTGAAGAGGGTCGTTGGGCGTATGAGACGACACTACCAGATTGGGCGACTATGGACTGAGCTGGGAGAAATATTTCTGTGCGTTTGAGTTCATCAAGAGTACTTCGTTCTATCCTTGACTAGCGCGCTCTTGATAGTATAGAATTACGATCCCCTTCAATCCACTACCTTTCCAAAATCCCCTTGAACAATCATAGGAGGGTGATTTGACAGACGACAGGAAACCGGGCTAAGGCGTATCAAAAGATATAGGCGCGTTCGAAACGGAACAAGAACTATGCCAAGATAACATCGAAATTGTGTGACATTATAATGACAACTTTTCGCACGAACGTAGCATGAATGGATGTTAAGCTCACTAATTAATTTATCCAACATACCCTGCGCATGAACTCGTCGATACTAGTGGCATGATGATCTCTCTATTGAAATTGGATACCTAGCCCAATCGCGCGGATAGTAGAACTCCTACTTTGGTACAAGATGTTCTGAGAAAAGAGGATCGCAAGAGATTGAGCATTGTTTTCGGGCTTGTCTTTATGTGCCTGTTCTGTAGGTCGTGAATTCATCTAAATTCTACTAACAGTTGACGATTTTTATCAAAGGTGGGGGGGGATTTCACCATCAACTATTCCGTCGAGCGTGAAGACGTATTTAGGAAATTTTAGTTCTGCGACGGTGTTAGGCTCTAACCTAATGTAAAATCCTGCGATCTTCTATCATAGTGGACGTAATTTATTTATATACATGGCAGTGAAGGAGCTTCGCCGCTGCTACCCTCCGCATGCTTGATTGGGGTTTCAACAGTTGTATCACTTTGTTTTTCCTCCTTGGGGATAGGACTTTGGCTGCTGTCGGGTGCTTTAGCTGATGCGCGGTTTACCCTTCCGTCAAAATACAGATTCCGCTTGGGCTGTTCTACAGCCCAAGCTCGCAACGTATTCTCGACCTTATCTTCCCATATATTGGAGTTTTGATTCATGATCTCTTCCCACTCAATGACGTTTTTGCCGAGCTCAAATTGGCCTTGCCGAGTGCGGACGAGCTTGACCATGTGTGCCGCCGAGCCGAGGGCTTCGCCAAGACTATAATTCTTTTAGCTGCTAATTTTAATACTAAGATAAGTGGGAATGTAAACATACTCATGAACTAATGAGCGGACGTAAAAACCAGAAGTGACCGTCATACGGATCGTCACAACTGCCGGTTTGGGCTCTTCAGGTATAGAGCTAATGTTAACGACTTCAGAATCAGTAGGCGCATCGACAAGATCTTTCGCTGAAACGATAGTTGTTTCAGTGTCCTCTAGTTTTCTTCTTTTTGCAACTGGTTCATCAAACCGGCTTCCTACAGAGTGTTTTGCAGCTCTATCTAGATGTTTCATCTGAGTCCCACTATCTTCCACTCCCCCTTCTCGCCCGTGGAGAGCCCTACCAACCACTTTGTCCTCCTCGCTTGCATCCTCGTTGGGGTAATTGTAAGTGTGATCAGTGGTGAAATCTATCAATTCTATTGAATCAACAGTGACGGGTCGCGCTTTGATTTCTATGGGGAGCGGTTTGCCCTCACGAGCGTATTCATAGAATCGCTTTCCTTCGTGATGGAGGGCAGAGTAGCTATAATACAAGGAACTTCATCAACCGACGCTCTAGAATCCGATACCAACACAAATTTTCCATCCTAAACGGAAAGAGAGGAAGTAGGTAAGAAGAAAAGGAACTTACATTGGTGGCTTCTGCATGATATCTCCCCGAAAAGCGTTTAAGGCCTTTTCCACTACTTCCCTAGTGATGTGCTTGTGGGGCGCACGACGGAGAATCTTGCCTTCGGCATCATATGTATCGGTACTACAGCCAAAAAGCGCAACAGCTTCGTAAGATTTCCTGCAGGAGATAAATTGTTGCAAAACTTTGGTGGCACCACCAATACCAGCTACCAACACGCCAGCTACGGGTATAGTATATCAGTTTACTGTCATATATTATTCAAGGGTAAACCATACTGGCCATGGGATCTAAGGTTCCCCCATGTCCCATTTTAACCTCGACAGGGCCACGTTTGCTTCTTCTCCTATTCTGTTGGGTTCTGCTTTCCTGGGCGCGTTTTTCCTGTTCTTGCTTGAGAGTTTCCGCGAAGATAGGAGACTTATTAAAAATCTTTTGAAGGTTGCGGAGAGCCTGTGCAGAAGAGATACCAGTAGGCTTATTGAAGGCTATTTTAAAGTAATAAATAAAAGTGTCAGCAAGCGAGTTGTATAGGTGATCTGGCCCAAAAAAATAAAAATAAAGCCATCAGCTCATTCCAGATTTACCTAGAAGACCTTCGAGTGGGGCATGATTAGACATGGTACGTCTAAATGTGCCCTGTAGCATGGATGGTGGATGGATGATGAGATGGGTGGGGTGTTGAGTTGTCGTCGGAAAATACACGTCGGAATCTTATAACAGGTGGTTAGATGAGAAAGTTTGATCGCGGCTTGGCTGATCATTGTTTTTGGGTACCTCCCAACCATCGCTTTAGATCACTTGAATCACTGAGATGGATCAGCCGGGAAGTTGGCTACATGCTTGTCAAGCATGGCTAAGCTGCATGTACAGCCGTGTAAGAGAAACCTTGACACCCCAGTGGCCGTCTCGCTAGTTAGGTGGGGTGTCAAGACTTTTCTTACACGACTGTACATTCTCGTTCGAAAAGTCTTGGCACCCCTCTATTAAGCACGACTGCCGACGGATTGAGGCTATAATTTTTGTAGAAGATAGTTATGGGAAGTAGTTATATGTTATTCAGCATCCGAGGATCTCCATAGTTTTCCACCCTTTTGAATTACTGTTTTCCAGTTCGATCCGTAGCTATTTAGTTTATTATCAATGATCAGTAGGGTGCCAGGATTTTGCGAACGTGACTGTACATGTAGTAATGTGTGATCAGTTTTATTGTAATACTATACATGGACGTATGTATATCTGTATGTATACAGGACTTAAGCTTGGCTGCACAAGCTGTACAGCCGTGTCCCAAAAGTCTTTGCACCCCTCTAGTACCAAGCTTAACTACCAGCGGGTTTAAGTACAGTTTTGCTGGGAGGGGATTATCTAAACGTCACAATACTACGTATGCATAGTATGCTAGTAATTATATGTATATCTCCCCTTTTAATTACTCTCGTACAGCTTAGTTTAGTGACTCGCTGTGCTCTCAGGTTGCTAGAGGTGCAAAGACTTTTGGGACGTAACGGTACATTTGTAGATGTAGACGAAAAAAAACAACTGTTCTATAAGAATCAAACTCTTGGAAAGTCTCGTCGTTCTCTCATCGTTCGAGCCTAGAGAAACCCCAAGGCAAAATATTGCATCAAACCTGATTCAAAAAGGCACGAATCGCTCCTCATCCAGGATGGTTTTAGCCTCCAAACTTTTCTCGACCCAATCTGTTGTGACAACTCTAGGAGTCTTTTGCCGCCTAGGTATTTGAATTACAAGACTACGTTAGCTTGTAAATATATAACGTAGGAGGGAACGGCAACTACCATTGAATCGACTCCCTAATGGCCTGCAGTTTGGAAAGATCTTGTACATTGACGATAATGTGTGTGATTTCTAGGTCATTTATATCCTTTGAGAAGCCTCCTCCGCCAAACTGAAATAATGTCACTGCTAAACCCAAGCTGCGTAGTCGAATCAAAGTCAGGGATTGCGTGGTTAATTTAGATGTATAAGTTTTTAAATACCTAGTGCCGGCCTCATTGGAGTGAGGGGTGTCAATATAAGCTACAAATCCTCTGAAGATCCATCCGGGGAGTCCGTCGAACCCAGAGTGATCATGAAGGTCAAGACCCTCGAGGAACTGTGATGTCGGTTCTTTGTTAAATGTACCCGACATACTTTCAAGGATCTAATGTAAGATAAAGTTAACAATAATAACTTGTAGCGTAAAGGAAATCGGAACTAACAATGCCCAACTGTTCCGCAGTCGCATCTCTCGAGTAGCTATCTCCCCACTCATCGATGGAGCTTTGCATCTGCCGCTTGGTCCCCTCGGTAGCATACAATAAATATCTATTACCAATATTAGTAACTTTCCGTTCAGTCGTAAAAGTATTCCTACCTACCCTGGTTCTAGAGGAAGAACATAGCCTCCTCTTCCGCCCTTTGCTTGCTCAGTGTCATCTTGGCTTATACAGTCAAAGATCCAGGCAGGTCGAATGATGTCGTGAATCCCCTTTTTCTTTAGGGCGGAGATTTTAACATTATCTGCGGCAAGTCAACAAACAGCTAGCATAGAGTTTGATGCTAGAGTCTCTCACTTCTATCACCAATAACGCGAGTATTTTCGGCTGCACTCTCCGTCTGAAAAAAATTTCCTCCGTAAAACTTGACTATTCGTTCAATCTCTGCCTTACTCTTCTTGACTCCTGAGGTGATAGATTCTGACATAATATCTAGTCGACAAATTAATCCGTAAGCGAATTTCCAATATATATATCATCCCACACTTAGTAACAAGTGAAGGAAATAAAGCCTCACAGAAAGAGTATCCCTTAAAAAGCGACTTAGCTTCTTGGTTTACGGCTGTTGATAAGCTAGCAGGTTTATCACTTGCCCCCAAAACTTTATATTCCCTCCTGAGTCGCTTCCCTGGTCTTCTCCTATTCTCCATGTCCATTTTCTTCTCCCTTTCCCTACCCTCCTCGAGTTCCTCTTTCAGCCTCAAGAATCCAGAGATGCTAAGCGAACTCTTCCAATCTTTATCCTCCCTCAATCTTTTAAATCTTGGAAACCTTAAGGTCTTCCCCATCCTAAACTGACCAGTAGCCGCCACGCTTGCAGCTTTAACCTCGATTACGATTGATCTGTCTGGTCTTATCCAGACATCAGGCTTCTCAAATTGTTGGTCTCCCCCCCCTAGCTCCATATACTCTCTCGGAGGGTTTTTGGTATCCCAAGGTATCCATTGTGAGTCAGTCATGTGGGCAATTTGCGAATACTCGTTCGCAGTGAACCCCCCGCCAACCTTGCAAAACGACCAGAACTTCATGGGATTTTCGCCGGGTTTCAAATGGTTCCCATCTAAACGAACCCCACAAAGATAACTAGATAGAATCCCGCCACGATTCCCGCTTCCCCAGTATCCACCTAGGATCAGAAGATCGAGAGATTCTCCGAATTCTGCCATGTACTCTGGTTTTACCTTCATCCAATCGTCGTTCCGATCATTCAAGCGATATACACTCCTTGGGTTCTGAATTTTGTTTAGAATCAGTAAGGTTTACCGCATTCGCTAGATTCAACGAACCTTAATAACCAACCCTTCGCTTGCCTCAGCAATGACTTGCCGTAAACTTCTCTCGATCTCACCTGCTTCATGCGCTTCCACGTATTTGTGAATTTCCATCCTCCTATGTACGCTTTTGACACTTCGCTCAAGAGCCTTACGTCGGTCCCGTAAGGTGTAACTGATCAAAGATTCACCATTAAGATGAAGTATGTCAAAGACTCGAACTTTCGTTTTTGTATTAGTTTCTGTAAATTCCAATACCTTTTGCGAGGGTATAATTACACAAGGGTCTAGGCCCATCTCCATAAGGATTCCTGTTCCCCTCTAACGCAGCAGTTTTCAAAGTTCCGAATGCGACAATGACATCCATCCTTGGATCCCAGGTGATCATTTCCCCGTCTAAGATGATACTGTTCAATCCTATGTCAGAACGATCCGCTGTTGTGCGTTATGCTGAAAAAAAAAAAGAGAATAGCAAGCGAACCTTCCGACTCCCTTATCAAACGCTCCCTTTAAATGCCTAGTGAGACTTCCGTCTTCCCAGGAAGACCCGTAAAGACGTGTGTAGTCTTTCGCTTTCCGACTCCAGAACATAAATCTCCCATTCTCGAAGTGCATTTGCATTCTCTCCCCATCGAGCTTCTCTTCAATCCAAAATACGGAATCATCGGGTGCTGGACGCATGGCTTTGACTACATCTTCCATGGAACGCTTTTGGAACTGGGCGAGCTGAGGTTGAAAACATGACATAAGAGATACTGACTTATCCTATAGGGAGACGGATTATTAGAAAATTATAATACATAGGTGCGGTGGAGTTACATCAGAATCCATACGGAAAGCAGGGTCTGAAAGCTCCCAGCAAACACGCTTCAGAGAGGAAGAAATATTGAATAGAGGATCGGCATCAGGGTGCCATGCACTTCGGAATGTTAGCAAGTACTCTAATCATTCACAACAGAACAAAGTCCCCCTAGTCTTACTCAAAAAAGGTCTTTTCCGTGGCTCCAACTTTCATTTCTACCATCTCAGAAAAAAAAAGTTAGTCCCCTTCCTGCTTTGTCGCTTTCGCTAACCATGCCGAAAAAGATATCTCAAGGCCGAGCTGTGTGTAACTCACGCCTCATGATAATCCTAATAACCCACATCAATTCATCGGCATCCATGCTGTTGTAGAGCTCAATTATAATTGGGAGCTGATTTTCTCTACATTGCGGGTCAATAGTTGTCTCATTTATATCAGAGTGCAAGGAAAGATACTCTTTACTAGCCTGGGACAAACGATCGAGCATCTCGTTCACTTGAGTTATTGTTAGATCACCGGGCGTCGTTCGCATTGGACGTTTTTTTATTACCTCTGAACCATAAACAACAATAATATCAGTTTCATAAAGGTAACACATGAGTCAAGGTGTGGGAAAAAACTAGACTATTCTCCAGGAATATTATGGAAGATGAGTAGTGTAATACTGGACTAAGATCGCAATAAATAGGTATCATAGAAATTTTGCGAGATTTGAGGAGAGCTTTTTCTGTTTCTTCGTGGATGAAACACATGAGACTAACATAGCTCATTATGGTGAAGCATACCGTGACAACGAAGCGCGAAATCACCAGCACTTCTTGAGGCACCTGGGTGTTTCCAATTCAGCAAAGCATAGCCATCGTCGCTATCCTTATTGATCTTCATGGCTTTGACTAATAGTCGTCCAATGGTCTTTTCTTTCAGATGGTACCTAACAGTTGGGGAGAGTTGTGAGTTTTTGATTATTTCAAGAATGCATATCAAGGGACTCCCATACACACTACGATCTCTATCCTTATCACACAAAATCAATCGAAATGCCGGATAAACATCATTACCAACTTCGCTCCGCCAGCGGGAGATGAAGCGGTCGATTATAGTTCTTCTAATCTCATGTGGTTTTAATTTTGACGGTCGCTGTCCAGGTCCAGTTTTCTTCTTCTTGTTCGCGAGGAGAGGATCAAAGAGAGATGTGTGCAGCACGTGAAAAGGTAATGTGGGTTTCCTGTTCTTGGGCCTATTAGGATACTCTCGGTCAAGTTCCTCTTCCGTAAGGATTCTGTTAGAGCTGAAGGTGTCAGTACTCATGCCTTCAATAGCTTCGCTGGGTGGTACCGAAGGGGCTTCGGGGAGGTCTTCGATGTCAGACATAGCATAAATGTGCTGAGTGGCAGATGATAGAGATTAAGTGAAGTTTGACTTTCATCGAGTCATGCTTGGGGCAAGAAGCACGCGCTGAGGCTGAAACGAGTCAACACGTGAGTTCCATAAAGGGCTGGGCTAGAGCAAGCAGACTCTCCTGGTCTATGACCCCCAAACAAAACCCCAAAACAACATCTATCTCTTCGACGAGGATGGCTGATAAAACTAATAAAGATACACGAAATTACCTCCCATGTGGCTCGGAGTTTTCACTCTTTATCATTGGGCTTTAACCTATCTTCTGGGCCCGTAGGCTGTATTATCTTCATTATTATTTTCGTGGTCAGTGACCTTTCCAGGTCTGTTGTGGGTTTGTTTCTCACGGCTGTTTTCTAGACTTCAAACCCGATGACTCTCAGCCCCCCAGTAACTCGGATTCAACAGACTACGGCTTCTAGCCCGAATGCGGCTGCCTTACAAGCAGCGACTCTAAGTTTCGGCAAGAAACTTCCTCCGTTTCCAAGAGAAGCTTCAGGCGCTAGTAACTCTGCCAACAAGGCTTTATCAAGCGGCTGGAGTACACCAAGTTCTCCGACTGAAGGAAGGAATCTCAGCGGCGATAGTCCTTTATTGACTGCTCAACAAAGTTTTTCAAAAAGTAAAGGACAGAAATCGTATCCCCAATCTCTGACGAACACCATAAAAAATCCCTTAAATTCGAAATCATCTATGATTGCTACGAATATAGCAGCGGAAAGAATTAGGGGCTCCTCGAAAAAGAACTGCAGCAAGGCGAATATAGGAGATGAAGAAGAGACTCTTCCTGCAAGGGGAACTGTGGATGCGCTATTTCAAGGTTCGAAAGCTTTATCCTCGTCCCCAATCGCTAGCTCGCAGCTGCAAAAGACAGTACCGACGCAGAGCACAAACTCCACCCTAGAAGCTCAAGCTGTTGATATAACTTCAATAGAAGACATATCGTTACTAAAAGATTTGTTCGAAAAGAATATTCCGGGACAGAGGGTAGCAGTTTGGTCAACCCAATCGCCTCCTATTTTACACACCCAAAAGCCTACATGGCTTGCAGCCTCTTCGGATAACCCATCATTAACTGCCGCGGTTCTGGCCACTCAGCTTTCTCCATACAATCCTGCACGGAATTCCAGAAACGGTAGCCGACTGCTGAAACCTATTTCGGTATCTACCCATGGAAGCTCCACCCTGATCTCCCACGGCAATTTCAGTTCTCTCGATGCTCTTCCAAAGCTATCTTTACCTTCACCTAGTGGTGTATTGGAGATATCAAGGACAGGTGTATCATCCGTGCCTTCGAGGGAATCAATGTCGTCCAGAGTATCTGCAACATCAGATTGCAACAACGCGCTACTTGCGGCTACCCTTGCCTCTAAGCCAAAGAGTTCATCCAGCCCTCAATCAAAATCCCCCAAACCACCTCCTCCAAGAAGGACACGAACCCGTTCGGCGGATATTCAAGTGAATTCTAATAATAGAATCCAAGACCAGGAAGTTGAATCCGGCACTCTATCTGCGAACTCTGCCGCTACTGGACATTCAAAGTACGACACAGCACGTTCATCAATGTCCTTTAAGCTCGACAAACCACCTGCCCTGGCGATATCCCTGGCTCGTTTCCATTCCGCCGTCCTCCCGCCTCGACGACCAAGTGAGCAGGCTTCTCGACAAAGCTCTGGTGATGGGTCTTCTGCAGCTTTGTCTGCCGCTTCCTTGTCTGCCGCCGCGTCCCATAATGTATCGTCGTCCCTTACCCATCCCATCCATAATAATCAACTCCTACCACAGCACCTAACCGGAGATTCTGTCCGGGCTGCTTCCCTCGCCCCCTCCCGCGTTGCGTCTCCGTCACCTAAAAAGCACCCACCCCCTCCTGCCCGGCGCCGCGGTCGCCGCAAGTCATTACCTCCATCTGCAAAGATAGGGTTTCGCGAAACCATGCGTCAACCACCTAAGACACTATCCAAAGAGATCAGTCCCCAAAGACGCAGGCCTCGCTTAGTGAAGCACCACCCCCATAAACATTCAGAGGGCGAACGTAAGTGTTGGCGCCACTTCGTCACAGAGTCCGAACGGAAGCGTTACGAGGGCCTCTGGGTTGCCAATAAAGGTCTTCTCATCCATTCTAGCATAGACGCAATAATCGCCACTCCTCCTTCTTTACCATCAAGAAAGAAATCGCATAGCCCACATAATTTTCAGCAACAGCAACATGTATGGTCGTCAACGCCCAGCTACACGGAGCTTTTAGCAGATTGTGTAAATTCTCTGGTGGTGCGGGACATTTGGTCACGGTCGAGATTGCCTTTCGATCACCTGGCAGATGTATGGGATCTCGTTGATCGTGGCGAGAAGGGCCAACTGAGTAGAGATGAATTTGTTGTTGGGACTTGGTTGATAGACCAAAGTCTTAAAGGGAGAAAGCTACCTTCGAGGGTTCAAGACGAAGTCTGGCAATCTGTTAGGAGGCTGGGGGTTAAGATTCAGCCAGCCGTTAGTAAATGAAAGAACAGTCCTAGGAGTTAAGATTTTCCCGAGAGGGTGTGGAGTAGTTAATGTACGCTTCGGAGGAAGTGTATCGATTATAACGATGGCGATAGTTACCAATCCGGACCGAGAGGTCATAATCATAATTATATCCACGTATTAGAAGTAGATTCAAATTTTGGCCATGCTTCGTATGTACAGTCGTGTAAGAAAAGTCTTGACACCCCAGTGGCTGTCTCGCTAGTAGGTGGGGTGTCAAGACTTTTCTTACACGACTGTACTCGCAACGGGCGTGGGGGATCCGAAAATGCAAATGGGAGCCAACCAACCAAGTCGTGTGTGTGTTGGATTAGAGTGAATCAAAGATCATTGCCAGCAAAAATCATTTTCGGGTTCTTTATGCCTGTTGCGAGTACCTTGTAAATCCTCTCTGAAAGGGAGGCTAAGCGATGGAGAGAGGTTCAAAATATTGTACAAAGATCTCATCATCTGATGCCATGAAAGTGTATATTCGCATCACCCACACTCGTGCGTACACCATCGCCACAATGGTGACTAGTTCTCTACTTCAAGAAATAAAATATAACTATTAATTATTAACCATGAAATAAAAGCCGACTGATTGAGAATACCGTAGATAGAGATTTGAATTATAAAATGGTCGCATCCACACTTGTTTTTACAGTCTTCTCGGTGCGTATCAAGTACATACAAGAACCCCCACTGTCCTCCCTCGCTAGAGGTATTTGAAAGTTGCCTAACGATTTCGGCATTCCAATCAAACGGAAGAGATGTCACCAAACTCTGGTCGAAACCACAAGAGATCAAACGCAAAATCCCCTCGCTCTGAACAAAGATCTAAAAACCCCAACACCACCTAATCCATACATAAAAGCTCGCCATATATCACCAACCCAAAAACTGTGGTATCTTCTCACGAGAAACAAAGGAAAAATAAATGTAAGTAAACGAAAATCAAAATAGCGAAGAGAAAAAAATCCCTAAAAACACACCCCAAAATCCTGTAGTAACAAAAGAACTAAAAGGAAAATGCTAACGCTAATTATAATAAAGAGAGGTCCAAGGAACTCCGTGTCGATGTGGCACACTTCAGTTGTGGGAGAGGAAAGATGGAAGGAAGAAAAAGCATAGCAAAATTCAAAAAACACTCCCCGGAACGCTCACCATATGGTGGTTCGCCCATTCCAAAAAAGAAAGAAGATATATCATATCGCATCACCCCGCCGGAGGTCACACTGGTATCCACTGGAGGCTCAAGAAGCTGAAGGCATCCAGTACACTGGAATCGGCCTCCCTAAACCAAAGGCGGCCTAGAAACCTCTTATCCGATGCCAGACATTTTTTGCACAGTATTATTCATCGTAAATGCACACCCAAGCCTCCCAACGTCCGGCGTCTCCTAGCGCCCTGTACTTGCACTGTTGACGTGGCGGAAGAACGAGTTTAGCCTTCCCATGCGCGCTATCGCTAAGTTTGCCTTCCCTACGCATGTTCATTTCCAAAACAATGACCCGGAGAAAATCACCGTTTTCTCTAATCTCACGTGGTCGCGCGGCCGGGCCCGAAGCGCGAGATGTCGCTACAGAAGCATCCCGGCTGTTGCTGTCGGTATCCGAGTTGGGTTTGAGCGATGTATAATACGTTTGCATCTGGATCGCCCCAGTGCAAGGAGAATCGGGAACAGCATTTGTTGGGTTGAGATAACGGCGGAGCGCTGGTGTTGGGGTATCTAGGGTGGGTGCTGGTCGTTTCTCATCTGTGAATTGGGGTGTAATTGACAGGATGCTTCGGGTAAGGTAGTCGTCAGGCTGGGTAAAGGGCGCAGCGACCGATATGGATGAGAAGCTCCGAGCAGCAGACTTGAGCACGCGAATCGAGGCTGTCAAGTTAGACTTGAAATTTAGGCGGCGAGTCACTCTTTTCAGAGCATCCTCGGAAAAAAAGCCCAGCTCCGACTCCAGCGTTGGTATTGCAGCATCGCAATCGGAATCGAACATTAGCGGGTGATCGAAGTGACACTCCTCAGATGGTGATGCCAGGATTCGAGCACGGGTATCACCGCCTGTCCGCCTACGAGAGGGGGGCAATGATTGAAAACTGCACCATGAAAATGTAGACCTGTCATCGTCTTCCAGAGACGGCACTGAGCCTAATGAATCAGACCGAACGGATAGGTGACTGTCGCTTGGGGACTTTTGAAGCGAGGATTCTTCGTAATCATCTGGCGGGCCAAGGAGCACAGATAATGTTGATCGAGTAGAATCTCTAGAGGGGTCTCGAGATAGAGGAACGGATTCCAGCCCAAGAGACTCCCCAAGTGCGTCGTCGAAGGAGAGAGTTATATCATCAGAAGGTGTCGGTGGTTCGATAAATATATCCAAGGTTGCCCGTTGTTGCTGCTGCTGTTGCTGCTGCTGCCGTCGCCCAACTCTCTGCCTTCTGGTGCCTGGGGGAGGAATAGCTGTAACTGCAAGAAGAGCCGCAACTGCTGGAGGGACTCCGACGTGTTTGTAATTTCTAGATGACAGGTTATCCCTTGAACGTAGGGCGCCTTTGCTGGGGATGACCATAGGTCTTGAAGCTAACGGCAATGCTGACATGTTGTGCGGCGGCGACGACGAGGTTTGGTGAGAGTACCAGGACTGTATCTTCTCGTGTATGACGGCGGACTCCGATGCTAGAGACATGACGTCGTCCGATGGAGAGACTGAGAGAGAGCGGACAAGAAAGTTGGAGAAAGAGTTATGATCGTGAAGGTTTGAGGAAGAGAGGAGGGTAACGGCGGTGGTAGTGGTTGTGATGGAAGGTAGGGACGTTGTCCGAGCGGGAGTCAGGAGTAGCTCCATCGGAACAAGTTTTCCCTTCGATAGCTATTATGTAGGCTCTGGGGAGCTTTATTGGGGGGGGCCTGGCTGGGCGCACAGAGCTGAGCAACCGGATATGTTGTTTATGTATACGTATGTAGAATATGTATGATATCTAGAACAGCAGACCCTATCTCTACTCGTTCTCTACTTCCTGCTGGAGAAAGAGGTAGGGATCTTATTTACCGGTGGGCTGGTGATTGTAGATAGATAGATAACGGCTGAACGGTCAAACGTTGGGACGCACACACTCGCTTGCTTAAAACAATCGGCTATCTTGGAAGAGTAGGATGACTCGTGAGGAGATTCTACCTCAAGGGTCTCTTCCACTCCAAAAAAAAAAAAACAGGAACTCGTCCCGCTTTACAGATGGATAAGATGGATAGGCAAGAATATGTCGAAATGAAGATTGTGGAATGCAGTTGAAGGGCTGCAACGACGTTCTTAAATCAGAAACATAAACAGGTTGAGGATATTGGGTGTCTGAATCACCCTCACAGTGGATGGGTGATAGGCGACTATATGTTGGGACAAGATGAGGAGGACCAGGACTAGGTCTGATTGACGGACAGCAGATGAACACAGATAAGAAACACCTAACTGAACCAAGACAGTGATGGCTGGGACCGTACAGCTAGCAAGGTAGACGCAAGCCTAGAGTGCTCTAAGACGATGAGACGAGAAACAATTACCACCTCCACCTCCACCTCCACCACTGCAGTCATCAACATATCCCTCCCCTCAAAAAATAAATATCTTGAACACAAGAATAACTAAGTTCCAGGGATACGCGAGAAAACAAATTAAATAAAAGGTACATGGCCCAGCACTTTGATGGTGGGAAGTAACTCCCAAGATACGGAGAGATAGGGAGTCGGCGGAGTTTTCGGACTTGGGTGCAGTCAGCTTCCCTGTATAAAGGTTGATGTCCTCAAAAGCAAATCGGGTTCCCCAGACAGCATCATACCTTTTTCCCGGCCCGGGGAAGAACGATAAACCTCAACAACACGCATGCTTGCGTTGCCGGGAATTCAGAAGGTATTTGCCCATATAGGGTAATTAACATACGCATGCGGACAATCGTACGCTGTGAGCATCCATGGGACGGGTTTTAACACCTACATATGTACATGTAGGATAGGTAGTCTCATATTCGAGAAGATCATTCTGCGACAACAGAACAGTTACAACACCCACACATCATCCTGCAGGGTGGGGGAACACGAGAGGAAACGGCGGATCTCCATCTCCAGCTGTCCTGTCCTAACCCACGCTTTCTCCACCATCCCTGCACGCTTATACGCTTATCAGCACCTGCCATCTTTCCGCTGTTGGCGAGAATCAGCCCATTGGAGAATTGTTAAGTCTAACCTCCCGAGAGTGGTCGAGTTTGGGTAATCTCTGCTCCCCATGATTTGGTTCATGCCTGGAAAAAACAACTCCCCTGTCTCTTCCAGGTGACCATTTGGAAGATACTAGGGAGAATCATTCTTTGGTGGAAAACCAAGGCAGGAATCATCAACTGTTGTAGGTTAACCCTAAAACCATTGTCCCCCAACCCTAGTATCAGTAGTTGAGCCCTCCGAGGAGAAGCTGCTCAAGAACGCTTTTAGATTAAAAGGAGTTATTTGATCTCTCCCAAAGCGAATTCGGATTAGGTAAATTTAATCTCCACCCTTAGATTCAGATCGATCAAATCCCACGAGTATCGTAACGGTCCTCTTATCCATATTGTATAGCGGAGACGAGTTTGCCCACCTACCTTAAATTCGCACCACGCGATCCGAATACTTTGGTATGTTCGTTCAGTGTGGGTGTGGGTATCGTAGATTATTCAACTCGCCATACAGGTTACGCGAAGTATCCCAACACCTTGTCCAATCGCAGAGTCGCTATTTCAACGGATAACGAATCAAAACATTTACGACCGGCCGGTATTGATGACAGTAAGTATGCCTGGCGCCCGCGCTTGCAGTGCCTTGGGTAAGAAGACAGACGTGGGTAGCTGGTATCGCGTATCATTGCCGATATGTAAGGTTTTTTTTCAACTTCATGTCTCGAGAATCATTCCCCAGTTCGAGAGCGAAGAAAATAAAAGTAAGCAAAACAAAGGAGATCAAAACAAAACAAATAGCTTCTAATAAGCCCTATCTCGAAAAACGAATTCAATCTTTTTTTAGAGAAGGATGCTCGTCCGAGCCTTTCAACTTTGCCATGAGAGCCAGGAATATTTTAGTCTCGGTATCTTCGCTCCACATTTACTAGTGGATGTTGGCGTGGGTTTAAAATTTCTATTGGTACTGTTTTAGTAAGTTAAACAAAAGAAACAATGTAGATAGAAGGCTTGTAGACTGTCGGATTCACCACCCTGCCGCGAAGCAGTAAGCATGTCATTGAACGTGCGGCGGAGGATTTTAAATCGTACCAGAGATGTACCCGTATTCTCATGACGTTTTTAAAACGGGCTACCTCTGCATCCCATATAAAATAGGTAAGTTCAGGGTAGTTTGTATGATATGCGGATCTGGCCCGTTTTAAAAACGTCGTGAGAATACGAGTAGTGATACTTGGTTCAAAATGGTCTATCGCACAATCCCGTTCCGAGTTGTCTTTTTGTATCTTATGCAAAAACTCAAGGATAAGTTACTTACCATCTGAGGCTGACGTGGAGCTAAATGCGCAGAGAACTTTAGTGGAGAAAAGCCTGTGGATTCAGTAAATGTGTTAATGGAAAAAAGAATATTTACATCGGAGCCTAAGAAGGCGTCATCCAGAAGCATAAAATAAGAGAAGCACTTAACACGCTATGCTACATGTATAGCTACACAACATTGTGAGGAGTTCTATATACATTTCTCGCGAGAAACAAACTACTACCCTTGTTTGTGAAAGCAAAGGTATGGGAAAGCAAAAAAAAATACTAATGACCTATCGTGCAGATAACATTTAACCTGTTTGTTGGTGTAAATATCTCACGATACGTATATACACTTCCACAGCAAGTACAATGTGGAACCTGTTACCCGGGGCACGTGTAATCATGTTATGCGTTTCTGCTTGGTAATATGATGCTGGGGATAAACAACAGTCACTCGTCCTCCTCCCACACAAAACTACCAATAACCCCACGATGACTACCGTATTATCTCGGGTATAAGGAACGGGGCCGGACTGAGACAGCATATGGAGGAGGTTCTCTGAGTGGGTAGTTTTGATGCCACATCTAGGTTGCAACCACGTAGGTAACTTCAGTTGAACGTCTTGACGGTGGGAAAGGCTCGGACTTTCAAGTTACTCACTAACTACAACAAAACACTGTACCTACAATTTCACTGTCCATGGCCGATTGCAAAATCCCAAGCCACTTGCGTCCAGGCAAAAGGCGAGTGCCAGTGTCTGAAAAACCTCGTGCTTTCCGTGCACAGCCAGTGAAGTCCAAAGCCCGAAGATCATACACAAGCAGGCGAAAGATCGAAGTACTTTCTTACTGGGCAGCACCATCAATTCCAGAAGAAGGAGACCCAACAGGCCTACGCAAGCGAGTCCCCACTGTGTTGGAAGTGTCAACTTATTTCGGTGGCATTCCCCCTGCATCTATTTCTAGATGGCGTCGTGATGAGAAGGATATTTTGCTGTGTGAGAGAGAAAGAGGTTACAGAGTAGAGAAATCTGCCTCCGGAACTTCAGGCTGTAAATGGCCTGAGATGGAAAAAGTTGTATATGAGCGGTTTTTGCAGCAAAGGGAAGCCGGTCAAATTGTACGCCGTGGTTGGTTTCGGCACACAAGTCATACAGTTTTTCGAGAGTGCTATCCAGAATGCACAGATGTTTTTCACTTGTCTCATGGCTGGTTTGTACGCTTTCTTGCCCGATATCGGATAACTATTCGATTTACAACAAATCGTGCCCAAAAAATCCCTCAAGATTATTTGACACCGATAATCAACTTTTTCCGATTCAATCGACGAAACCTACAGCTACGAGAAGGTGACTTTGATTTTACTGCTGATTCAGGACTTGGTCGAGCAATACCTTCACGTATTGCAAATATGGATCAAACACCTGCACCATTTGAGTACCTTTCGGGAAGAACCTATGCCTTAAAAGGATGTCACACTGTTTGTTTCATGGATAACTGTTTCTGTTGGTTCGCTGGATACAAGGGTATAAGGTTATTGTGTTACGTTGTCGTTCCTTGTGTTTCTTTAGGTTTCCGTTGCAGTGAGTCAAGTCTTTGTCATCGAACGAGTTGGAAAGTGATATATAAGCGAAGGGATTTCCCCTCTTGTTGTACTTTTCCTTCTTCTTTCTTTAAGCAACGTCTTCTATAGCACACTCTTGTATTTTACAATACAACCCTCGGTTATACCTGATAACCTCGCGCTGTCGCCGTCCTCAAGTCCTCTATACTTGAACACTTTGTAGAGCCTGTGGAACATCGTGAATACTCTCGTCGCTTAGTTTTCCCTTCAAGTAGCACTGCTCATCTCGGGGGATACCTGAGAGCTTGGAGATAAACCTCGCCCCTTGAGATTACGTTGCTTCCTCATCCACACCCTCTACCCCACTCCTTCACGCTGCTACAGACCCACCAACGCCGCCATGAGCAACCCTGCCCCCGCCCCCTGGACTTTCCCGACCTTCGAGAATTTCCAAGCTGCCGCCAACGCCGACCTCGCCTCTGCCTACGAGGAAATCCGCTCGCACTACCAACAGCGAGTAGATAACCTCACCTACGCAGACCTGCAACTTGAGGAAGTTACTCAAGAGAGAAATAACATGACGGCCAGGTTCAATACCTGCCAATCCCAGTTGCAAGCAGCTGAAGCAGAAGTCGCCCGCCTTCTCAACGCTGTCCCTCCACCACCTGCGCCCCCACCACCAGCACCTCCCGCTCATACACAAGGAGGCCGTTCGGACAAGATGCCTGACCCAGATAAATTCAATGGGTCTCGCGATAAACTCCCCGGGTTCGTCCTGCAACTCCGATCAAAACTCTCGGTTAATGCCGACCGCTTCTCTAATAGCAACAATATGATATTGTATGCTATCAGCCGTCTCGAGGGAGCCGCCCTCGAGCAAATCCGTCACTCTGTCCTCCCTGACGGAACAACTACCTGGAACTCCGCCGCCGACCTGATCACCGCCCTGGAAACAGCTTTCGGCGACCCCGACCCTCTCGGCACCGCCCGCCGTGAACTACATCAACTTCGACAAGGGAAGAGAGATTTCTCCGCCTACCTCGCCGATTTCCAACGCATCATGGGACGCCTCAATTATGACGAGTCCGCCAAAAATGATGCTCTGGAATTTAGCATGTCGGACGAGCTGAAAGAAGCGGTAGTAACTGTTGCTGACTTCCCTACCACCTTCACTTCCCTCTGCGCCTTCCTCCTCCGCCTAGATAACCGTATCCGGGCAAGAAGAGAGGAGAAGAAAAATACCGCCCGCAACACCATGGGACAATTCGCCGCCCCTGCCGCCACCCCCGCCGCCTTTACTCCTGCCTCCTCTTCCTTCGCCCCTGGAGGACTTGTCCCTATGGATCTTTCTTTCGGCCGTACTTCTACTTCTCGCCCCGCCCCTGAACAGCGCTATGTTCAAATTAACGGGAGAAGGAAGCTATCACCCGAAGAGAAAGCGTGGAGACAGACTAATAATCGCTGTCTATTTTGCGCCGGAGAAGGACATATCTTTTCCAACTGCCCCTCCGCCTCCAAACGCCCCGCCATGAGAGGAGCCGTTACTAACTCCGCCGCTGCTCCTCCTGCTCCTTCTGTTTTTCCACCGCCTTTGCCGCCTCGCTTTTCTGCCTTTGATACAACAGACTCAGTTGAGTCTTTAAACTAGTTCAACCAGAGTCGTCCAGTGACCCTGCTCTGGTTCCTTTTTCTCCTTTGTCTGCGTTCTCTATTTCTGGGTTTTCGGTGTCGGACGTGTGTGTGGAGGATACTTTGGATGGGGAACACTTTGTAATTTCTTGTAACCTTTCCCACCAAAATAAAATCATAAAAACACACGCACTTCTTGACACTGGAGCCTCAGGGTTCGCTTTCATTGATGAAAACTTTGTGCGTCACCATTCCCTGCCCCTATCTCCCCTCAAAACCCCTCGCCAATTGGAAGTCATTGACGGCCGAACAATTGCCTCGGGAGATATTACCAACCTCTGTCACCTGGAGCTTTCCATCCAACAGCACACCGAAAAAGCTCCTTTCTTCGTCACCAAACTAGGCCATTACCCCCTAGTATTAGGCATTCCCTGGATGAACCTCCACGATGTTCATTTACAGTTTGCAAATAAAAGCATTGAATTCAGTTCTGAATTCTGCACCACTCACTGCACCCCCAAACAATCCGTCGTCTCAGCCAATGCCATCCCCCCACCGAACAAGCTTAATGCTGCCTTTATTGGCGCCGCCAGTTTCCGCATGCTTGCTAGAAAAAAGGGTATCCAGGTTTACGCCTTATCCCTCTACGAAATCAATAAAGTTCTTGATAACAAGACAACTAAAGAAGAGTGGAAGCAACGAATACCTGCCGAATACCACGAATATCTAGACATGTTCGATAAAGCTAAAGCTCAAGGACTCCCCCCTCGCCGACCCTACGACCATAAGATTACCCTACAAGAAGGCAAAGAACCACCGTTTGGACCCCTCTATGGCATGTCTCGTGATGAACTTCTAGTTCTTAAGAAGTACATCGAAGACAACTTGGAAAAAGGATTCATCCGTGCCAGTTCATCTTCCGCCGGTTCTCCAGTACTCTTCGCCGCTAAGCCCGATGGTTCCCTCCGACTTTGTGTCGATTATCGTGGCCTCAACGCTCTCACGGTGAAAGACAGATACACTTCCCCCCTGATCAAAGAAACTTTAGACCGCCTTGCAAAAGCTCAGTGGTACTCCAAACTCGATCTCCGGGATGGCTTTCACCAAATTCGTATCGCTGAGGGAGAAGAATGGAAAACAGCCTTTCGAACACGATACGGCCTATACGAATACATGGTAATGCCATTCGGTCTTACCAACGCCCCCGGTACATTCCAGCGATTTGTGAACGACTCCCTCCGAGAATTTCTAGATCTTTTCTGCACGGCCTACCTCGACGACATTCTTATCTACAGCGATACTCTTGCCGAGCACAAGGCACATGTCAGACAAGTACTCGATGCCCTTAAAGCCAACAACATCCTTCTCAAACCTGAGAAGTGCGAGTTCCACACACAATCCATCAAATACCTCGGCCTAATACTAACCCCCGAAGGTATAAAGATGGACGATGATAAACTCAAAGCCGTCCGAGATTGGAACCACCCAAAATCAGTCAAAGATGTACAAGCCTTTCTTGGCTTCGCAAATTTTTACCGGCGATTCATCCTAGGGTTCTCCCGATTAGCCGCCCCCCTTACTGCTTTTACAAAAAAGGGTGTTGTCTTCGAATGGACAGTTGAAGCGGAACTCGCATTCGAAGCGTTGAAGGGTGCCTTTACTAAAGCCCCCGTGCTCATCCACTTCGACCCTCGAAAGAAAATCTTCGTGGAATCCGATGCCTCTGACTTCGTCTCCGGTGGCGTCCTCTCCCAACTTGACGATAACGGCGTACTTCACCCTGTAGCTTTCTTCTCCAAGAAGCACTCACCAGCTGAATGCAACTATGAGATTTATGATAAGGAACTTCTCGCTATCATACGCTGCTTCGAGGAATGGAGACCAGAGCTCGAAGGATCAGAATTACCCATCTCAGTTATTACTGACCATAAGAACTTGGAATATTTCATGACCACCAAGCAACTTAATCGACGACAAGTCAGATGGGCCGAATACCTTTCACGTTTTGACTTCGTCATTACCTATAGACCAGGAGTACAAGGAGGAAAACCGGACGCACTGACTCGGAGATCAGGAGATCTCCCTGAAGAAGGGGATGAAAGACTAAGACACCAACACCAAGTAGTCTTAAAAGAGAAGAACATTGATCCTAAGTTGAGTTTGTTTTCGGGTTCTTTATCAAATGAACCCGCTGAATTGGATGCCTCCCTCAATAATTTAATGAACCTTGGATATAACGCTGACCCGTTCCCACAAAAAATCCTCCTAGCACTCAAAAATGGTGAACGACAATCCAAAGAAATCACCCTAGGTGACTGTACTGAAGTCAGCGGCCGCCTTTACTACCGGCAAAAACTCTATATCCCGGATCATGACCCTCTTCGCCTCCTCATCCTACAACGACATCATGACGCCCCCTCAGCTGGCCACCCAGGACGTGAAAAATCCTTCGAACTCATTTCAAGGCATTTCTATTGGCCTAAGATGAGAGAATACATTGGTCGTTATACGCGGAACTGCCATATCTGTCGACGAGCAAAACCAAGCACTCTCGGTACCCAAGGCGTCCTGAAACCACTCCCCATCCCTAATCGCCCCTGGGAAGAGCTATCAATGGACTTCGTTACCGGTCTCCCAGAATCCAACGGCTTTGATGCTATTATGGTTGTAGTGGATCGACTCTCAAAGATGCAGCACCTTATCCCGTGCAATACGACCGTCAACGCCGAGCAAACAGCCGAACTTTATCTTCAAAATGTTTGGAAACTTCACGGACTACCCTCCCATATCACTTCGGATAGAGGAACGCAGTTTACCGCTAAGTTTTGGAAACATCTTTGCCAACGCCTGAATATCTCCGCTCGGATGTCAACGTCCTTCCACCCTGAAACAGATGGTCAAACCGAACGTCTTAATGCTGTTATGGAACAATATCTTCGGTGTTATGTTTCCTACCAACAAGACGACTGGACAAAATGGTTACCTATTGCAGAGTTCGCTGCCAATAACCAAGAGTCAGCCAGTACGAAAGCTACTCCCTTCTTCGCCAACTATGGTTACCATCCTCGCTTTGATACCTCCGTCGTCTCCAATGACCGCTCCCCTCAGACCCTCGATGCCAATGACTTCGCCTCTAAGATGGAAGAACTTAGAGATTTCCTTCGAGTTCAAATGAGGACAGCACAAGATATTTTCGAGACCAGCGCTAATCAGCACCGCACCCCCGCCCCTTCATTCAAAGTCAACGACCGTGTCTTCATATCTATGAAGAACATGAGGACGACTAGGAATTCAAGGAAATTGGACTGGAAGTGGAGTGGTCCCTTCCCCGTGAAACGAATAATCTCTGCATATGCCTATGAGATAGACCTGCCATCGTCTATGAAATACCATCCAGTATTTCACGTTTCACTAATCAAAGCTGCTCCTGTTGACCCACTCCCGGGCCAGATTATTCCACCACCCCCCCCGGTTCAAGTCAACGATCATGAAGAATATCTTGTCGAAAGTATCCTAGATTCTCGCATTCGCCACGGGAAACTACAATACCTGGTGGAATGGACAGGTTATGCCCTACCTACGTGGGAACCAGCTGATTACCATACGGAGACTGAAGCAGTAGACGTTTTTCACCAACGATACCCAAGTAAACCTAAGGAAGGTCTGGTTAGTGTTCGCAGGAGCTCACGGCTATAAGGGAGGGGGTACTTTCATGGATAACTGTTTCTGTTGGTTCGCTGGATACAAGGGTATAAGGTTATTGTGTTACGTTGTCGTTCCTTGTGTTTCTTTAGGTTTCCGTTGCAGTGAGTCAAGTCTTTGTCATCGAACGAGTTGGAAAGTGATATATAAGCGAAGGGATTTCCCCTCTTGTTGTACTTTTCCTTCTTCTTTCTTTAAGCAACGTCTTCTATAGCACACTCTTGTATTTTACAATACAACCCTCGGTTATACCTGATAACCTCGCGCTGTCGCCGTCCTCAAGTCCTCTATACTTGAACACTTTGTAGAGCCTGTGGAACATCGTGAATACTCTCGTCGCTTAGTTTTCCCTTCAAGTAGCACTGCTCATCTCGGGGGATACCTGAGAGCTTGGAGATAAACCTCGCCCCTTGAGAGTTTGGGCAAAAGCTGAGAAGAGTGGGTGGGATAAACGGCAAGCAACCATACAGCTTACGGTATTAGCAGATGGTACGATGTTAAAGCCATGGATCATTTATAAGGGAAAAGGAAACCTGCCAGATGCCGAACTCAATCAATACGACAAACGGGTCACAGTCAAATTCAATGATGAAGGCTATGCAAACAAAGATATCATTATGGAATGGATGGAACAGCAGTTAATACCTGTTATTCATCGTTCCAGTCCATTCAATAATGATATTTCTATGTCTACTGGCCTTCCTACTGGTATTGTGGTCCCCAACGCACCTGGTCTTATTGCACTCGATGCTGCCAGTTTTCATAAAACCCCTACCGTGTTAAACACCCTCCGGAATGCAAATATCACACCTTCCTTGATTCCTGCTGGGTGTACAAGTTTAGTCCAAGTTTTAGATGTGTCGGTAAATCGTACATTTAAAGACTTTCTGAAGGAGGCAATGGAAAATGAGTTGTATTCTCTTGTCCGCCTACAAGGAGTAAAGATCCTAGCTATGTTGGATAGTTGCGACTCTGACGAGGGAGAAGAAGAATCACCGGCTGTTGGTGTTATTTCAGCTGTTGGACTGCGAAGGATTCTTCTAACCCGAGCAGTCGGTGAAGCATGGATGCAATTTAGCACAGAAAAATACCAGAATATGATCATCAAAACTTTTCGAAGGTAATCTATTCACCTCAAAACTATAAGCTCAATCACAGTATTTTTTCACTAATACTAATATTATTGTACAGCATAGGTCTTGCATTACCTATCGATGGATCATGCGATACAGAGTTATCTGTAAAAGGTTTAACTGCAGAAGAACTGAGTATTGGCGACTGGCGACAAGATCTTTCTGTCTTGGGTACCTCCTCTAGCGATAGCATTGATATATCAAGTTCAGTGCCTGCAGCTGATCAAGTAGAAAGTCCTGATGATGAAGAAGAAATAGGTCAAGAAGGAGACGAAAATCTGGGTGTTTATTTTGTTGAGTTGGGCGGCGCAATACTCCAAGTTGGCAGGTTGAAGAAGAAAAAGCCCGAAGGTTCTGGTGGAGAAATGGCGGGCACTGGAGCAAAAGAGCGTCGTCAAGTTACTTGCTCTGCTTGTTCACAGTCAGGACACAATCGACGGTCTCAAAAATGTCCTGCAAAGTTAGCTCTGTGTAATGTAGAATCACAATAGTGTACATAAAAAATGAGGATCTCATCGTAGTTTCTGATATCGTGAATTGGACTACCTTTGCGTACAACCATTCAACACCTTTCGCTTGCCTGCTGTCTCAGCCCGGCCCCGTTCCTTATACCCGAGATAATACGGTATTTGTTGGCGGCATAAGATTTCCTTTCTTTTCTTTCCCTGCATATCTGATAAATGCGGGGCCAAAAAAGAACCGTGAAACACTGCATGTATTCATTCGAGGATGTTGGTATGCAGAGATAAACGAGGCCAGATCCTGGCACTTGGCAGAAATTACCCCACCCATGCCCCTCATTGTACTGTTCACAACCCCGAAATTTCAAGGTGGGCGGGGGCGTTTTTGGTTGCTTCTATCTGAGCCGCAAATCAATGGTGCACCTGGTCGAGGCGTGATCAATTCTTAGAGTGGCATTCTTCGCTTCAGCGGCTTGATGCAGAAATATTTTCAACAAATCCCTCGTTTTGCTTGCTTCTCTCATCCTCTATGGTAGTTTCGTATTTCTGCGGAACAGAAGCAATACAACACCTCCCTTGAGTCTTCGCACCTTCCATCCGTAACCCCAGCCTTCCCTCGGCCACAGTTTGGCTTGCCACCTCATGATATACGAACAAGGTGAAGTACGAAACGTCTAACTATTTAATTCCGGTGAATGCATGGCATTGAGTCAGGCCACGACAACATCACCGTAAGATTCATCCTCACAACCCAGTGATATAAGCATTACGATCACTTAACACTAGAGTACGTTAGGTTTTAGAAGACATTAGTTTCGTGGTCACTTAGGGCAGTAAAATAAATAAATTTACCGCTCACGAATGTAGGTAGCTAGAATGTCCTTATGTCCTCCATTTCCTAGATGAGTAGTGCGTCACGTAATCAAAAGTAACAGATCACAAGAATCATCCCACCAACGTGGATATACAACCATTACAAGCCGTCTCTTGGCTTCCGTGTGCCCATCAAAAGAAAAGTTGTCAATAGCTATATGAGTCTGTGATATGATTTGCGGCTTGCACAACTGTGGAGGAGGAGCTCATACCTGCATGCGTTCAGTACCTGGTAAGGCCTCGAATTCCCCTGTATGTACTCGGAAGACAATTTTATTGCCCCTGAAGGACACCCGCTCGAGCCTGGTGCCCTGTGGCGTCCTGTCTGCATTCCACAGGGATGGGTAACGTATTTACCTTCGACCACTGATTTTTCTTTTGACTTTTCTTTTTGAAAATCGATCTTCAGTGCATCATTGTGGTGAGTGACATATTGTGATTGGCTAACTTCGAACCGGCACTTGTATCCAAGGTATCCAAAACCTGCTTGCACGGTACACAAACCCTACCCCTTCCTCTGATACCAAACGCGGTAACTGACAAACCCACCTGCTTGGCTGTACTTAAAATTTTAGTTTGATGGCTGTGGTTACACATTTCGCTGGTATTTATGCCGCATTTTGCTTCTGGCTTACTCTCTGCACAGCTTAAAGATATTTGAATTTTTGACACAAGATTACAGCTTCCCGTTAATTGTTTTAACTACATTCAATAAATTGCTGCATAGCCGGGGCGAGCTTGTAGAGTAGCGAAGAATATGACGGTTTTTGTTTTCATTAAGATTCACTCCCTTCTGGGAAAACTGGGAGGACCTCACCTTAACATTATGAACATGCTGAGGGGCGAAGGGCCGTTTTGCTCCAACAATATGCAATAGTTATGACTGAAAATATGTAGCTTGATGTTTTCAATAGACAGGGAGTGTCAATTCTGCGAATTCTTGGAAGGATGAGAAATCAAGAGAAAGTCTTTGGCCATCATCAAACAGTTACCTTGAATAATGTACGCGTATTCGGCCTTAATAGTATGCATCTATTATAGGGCGTCCACTCATAAGGTAGAATGCGAAATGAAGGTAATATTCAGAGGCAGAGACTTAATTAGATAAAACATGTGGGTAACACTACCTGAAGTCGTGTAACAGGGCTCATCCTGGTTACTTGGAAGGTCTGCTGGAAAGTAAATACGTGGGACAACAGAGTTTTGAGATTTGTAGCTAGTAACATGATGAAAATTGAAATGCTGGTGCTACAGACAGACAAGAAATAGAAAAGAACAAAGGTAAACTAAAAATGTTGAAATAGTAATATCACTTGCGACCTGATATTGAAAACTAAATTATACGTGAATGGTTTGTGTTAGGAGAAGTAAATATGCAGTGATCATGCCACGCAACAGGTAACGTCACAGGTATAATTGTTGACCAGAAGAATGAGTAGTATACTCGTGGATCAGGTGTAACGGTGATAAAACCACTGCTCTAGGATGAGATATAGGTATAGAAATACGGCTATTACAAATACTAGTAGAAATCAGGTTCAGATGTTAAGAGTATTTTTGAGCAAGGTGCTCAATCATCTTACTGATAAGAGCTTTACTCGGTAGTATTCTGCCTGGTGAGACTGGGAATAAAGAGCAACGTGTGGCAGTATCAGCAAAAGTGCTACAACCTTATGATTTTCCACCAACGATCATGGAAATTAGGGTCCATCCTGGGTTCTTTCATAGCTCGTACTTGTCTTTCAGAAGAAGAGCCTGGAAACGGGGGGGCGAGCACAGGCAAGAGCACGGGGATCTATTGGGAAGCGAGTTGTCAAAGTTAGAGTAAATTTGTGACTACAAGTGTATACCGACTTGGAGTGCGAAGAAAATTAGTTCAGGGTGGACGAAGAGAGACGGGGAGAGACGGGGAGAGACAGAGAACAAAAACAAACAAAAAACATTGGAAGAGCAAAACAGAATCTACTACCAGCGTGTGTGCCCGCCTTCAGCAGCGATAACAGCAGCAATCTGTTTAGGCATAAAGTTGATAATACGAAGAAGTTCATCTGTTCCCTTCCTCAAGGATAGCCCGTTGAGCTGTCTCGTGCCCAGCCTACAACTTTTGGCACAAAGGTTCGCGCCTTACGCGCCTTTCATTGAAGTGGTCTGGCTTAAAGCAAGCCCCGTATGACACGCTAGGTACGATATCCCCGTATAAACCTCCGGACCACTAGCGGGAGTTTCTTTGCGCGTGTAGGCTGCCTATTATGTCATTTAGAAGTACTTCCGGGCGTGATACGCGACTCTGGGCGAGTATAAATGCTGAAAAGAGGATGACCCGCAACTCCCTACCTGGCGTCGGTGACACATGATATTGATCCTGGGGCACAAAAGCTATGGTTGGGGACACCTGAGACCGGAGGGGTGCGACATTCATTTCGATGATTGGAAATGCATTTTTCCTTACTATTTTGGCTAATTTGCCCATGACGTATGTGCCAAGGCTCCAAATATATGTGCCAAGATTATAAATATTAGTGCCAAGCTCCTCACAAAGCTTAATAACACACATCATTTGGGCGCAACATTCGTTTGGTCCCACACCAAAAAGGCACATTTTCAAACCTTAAGAGCTTTACCAAAAAGAAAGATAAGGATGATCTGGCTCTGTTAAATTGTAGAGGGGATGAAATAGAGTCGTTTGACAGAGAGAAAATTATTTTGTAGTGTGGTTGTGGTCGAGTTATTAGCCCTGATACCTTGGTCTAAAATCCCCTCCGGAAATAGGTGTCCCCAAACATAGCCTTTGTGCTTGCAAACAGCCGAGTGAAATAAGTCAGCAGAGACCTGGGCTTGGCGCGTCAGGAGGAACTTAGCCTCATTCACAGGCTGTAGATTTTGGGGGCCACATTCACTACCACAACCCTAAGCCCTATCAACCCCAACCACCTACATTTTGACTTCAAATTCTACAGCCTGTAACGGTACTACCATTAGTTACATGTCATGAGCAGTATTATATTAGTCGTGTGCAGTCATTGAAGTTAGTTGGCAGTTGGAGCCCTGCACTGCAGGGTAACAGCTGGGAGCCAGTAACCCTACTTTAGTTTGAGAAGAGGAGTATGGCGCAGGGTCACTCCCGTGAGCCACACAACCACCCCATGACGCATATGACCTACCAGATAACACTATGAGCAGTTTTGCCGACAGGCAACCACTACAGGTGCAAGACTTGGATGGTGGGGACTCTCTTCCATAGGCCAAGAACTTTAGGTACATGAGTACTAGTAGCCGATAATAACATTACAGACACTCATGGCAGTTGGGTTGGATAGCACTGCAACCGATTTGCAATACCGTTACCAGCAGTGAAGCATAATAGTACCAGGCAAGCAGGAGGTAGTAAGGATCAGCATGAATGGTGTAGCTAATGAATGCTAGAGGATACCTGCTACCCTGCTGTTCTGATGGAGTGGAACCAGTGAGAATAACATTAGCTGACGAACCAATGGTATATCTCCAGTGATATCTAACACAGGAAGCTCCTGTGGTGGTGTTTCCAGTCCATCTGTGCATGTACCAGCGGCCCAGAGCCATTGGCGCTGCAATAGGGAAACTATTAAGTGCAGGACACCTGACATGCAACAGTAGACTGATCAGTGCTGATTCCTGCATCCAGCATAGGCATGGCATGCAGCTGGCGGAACTAGAAAGTCTAACTAGACAGAACAACCGAGGAGTGCCGGAGAGCGCCAAAGTGATCATTAGCTGAATCATGAGGTGCCCCCGCCCACAATAGCTTGGCATATTCTTAGGGTCTTGACAGGCTCTCAGGGAATGATGTTTCATCATGCCCTTTTGTATCCCTAAAGGTGAGCAGTGCTACCTGAATGAAAATAAGTGACAGGAGTTGTGCGATAATTCCATAGGCTTGACAATAATGGGGAGTAAGAGAGACACCAGCAGCGATACTACGTTGATGTAGTAGCCTGATTTGGATACTATCCGGATTGTGGCAGTGTGAATGGACTACTGGAATCCAGGCTTGTATTGTAGGATACCAGGAGAGTGACAATAGAAGACGTTGGTTAAAGAGAAGAGAAGGAAAAGTACAACAAGAGGGAGAAGCCCTTCGCTTATATACCCAAAGTCCATCTCTTTGATGACAAACACATGACTCATTGCAACCAGAACCAAAGGGAACACAAGGAACATCAACGAGAATATAACAACCATGTAACCATGTACCTAACTGACTAACAAAACAATAATCCATGAAACAGGCCTCCAGCAGGGTAGAACAGAAAGAGGACGGCGAGTCAGCAGCACTATAAAGATACTGCATGACCCTGCCACCTGTTGCTTTTCTTCCCAGTCTCATCAGACAGAATACTACCGAGTGGAGCCCTTAAGATTATTGAGTATCTTGCACAAAAACACTTTTAACATCTCAACCTAATTTCTAGTATTTGCAATGGCCGTATTCCTATACCTATTCCCACTACAGAGCAGTAGGACTACCCCCGTTACAGTATAATCTTAAGGCTTCATTCACCTTGAGATTCCTTTTGATAAACGCAGCCTCCTGATACATGTCTGTGTCCTGGGTTTGGGAACTTCTATCCCTTACCTGCTGCAGTAGAGTCAAGAAATCTCACCAGTCATTTCTCTTAGAAGAGACCTTTCCAGACTGGTTAGACAAAACCTACCTTCTACAGAACTGCAGACCAGCACCATCGGTTCCAGAGCGTGCTTATATCCCCTATACATCCTACAATGCCTCCAAAACCCAGCACATCATTTACACCTGTAACTTTCATGGATAGTTGTTTCGTTGGTCGGTTAGGTACATGGGTATATGGTTGTCAAGTGTCGTTGTTATTTTCTATGTTTTCTTTAGTTTTCCTTGTGATGAGTCATAGGTTTGTCATGGAAAAGTCGAATTATAGGTATATAAGCGAAGGGCTTTCCCCTCTTGTTGTACTTTTTCTTCTTTCTCTCTTAAGCAACGTCTTCTATTGTCACTTTACTTGTATCTTACAAATACAAGCCAGGATTCCTACAAATCCTTCGTCGCCATCGTGATACCACTTGTTTCATTTCGCCACTACACCAACGTAGTCTCGCTGTCGGAGTCATCATAACTCCCTCTCTCCGTAGAGCCTGTGGAATCGTCGCTTAAACTCCTGTTGCTAGTTTTCGTTCAAGTAGCACTGCTCACCTTTGGGGATACCAAAGGGCTTGACGGGAACTCGCTCCTTGAGAGTAACGGGGACCCTCCTAGAGACAAGGACTCTGGAGCGTAGCCGTGTGAATATGTGTATGTGTATAATGGATAAAGATAATTGCTTCAGCAGAAAGTTGTAGCTTGCCAAACTTAATATAAATAAGGTTTTGCTTCGCAGGTAACTTGCTATTGCTACTATCGTGTGGAAGATGAGGATTCTTTACAGATGGCCATGATCTCGATACATTTATACTAGTAATCCAGACCCACGGCCTTGAACCAGCCTGCACTTCCTTTGTTCAGGTTCTACTCTTGCAGGTTTGCATTCCGTCGCTGAGAGAACACTTATCTCCGACGGTGTGGTGGGGCATGAGGTTGCAGGCATGGTAGGGAGACGATGTCACATGACTTATCACGTGACGTGGGTTAGGGTATGGGGAGGGTAGTGGGGGGGGATCGTGTATATCTTTTGGCGGGGTCGCGGCTTTTGTACATCACCCATCACCATACCACTATTACTCTGTATTCTATCATTCTATATATACAACTCTCTACTCTAGATACGGATATATATACTATTACTCGGCCTACGCCTTGGTGAGCTATTCTGGGGCCTTTGCCTCCACCACTGAGCGTGCCTCGCACGTCACTCGCAGACCCATTGGTGCTACGCCCCTAGGAAAGGCATGCCTGATGGAAGTCCGCGTTGACGCGCACTCCTGCCACGAAGAGGGAAGTGATGTCAGATCTCGAGGTTACTGCTAGGGCGCCCCTACCGCCCGCCCACAATGGTCCCTTCAACCAGAGAGATTGACTGGGGCCTCTTCGTGGAGGAGTGGGAGGCGCCATCGTGCTCTCTTTCGATACAGACAGGTTGGAGTCTTCACAGCACCTCACCTTCGATATGGACAAGAGGCGCCGTCGTGGCCCCTCTTTCGATACAGACAGGAGATGCCTTCATGGCCCACCTCCTTTGGACAGGAGATGCCTTCGCGGCCCACCTCCTTTGGACAGGTAGGAGCTTTTGCGGCACACCGCCTTCGATACAGACAGGAGGCGCCGTCGTGGCCCCTCTTTCGATACAGGCGGGATGAGCTGAATAGGCAGCTGGAGCCTGAGCAGAGTTTTCCCTGACTAGCGGGCAGAGTTTTCCCTGACTAGCGGGCAGAGTTTTCCCTGACTAGCGGGCAGAGTTTTCCCTGACTAGCGGGCAGAGTTTTCCCCAACTAACGAGCAGAGTTTTCCCCAACTAACGAGCAGAGTTTTCCCTGACTAACGAGCAGAGTTTTCCCTGACTAACGAGCAGAGTTTTCCCTGACTAGCGTGCAGAGTTTTCCGGCCTAGTGGCAGAGCTTTCCCCGCCTGGCGGAGCAAAGCCTTTCTACAGCGGGAAGTGGGAGCCCTGAAAAGGGGGGTTTTCGGGGGCATCCATTTCCCTCTCTCCGCGCACACACACATCGCACGACGGAATCGCAAGCAAGATCATACACGCCAGACCGCTCGACTACCGAAACCACTCACAATGTCCGGAAGCCAGAAAACAGCACCCAGCATAGGAGCGCTCGCCGCCCCAGGCTCTGCCGAAGGAGTCCTGGAAGTCCTCTGCAGGCACCTCGCTCACATGCCACTCCCGGGCTCCCAGGGGGCCCCTTACTTCGATGGGAAGGACGCCACGGACTTCCTGAAGCACTACGAGCTCCTCTTCCGTGAGTATGGTGAGCAGGAGAAGTCTGCTGTCAAGAAGCTTCCTTTGTACTGTGCTGGAGCAGTGGGGGGAACGATCCGCTACCTTCAAGGCTATGCGGATGGTGATTGGGAAAAGGTCAAGGAAGAGGTTCTGGAGGAATATAGGGCGCATGACACGAAGCAGCACATTTACACGGTAAGGTTCCTGGAAGAGCTAACAGCAGCGCAGATGAAGAAGTCAGGCGACATTCGCTCGTTTGTACGGGCCTTTTCAACGGTGTCTACCTCCCTGAAGAGCACAGGCATGGTCTCTGAGCACCAAGAGATCCAGCTATTCCTCGGGGCCCTACAGAAAGATCTCGCTAGGAAGCTGATCGTTAAGCTTAAGCTGGACGTGAAGGTGCCCTCTTCCTTCCATGGGAAGTTCACCATGCTGAAGGCAGAGGCGCAGGACTACTGCCTGGGCAACCTCCGGACCGAGGAGTTGCTAAGGAAAGGTGAGTTTTCCGTGGAAGGTATCATTGACCAGCTTCTATCACAGGATGTTGACAGCGTAGCTCCCAATGGGGAGTCATCGCTTCCGAGCGCCCTTGCCACGGCCAGAGAGGGCGTGCCGCTTCCGAGCGTGCCATGACAGGAGGTGGACTTCTCGTCAGCCATGGAAGAGATGACCAAGCGCATGGAGGCCATGGTGTTGCGCCAGCAGGCACAGTTTATGGAAGGCTTCCGTAGGGCAGGGGTGCAGCCGGCTCCTGTGTACGGTAGCCCCGCCTCGGGGGTGAATGCCATTTCCCTCCAGGGAGGCGCTCCAGGCCCGCCACAGTACCCCCTAGGCAACCAGACAGTCATGCCTATCCGCCGGTGTGTCTTCTGTTCGGATCCAAGCCACATAAAGCATCAGTGCCCAGCCTTACTAGCTAAGGAGCAGGCAGGCTTGATTCATAGAAGCCATACAGGGATGATTCACTGGGGGACGGAAGGGTCGGGAGGCGCGGAGTTGCCCGTATGGGAAGGAGGGAAGAATATGTTGCAGCAGGTTGAGGACAGGGAGAGGGCTCAGGCGCAGCAGCCAGGGGTTTGGCATATTAAGGCGGGACCCAGCCCTAGTTGAGAGGCACCCTTCGGGGTTCGGTTGGCTAGGCTGGAGGATCTGGGAAAGGAGAGCGAAGAGAGTGAGGTGGAAGAGAGCGAGGGAGAAGAGAGTGCTGAAGAGGGGTTTTCCGAAGAAGAGGCGGCGGGTGAGAGTGACAGGTGGTTTTTTTTTTATTTGTTTAAATCATTTGATTGTTGTTTCTAGGTACAAAACCGCTTATGCAACACGAAGGTTATGAAGTCAAAAAACCTATCCCCACCAAATAAACACCCTTATCCGCCTGGGTAACAAAAAAGATCACAAAGGAAAAGCGAACCAAGTACTTCCAACAGAACAAGACGATGTTCCTGCAATAAACGACTTAACAGTGCAGGGGAAATTGACAACAAATGCCTGTGAAAGTAAAGAGACTTGCAAACAACAGCCAAAAAACAATGAGAAACAAATAGAAGAAAGTCCATAGTAAAGCCGCAATGGAAGTAAAGAGCAGCCAGGAAAAATTCCAATCAAAGTTAGCTGGGGTTGAGCGAGTATAAGGAAAATGACCTAAAGGTCCATCTGGTCATCTGCCGGAGGGGGCGGTGAGGCCTTTGAAGGGCGTGATGGGCAGCTGTTTAGGTGTGACTCATGGGGTCCGTCGCAGTTGACACACTCGACAAGAGTGTGAGAGCAGGGGCGGCCTTTAATTGAGCAAGAGAGTGTGGGGCAGCTATGAGCTGCAGTGGGATGAAGTCCAACACACCAGCGACAGCATGGTTGGTTAGGACATTTGTTTGTGTGGTGTCCAAATTTGTGACATTGGGAACACTGGGTAGAGGGTCCAAAACGGAGCTTGCGTTCAGCTCGGACAGTGGTGGAGAAGGCAGAAAGGCGAGTGCGATTAGCGATCTCATTAGCTTTGGGGCCAGAGAGTGTGATAACAATGGAGGAAACTGTTTTCCCTCTTCTTTTTTCTGGTAGAGTGAGCCATCTTGGAGGTGTGTCCATGGTGATTCCGGGGTTGAAGTTGCAGAGCTCTTGCTGAATGGCAGAGGGCTCCATGGAAGTAGGGATACCATGTACAACAAGTTGGTGCAATGGTTCATCAAGGTGTAGGGAGCGAGCTCCAGGGATGATGTGGAGAAATTGGCCAACTTTCCTATAATGGGTATGGGCAAACATATTGTTCATGACCGTCAATGACACATTCTGGGAATGTGTGTCTATTGCCATGGATTGGATGGTGATGGAACCGATAGCATCGTTCAGCTTGTCTCTGAGTTCCGTGGGTGTCCCTTGGGTAAGGGGAGTGCCATCGCGTTTGACAATCAAATGGCGTGCCCACATGGTGGGAGTGATGGTGAGAGGGGAGACATGAGTCTTAGGGGCAGGTGCAGAGGTAGTCTGCTTGGTCTTTGCTGGTTGGGGCTTTCTATTGGGTTTGCTGGCCTCCACCTGGGCCCATTGCAGGGGCTTTGGGGCAGGAGGAGGTGCTGGGATAGCAGCAGCAGGAGCAGGCGGAAGAGGGGCACCAGGTGCAGGCGGTTCTGAAGGCACTGCCTTCCCTACTGTGAGCAGCAGGTGGTCACACTCTAGTTTGCTCAAAGTCGGGGACTCTGGAAACATGTCTGGGAGAGGTGCAGGAGCTGGTTTGCTTGCTGCTTCCTTGAGGGTGGTGATTTCCCCTTGTAGATGCTGTATCATATCAAGGAGTTTTTGGAAGTGGAGGAGGTTGAACTTGTCAGCTCTGGCTAGAGCTTTGCAAACATCAAACCCAAAAGCTGGCTCACTACCTATGTGAGTTGTAATGGCCTCCCCTGGTTTATTCCAGAGGCCAGCCCAGTGGGTTGGCTTTCCGAAAACAGGAGGGGATGGGGGAGAGGTGTCGGCTCTCTGTCTTTTCGATGGTGAGGATGTTCTTGGATCCGCCGCAGATGAAGAGGAGGAGGCAACGAATGGGTTTGGAGTTCCCTCAGCTTGATGATGGGGGAATATGGGTGTAAACATGTTGCCTTTACCTTTGGGAGGCATTGTGACTGTGGGTTGTTGTATAAACGATGATCCAAATCGTTTGTAAAAGAGGGGTAATGAAATGAAGTTGAAGTGCTAAAGACTTTTGGCTGTGTGGAACGCCGTTGCAATGCAGGAGGTGGTGGTGAACTTTCAATCGAAGAGCTTGTAGCGGGGATGGAGGATGGAGAGTGACAGGTGGTATGTGTCTACCGTCAAGCCTAGACGTATGGAGAAGAAGTGGCCGGCCGAAAAGAAGAAGAGGAGGGAGGATCTTCAAGGGCAGGTTGAGCAGCAGGAAGCCGCTGCCAATGTCAGGATGCCGCGACCCCGAGCATACCCGCCTGTCGAGACTATGGATGTAGACCCACCAAAGCCAAAAAAGAAGCAAGAAGAGAAGCCGCCCAGCGCACCTAGGAGGGCCTTCCGCAAAGACATCATAGAAGCCATGCCAGAGGATGAGCTCTTCCACAGGCAGACTTCAGAGAAGACCGTCATGGTCAGCCTGTCAGAGCTGGCGTCGATATCCACGTCCTTCAAACGTTACCTATATGGAAAGGCCGCCCAGTCAACGCCTACCACTGCAGCTAAGGTTTCCCAAGCCTCGGTAGGGGCCTCCTGTGCAGGAACCCCTCCCGGGGTAGCCAGAGTTCGGAGGGCGAAAGAAGTCGAGTACACTGCAGAGTCGGGCCTGCTACCCATATCGATCAATGGGGTGGAGCTCCACCCCATGGGGGATAGCGGATCCGAGATCAACAGGATGGGGTGGTCTGAGTTCGTGAGTTTAGACCTTCCATACGACGACTTGGTGGAGTGGGTCATGACCGGCATTACCGGGCACCAGACCCCGCTTTCCTGCTGTATACACGAGGCCCCGGTAAAAGTAGGGGGAGCTCTCATTTACACGTCTATATTTGCGTCTCCGGATGTGGAAGGGGAGTTCGTTTTGGGGCACCCATTCGAGAGGGCTGCTTTGATGCAATGGGAGAATAAGGATGACGGGTCTCTTTGGGGCACGGTGTGGTCAACGGATCGCAAGAAGAAGGCGACCTTTATGGCGGTATCAGCCTCGGGGTTTACCAGAACCTCGGTCAGAGAGGCACCGGAAGGGGGGCTCTGGAAGAGGAAAGGAAGGCGCTCGAGGTTGGGAAACGGGGACGCTCAGTAGGCGCGGGGGTGCCTATTGAGATGTGCGACAGCCCCCTAGGAGATGGAGGTGTGGGGTGTGAGGTGGTAGGAGGAGGGAGGTGCTTGGGGTGTGATGTGGCGGCGTGTGGAGATGTAGGCGTGTCGGGGATTCCGCGTCGACGCAGAGTCCTGCGCAGCGCGGAAAGAGAGGTGCAGTTGAGGCGGTGTATGGCGGTGTGGAGGGAGCTTTTGCCACTAGGGAGCGGCGTCTCTAGTCGGAGGTTGTATAAGAGGAAGGGAGAGAAGGTTCGCCCGCAGAACGTAAAGGGGGATGGGGGTGTGGTGGAAGGGGACCCAGACTGGAAAAAGAGACACCTACAGGCGGAAGCTTGGGCTTGAGAGAGAGGCGTGAGCGGGCCACCCGGGCCTTTCAATCATATCCTTACTCCCAAGCTTAGCACCAATCGGCGGGGGTCTCAGTTGACAAAGGAGAGGCTTGAGCAGCTAGACACCGGAGACCTGCAACCTATGGAGCGTAAGCTTTTGATCGAGATGCTCTACAACAGGGAGGCTGCTATAGCATTTGATTTCTCGGAGATTGGGCTGTTCCGCCCGGAGGTCGAGCCACCCCATGTCATTTGGACTGTTCCCCATGAGCCCTGGCAGGAGGCGCCGTTCAAGACACCTAGGGCTCTCGAGAACGAGGTTATAGACATCCTAAAGGCGTGGTTAGATGCTGGGATCCTGAAGCGCGGGTGCGGAGCCTACAGGAACCCATGGTTTTTGGTCAAGAAGAAGCAGGCCGGGCAACACAGGCTAGTGACGTCGTTCACCAAAGCCAATAGCTATACCATACTGGATACGGCGCTCCCACCTAGGGTTGAGGAGTTTAGTGAGGAGTTTGCAGGTGTTATACCTGTACCTTTTGAAGGAGTTCCTGGCCCTGGAGTTACCCTATCTTTGGAGTTACCCTACCTTAGCACCTTCCGGATCGGGACTGGTGCCTGTTACCCTGCCTCCAATCCTTCCAGTAGGTATAGTATTTGGAGAAGGGGGGACAGCACCAGAAAAGACCTGTCCCGGAGGGCAAAAGTAACCCCTAGGCCGTCAAGCAAAACCGTCCGGCGGAATGGGACCCGGAGGGTATGTAGGGGAAGTGTCTGGCTTCGCTGTGGTTCAAACGGATTGCGAATCGGACCAAAACTGGCGGAGTTACAGACTGACAAAGAGAAGGGAACGCAATGCTACGCAACGATTTGGATAGGCGAAATGATCGTCTTGAGGAGACGAACGCAATGAAGACGAATACGTAACTCCCGTGTTACCGACATGCATACTGCTCGGAGAATCGCGGATCGGGGCCAGGGAACTCAATGGGGTATCGGGTATGGAGATAAGGCAAAGTGGTTTTATGTTGTCATAGTAGTTAGCGCCTCTACACCACACTACACCCAAACATAGTAGAGAGGAGGCATTATAAATACTCTCGCAGTGGATGTAAACTCTGAGTCGGATCATTAGCGACGAAGAACGAGCCTTATCAATATTATATTGTTTCTAGCAAAATTACTTCCATGCAATTTACTCTTTTACTTGTGAATTACTTTTATCTCGCTTAGCAAGGCCTTGGCCCTTCAGCGTTAGTTATTAAAACCTTACTATTGGAAGTTCTTCACGGAACTTTGCTTGATCCCTACTTTGAACCCTACGGTTATCTTTTAGCGGTTCATAAGAAGCAGTTAGGACTTGCGCCTGTGTATTGCGTTGCGGATAGCAACCGGGCAGGTTATAGCGTCTAGATTGTTATCTAAAGCTTCTTGGAGATTTCCTGTGCGGTAAGAAGTACCGGTCTTACAGCAGGCATGGTGATCTTGTCGATCATTGACCTGTTTTCGGGGTATGATCAGGTAGAGCTGGCGGAGGAGAGTAGAAATATGACCGCGATTCAGACCCCTTTAGGGCTGCTACGCTATACCCGGTTGGTACAGGGCGGTACCAACTCCATACAAGCCTTCCAGAGGATCAACTCGAAGGCTCAGCATGACAACATTCCGGAGCGTTGCAGGGTTTTCCTCGACGATGTCGGCGTAAAAGGACCTACAACACGGTACAATGACGAAGAGGCTAGCCCTGGGATCCGGAGGTTCGTGCAAGAGCATAGTCAACCTAGACCTGCTCCTGGCGGACTATGAGCGGGCCGGCGCTACGGTGGCAGGTTTGCAGTCCTCCTGGTGCAAGCCGGGCATCAAGATAGTGGGGTTCGTCTGCACAGAAGAAGGTCACTTTCCCGACATGAAGAAGGTGGAAAAGATCGTTCTATGGCCTGCCTGTGAATCAGTTACGGAGGTTAGGGCGTTCCTAGGGGTGGCCACCTACTACAGGATATGGATAGAAGGTTTTGTGACCCTAGCAGCGCCCCTGTTCCTGTTGCAGAGGAAAGGTGTGGAGTTCAGTTGGGGAGAGGATCAGGAGGAGGCTATGGAGGCGATCAAGAAGGCGCTGACTTCGGCTCCTGCCTTAATAACCCCCCGGTATGGCCCGCTAGTGTGCCTATTGATTCTGGCGGTAGACGCGGGCGGAGAAGGTTGGGGAGCTGTGCTAATGCAGATTCTGGACAAGAAGAGGCACCCATGCCGCTACGAGAGTGGGCTTTGGGCGCCTGCAGAGAGGCAGTATGACGTGGGGAAGAAGGAGTGCAAATTTCATGGATGGTTGTATTGTTGGTTCGTCGGGTATATTGGTACATGGTTGTTGTGTTTCGTTGTTGTTCTTTGCATTTCTTTGGGTTTCCATTACGATGAGTCATGTCTTTGTCATTGAAAGGGTTGGGATGTAGTATATAAGCGAAGGGTTATCCCCTCTTGTTGTACTTTTCCTTCTTCTTTCTTTAAGCAACGCCTTCTATTGAACACTCACTGTATCTTTCGCAATACAAACACGGATTACACCTCGTAATCTCTTGCTGTCGCCGTCCTCAAGTTGTCATAACTTGACCCCTTGGTAGAGCCTGTAGAAACTCCGTACCCTCTCCTGTCACTAGTTTCTCGTTCAAGTAGCACTGCTTATCTCGGGGGATACCTGAGAGCTTGACGAGAATCTCGTTCCTTGAGAGCAAAGGCCTGCTAAAGGCGCTGAAGAAGATGCGCTTTTGGCTCTATGGGGTCCGCTTTAGGGTGGAGATTGTCGCCCGAACCCTGGTACACCAGCTCAACCAGCCTGCCAACGACCTTCCTGGCGCCATGGTTACCCGGTGGGTTGTGTGGATACGTCTCTTTGACTTTGACATCGTTCACGTCTCTGGCAAACGGCACACAGTGGCCGACGGGCTCTCGAGAAGGAAGGGTACAAAGGAGTTCTTGGACGATCAGTTGTTTGCAGACAGCGTGCGGGTGGGGGAGTCCGCGTTGACGCGCACTCCTATACACCCGCGGGTGCGCCTTGTAGCAGGGGAATACTCAGGGCGCTGGAAGGAGATCTGGGAGTTGCTGGAGAGTCTAACGATGCCGGAGAGCCTGTCAGATAAGCAAAGGCTTGCTTTCCAGCGAGAAGCTACAAGATTCTTGATCCGCGAAGGCCACCTATACCGCCGAGGCAGAGAGAACCAGCCCCCGAAACGAGTGATATGCGGTGGGGCGGAGCGCCAGGAGATCTTGCAGAGCGTTCATGACGAATCGGGCCATAGAGGTAGGGAAGGCACGTACAAGAAAGCGTCCCAACGGTACTGGTGGCCCGGCATGGCAAAGGAGGTTGAAGAGTATGTGCGAACCTGCGAGCAATGCCAACTACGAGCGTCAGCCAGGTATCCCGACGAGCTGCACCCTACCTTTGCGATTTCCCTATTCGAGAATGTATGTGTAGACATCGTGCATATGCCTATGGGGGCCGGCAGGAAGAGGTATCTCGTGGTTGCTAGGGACGACTTCTCTGGGTGGGTAGAAGGGCGTGCTTTAGCAAAGAGTAGCTCAGAGAAAGTGGCAGACTTCCTGTACCAGGAAGTGATCTCCCGCTTTGGATGCCCGAAGAAGATCGTGGTGGACGGGGGCCCAGAGAATAAGGCTTTTACCGAGCGCCTCTGCCAGCGGTATGGGATCGACAGGAAGGTGGTGTCGGCCTAGCACCCCCAGGCGAACGGTCTAGTGGAGCGTGGTCATCAACAAGTTGTAGACGCTCTTCAGAAAGTCTGCAAAACGCCCAAAGACTGGCCCAAGCACCTGCATTTGGTGCTGTGGGCTGATCAGGTGACGGTCAGGAGATCCACAGGGAAGCCCCCACTCGAGCTTGTTTTTGGGTGGCAGTGTGTCCTGCCCATTGAGGTATCGTTTGCATCCTGGGGCAGCATCCTTTGGGGGGATGTCCATACCACCGATGAGCTGTTGGCGGCGCGTGCTCGCCAGCTAGAAATGAGGGACGAGGATATTGTTATACCTGTACCTTTTGAAGGAGTTCCTGGCCCTGGAGTTACCCTATCTTTGGAGTTACCCTACTTTAGCACCTTCCGGATCGGGACTGGAGCCTGTTACCCTGCCTCCAATCCTTCCAGTAGGTATAGTATTTGGAGAAGGGGGGACAGCACCAGAAAAGACCTGTCCCGGAGGGCAAAAGTAACCCCTAGGCCGTCAAGCAAAACCGTCCGGCGGAATGGGACCCGGAGGGTATGTAGGGGAAGTGTCTGGCTTCACTGTGGTTCAAACGGATTGCGAATCGGACCAAAACTGGCGGAGTTACAGACTGACAAAGATAAGGGAACGCAATGCTACACGACGATTCGGATAGGCGAAATGATCGTCTCGAAGAGACGAACGCAATGAAGACGAATACGTAACTCCCATGTTACCGACATGCATACTGCTCGGAGAATCGCGGATCGGGGCCAGGGAACTCAATGGGGTATCGGGTACAGAGATAAGGCGAAGTGGTTTCATGTTGTCATAGTAGTTAGCGCCTCTACACCACACTATACCCAAACATAGTAGAGAGGAGGCATTATAAATACTCTCGCAGTGGATGTAAACTCTGAGTCGGATCATTAGCGACGAAGAACGAGCCTTATCAATATTATATTGTTTCTAGCAAAATTACTTCCGTGCGATTTACTCTATTACTTGTGAATTACTTTTATCTCGCTTAGCAAGGCTTTGGCCCTTCAGCGTTAGTTATTAAAACCTTACTATTGGAAGTTCTTCACGGAACTTTGCTCGATCCCTACTTTGAACCCTACGGTTATCTTTTAGCGGTTCATAAGAAGCAATTAGGACTTGCGCCTGTGTATTGTGTTGCGGATAGCAACCGGGCAGGTTATAGCGTCTAGATTGTTATCTAAAGCTTCTTGGAGATTTCCTGTGCGGTAAGAAGTACCGGTCTTACAGATATAGAGAAGGCGGCAGCTAGGTTGAAGGAGAGCAGGTCCAAGAATAAGAGATATTTCGACGTTAACAGGAGAAAGAGACCAGCTTCCCAGGCTCTGCGGATAGGTGACCTAGTCCTGCTCCATACCATGAGGCTAGACAAACAGTGGAGTGATAAGTTCACAAATAGGTGGAAAGGGCCTTTCAGGATCAAGGACATATCTGCTGTAGGGACTGTTACCCTGGAAGAACTGGACGGAGCCCGCCTGGAAGGCACTGTTCCTCCAGATCGTGTCAAATGCTTTTTCCAGCGCATGGGGGAACCTACCATGGTCATGGATGTGGAGTCAGGCGTGGAGTCGGGCGCGGAGGAAGGGGGTACAGAGAGCGAGGTGGTGGCGGCGGCGGAGGAGGCAGAGGATCCAGAAGAGGGGGGTGTAACGGATCTACAATACCGTTACCTGCAGTGAAGCATAATAACACCGGACAAGCAGAGAGGTAGTAAGGATCAGCATGAGTGGTGTAGCTACCACATGTTAGAGGATACCTGCTACCCTGCTGTTCCAATGGAGTGGAACCAGCGAGAATAACATTTGCTGACGAGCCAATAATATATCTCCGGTGATACCAAACACAGGAAGCTTTTGTGGTGGCGTTTCCAATCCATCTATGCATATACTAGCGGCCCAGAGCCACTGGTGCGGCAATAGGGAATCTATTAAGTGCAGGACACCTCACATGCAACAATAGACTGATCAGCGCCGATTCCTACATCCAGCATAGGCATGGCATGCAGCTGGCGGATCAAGAAGGTCTAACTGGACAGAACAACCGAGGAGTGTCGGAGAGCGCCGAAGTGATCATTAGCTGAATCCTGAGGTGCCCCGCTCGCAATATCTTGGCATGTTCTCAGGGTCTTGACAGGCCCCCAGCAGAGTAGAACAGAAAGAGGACGGCGAGTCAGCAGCACTATAAAGATAGTGCATGACCCCGACACCTGTTGCTCTTCTTCCCAGTCTCATCAGACAGAATACTACCGAGTAGAGCCCTTAAGATTATTGAGTATCTTGCACGAAAATACTCTTAACATCTCAAACTGATTTAGTATTTGCAACGGCCATATTCCTATACCTATTCCCACTACAGAGCAGTAGGACTACCCCCGTTACAAACATAACCAATACCCCGGGAACGTTCCAACGCTTTGTCAATGACTGCCTGACTGAATACGTGGATATCTTCTGTACAGCATACCTCGATGATATCCTAATTTACAGTGATACCTTCGCGGAGCACCAAGTTCATGTACGAAAGGTCCTCCAGACCCTCAAGGACAACGATATTTTGCTTAAGCCAGAGAAATGTGAGTTCGAGGTACAGACTACTAAGTACCTAGGTCTTATCCTCACCCCTGATGGTATTAAGATGGATGATGAAAAGCTCAGAGCCGTCCGAGAATGGGGAACACCAAAAAGTGTTAAAGATGTCCATGTAACGGGGGTAGTCCTACTGCTCTGTAGTGGGAATAGGTATAGGAATACGGCCGTTGCAAATACTAAATCAGGTTGAGATGTCTAAGAGTATTTTCGTGCAAGGTACTCAATAATCTTAAGGGCTCTACTCGGTAGTATTCTGTCTGATGAGACTGGGAAGAAGAGCAACAGGTGTCGGGGTCATGCACTATCTTTATAGTGCTGCTGACTCGCCATCCTCTTTCTGTTCTACTCTGCTGGGGGCCCGTCAAGACCCTGAGAACATGCCAAGATATTGTGAGCGGGGCACCTCAGGATTCAGCTAATGATCACTTCTGTGCTCTCCGACACTCCTCGGTTGTTCTGTCCAGTTAGACCTTCTAGATCCGCCAGCTGCATGCCATGCCTATGCTGGATGTAGGAATCGGTGCTGATCAGTCTATTGTTGCATGTGAGGTGTCCTGCACTTAATAGATTCCCTATTGCCGCACCAGTGGCTCTGGGCCGCTAGTATATGCATAGATGGATTGGAAACGCCACCACAAAAGCTTGCTGTGTTTGGTATCACCGGGGATATATCATTGGCTCGTCAGCTAATGTTATTCTCGCTGGTTCCACTCCATTGGAACAGCAGGGTAGCAGGTATCCTCTAACATGTGGTAGCTACACCACTCATGCTGATCCTTACTACCTCTCTGCTTGCCCGGTGCTATTATGCTTCACTGCAGGTAACGGTATTGTAGATCCGTTACAGTCCAGACCTTTCTAGGCTTTGCAAATTTTTATCGACGCTTCATCCTTGGTTTTTCAAAACTTGCTGCACCCCTGACCGCTCTTATAAGAAAAGGCATCATGTTCAAATGGACAGTCGAAGTGGATATTGCTTTCAATAACCTCAAACACGCCTTCACCACAGCCCCAATCCTCATCCACTTTGATTCGGAAAAAAAAATCATTGTGGAAACCAACGCCTCTGACTTCGTATCCAGAGGTATTCTTTCCCAATATGACGATGCCGGGGTACTACATCCTGTTGCTTTCTTTTCTAAGAAGCATTCACCTGCTGAATGCAATTATGAAATTTATGACAAGGAACTACTAGCCATTATTCGTGTATTTGAAGAATGGCTCCCGGAACTGGAGGGTTCAAAACACCCCATCGACGTAATTAGCAACCATAAGAATCTCGAGTACTTTATGAGTACCAAACAACTTAATCGTCATCAAGCACGGTGGGAGGAATACCTTTCTCGGTTCAACTTTCTTATTACCTACCAACCAGGAAGCCAAGGGGGAAAACCAGACGCTTTAACTAGGAGATCAGGAGATCTCCCCAAGGAAGGGGATGAAAGGTTGGCACATTAGAGCCAAGTGGTGCTGAAGAAAGAGAATCTGAATCCAAAGCTAAGTTTGTTGTCGGCTTCTTTATCAAATGAAGCCGCTGAATTGGACGCCCTCCTAGAAAAACTCTTCCTAGAGGGATATGTTGCTGATAGATTTCCGGAAAAGATACTTCTGGCATTAAGAAACAAGGACCAACAGTCGAAGGAGATTACCCTAAGCGATTGTACCAATGAGAATAACCGACTATATTATCGGAAAACCCTCTATGTACCCGACTTTGACCCTCTTCGCCTGGAACTTATTAGAAGACATCACGATACCCCCGCAGCAGGACACCCAGAACGAGATAAAACCTTCGAACTCCTGGCGAGAACCTTTTATTGGCCCAAAATGAGGGAAACAGTAGGACGCTACGTACGTAATTGTCATATTTGCCAAAAAGCAAAGCCAGCTACCCAACGTACCCATGGCGTTCTTCAACCTTTACCTATTCCTCAACAACCCTGGCAAGAGATCTCGATGGACTTCGTTACCGGCCTCCCAGAATCAAATGGTTATGATGCCGTTATGGTAGTCATTGATCGTTTATCGAAAATGCGACACTTAATCCCATGCAATACCACCATTAATTCTCGAGAGGTTGTGGATCTCTATCTACAGTATATTTGGAAACTTCATGGCCTGCCTATACATGTCACATCCGATCAGGGAACGCAGTTCACTGCCCATTTTTGGATGGAACTTTGCCAATGCCTAGGAATTCAAGCCAGGATGTCAACTGCCTTTCACCCGGAAACTGATGGACAAACGGAACGGCTTAATGCAGTCATGGAACAATACCTACGCTCTTACGTATCCTACAAACAGGAAGACTGGAGCAGATGGCTACCTATGACCAAATTCTTTGCGAATAATCAGGAATCCGCTAGTACTAAAGTGTCCCCTTTTTTCGCCAACTATGGGTACCATCCTCGCTTCGATACTACGCTCCTCCCAACCAAAGCTAGTCCACAAAGTTTAGATGCCACCGCATTTAGCCAGACGATGCAGGAACTCTATTATTATCTACGAACGCAGATAAGAGTCGCCCAGGATATCCAGGAAACCGCTACGAATAAACACCGTACGCCCACCTCAGATTACCAAGTCAATGATCAGGTCTTCGTGTCAATGAAGAACATCAGAACTACACGTAATGCTAGGAAATTAGACTGGAAATGAATGGGACCCTACCCGGTTATAAGATAGTGTCACCTTTCACCTATGAGATCGATCTTCCGCCTTCAGTCAAATACCACCCTGTCTTCCATGTTTCCTTATTGAAACCAGCAGCTCATGATGCTCTTCCTGGCCAAGTAATTCCCCCACCTGTACCTGTCTTGGTTAACGATCAAGAAGAGTATTACATCGAGAAAATCTTGGATCAACGAACCTATCGCGGGAAACAACAGTATCTCGTCGAATGGACAGGCTATGCTCATCTCACCTGGGAACCTGCCGAAGACCTCAAGGATACTGCCGCTCTCGATATCTTTCTCACCGCCACTCCTGTCGAAGCACTTAATGTTCGCAGGAGCTCACGCTTGAAGAGGGGGGCTACTTTCACGGATATGAATGGGTAAATGGGTCGAGGATATTGTATGGGTTGCGATAGAATCTCGGTTAGGATTATAATGTTTTGGTGTTTCGGTTGTCATCGGTTATGAGTCATAATGGTTGGAAAGCGGGGTATTTAAAGGATTGATTTCGTTCGCTTGTATCTTCTTCTTCTTCTTTCCTTAAGCAACGTTCTTACTTTACTTCTACTGTATTGTTTTAATACTACCTCGATTCTACCTCAGAATCCCTGTGGTCTCTATTGCTGTGAAAACCTTACACTTAACTCGCCTGGAGTTAACCCAACGTAGGACCTGTAGAATCATTGTATACCTTGTCGCTTGACCTTTCGTTTAAGTAGCACTGCTCACCTTCAGGGATACTGAAGGGCTTAACGAGGGTCAAACCGTGAGAATGATCCGTCGAAACCATTCTATCCGAATCCTAACCCATTACCCGTTATTATCCGTGAAAACCTGAGCGAAGTAAGTGCAGGCTGGTTTAAGGCCATGGGTCTGGATTACTAGTATAAAAGTATCGAGATCATGGCCATCTGTAAAGAATCCTCATCTTCCACACGATAGTAGCAATAGCAAGTTACCTGCGAAGCAAAACCTTATTTATATTAAGTTTGGCAAGCTACAACTTTCTGCTGAAGCAATTATCTTTATCTATTATACACATACACATATTCGCACGGCTATGCTCCAGAATCCTTGTCTCTAGGAGGGTCCCCGTTACAAGAGCATGCTGTATCTTCAAGGCGTACTTGAAAGTTACGCAGAATGATCTGAAAAAACTCAAATAACAGGTTGAGGTATTTTCTGTGCTCAATTGGTGGTAGAACAAATAGAAATATGGTAGCAAAAAAGGAAGCCAGTAAACCATCCCAAGGCAATCTAATTTCAGCTCTCTCCCTTCCAGGATAAAGCTGTTTATAGTATTCATTGCTTACTGTCCGGAACCACCATTTTTGTACTATATGCCCCTCTGCTCTTCGCCCCCAAAACTCCCTGTATAGTTCAGCTTCAAGTTCTGGCCCTTTTGGTTTCCCCTCCATCATTTTTCTTCTATCTCCTCTTCCACATTTAACAATTTCGGCCTCTATATCGCGCTAGTCAGATATGCAACTGATTGAGATTCCGCCAAAATACTGTGACACTTCTCTAGTTGATGGGCACCGAATTTCATTAGAATTCCATGCTGCTTTTATTGTCATTGAAGGCATTGCCCAGTAGCTGAGTACTTCTAATTTTTTCCGAGTAGTATATTAACGGCAAGCGGTGGATTTTCGAGGCTGAGGAGGAAAGGCACGCGGTTTTTTATCTATCGTATGTCGCTTTGGCCTGGGTCGGTGTGGTTTTGGTCGCTGACTTGCACCCAGGTTGGGTATTGAAGAATGTATTGTATATTCAAGTTGATACATGGTTACTGTGACTTGACAAAACTCGGCGAAAAACTCGGCGAAAAATGTAATGAAAATCTTGAACTCGGGCTTGGTAAAAAAACTTGGTAAACCTGAATAGTTCTACTAGTAACTGCTGCATCACCAACTGCCAGCAGCTCAATGATCATGACGTTCATTTAACCAATCATGATGCGGGTCAATTTCCAACACCCACGATCCGGCCCCGTTCGGTATCGCCGAGATATTACTGTACCTTACACGAAAATACTCTTAACATCTCAAATTATTTCTAGTATTTGCAATAGCCGTATTCCTATACCTATTTTCATTCTGGAGCAGTAGGACTACCCCCGTTAGAGTTGGCTCCCTTGCACGATCTTCAGCTGTAGAACGCGGATCTTTTAAGACCGCCCATCCCAATCTTCCCATGGCCCTTTCGTCAATTCTTTTTGGCCTCCCCTATTTGGTGCAATGTTTTAGGCAAGGACTTTCCGACAGCACCTTGTACATGCGATCTACCACTTTCTCTTACTACCTCCCGCAATTGCTTTATCGAATTTCATAGCATGTCTGCATCACATGTATTTTATTTTATTTTCACGTTGTGTTTAGCTGTCCCTTCATGTGGTTGCGATGCGAGAAAATTCACACGGATTTGCGTGCAAATCTGGTTACGGTCTATGAGATATGGGGGTTGTCTAATCACTATACTACGTATACCTGGTATGCTAATAATTATATGTATATCCTCCTTTTTAATTACTCTCTTATAGCTTGGTTTAGTGACTTGCTACTGTTTTCTCAGCTTATTAGAGTGCAAAGACTTCTGGGACGCGGCTGTACATCCTATTCAACTTATTTATACTTGTTAGCAGACATACGAACCGGAAAACATTGGGGTGTGTGGCTTTGTTTGCTACGACATTAGGCACGGGTTCCGTAGCATAGAAAGCCATACAACCCATGTCTTCCGGTTCGTATGCTTGCTAACAAGAAAACTAGCACTAATCTCAATAAATTGTGATTGTGGGGTGGGTTCGGGATGGTCTCGTGGGTGCGCGAAGCTTCGGAGTCGGACGGTTACTTGTCTCCGCCAACTGTATACATGTATTCCATTGCGTGGATCTAACATTGCCTAGAAACCCAGAGCGGACGCTGCAAGCTGCATGAATATTCCACACACGTTCCACGGTTTTTCCCCTTTACCTCCCTTCTCAAACACTAGCCTGCGGTCTCGGCTCCCAATATCAGACGGCCCATCTCATCCCGTCACCCATTATTCGAGTTTACAGGCCTTGGCGCCGTGCTTCAGCTCCTTCATTCATATTCGTCACCTATTATCTCGCTGAACGGTTCTTTAAAGATCCAGCCGTGATCTTCCTTTCCATAGGGGCCAGACACACCTTCTTCCGCTCCCCCCTATCCCTTGGAGTAGAAGCCTCTCTAAGATGAGTTTCTTTGCCAAGTTCAACAAGCCTGGGACAACACCTATAACCCCCCAGAAGTACACCGTTAAGACAGTTAAAGTTACATCCGAATCAAGATTGAAACCAAATACCACCTCTATAAAAAAAGCTGCTTTGGCGACTCAAGAGGATGGGAAATCGAAACGGGGAAGAGGCCAGTTTACGCCACTGAGTTCTTCTTCTCATCCAAACACGAAAAATTCGCCATCTTCATCACGAAAGCGAAAACATGGTGAATCAGCTAATGCTGCTATCAACGGGGCCTCATCGTCAGGTTCATTAAAACCTCCCAGTTCAGAATCCTTATCGTCTTCTAGAAACCGGCATATGATCTCCTCATCTAGATCCCCTCTATCCATCCGTCTCGAATCTAGCGATGGAGATTCTAATAGCGACGAGGATGTTGGTGAGCGAGCGTCTAAAAGGTATAAAAGCGTATCGCCTGAGGCGGCCATTAACCAGGGCCGAAAGCTTGCCAATCCTCTTAGCTTCCGGAGGTTATCCTCTTCTTCAGCTTCTGAAGATGGGTATTTCATCCATGCCGAGCAGATCGCGAATGTTGATATCAAGTCTGGGGGGAAAAATCCTACACGCGGTATGGGTAAATACAAGCCTACTTTACAGAAAGAGAGAACGACTAACGGCTAGCACCCTAGTCTTCAGGAAATCCGAACAGAGGCTGTTACAGGTCAAGCTCCAGTACCCTGGAATATCGCAATCAGAAAGGTATGTGTCCACCCCATTGTTTTTCTTAACCAAACTCTGTCTAAATCTGGGATACGAGGCATAGGTATCAGCTTGTCAAATACGTCGATGGCGATGAGTTCAACCCAATAGCAGACATTCTGACAACCATGGAGCATGTCGCAAAACACCTTCTCGCTGGCCCACAATCTGACGAAGTTTTTCCCGAGGCCTCTGGGGGTATAGTTTACAGCCTGCGAAGAGCACACAAACGCGGTGATGCAACCGAATTTCAAGAAGGACTGGAGAAATACAACAGATTGCTACGAAGGTGTCGCAAAGATGGGACCTTCAAAACAAATATCACAAACATGAAATCTCTACCCTTTTCACTAGTAGAGCACATATTAGCACAAACTTATGCCCGCACCGTTGCACCGAAAGTGGACACACTGAAGGAATATGAGGCTTTCTCTAGCACTGTCTACGGAGAGTTACTACCGAAGTTTACAACAAAGCTGTTTAAGGATGCTGGCTTGACGAAGGACAAAGTGTTTGTGGATCTTGGAAGTGGGACAGGGAATGTAGTATTGCATGCGGCACTGGAAATAGGCTGTGAAAGCTGGGGTTGTGAAGTTATGCCCAATGCAATTGCACTTGCGAATAAGCAACAGAAAGAATTTGAGGCCAGATGCCGTATGTGGGGCATTAATCCCGGGATGGTGAGGCTGGAAAAGGGTGATTTCCTGGAGAATCGAAAGATTGCAGATGTGCTGAAAAAGGCCGATGTTTTGGTAATGCCCGTATGCCCCCCAACTAAATAGAGAAGCTAATGCCATGGTTCGGCTCCAAAGTTGGTCAACAATTATGTCTTCGCTTCAAGTCTAAACCAACGTTTACTTGACATGTTCCTAGACCTGAAGGAAGGCACAAAGATAATATCGTTAAAACCATTCGTTCCTGCAAACCACGTTATTACTATGCGTAACGCTGGTAATCCCGTCAGCAGACTTAGAATGGAGGAAAAAGAATATTTCTCGAACTCGGTTTCATGGACCGATGCCGGCGGCAAGTACTATGTGCAAACAGTCGACGAAACAATGCTACGAGACTTTAATGAAAAAGAATGAAATGAGAGGTCTTGATTCAGGCCATTTAAGGACTGGAAATTTAAGAATTATATTAGTATTGGATAGATGAAGGCTAGTTTTCCTACGGTCTTCGTTGTTCCTAGCCTCCCTCCCCTATGCCTCACCTCTTGTTTTATTTTCCGAATATGCGTCTGGCGATGATTTGTACAATCTCGATTGGCGAGAGTCCTAGAGTTTCTGGAATAGTGTTTTAAGTGTATTATATACCTTTAGCCTCATATTTGAGTAATTATATACACTGATGAGCTCTGGTGGGTGAACGTGATCAATTTGTGCGACTGTTTCCGTGAATTTTGATTTGCTCGGATTTCTAGCTATATTCAATAGTACTCTATAATATCGTTTAATCAAGCCCAAGAGACCTCTTAGCAAGCAAATATCACTGATTTATATATATGTTGGGTACGCAAGAGGATTCTCGTAATTTATTCCCAATTCGACGCTCGGTTCATGCTTTCGGCTTTCTTTGCCATCTCAGCCATGAAGCGCTCCACAAGCTCTTTGTTCTCCTTCCTAGTAGCCTCCTCCTTTTTGGTTAGCATGTTGAGCTCCATCGTTAAAGTCAAGATTTCGTCTTGTAGCTCCTATTAAGTTAATTAGCGAAGTATTAGAATTAGCGAAGTTTTAAAAACAGAGATGGAAAATTAAGGGTCAAAGTGAGAGATCTGAGGAAATGAGGTGCTAGAACCTGTATGTGTTTGTTTTTTGCTCTAACTTCCTCCTCCAGGTCCTTTGATTTTCTATCAAGTTTACTCCGCTCCACGCTTATTCGATCGAACTGTTCTTGTTTCTGCCGCATGGTAGAAACATCTTCAGACAAAGATTTGATTCTCTGTTGAAGCAGGGATTTAGATTGTTGAGCAGTTGTTAGGTCGGCCTTTAGCTGAGCTATATCGAGTCCTCCGCCAGCCCCCGCCGTTTCTGCCCCTGCCTCTCCCGTTGAATTCTCCGCAAGCGAAACGGTAGATGCTAGTGTAGTCGTGCGAAGGGCTAGTTGAGAGTCTATAAGTAGGTTAGTTTATAGGATAATAGGGGACAATATAATATAGATGGGGTTAGAGCCAGTGCAGCTGAATGGACTGTATGTGTTCAAGACGGGCAGGAGGGAGGAAGAAGGAGGGAGGACAGGCAGAGACGAATTCATCGATGGATTTTTCCCGCTTATCACGCAGGACGAGCGACTGCAGAAAATCGGCCTTCCACAACGACGTGTAAGAGGAAGAAGGTGAGGCTGGAGGTCGTGCGGCCATAACATAATCTGGGGTGAAAAACAGTGTTGTAAGTCCAGCTATTCTGAATACTGAGCTCGAGACGCCAAAATCACCGATATGGGGAAAGTACTGCAAGTATCCAAAATAATTGGTACTGTTCTGATGTGTATGTACCTACCTGTATCTAGTCTACCCTACAACTTGTTGATGCGGGGCTCGTACAGCCCACGTGACGCTGCTTATCTATCGGTGGTCAGGACCAGACAATAAGCTTGCAATATTAAGCTACTCTCGAGTCTCGCTTCATCTTCCCGAAACTTGAACCAAGCTTCTCACTCGTTCTCCCATCTAAATATTCATTCTTGAATATAAAAGTATTACGCTTCGCCCCCTGTGCAACTTCTCCATAATGGTCACAAGAAAAAGAATCCTAAAAGTGAGTGGGCGGCATTCCTTTTTCAGGCTCATCACGAGATAATCTTAGGGTATTAGTATTGACCTGAAACTTCAATAACGCAAGGTTATTATCTTAGGCGATAGTGGAGTCGGGAAGACATCTCTCATGAACCAATACGTATCCATCCCTCAGTAGCTATTCTTCAAACCAACTAAATCCCTGGATGTTCCCGAAATGCGAACTGCTACCGATACCCCCTGCCCTTTATTCTGCCTGCAGGTAAATAGGAAATTCAGCTCTAGTTATAAGGCTACTATCGGAGCCGATTTCCTTACCAAAGACGTTCTAGTGGATGATAGAATGGTCACTTTGACTGTACGCGCTCCCCAGGCTTATGTTCTTTGGATTACATATATCTGCACATCCCCATGGCGGAGATTGACGGTTGGGAATCTGTTAGCTCTGGGACACTGCGGGCCAGGAGCGATTCCAATCATTAGGCGTAGCCTTTTACCGAGGAGCCGATTGTTGTGTTTTAGTCTATGATGTTAATAATCCAAAGAGTTTCGACAACCTTAATTCATGGCGTGATGAGTTCCTTATTCAGGCATCGCCTAGAGATCCCGATTCTTTTCCGTTCGTAAGCTACTTCGTTCATTGTATCATCAAGAAGCCGCTGATTTAGTGCAATAGGTAGTGTTGGGAAACAAGATTGATGTTGATGAGAGCAAGAGGATGGTACTGGATACACTTTCTGGCATCCTAATCGGATCACACGAAAAAAATCAACTATGATAGCTAAGGTTTATGATTATAATACACAATAGGTATCCCAAAAGCGCGCAGTAACATACTGTTACGCAAAAGGGCAGATTCCCTACTTCGAAACGTCGGCAAAAGATGGCGCGAATGTAGATCAGGCATTCGAAGGTAGGATACATACCTTCAAGGCATCATCACCAGCTATAACTATTTTCAATATCAAACTAACTGTAAGTATTTTCCCAGCTATCGCAAGAAACGCCCAAGAAGAGGCGGAAATTGACTATTTTGACAACACAATCAATCCACACTTCGAAGATGATAGTAGCGGGTGTAATTGCTAGGCTCGGAGTATGCTAAACACAATTGGTTTTTTTTTTTTTAGAGAAATGCAAAGTGCCTAGTATTCTAGTCAGATATTATTATCAGTTCGGTTTTCTATTGCGCTCGCCTGCCCATGACAAATTATCTTATCTTATCAGATCTCGCGACTTGTGTGGTTTAGCGGATAGTCTGCGTCATTGGATCCTCCGGAAAAAACATATTCGCGCTTTGAACCTCGACGACAGCAAACCATCTGATTGGGGCTCATTCCACGTAGACGTCTCCACGCCGACCTAATAGGTAATTCGTAGGTTTCCTCCTTTTCAGTATATTGTCTCCATCGCGTCCCAGCAACCGTGGTATATAAAACTCTCGATAACGATAGTTACTGGTGCCCCGATGTCTTCGAGCGAATTTATTGCTCCATTGCTGAGTGAAGATGCGACAGTTAGGATACAGCAAAAAAAACCAAAACGGAAACGTATGTTTTCAGATTTAAGAGAACATGAGGAATCCCAGATGCTAACTATACCTAACATTAAGATCGCTCCGTCCGAAAAGATCTCGGGATACTCTTGTTATCTGTAGTAATCATTCTCTGGGTCTCTAGCAGTTTTTTGACGTACGCCATATTTTCGGACGACTCGTATTCCAAGCCGTATTTTGTGACCTATCTCAACACGTCAATATTTTGCTTCTATCTTATCCCATGGGCGACGCGAGAGGGGTTTGGATGTTGGCGAAAAGCAAGGGGTGATGATAGTAGTGAATACCACTCTATCACACCAGAGAATGAACAGACGAACGGGTCAGATGTTACGATTGTAGGGGCGGAGAAGTTAGGAACGATACAAACCATGTGGCTGAGTGTCGAGTTTTGTTTGTTGTGGTTCATAGTAAGCGCTTTAACCCCACCCTTATAATTCACCTGATGGCCACAGTCTTGAGGGACTTGAAGTGACCAACAAACTGACAAAGAATACGTTCATAGGCGAACTACTTCCAAAGCTACTGTTTAAAATTAACATCTGTAGCTAGCGCAACCATACTTAGCTGTACCAGCAGTACTGCTATCCCTCTTCTTCTGTCACAGTTACGCAGAGAACGCAAGTTGACTGACCGTCTAGCCATGAGCAAACTTCACAGGCATATTCACCTTAATTCTGAGCATCTTACTTAAGATCGAGCGCTTCTCTTGGACAAAGTTGCTTTCTGTATTCCTTTCACTCACTGGTATTTCCATCGTCTCGAGTATTGACTTCGGAAAAAACTCCAACGAATCAACATTGAACCATAACCCAAAGACATCAGCGGAAATTCTGCTAGGTGATGGTATGGCATTGCTCGGAGCATTTTCGTATGGTGTTTATACTACTCTTTTAAAAGCGCGCGTTGGACACGAAAGCAGGGTGTCTATGCAAATGTTTTTTGGCTTTGTTGGATTTTTCAATCTTGTCGGACTCTGGCCTGGTCTGATACTTCTGCATATTATGGGGGTGGAGAAGTTTGAATTGCCGCCAGATAACAGAGTATGGCGGATTGTTGTGGTAAGTACTTTCGCGATCTCGCGTTTCTCTCTCTTTCGACCCCTCTCTTACCCAATCTGTGACTGTTTAGATCTACAACTAAAATTCACAGATGAACGCATCCATAACTCTAGTGTCTGACTACTGCTGGGCTTACGCAATGCTCCTTACCACACCTCTTATCGTTACTGTTGGCCTTGGCTTAACGATTCCATTGGCATTGCTAGGTCAAATGTTACTCCAGCACAAATTTCCAGAGCCGCTTTATTGGATTGGGGCAGCTTTGGTTTTTATCGCTTTCCTGTTCATCAATTGGGAGAGTGAGACCTTGGATGTGGTAATGGAAGGTGAGGAATATAATGCCGAAGAGGAGCAAACTTAGGTAATTTCCTACGCCTCACTCTCGCAAACAATGTGGAGGCTTTCCGGTACCCGTCACAGCCACAGAGCGTCAAGCGTGTGTAGGTTAAATGTAACTGTTAAATACCGAGCTTAGATCCAATAGCTCAGTTATATTTCTCTCAATAGTGGTCTGCTTGTGGCGGGTAGACATTCTAGGAAAAAAAATTAACTCATCATATCTCTCTTCGATCGCTCAAGGGTTGTCACTTAGGCAAGGTAGGTTGGGATGAGATCGGTAAGATTACATAGTTTACAATACGGTACTGTTCTTGTACAAGGCTCAGGCATAAATTGAGCGAACGAGCATGGGTCTGCAACAAAAGCAGGCGAGAGCGATCTTAACTCAATACAAAACATCAGGGATAACCAGTTAAGAGGCTTCGTCCACACCCAATGCTGCCAAAGCAAGAAAGAATTGAAAGAAAAGACCTGACTTGGTAAAAGCGCATCATAGATGAATTTAGAGAAAAGCAGCGAAAAAAAGGTCATAATTTTTATCAAATTGTTGTGATTATTCTTTCCTTGACATAATAGAAAACGCTTTGATTGAGTCACTCGGCCATGATAACAAAGTCACTGTGACACTTATTACTCTGAACCAACATGTCTTAACATACAATTGTGATTTGAGCTATTCATTATTATAAAACATCTTTATTCTCACGGTTGAGCTTCGAGTTAAGCCCTTCAGTATCCCTGAAGGTGAGCAGTGCTACTTAATCAAAGGTACAACACGTTCAAAGAGTGCAGCGTCTCTACAAGTTCTACTAAGGTCTATCTCAAGGCGAGATAAGTGCAGCGAGGTAGACAGCGACAGCGAGGGTTCTGAGGTAGAACCGAGATGGTATTTGATAGTTACAGCAGAAGGTAACGAGAACGTTGCTTAAAGAAAGAAGAAGAGAAAGAGAACAACAAGCGAACAAAATCCATCATTTAAATACCCCGCTTTTCCCAACCAAATCCCATAGCCGAAAGTAACCGAAATACAATAACATTATACCAAAACCTTCAAAACCTATAATAACCATCACACCAAAACCCAACCCTATCCCTTAATCCGTGAAATTTATGGTGTTTTGACCTGCACATAAACCTCTATTGTTCATTCACATTATACCTGGTGTAATGGAAAGTCTCCTAAAAACAAAGATTTTGAAGCATAGTGTTGCAAATGCAAATGTGTATACGATAAAGATAATTGTTTAAGCAGAAAGTTGTAGCTCTCCAAACTTAGTATAAATAAGGTTTCACATTATAGGTAACTCTCTACTGCTTCTGTTGTGGGAAAATGGATCTCAAGGAGAGGGGTTTTAACAAGCCTTTTGGTATCCCCAAAGGTAAGCAGTGCTACTTGAAGGAAGCCACACAACAGAAGTTGTGCAATGATTCCACAGTTTCATGGATAGGAACGGATAATAGCTCAGGACTGGATTGGTTTCATGGATGAAGAGGAATAATGGGTTAGGGTTCGGAAAGTAACGGTTGCAACGGATGATGGTTTCTTTATAATGTCTTTGTTGTTCGGCTGTGTTTCGGTTATGAGTCATGAGAGGAATTGCGGGGTATATAAGGGACGGATCTTAGACGGTTGTTATGGTTTTCTTCTCTTTCTTTAAGCAACGTTCTTACTTTACTTCTACTGTATTGTTTTAATACTACCTCGATTCTACCTCAGAATCCTCGCGGTCGCCGTCACTGTGAAACTCTTTACACTTAACTCGCTTTGAGTTAGACCCACGTAGGACCTGTAGAAACATCGTGATTCTTGTCGCTTGACCTCTCGCTTAAGTAGCACTGCTCACCTTCAGGGATACTGAAGGGCTTAACGAGGGATCAAACCGTGAGATTACGTTGCTTCCTCCTCTACACCTCCTACTTCGACTGTAAGACCGGTACTTCTTACCGCACAGGAAATCTCCAAGAAGCTTTAGATAACAATCTAGACGCTATAACCTGCCCGGTTGCTATCCGCAACACAATACACAGGCGCAAGTCCTAACTGCTTCTTATGAACCGCTAAAAGATAACCGTAGGGTTCAAAGTAGGGATCGAGCAAAGTTCCGTGAAGAACTTCCAATAGTAAGGTTTTAATAACTAACGCTGAAGGGCCAAAGCCTTGCTAAGCGAGATAAAAGTAATTCACAAGTAATAGAGTAAATCGCACGGAAGTAATTTTGCTAGAAACAATATAATATTGATAAGGCTCGTTCTTCGTCGCTAATGATCAGGAAGAAGACCCTTCTCAACGGTAGAACACTGGACTACTTATAGTAGTCAAGCGTCGAATACAAAGGCTATGTTATAACATGAACTAACATGAAGAAATCCCATAGACCCTGAAACGCTTTCCTTCGCTCCTACCCCTCTCATTATCGTATGGCGTGATTGTCGGAATTAACCGGCGACGCAACGTATAAGCGAATCGGGGAAGTGTCGATCGAAAGAGTCGTCCATTGATGACACAAGGAAACCAAACATCCAATCCGTCCATTAGTGCTGTCTCCTCTACCCTTATTGCACTTCGTCGATAGGGTGAATCAAGAGCCAAGGCGACAGGTAATAGACTTAATAGTAATCAGCAAAGATTACTACTAACCGACCTGGTCGGGAATCGAACGCTAGTCCATATGTGTGCATCGTAAGCGAACTCAAGTCGTAACCAACTAAGCTACCAATAGGTATAACATCGACGCTCCTTTATGGAACTTGTTACTTGGATTCGCCAATCCATCCTACAAGTTTTCCCCTGCTTAACCCCCCGAAGACCTCAAACCATCACCGAAGTCATCCCTGAGTGGCTTGACCAACACTACTTACGCACCAACTCCCTTCCGTGCGACAAACCAAGATCATGAGCTCCCCCACCCCCGTCGTATCCTCCTCTGAAGGAGCCGCTGTCGCCACACCACGCTTCCCCACAAAGGAGGCATTTGCCCAAGCCTACAGAGACGACCCCGTCGAGCTATATAACCGACTCCGGGAACTCAACCAGGCTCTGGAGGATCAAGTAGACGTCCTACAAGAAGGAACACAAGAGCTAGAGATAAAGCTCAACACCGCCCAAATCCAAACCAACAATTCTCTCCGTCACGCTACAGAACAAGATCAACGGATCACGGAAGCTGCTAGCCTAATTGCCCGACTACGACAAGAACGAAATGAGGCTCGATCCGCCACCCAAGCGCCCCCAGCTCCACCCAACCTTACAGCTACCCCACCCCCACCATCAAACACCCACCGCTCAGAACGCATGCCAGACCCAGAGAAGTTCGATGGATCTCAAGCAAAACTCCCCGGCTTCATACTGCAACTACGTTCCAAGTTAACCGTTAATCGAGATCGCTTTGCCAATGAGACCACAATGATACTTTATACTATCAATCGACTGGAAGGAGCAGCCTTAGAACAAGTCCGCCACACAGTTCTCCCCTCAGGCCTCACCACTTGGAACAGTGCGGAACAACTCATCACCGCCTTGGAAACGGCCTTTGGAGACCCAGACCCAACTGGCACTGCTCGGCGAGAACTCCACCAACTCCGTCAAGGAAAACGTGATTTCTCCGCCTATTTAGCCGACTTCCAAAGGATTATGGGCCAGTTAAACTTTGACGAAAACTCGAAAATGGACGCCCTGGAACATGGCATGTCGGAGGAACTGAAAGAAGCAATGGTTTTCGCCCCCACTGCCCCTGCCGCACTCCCAGAAATGATTCTCACCCTCACCCGACTGGATAATCGTATCCGAGCCCGGAAAGCAGAGAAACGAGGGAATGCTCGCGATGGTATGGGCCAATTCAGCGCCCCTGCCGCCTTCACTCCTGCCTCCTCCTTCACCCCAGGAGGACTAGCCCCTATGGACCTATCTTTTGGTCGCACCAGTAACACCTCTCGCCCCCCTCAGGACCAACGATACACAATGGTCAATGGAAGAAGAAAGCTTTCGGAGGAAGAGAAACAGTGGCGCCGTTCCACTGGGAAATGCATGTTTTGCGCAGCTCCAGATCACTCCTACGCCAGCTGCCCCTCCGCTCCCAAAAAACCCACTATGAGGGGAGCACTCACCGCACCACCAGCCCCACGTACACCCCCCACCTCCTCCTTGCCGCCACCACCTCTTCCACCCCAATTTTTTGCTTTAGAATCTGCAAGCGCCTCAAATGAGGCTTTAAACTAGTTCAACCAAGGCTGACCAGTGACCCTGCCTTGGTTCCAATTTCTTTTCCTTTGTCTGCATTTTCAATTTCTGGGTTTTCAGTTTCCGGTATAAGCATGGAGGATCAGTTGGATGGGGAACATTTTGTAGTTTCGTGCAATATTTCCCATAACAATAAAATCATTAAAACACACGCTTTACTGGACACTGGAGCCTCTGGATTTGCATTCATTGACAAGAATTTTGCGAGTCACCATTCCCTGCCACTCTCTCCTCTTAAGACACCCAGACAACTTGAAGTAATCGATGGTCGTACTGTCGCCTCAGGAGATATTACCCATATCGCCAACATCAACCTATCCATCAAACAACACCAAGAACAAGCCCCCTGTTTTGTAACCCAACTCGGACATTACCCCCTCGTGTTGGGAATACCATGGATGAACCATCACGATGTCCACCTACACTTCGCCGATAAACGCATTGAGTTTAACTCTAAACTCTGCACCACCCGTTGTGCTCCCCACCTGCCCGTCATATCCACGCCCTCAATCTCTAATCCTCCTAGGCTAAACGTATCATTCATTGGTGCTGCCAGTTTCAGGACTCTTACCCGAAAACGTTCCTCCCAAGCCTATGCCATGTCCCTCTATGAGATCAATAAAATCATAGATGACAAAACCAGCAAGGAGGAATGGAAATCACGTATTCCTACGGAATATCACGATTTCCTTGACATGTTTGACAAAACTAAAGCCCAAGGCCTACCACCTCGCCGACCTTACGACCACCGGATACAACTTCAAGAAGGAAAAGACGCCCCGTTTGGACCGCTGTACGGAATGTCCCGAGAAGAGCTCATTGTCCTAAAAAAATATATTGAGGACAATCTAGAGAAAGGGTTCATCCGCGCTAGTTCCTCCCCTGCGGGATCCCCGGTACTCTTTGTGAAAAAGGCTGATGGCTCTCTGCGATTATGTGTTGACTATCGGGGCCTAAATGCTATCACAGTCAAGGACCGATATACCTCTCCTCTCATCTGAGAAACGCTCGATCGGCTAGCAAAAGCGCAATGGTATACTAAACTAGACCTTCGTGACGGTTACCATCAAGTACGCATTGCCGACGGAGATGAATGGAAGACCGCCTTCCGCACCCGATACGGTCTATACGAGTATCAAGTCATGCCATTCGGCCTGACCAACGCCCCCGGTACATTCCAACGCTTCGTGAACGACTGCCTTACCGAATATCTTGACATCTTTTGTACGGCCTACCTGGATGATATCCTTATCTATAGTGATACCTTCGCCGAACATCAGACCCACGTACGAAAAGTTCTCCAAACACTCAAGGACAATGACATCCTGTTGAAACCGGAGAAATGCGAATTTGAGGTACAAACCACAAAGTATTTGGGTTTTATCCTTACCCCCGATGGCATCAAGATGGACGAGGAAAAACTTAAAGCAGTCCGAGAATGGGGAACACCAAGAAGCGTTAAAGACGTTCAAGCCTTCCTAGGTTTCGCCAACTTTTACCGTCGGTTTATCCTAGGATTCTCCAAGCTTGCCTCACCCCTTACAGCACTCACAAAAAAGGGGATAACTTTCGAATGGATGGTTGAAGCAGATATTGCTTTTGAGAACCTCAAACATGCCTTTACCACTGCCCCTATCCTTATTCATTTCGACCCCGATAAAAAGATCATCGTAGAAACGGACGCCTCCGATTTTGTATCGGGAGGAGTCCTATCTCAATACGACGATAATGGCGTCTTACATCCAGTAGCTTTCTTCTCAAAAAAACATTCCCCCGCGGAATGCAATTACGAGATTTACGATAAGGAACTGCTGGCAATTATACGAGTCTTCGAGGAATGGCGCCCTGAATTAGAAGGATCTAAGCACCCCATCGACGTGATCAGCGATCATAAAAACCTTGAGTATTTTATGAGTACTAAACAGCTAAATCGCCGTCAAGCACGATGGGCTGAATACCTCTCTCGCTTCGACTTCGTAATTACATATCGACCAGGTACTCAAGGAGGAAAGCCCGATGCACTGACAAGGAGATCAGGAGATCTCCCCAAGGAAGGGGATGAAAGATTGGCGCATCAAAGCCAAGTGGTATTAAAAAAGGAGAATATTGACCCTAAGATAAGTTTGTTGTCGGCTTCTTTGTCAAATGAAGCTGCTGAATTGGACGCCCCCCTTTTTAAACTGTTTCAAGAAGGATATATCACTGATAAGTTCCCGGAAAAGATTCTCGCGGCATTGAAGAATAAAGAGCAACAATCCAAGGAAATCACCTTAAGTGAATGCAGTAATAAGAATAACCTATTACGCTACCGAGACTGTCTCTATGTTCCCAACCTTGACTCTCTCCGACTTGAACTTATCCGAAGACACCATGACACCCCAGTGGCAGGCCATCCAGGACGCGATAAAACCTTTGAACTCCTAGCCCGGAACTTTTATTGGCCCAAGATGCGAGAATCAGTCAGCCGGTATGTACGAAACTGCCATACCTGCCAAAGAGCCAAACCAAATACCCAACGAACTCAAGGTGTCCTTCGCCCCCTACCAATTCCTAACCATCCCTGGCAAGAGATTTCGATGGACTTTGTTACAGGCCTCCCGGAATCTAACGGCTATGATGCTATCATGGTTGTTGTTGACCGACTATCCAAGATGCGACATCTAATCCCATGCAATACTACGGTTAATTCCCAAGATGTAGCCGACCTCTATTTGCAACATATCTGGAAGCTATATGGATTGCCTACACATATCACCTCCGATCGAGGCACCCAGTTCACGGCTCATTTCTGGAAGGATCTTTGCAAACGACTTGGAATTCAAGCTCGAATGTCTACAGCCTTTCACCCGGAAACCGATGGACAAACAGAACGACTGAATGCGGTCATGGAGCAATACTTGTGCTCTTATGTTTCCTATCAACAGGATGATTGGAGTAAATGGTTGCCAATGGCCGAGTTCTCCGCTAACAACCAGGAATCAGCCAGTACTAAAGTCTCCCCCTTTTTTGCCAATTACGGTTACCACCCTCGTTTCGATACCACCTTTTTTCCTACTCGGAATACCTCTCAAAGCTTAGATGCAGCTTCGTTCAGTCAAACCATGCAAGAGTTACACGATTATCTGCGGACGCAAATAAGAACGGCCCAAGATATCCAAGAAGTCGCAACGAATAAGCACCGAACCCCAGCCCCAAACTATCAAGTCGGCGATCCAGTCTTCGTTTCAATGAAGAATGTCAGGACCGTGCGTAATGCCAGAAAACTAGACTGGAAATGGATGGGGCCTTACTCGGTCAAGAAAATCTTGTCCCCCTTTGCTTATGAGATTGATCTTCCTGCGTCAGTCAAGTATCACCCTGTGTTTCATGTTTCCTTGTTGAAACCCGCTGCCAACGACTCCCTACCCGGACAAGTTATACTCCCTCCTGCACCCGTGATAGTTAATGAACAAGAAGAATACTTTATTGAAAAGATTCTCGAACAAAGAACCTATCGCGGACGGCTACAATACCTTGTCGAGTGGACCGGATACGCCCATCCCACCTGGGAACCTGCGGAAGATCTACAAGAGACCTCTGCTCTCGAGATCTTCTTGAACCAAACGACAGTCACTGTTCCTAGTATTCGCAGGAGCTCACGCTTAAGAGGGGGAGCTACTTTCATGGATGAAGAGGAATAATGGGTTAGGGTTCGGAAAGTAACGGTTGCAACGGATGATGGTTTCTTTATAATGTCTTTGTTGTTCGGCTGTGTTTCGGTTATGAGTCATGAGAAGAATTGCGGGGTATATAAGGGACGGATCTTAGACGGTTGTTATGGTTTTCTTCTCTTTCTTTAAGCAACGTTCTTACTTTACTTCTACTGTATTGTTTTAATACTTCCTCGATTCTACCTCAGAATCCTCGCGGTCGCCGTCGCTGTGAAACTCTTTACACTTAACTCGCTTTGAGTTAGACCCACGTAGGACCTGTAGAAACATCGTGATTCTTGTCGTTTAACCTCTCGCTTAAGTAGCACTGCTCACCTTCAGGGATACTGAAGGGCTTAACGAGGGATCAAACCGTGAGAATTGGTGGTTGTAAAGGGTTACGGGTTTCATATAATGTCTTTGTTGTTCGGTTAGTTTTCGGTTATGAGTCAACAGAAGGAAAGCTGGGTATTTAAGGGATGGATTTTGGCCACTGTTGTCGTTTTCTTTCTTTCCTTAAGCAACGTTCTCGTTTCACTTCTACTGTATTGTTATAATACTACCTTAATTCTATCTCAGAATCCTCTCTGTCACTGTTCTCCCACTGCAATTAATTCGCCTAGAATTAAACCACATCGTAGGACTTGTAGAAACATCGCACTTCTCGAACGTGTTAGTACCTTGCTTAAGTAGCACTGCTCACCTTCAGGGATACTGAAGGGCTTAACGAGGGACTTAACTGTGAGACACAGGATCTAAGTCTAGAAGAAGTAAAGAGGGCTCCGACGGTGATACTTGTAACGGTACAAACATGAGTTACATGTTATGAGCAGTATTATCTTAGTCATGTGCAGTCATTTAACCTAGTAGGCAGTTGGAGCCTTGCACTGCAGGATAACAGCCAGGAGCCTGTTACACTACCTTGTAAAGTAACCACAATGGCCCAGTTACCATACTTTAGTTGGTGAAGCTTTCACGGATGAGGTTGAATGATGGGTTAGGGCTAAGCCAAGGATTGCAATGAGTTATGACGGTCAGAGGATAATATCCTTGTTCTTCGGTTATCTTTCGGTTATGATTTATTATGTGTTAAAAGCGGGGTATTTAAGTGATGGATTTCTGTCGCTCTGTAACTTCTTTTCTTTCTTTCTTTAAGCAATGTTCTCGTTTTACTTCTACCATATTACTTTAATACTACCTCAATTCTACCTCAGAATCCAAGCTGTCGCTGTTCTTATAACGCTGCACTTAACTCGCCTTGAGTTAGACCCCTCGTAGGACTTCTAGAAACATTGCACTCCTCAAACATGTTAGAACTTCGCTTAAGTAGCACTGCTCACCTTCAGGGATACTGAAGGGCTTAGCGAAGGGTTGAACCGTGAGAGAAGCGGAGTATGGCACGGGGTTGCTCACATGAGCCACCCACCACTCTGACGGTTTAGCTATCATTAAGCTCTTCTGTATCCCAGAAGGTGAGCAGAGTTATGTAAGTGAGGGACTAAAGTGATATGAAGTACAAAGTTTCGACAGGTTCTACAAGAGGTCAAAGTCATTCTGACTTAAGTACAGCGACAGCAGGGATTATGAGGTAGAATTGGAGGTAGTATTAAAACAATACAGTAGAAGTAAAGTAAAAACATTGCTTAAAGAAAGAAGAAGGAGGAGAAAACAAAGAGCGACCAAAATCCATCACTTAAATACCCTGCCTTCCCTATACAATAACTCATAACCAAAAGTACCAAACAATAAAAACATTATATCCTCCACCCAAAACTTTTGCTGTTATACCTGTACCTTTTGAAGGAGTTCCTGGCCCTGGAGTTACCCTATCTTTGAAGTTACCCTACTTTAGCACCTTCTGGATTGGGACTGGTGCCTGTTACCCTGCCTCCAATCCTCCCAGTAGAAATAGTATTTGGAGAAGGGGGGAAAGCATCAGAAAAAACCTGTCCCGGAGGGCAAAAGTAACCCCTAGGCCGTCAAGCAAAACCATCCGGCGGAATGGGACCTGGAGGGTAGGTAGGGGAAGTGTCTGGCTTCGCTGTGGTTCAAACGGATTGCAAATCGGACCAAAACTGGCGGAGTTACAGACTGACAAAGAGAAGGGAACGCAATGCTACGCAACGATTTGGATAGGCGAAATGATCGTCTCGAAGAGACGAACGCAATGAAGACAAATATGTGGCTCCCGTGTTACCGACATGCATACTGCTCGGAGAATCGCGGATCGGGGCCAGGGAACTCAATGGGGTATCGGGTATGGAGATAAGGCAAAGTGGTTTTATGTTGTCATAGTAGTTAGCGCCTCTACACCACACTACACCCAAACATAGTAGAGAGGAGGCATTATAAATACTCTCGCAGTGGATGTAAACTCTGAGTCGGATCATTAGCGACGAAGAACGAGCCTTATCAATATTATATTGTTTCTAGCAAAATTACTTCCATGCAATTTACTCTTTTACTTGTGAATTACTTTCATCTCGCTTAGCAAGGCCTTGGCCCTTCAGCGTTAGTTATTAAAACCTTACTATTGGAAGTTCTTCACGGAACTTTGCTTGATCCCTACTTTGAACCCTACGGTTATCTATTAGCGGTTCATAAGAAGCAGTTAGGACTTGCGCCTGTGTATTGTGTTGCGGATAGCAACCGGGCAGGTTATAGCGTCTAGATTGTTATCTAAAGCTTCTTGGAGATTTCCTGTGCGGTAAGAAGTACCGGTCTTACAGTTGCAACCACAATCATTATCTCAACCCTATTAACCAATTCTATCTGTGAATGTAGCTCCCCCCTTCAAGTGTGAGCTCCTGCGAACTTTAGGAGGTTTAACAGTCATAGTGGTGAGAAAGGTTTAGAGAGTGGCAGTGTCTTCGAGATCGTCAGTGTCTTGGAGATCATCAGCTGGTTCAGATGTGAGTGTAACGGGGGTAGTCCTACTGCTCTGTCGTGAGAAAAGGTATAGGAATATGGCCGTTGCAAATACTAGAAATCAGGTTGAGATGTTAAGAGTATTTTCGTGCAAAGTACTCAATAATCTTAAGGGCTCTACTTGGTAGAATTCTGCCTGCTGAGACAGGGAAGAAGAGCAACAGATGGCAGGATCATGCACTATCTTTATAGTGCTGCTGACTCGCCATCCTCTTTCTGTTCTACTCTGCTGGGGGCCCGTCAAGACCCTGAGAACATGCCAAGCTATTGCGGGCGGGGCACCTCAGGATTCAGCTAATGATCACTTCCGCGCTCTCCGGCACTGCTTGGTTGTTCTGTCCAGTAAGACCTTCTAGATCCACTGGCTGCATGCCATGCCTGTGCTGGATGCAGAAATCGGAGCTGATCAGTCTACTGTTGCATGAGGGGTGTCCTGCACTTAATAGATTCCCTATTGCAGCGCCAATGGCTCTGGGCCGCTGGTACATGCACAGACGGATTGGGAACGCCACCACAGGAGCTTCCTGTGTTTGGTATCACCAGAGATATATCATTGACTCGTCAGCTAATGCATTTCTCGTTGGTTCCACTCCATTGGAACAGCAGGGTAGCAGGTATCCTCTAGCATATGGTAGCTATACCACTCATGCTGATCCTTACTACCTCTCTACTTGTCCAGTACTAGTTTGCTTAACTGCAGGTAACGGTTATGTAGATCCGTTACAGTGGGATGAGCATAGCCAGTCCATTCTACAAGATATTAATGTTGTCCACGATGTCTTTGTTGGTCCAAGATCCTTTCGATGTAATACTCCTCTTGGTCATTAACCACAATGGGCATTGGCGGTGGTATTATCTGCCTGGGTAGGGCATCATTGGCTGCGGGCTTTAGGGCGGAGACATTAAAGACAGGGTGATATTTAACTGGGGAGGGCATGTCAATCTCAAAGGTAAAGGGGGAGACAATCCTTTTGACAGAGTAAGGGACCATCCATTTCCAATCCAGCTTCATAGCATTATGGGCGGTTCTGATGTTCTTCATTAAACATTAAAAAAATTGAGTGGGTGTGTTGATCCTACTGTTTAAAATAACGCTAAACCTGATCTTCCATTTTTTACCTAATTTGGTAGCTCATCGATTTTGTTGATATTGAGGTTTTATATATGACATCACTTTATATATCATAACACATATTACCTTTATAATTACCTTTATAAGGTATCATGAATTGTACACCATCCAAATAGTTTGCCTTAAAAATATTCTAATTTTCTTTTGAACCTTTCACATACCTGTTTTTTCTTTGAGCCCATCCTGAAATCAAATTTTGGTCTTTTTGACTTCTCACTTCAATACTTTAGCTCTAATTATTGTTCGATTCACTGTTCTCAACAACATTCAAAAACCCTGACCCTTCATTATGTCATTCCCCACACCCCTGCAAATATAATTCATACACTTGGATACACAATTATACTAAACAATATATTGTGCTGCTTTTTCAGCCTACGTCACCTACAACTTTTTTGTTGTATCAATTGCCTTAGACATCGTACATTTTGCAATGGATCGCTCCTTATTCTTTCTTTTTGCTATGAATCACTTGATTCACCTCATCCTTAGTTTGAGCTCTCAACTCTCACCATGTGCCACTCCGCATTCAATTTCCTATTTTAGCTGGTGACAAGTTATTTTTTGCCTAATCAAGCCTGTTTGCTATAGACTACTTGGGATCTAAGAGCAATTGTTAAGCTCAATTGCACAGACTTCTTTGATAACCCAATTGCCATAATTTTGGTTTTCTCTTGGATTCGCTTATTGCTTCTCTTTTGGTATGTGTGTTTTAGTGTGTTCCTGTGTTATTGTTTTGGACATGATGTGTTAAATACCCCATGATTCCCATCCCAATTATCATTCCCCGCTTTCTTCTTCTCCTTTCAAACATCTAACGTTTACTTCAGTCACCATTACTTTTACTAACTCACACTTTTGGGTAGAACTTTGTTCACGCAGAATCAATTGTAAGTATTATTTCCACATGCCTATTTATTATTCTTTCGTTGGCAGAATCTCCTCAATTTCTGGTGTGGATGGATACATATCAGCAAAAGTCCTTCATCATGATGTGGATGGTGCATCGCGTGAGGTGTCTGTGAAGTACTATCAAAACACTGACAACACTCTTTATCCTGATAGAATATATCTATTTTATGGCACTGTTATCTTTTTCGCTGGAAACACTCCAAAGGTTGGCAACCATCGATCATCTTTTTGTATACCTAATACTTTTTGATCATGCTAATCAGACAAGTAGTACTCTTTAATTCTTAATGTCGAACTTATGAACAACGCACCTGCAGACAAATTTATTTCCAATGATCCATTCTGTACATCAACTGTCACTATGCTGTCTGATCTTGAAGATATGCCTAATACAACGTACTCTCACTTTCAAGGCCAGATGTATCAGTATAATCGTGAGGCTAAGGAAGATGTCCTGGTAATAGTTTAAATTATTCCACCTGTTCAAACACAATTGACAAAGCTAATTAGAATCCTGTAGTGTTCTCTCACCTTTTTGATTCATACCAAAGTCCTTTTGTTCGCAAAGTTGGTCGCATATTTGCATTCGGGGAAAGTACTGGATATAGCTTTCAGGTATATTTATGAGAGTGATATAGATAGAGGTAAGATTACATCAATTACTTAACCCCAATCTTTTAGCTCTCAATTTACTAAAGATTTGACATTATAGCATATGGGATAACTCATGCGATAAACTTTTCATGTGATGTTGTTCCAAAAGACGACAAAGCCTCTATATTTCCAACTCCTAAGTCCAAACGCAAGGTCTTATTGGGCCCTGTCAATACCTCACCAAGTCCAATGAAGATAATAAAGCCAGATCCAGATAGTGGCCCTGCAACATCTGTAGCATCGGGAGCATCTTGAAGCACAATACTAGGATCACCAGGTCAGTTTCGCATATAACAAGTATAGTGAATTTTAATACTTACTACTTCTATTTCACGGATGAGATGGGATGATGGGTTAGGGTTCGGAGAGTAACGGTTGCAACGGATGATGGTTTCTTTATAATGTCTTTGTTGTTCGGCTGTATTTCGGTTATGAGTCATGAGAGAAAGTGCGGGGTATATAAGGGACGGATTGTAGACGGCTGTTATGGTTTTCTTCTCTTTCTTTAAGCAACGTTCTTACTTTACTTCTACTATATTGGTTTAAATACTATCTCGATTCTACCTCAGAATCCTCGCGGTCGCTGTCGCTGTAGAACATCCTCACACTTAACTCGCCTTGAGTTAGACCCCGTAGGACCTGTAGAAAACCTCGTTACCCTTATCGCGACGATTCTTGTTTGAGTAGCTCTGCTCACCTTCTGGGATACAGAAGGGCTTAAACGAGGATCGAACCGTGAGATTACGTTGCTTCCTCATCTACACCTCCTACGCCAAAGCAACAATGAGCTCCCCCGCCCCCGTCACCTCTGAAGGAGCCGCCGTCGTCACACCTCGCTTCCCTACAAAAGAAGCATTTGCCCAGGCCTATAGGGACAACCCCGTTGAGTTATATAATCGACTCCGGGAACTCAACCAGGCCCTCGAAGATCAGGTCGATGTCCTACAAGAAGGAACGCAGGAGCTGGAAATAAAGCTCAACACCGCTCAAATCCAGACGAACAATGCCAACCATCACGCTCAACAACAAGACCAACGGGTCAGTGATGCCTCCACCCTCATTGAACGACTACGCCGTGAACGAAACGAAGCCCGCGCAGCCCTCTCCCTTCCCCCAGCTCCACCAAACCTTACTGCCACTCCCCCACCGCCACCAGTCACCACCCATCGCTCCGAACGAATGCCGGATCCAGAGAAATTTGACGGATCCAGAGCAAAGCTCCCTGGTTTTATCCTCCAACTTCGCTCGAAACTTGCGGTCAACCGAGACCGATTCGCTGACGAGAATACCATGATTCTCTACACCATCAACCGCTTGGAAGGGGCAGCCCTGGAGCAAGTTCGACACACCGTCCTCCCCTCAGGCCTCACAACTTGGACCAACGCTGCCGCCCTCATCACCGCCCTGGAAACCGCCTTTGGTGACCCTGATCCCACCGGTACCGCTCGTCGAGAACTACATCAACTCAGACAGGGCAAGCGAGACTTTTCTGCCTACCTGGCAGATTTCCAGCGAATCATGGGGCAATTAAACTTTGATGAAAACTCAAAGATGGATGCCCTTGAACATGGTATGTCAGAAGAACTAAAGGAAGCCATGGTCTTCGCCGCCGCTACACCCACAACCCTCAACGACATGGTCCTAGTTCTCACCCGAATGGACAACCGCATCCGAGCTCGCAAAGCAGAGAAACGGGGAAGCAATCGCGAGAACATGGGACAGTTCAGTGCTCCTACCAATGCAATGACCCCTTTTGTCCCTGCTTCGTCGTTCGTACCAGGTGGCCTAGCCCCCATGGATCTCTCTTTCGGACGTACCAGCAACCTTTCTCGCCCCCCTCAGGACCAACGATACACTATGGTCAACGGCAGGAGAAAGTTATCGGAAGAAGAGAAACAATGGCGCCGCTCCACGGGCAAGTGCATGTTCTGTGCCGCCCCTGACCACTCCTATGCCAACTGCCCTTCGGCCCCAAAGAAACCAACGATGAGAGGGGCTCTCACCGCACCACCCGCTAACCGCACACCTCCGGCCTCCTCGCTACCACCACCACCTCTTCCACCTCAGTTTTTTGCTTTAGAATCTGCGAACGCCTCAAATGAGGCTTTAAACTAGTCCAACCAAGGCTGACCAGTGACCCTGCCTTGGTTCCAATTTCTTTTCCTTTGTCTGCATTTTCAATTTCTGGGTTTTCAGTTTCCGGTGTAAGCGTGGAGGATCAGTTGGATGGGGAACATTTTGTAGTTTCGTGCAATATTTCCCATAGCAATAAAATCATCAAAACACACGCTTTACTGGACACTGGAGCCTCTGGATTTGCATTCATTGACAAGAATTTTGCGAGTCACCATTCCCTGCCACTCTCTCCTCTTAAGACACCCCGACAACTTGAGGTCATCGACGGTCGTACTGTCGCCTCAGGAGATATTACTCATATCGCCAACATTAACTTATCCATCGACCAACACCAAGAACAAGCCCCCTGTTTTGTAACCCAACTCGGACACTACCCCCTCGTGTTGGGAATACCATGGATGAACCATCATGATGTCCATCTACACTTCGCCGATAAACGCATTGAGTTTAACTCTAAACTCTGCACCACCCGTTGCGCTCCCCACCTGCCCGTTATATCCACACCCTCAATCCCTAATCCTCCTAGGCTAAACTTATCATTCATTGGTGCTGCCAGTTTCAGGACTCTTACCCGAAAACGTTCCTCCCAAGCCTATGCCATGTCCCTCTATGAAATTAATAAAATCATAGACGACAAAACTAGCAAGGAAGAATGGAAATCACGTATTCCTATTAAATACCACGATTTCCTCGACATGTTTGATAAAACCAAAGCCCAAGGCCTACCACCCCGCCGACCTTACGACCACCAGATACAACTCCAAGAAGGGAAAGACGCCCCGTTTGGACCGCTGTACGGAATGTCCCGGGAAGAACTCATTGTCCTAAAAAAATATATCGAGGACAATCTAGAGAAAGGATTTATCCGCGCTAGTTCTTCCCCTGCGGGATCCCCGGTCCTCTTTGTAAAAAAGGCTGATGGCTCTCTACGACTATGTGTTGACTATCGGGGCTTAAATGCTATCACAGTCAAGGACCGATATACCTCTCCTCTCATCAGAGAAACACTCGATCGGCTAGCAAAAGCGCAATGGTACACTAAGCTAGACCTTCGTGACGGTTACCACCAAGTACGCATTGCCGAGGGAGATGAATGGAAGACAGCCTTCCGCACCCGATACGGTCTATATGAGTATCAAGTCATGCCATTCGGTCTGACAAACGCCCCCGGCACATTTCAACGCTTCGTGAACGACTGTCTCACCGAGTATTTGGACATCTTTTGTACGGCCTACCTGGACGATATCCTTATCTATAGTGATACCTTCGCCGAACATCAGACCCACGTACGAAAAGTTCTCCAAACACTCAAAGACAACGACATCCTGTTGAAACCAGAGAAGTGCGAATTTGAAGTGCAAACCACGAAGTATTTGGGTCTCATCCTCACCCCTGATGGCATCAAGATGGACGAGGAAAAACTGAAAGCAGTCCGAGAATGGGGAACACCAAGAAGCGTTAAAGACGTCCAAGCCTTCCTAGGTTTCGCCAACTTTTACCGCCGGTTTATCCTAGGATTCTCCAAGCTTGCCTCCCCCCTTACAGCACTCACAAAAAAGGGGATAACTTTCGAATGGACGGTTGAGGCAGATGTTGCTTTTGAGAACCTCAAATATGCCTTCACCACCGCCCCTATCCTTGTTCATTTCGACCCCGACAAAAAGATCATCGTAGAAACGGACGCCTCCGATTTTGTATCGGGAGGAATCCTATCCCAATACGACGATAATGGCGTCTTACATCCAGTGGCCTTCTTCTCAAAGAAACATTCCCCCGCGGAATGCAATTACGAGATTTATGATAAGGAACTGCTGGCAATCATCCGAGTCTTCGAGGAATGGCGCCCTGAATTAGAAGGATCCAAACACCCCATCGACGTGATCAGCGATCATAAAAACCTTGAGTATTTTATGAGTACTAAACAGCTAAATCGCCGTCAAGCACGATGGGCTGAATACCTCTCTCGCTTCGACTTCGTAATTACATATCGACCAGGTACTCAAGGAGGAAAGCCCGATGCACTGACAAGGAGATCAGGAGATCTCCCCAAGGAAGGGGATGAAAGATTGGCGCATCAGAGCCAAGTGGTATTAAAAAAGGAGAATATTGATCCCAAGATAAGTTTGTTGTCGGCTTCTTTGTCAAATGAAGCCGCTGAATTGGACGCCCCCCTTTTTAAACTTTTTCAAGAAGGATATATCACTGATAAGTTCCCGGAAAAGATACTCGCGGCATTGAAGAATAAAGAACAACAATCCAAGGAAATTACCTTAAGTGAATGCAGTAATAAGAATAATCTATTACGCTACCGAGATTGTCTCTATGTTCCCAACCTTGACCCTCTCCGACTGGAACTTATCCGAAGACACCATGATACCCCAGCAGCAGGCCATCCAGGACGCGATAAGACCTTTGAACTCCTAGCCCGGAACTTTTATTGGCCCAAAATGCGAGAATCAGTCAGCCGGTATGTACGAAACTGCCATACGTGCCAAAAAGCCAAACCAAACACCCAACGAACTCAAGGTGTCCTTCGCCCCCTACCAATTCCTAACCATCCCTGGCAAGAGATTTCGATGGACTTTGTTACAGGCCTCCCGGAATCTAACGGCTATGATGCTATCATGGTTGTTGTTGACCGATTATCCAAGATGCGACATCTAATCCCATGCAACACTACGGTTAATTCCCGAGATGTAGCCGACCTCTATTTGCAACATATCTGGAAGCTACACGGTTTGCCTACACATGTCACCTCCGATCGAGGCACCCAGTTCACGGCTCATTTTTGGAAGGATCTTTGCAAACGACTGGGAATTCAAGCTCGGATGTCCACAGCCTTTCACCCGGAAACCGATGGACAAACGGAACGACTGAACGCGGTCATGGAGCAATACTTGCGCTCTTATGTTTCCTATCAACAGGATGATTGGAGTAAATGGTTGCCAATGGCCGAGTTCTCCGCTAACAACCAGGAATCAGCCAGCACTAAAGTCTCCCCCTTTTTCGCCAATTACGGCTACCACCCTCGTTTCGATACTACCCTTTTTCCTACTCGAAATACATCTCAAAGCTTAGATGCGGCTTCATTTAGTCAAACCATGCAAGAGTTATACGATTATCTACGGACGCAAATAAGGACGGCCCAAGATATCCAAGAAGTCGCAACGAATAAGCACCGAACTCCAGCCCCGGACTATCAAATCGGCGATCAAGTCTTCGTTTCCATGAAGAATGTCAGAACCGTGCGTAATGCCAGAAAACTAGACTGGAAATGGATGGGGCCTTACTCGGTCAAGAAAATCGTGTCTCCCTTTGCTTATGAGATTGATCTTCCTGTGTCAGTCAAGTATCACCCTGTGTTTCACGTTTCCTTGTTGAAACCCGCTGCCAACGACTCTCTACCCGGACAAGTTATACTCCCTCCTTCACCCGTGATAGTTAATGAACAAGAAGAGTACTTTATCGAAAAGATTCTCGAACAAAGAACCTATCGTGGACAGCTACAATACCTTGTCGAGTGGACCGGATACGCCCATCCCACCTGGGAACCTGCGGAAGATCTACAAGAGACCTCTGCTCTCGAGATCTTCTTGAACCAAACGACGGCCACTGTTCCTAGTATTCGCAGGAGCTCACGCTTAAGAGGGGGAGCTACTTTCACGGATGAGATGGGATGATGGGTTAGGGTTCGGAGAGTAACGGTTGCAACGGATGATGGTTTCTTTATAATGTCTTTGTTGTTCGGCTGTATTTCGGTTATGAGTCATGAGAGAAAGTGCGGGGTATATAAGGGACGGATTGTAGACGGCTGTTATGGTTTTCTTCTCTTTCTTTAAGCAACGTTCTTACTTTACTTCTACTATATTGGTTTAAATACTATCTCGATTCTACCTCAGAATCCTCGCGGTCGCTGTCGCTGTAGAACATCCTCACACTTAACTCGCCTTGAGTTAGACCCCGTAGGACCTGTAGAAAACCTCGTTACCCTTATCGCGACGATTCTTGTTTGAGTAGCTCTGCTCACCTTCTGGGATACAGAAGGGCTTAAACGAGGATCGAACCGTGAGATTCTATTTGTAGGGCCCATTCGTGCTAAGCTGAACTTTGGACGGGATGCTGATAGAAGCAATCTGTTTAAACGACCAGAAGCAAGAGCGAGTCGAACTCCTTTTCATAGTCCGGAGCCTTCCGATGATCAGCCATTACCTGTGGAAACTATCGATATGGTTGATTCTTTTTTGGATGAGGATGAATTGTCTGCAGCAGTGTCCATTCAGTCTTCAAAGTCTAAAAGTGGTGGTAAAGGACAAGGGAAAGGAAAGGATAAGATGTAATAATAGAAGGATTTAATACATTTTCTTTTTTTCATATTTTTCATATTTTCAATTTTGTCTTCATGGAATAATAAGAGGGCTTTACTGATCGAGAAACTCAGTAATTCAAAATGTCAATTCGTTTTTGCTCATATGTCCCTCACCGTACAACTAGCAACCAAATAGCAGGTGATATGACAAATATATCACAATTCATTGCATTGACAGCTGTACCATCCTATGATATTCTGGTGGATTCTGGTGGCCTGTTTTCTACCTTTAGTTTTATTCAAATAGTAATCAACAATCTTGCCAATACTCAGATTCTACCAGTAATAGAAGACCTCAATTGGACAACACTAGAAGGGAATCCTCACCAAAAACAAACATCCACAACTCCGTCAAAAGCATCTTTAGCCCTGATGTACCTTTTCAATGACTACTTTCTCGGTTTCGAACCACTTATGACACATATTTCCCTGACTGTCCATGTTCTTTTTGTGGCATATTGATGCTTCCACGTCATGTCAACTGGATCAACAAGGATAATAACAAAGTTTATCCTCTTGTAGCTGTTTTAGGCTTTTTAGTATCTGAGAGAATGAAAAGTGGATCACCACAAATTGCTGTCTGTACTCATTGCAAAACAACTCCCAGGGAACCACCAGCTGCAGGCCCATGGCCTGAAGTTCTTATCAGTTTGTCTCAAAGCTCTAGGATTTACCTATGTCCTGTTTCTCTGCAAACAAGCTTGGGCCGCACACAAAGTCACTCTCAGACAATTAATCCTTATGCTACCTACCGCACCGTCACTGATAAGATTTACATTTGGTGTTTCAGATACATTGTTTGCTAAAATAATGTAGGGAAGATGTCATTATCGAAGAATGAACGTGCTATTGCATTGTTTAGTGGCTGTATTGTTGCATTTTTGGAAAGTTCCAATAACTCGGTTGATCTCAAGGAGTGGGAATCTCGTCAAGCTCTCAGGTATCCCCCAAGATGAGCAGTGCTACTTGAGCGAGAAACTGGCAACGAGAGCGTATACAGAGGTTCTACAGGCTCTACGTATTGTTCAAGTTGTGATGACTTGAGGGCAGCAACAGCGAAGGGTTATGAGGTATAACCGAGGATTGTATTGCGAAATACAATGAGTGTACAATAGAAGACGTTGCTTAAAGAAAAAAGAAGGAAAAGTACAACGGGAGGGGAAAACCTCTCGCTTATATACCAACAATCCAATCCTTTGGTGACAAACACATGACTCATTGCAACAGGGATTAAGAAAGAAACACAAAGAACACAATCGAAACTTAACACCCAAATGTCCAACCCACCAACGAAATCAACCGTCCATGAAAGTAGCCCCCTCTTATAGCCGTGAGCTCCTGCGAACACTAACCAATTCCTCCTTCGGCTTATCTGGGTATCGTTGATGGAAGGCGTCCACTGCTTCTGTCTCCTCATGATACTTGGCAGGCTCCCAAGTGGGTAGTGCATAGCCAGTCCATTCAACCAAGTACTGGAGTTTACCACGGTGGAGACGGGAATCGAGAATACTTTCAACAAGGTATTCTTCGTGGTCATTAACCTGAACGGGGGGTGGAGGCGAGATGACTTGGCCAGGAAGAGGATCGTTGAGAGCAACCTTTATTAGCGAAACATGGAACAAGGGGTGATACTTCATCGAAACCAGTAGTTCAATCTCATAGGCGTGAGCAGAGATGACACGTTTAATAGGAAACGGGCCGCTCCATTTCCAGTCCAACTTCCTCGAATTCCGCATTGTCCTCATATTTTTCATAGATACAAAGACTTCATCTTTAAGCTTGAATGATGGGGCAGGAGTACGATATCTGTTGGTGCTTGACTCAAAGACGTCTTGAGCTGTTCTCATTTGTGTTCGAAGGAAGTCTTGTAATTCTTCCATTTTTGAGGCGAAGTTATTGCCATCAAAGGTCTGGGGGGAGCGGTCGTTTGAGATGATAGAGGTATCAAAGTGGGGATGGTAACCATAATTGGCGAAGAAGGGTGTGACTTAAGTACTGGCCGACTCCTGGTTATTGGCGGCGAATTCGGCAATAGCTAACCATTTAGACCAGTCAGCTTGCTGGTAGAAAACATAACAACGAAGGTATTGTTCCATTACAGCATTCAGGCCTTCAGTTTGGCCATCGGTTTCTGGAAGAAAGGAGGTTGACATGCAGGCGGCAATATTTAGACGTAGGCAGAGGTGTTTCCAGAACCTGGCGGTGAATTGCGTTCCTCTGTCAGAAGTAATATGGAGAGGTAGTCCATGTAGTTTCCAAACATTCTGGAGGTATAACTCAGCAGTTTGTTCAGTGTTGACAGTGGTATTGCAGGGAATCAAGTGCCGCATCTTCGAGAGTCGGTCTACTATGACCATAATAGTGTCAAAGCCATTTGATTCTGGGAGGCCGGTGACGAAATCCATCGATAGTTCTTGCCAGGGACGGTTGGGAATTGGGAGAGGTTTAAGAACTCCATGGGTGCCGAGGGTACTAAGTTTCGCTCGTTGGCAAACATGGCAATTTCTGGTGTATCGTCCGATGTACTCCCTCATCTTTGGCCAATAAAAGTGCCTAGAGATGAGTTCAAAGGATTTTTCACGTCCTGGGTGGCCCCCAGAGGGGGCATCTTGATGTTGTTGAAGGATAAGAAGATGAAGAGGGTCATGATTGGGGATATAGAGCTTTTGGCGGTATAGGAGACGGCCATTAACTTCTGCGCAATCGCCGAGGGTGATTTCCTTGGACTGTTGTTCGCCGTTCCTGAGTGCCAAAAGGATTTTTTGTGGGAATGGGTCAGCGGCATATCTGTCTTTCATTAGGGTCTCGAGGGGGGCATCCAATTCAGCGGGTTCGTTTGATAAAGAACCTGAAAACAAACTCAACTTAGGGTCAAGGTTCTTTCCCTTCAGGACTACTTGGTGTTGGTGTTGTAGTCTTTCATCCCCTTCTTCAGGGAGATCTCCTGATCTCCGAGTCAATGCGTCTGGCTTTCCTCCCTGTACTCCTGGTTGGTACGTGATCATGAAGTCGAAACGTGAGAGGTACTCTGCCCATCTGACTTGTCTCCGGTTAAGTTGCTTGGTTGTCATGAAGTACTCCAAGTTTTTATGGTCAGTAATAACGGAGATGGGCAGTTCAGAGCCTTCAAGTTCAGGTCTCCATTCCTCAAAGCAGCGGATAATGGTCAGGAGTTCCTTGTCATATATCTCGTAATTGCACTCGGCAGGTGAGTGCTTCTTGGAAAAGAAAGTCACAGGGTGAAGGATGCTGTTGTCGTCGAGTTGGGAGAGAACACCACCTGAAACAAAGTCAGACGCATCGGATTCTACAAAGATCTTCTTTCAGGGATCAAAGTGGATGAGTACAGGGGCCTTGGTAAAGGTGTCTTTGAGGGCTTCGAATGTGAGTTCGGCTTCGACGGTCCACTTGAAGACGATACCCTGTTTTGTATAGGCGGTAAGGGGTGCAGCGAGGCGAGAAAACCCTCGGATGAACCGGCAGTAAAAGTTTGCAAAGCCGAGGAAAGCTTGGACATCCTTGATACACTTGGGACGATTCCAATCACGTACAGCTTTGAGTTTATCCTCGTCCATTTTGATACCTTCGGGGGTAAGGATTACACTAAGATATTTGATCGACTGTACATGAAACTCACACTTCTCAGGTTTGAGAAGGATATCATTGGCTTTAAGAGGGTCGAGGACTTGTTTGACATGCACCTTGTGTTCGGCGAGAGTGTCGCTATAGATAAGGATATCATCGAGGTAAGCCGTAGAGAAGAGGTCTAGGTATTCTCTGAGGGAGTTGTTGACGAAGCGCTGAAAGGTACCGGGGGCTTTGGTAAGACCGAATGGCATTACGATATACTCATAAAGGCCATATTGTGTTCTGAAGGCCATTTTCTATTCTTCTCCTTCTGCGATGCGGATTTGATGAAACCCGCCTCGGAGGTCAAGTTTGGAATACCACTGTGCCTTGGCAAGACGGTCGAGGGTTTCTTTAATGAGCGGCGAGGTATAACGGTCTTTTACTGTGAGGGCATTGAGGCCGCGGTAATCGACGCAGAGGTGGAGGGATCCATCGGGTTTTGCGGCGAAAAGGACAGGGGAACCGGCAGAGGATGAGCTAGCGCAAATAAAGCCCTTCTCTAAGTTGTCTTCAATATATTTCTTCAAAACTAGGAGTTCATCTCGGGACATACCATAGAGGGGGCCAAAAGGGTGTTCTTTGCCTTCTTGGAGGGTGATCCGGTGGTCATAAGGACGGTGGGGGGGTAAACCTTGTGCTTTGGTTTTGTCAAACATGTCCAGGTAATTGTGGTATTCGGCTGGTATTCTTTGTCTCCATTCCTCTTTAGTAGTCTTACTATTGAGGACCTTATTGATTTCATAGAGAGACATCAAATAGACTAGGATACCCTTTCTTCTGGCAAGCATGCGGAAACTAGCAGCGCCGATAAAGGTGGTGTTAAGTTTGGCCGGAGGAGGAATGGCAGCAACAGAGACGATGGGTTGTTTTGGAACGCAGTTGATGGTGCAGAATTCAGAGTTGAATTCAATACTTTTGTTGGCGAATTGCAGATGAAGGTCATGAAGGTTCATCCAGGGGATACCGAGCACTAGGGGGTAGTGGCCTAGTTTAGTGACAAAGAAGGGGGCTTTCTCATTGTGTTGCTGGATGGAAAGTTCCACATAGCAGAGATTGGTAATATCTCCCAAGGCAATTGTTTGGCCGTCAATGACTTCCAATTGGCTAGGGGTTTTGAGGGGAGATAGGGGCAAGGAATGGTGACGCAAAAAGTCTTTATCGATGAAAGCGAATCCTGAGGCTCCGGTGTCTAGAAGTGCGTCTCACGGTTCAGTCTCTCGTTAAGCCCTTTAGTATCCCTAAAGGTGAGCAGTGCTACTTAAGCGAGATACTAACACGTTCGAGGAGTGCAGTGTTTCTACAGGTTCTACAGTGGGTATACTTCAAGGCGAAGTATCAGCGATGTTTCACAGCGACAGCGAAAGTTCTGAGATAGAACCGTGGTAGTATTAGAGTAATACAGGTAGAAGTGAACGAGAACGTTGCTTAAGGAAAGAAGAGAAAAAGGGACAAAGAACGACCAGAATCCACCGCTTAAATACCCCGCTTTCCTTAACAAAACTGATAACCGAAAAACAACCGAGCAACAAAGAGATTGTTCAACCATCTAAACTACGATACATCCAACAACCAAAACACGACTCATTATCCAAGATCAATCCATGAAATGCGTGTGTTTTTATAGTTTTATTTTGGTGGCAAAGACTACATGAAATTACAAAATGTTCCCCATCCAATTTATCCTCCACACACACATCCGACATCGAAAACCCAGAGATTGAAAACGCAGACAAAGAAGAAAAATGAACCAGAGCAGGGTCACAAGGTGACTCTGGTTGAACAAGTTTAAAGACTCAACTGAGTCTGCTGCATCGAAGGCAGGAAAGCGGGGCGGTGTTGGTGGGGGAAACACAGAGGAAGCAGGGGGGGCGGTGGCAGCGTTGGTGGCGGCTCCTCTCATAGCAGGGCATTTAGAGGCAGAGGGTCAGTTAGAGAAGATATCTCCTTCCCTGGCACAAAACAGGCAGTGATTATTGGTTTTCCTCCACGTTTTTTCTTCGGGGGACAATTTTCTTCTTCCGTTAACATGAACATATCGTTGTTCAGCGGCAGGACGGAAGGTGGAGGTTCGACTAAACGATATATCTATAGGGGCAAGCCCTCCAGGAGCGAACGAGGAAGCGGAAGGGAAGGCGGTGGGGGCGGCGGCAGGGGCAGTGAATTGTCCCATGGTGTTGCGGACAGCGTTCTTCTTTTCTTGTCTTCTTGCTAGGATGCGATTGTCCAAACGGAGAAGGGAGGAGCAAAGGGAAGTGAAGGTAGTGGGAAAGTCAGCAACAGTTACCACTGCTTCTTTCAACTCGTCCAACATCCCAAATTCTAGGGCATTGTTTTTTGCTGACTCATCGTAATTTAGCCGTCCCATAATGCGTTGAAAATCGGCAAGGTAGGCAGAGAAGTCTCGTTTTCCTTGTCGGTGCTGGTGGAGTTCGCTTTCACGGATCGGATCGGGTGATGGGTTAGGTTTCGGTTAATAGTTGTAATGGGTTATGGGATTTTGCATAATGTCTTTGTTGTTCAGTTTTGGTTCGGTTAGGAGTCACGAGGTGTTAGAAGCGGGGTATTTAAGTGTGGGAATTTGGTCGTTGTGTATCTTTTTCTTCCTCTCTCCTTAAGCAACGTTCTCATTTACTTTTTCTTGTATTGATTCAATATCACTTCGATTCTACCTCAGAATCCTCGCTGTCGCTGTTCACTTTGCTGCACTTATCTCACCTCGAGATAGACCCTCACGTAGAACCTATAGAAACATTGCACGCTTCGAAACGCGTTGATCTCTCGCTTAAGTGTAACGGGGGTAGCCCTACTGCTCTGTAGTGGGAATAGGTATAGGAATACGGCCATTGCAAATACTAGAAATCAGGTTGAGATGTTAAGAGTATTTTCGTGCAAAGTACTCAATAATCTTAAGGGCTCTACTCGGTAGTATTCTCCTGATGAGACTGGGAAGAAGAGCAACAGGTGGCGGGGTTATGCACTATCTTTATAGTGCTGCTGACTCGCCATCCTCTTTCTGTTCTACTCTGCTGGGGGCCCGTCAAGACCCTAAGAACATCCCAAGCTATTGCGGGCGGAACACCTCAGGATTCAGCTAATGATCACTTCCACGCTCTCCGGTATTCCTCGGTTGTTCTGTCCAGTTAGACCTTCTGGATCCACTGGCTGCATGCCATGCCTGTGCTGGATGCAGGAATCAGAGCTGATCAGTCTACTGTTGCATGTGAGGTGTCCTGCACTTAATAGTTTCCCTATTGCCGCACCAATGGCTCTGGGCCGCTGGTACATGCACAGATGGATTGGGAACGCCACCACAAGAGCTTCCTGTGTTTGGTATCACCGGGGATATATCATTGGCTCGTCAGCTGATGTTATTCTTGTTGGTTCCACTCCATTGGAACAGCAGGGTAGCAGGAATCCTCTAACATGTGGTAGCTACACCACTCATATTGATCCTTACTACCTCTCTGCTTGTCCAGTTCTATTATGCTTCACTGCAGGTAACGGTATTGTAGATCCGTTACACTACCCACCTAAGTGGAATAACTGGTACCCTCTATCACTCACTGGAACCTCGGATCAGCTATCTTCTGCAGTTTCTGTTTCTTCATCTACTTTTTCTTTACTATTTTAGTACCTAAATTGTTATGTCCCCTTACTTGTGAAAGTCATATATTGTGGGATCATTGTTATGATCAATGGGGTCACTTCCCTATAGGCACGCCTATAGGTTTGGTTTATTTATTCTCCTTTGTATCTTTCTTTTGTTATCCTAGGGCGTGGATGGTTACTGTTGGGGATAGGTGTTTTGACTTCATAACCTTCGTGTTGCATAAGCGGTTTTGTACCTAGAAACAATAATCACATGATATAAACAAAAAAAAAAAAACCAGTTGACTGCTGCCATCCCCCGTACCCGCTACCATCCACAGTCCCCACTACAACCTCTTCGATTGAAAGTTCACCACCACCTTTTGCGTTGCAACGGCTTTCCACACAGCCAAAAGTCTTTAGCACTTCAACTTCATTCTATTACCCCTCTTTTACAAACGATTTGGATCATCGTTTACACAACAACTTATGGTCGCAATGCCTCCCAAAGGTAAAGGCAACATGTTCACACCCATATTCCCCCATCATCAAGCTGAGGGAACTCCAAACCCTTTCATTGCCTCCTCCTCTTCATCTGCAGCGGATCCAAGAACCCCCTCACCATCGAAAAGACAGAGAGCCGACACCTCTCCCCCATCCCCTCCTGTTTTCGGAAAGCCAACCCACTGGGCTGGCCTCTGGAATAAACCAGGGGAGGCCATTACAACTCACATAGGTAGTGAGCCAGCTTTTGGGTTTGATGTTTGCAAAGCTCTAGCCAGAGCTGACAAGTTCAACCTCCTCCACTTCCAAAAACTCCTTGATATGATACAGCATCTACAAGGGGAAATCACCACCCTCAAGGAAGCAGCAAGCAAACCAGCTCCTGCACCTCTCCCAGACATGTTTCCAGAGTCCCCGACTTTGAGCAAACTAGAGTGTGACCACCTGCTGCTCACAGTAGGGAAGGCAGTGCCTTCAGAACCGCCTGCACCTGGTGCCCCTCTTCCGCCTACTCCTGCTGCTGCTATCCCAGCACCTCCTCCTGCCCCAAAGCCCCTGCAATGGGCCCAGGTGGAGGCCAGCAAACCCAATAGAAAGCCCCAACCAGCAAAGACCAAGCAGACTACCTCTGCACCTGCCCCTAAAACTCATGTCTCTCCTCTCACCATCACTCCCACCATGTGGGCACGCCATTTGATTGTCAAACGCGATGGCACTCCCCTTCCCCAAGGGACACCCACGGAAATCAGAGACAAGCTGAACGATGCCATTGGTTCCATCACCATCCAGTCTGTGGCAATAGACACACATTCCCAGAATGTGTCGTTGACGGTCATGAACAACATGTTTGCCAACACCCATTACAGGAAAGTTGGCCAATTCCTCCACCTCATCCCAGGAGCCCGCTCCCTACACCTTGACGAACCATTGCATCAACTTGTTGTACATGGTATTCCTACTTCCATGGAGCCCTCTGCTATTCAGCAAGAACTCTACAACTTTAACCCTGGCCTTACCATGGATACACCCCCTATCCTCCATCCCCGCTACAACCTCTTCAATTGAAAGTTCACCATCACCTTTTGCATTGCAACGGCGTTACACACAGCCAAAAGTCTTTAGCACTCCGGCTTCATTTCATTACCCCGCTCACAAAGCAAGTTGGATCCTTGTTTTAACAACACCACTCCGATCGCATGTCTTCAGAAGACACAGCAAGAATCTTTACACCTCTCTTCCCCTCTCTCCAAAGAGGCGAAGCCTCTACCACTCCTGCTTCCTCCGCAATTGCCATGGTGGAACCAAGAACTCCCTCACCATTGAAATGACAGAGTGCTGACACCTCTCCTCCATCACTACCTGTCTTTTCCCACCCTACAAACTGGATTAATTTAATCTTAAACAAGGACAACGGGATCACAGGAGCACCCATTACCCTCAAGACAGTGAGCCAGTGCCTGACAAAGGCTGACGAACTGAACCTCATCCACTTCACCTCCCTCCTTAACATTATCCAGCATCTACAAAGTGAGGTCTCCCTACTCAAAGAGGATGCTAAGAGTCCAGCACCTCTCCCCGACATGTTTCCAGAGTCACCAACTCTGAGCAAACAAGAGTGCATGCACCTTCTCTCAGTAGGGAAAGCAGCGCCCCCAGCACCACCTGCATCATTCGGTGCTCCTCCTCCTCCTGCACCTGCTGCTGCAATTCCCGCTCCTCCTGCCCCAAAGCCTTTGCAATGGGCCCAGGTGGCTGCCAGCAAACCCAAGAGAAAACCCCAACCAGCAAAGGCTAAACAGGCTGCAAACGCACCTGCCCCTAATATCACTTCTTCTTCTCCCTCATCATCTCTCACCATGCACACTCGCCGTTTGATTGTCAAACGCGACGGCACTCCCCTTTCTCAAGGGTCACCCACGGAACTCAGAGATAAACTTAACTCTGCCATTGGTTCCATCACCACTCAGTCTGTGGCAATAGACACATTCTCAGAATGTGTAGTTGACGGTCATGAACAACATGTTTGCCAACACCCACTACAGGAAAGTTGGTCAATTGCTCCACCTCATTCCAGGAGCTCGCTCCCTACACCTCGACGAACCCTTGCACCAACTTGTTCTACATGGTATCCCAACCTCACCGGAGCCCTTTGCTATTCAACAAGAGCTCTGCAACTTTAACCCTGGCCTCACTATGGACTATCCCCCAAGATGGCTCACTCTACCTGAAAAGCAAAGAGTAAAGACAGTTTCCTTCATTGTTATCACACTCTCTGGCCCCAAAGCTAATGAGATTGCCAATTGCACTCGCCTTTCCGCCTTCTCTACCACAGTCCAAGTTGAACACAAGCTCCGCCTTGGACCCTCCACCCAGTGTTCCCAATGCCACAAATTTGGACACCATATCAACAAATGTCCCAACCAACCTTGCTGTCACTGGTGTGTTGGACTCCATCCTACTGCAGCTCACACCTGCCCCATTCTCTCTTGCTCTATTAAAGGCCGCCTCTGCTCTCACACTCTTGTTAAGTGTGTTAACTGCAGAGGACCCCATGAGTCACACCTCAACCGCTGCCCATCACGCCCTTCAAAGGCTACATTGCCCCCTCCAGCAGATGACCAGATGGACCTTTAGGCTACTTCACATATACTTGTTCAATCCCAACTAACTTTGATTGGATACTTCTCCTGGCTGCTCTTTACTTCCATTGCGGCTTTACTGTGGACTTTCTTCTATGGCTTCTCATTGTTTTTTTTTGGCTGTTGTTAGTTTGTCTCTTTACTCTCATAGGCATACGTTCTGGACGGGCAGTAGGGATGCCCAAGCAATAACCTCGAGATCTCATATCGTATTCCCTTTATGGTAGGAGGGCGCATCGACGCGAACTTCCATCAGGTAGCTCTTTCCTAGGGACTTTATCACCAATTGCTCTGCGAGAGAGACGCCTGCGAGCGACGTCTAAAGCATGCTCAGTAGCGGGGAGGAGGTGAGAGCCCCTGAATGGCACGCCCAAGAGTAGACCCCGTATATAGAGTAGAGAATAGTATATAGAATAGTAGAAGAATAGTGATGAATGATGTACAAAAAGCCGCGACCCTGCCAAAAGATATACACGATCCCACCACTACCACCTCCATACCCTAACCCACGTCACGTGATAAATCACGTGACCTCGCTCCCCTACCACGCCTGCAACCTCATGCCCCACCACAACCCTCCCCTCCTAGAATTGGCCATCCCATGGCCAACGCCTTACCAGGAAAACCCCCCCCTTACCGCGAAGACCCGAAGTGAACAAATACCCCAAGGAAACAGATACCCAACGAAAACAGTTACCCGCCCCTACCACAACGACCCCAAAAAAAAGAAGAGACGAATACCAGCTAACCCTAGGAGACATAGAAACCACCCCCTCTTCAAGCCAAGAAACGACAACATAAACAAAGGAAACCCCTCATCATAAACCGCCTATGCCACTGTCCTCCATCGCTTTCCTCCACCTTCCACCCTTTCCTCCCCTCCTGGAAGACTCCACTTAGTGGGGCAGCTGCCCGACATAGAGTCCCTCTCCTTTTCTCCCTCCTCTTTCCCACCACTCACCTCGCTCTCCCCGCCCCGCTCTCTCCGCCCTCCCCTTCTGGCAGGAATGGCGTCACTGAAAACCTGTTCCATAGGAGAGCCTCCTTTCCTTCCTGGGTGACTCTCAATGGCGGCTCCCCGGTGCCTGCATCACGCGCCTGGAAGAACGAGTCTTTTCCAAAGTCACACTGCTCGGCCCACTCCTGTACCCTATACCCCTCCCACATTGCCTCTGCCAACCCCCTCCTAACCTTCTCGATAAGCCCCCAAGCCGCCTTCTCGTCCGCTCCCAGGAGAATCTCAAGCTCCCACCGAACCCGCGCCGATTCCCAGTCTAACAGGCCTAAAAGTACATCATTGACCCCCCACACCTCGTACCTCGGGGGTGCTAGGAAAGCGCCCCACCATAGGCCTGTGGACATTAACCCGCCCAGTAGGGTTCTTCTGGTGTATGCCCAAAGACCTATGTGCCTCAGTGATCTCTGTCCTCTTGCCAACTCCCAGGAACTCCGGCACCTCCCTGTCACCCTGGAGCCCTATTGGCCAGCTGTGGACTGTTCTACACTGCAGGATCGCCTGATCCTTCGGCCCTGTAGTCAATCCATGTATAAGGTGTGGTAGTGAAATGCGCAGATCCCCCGGCACGCATATGACGTTGGTCTCCCCCCCAAAAGCCTCCACATCTTCCTTCCAGTAGATCTTCGAGGTCCGCACTGTAGGACCATCCTTTGCTTCCTTCCGCTTCTCTACCCTCTCCCACCAAGCACGAAGATTCCTGTGGAAGCCCTCCACAACCGCGGTGCAGCCCTCGGGGATCTCTTGATCCAACGACACCGAAGTCTGTATGTGGTCCACACCCACGCCCGAGTCTATTGCCTTCCGGGGGTTTTGGTCTATATGCCTGAAGCTTGTGTAGTCTCCAGGCCGGGTAAACTTGGCATAATGGGGGAAGGAAAGCATGCGATACACCCCGTCCAATCTCGCCACCAGGACCAGGAGATAGTACACCGGATCCTGCCTGGCTGCCTGCTGTAGCACCGAATGGTAGCAATTGCGCAGCCAGCCCGTCAGATCCGACCGTTGATGATGCAGGTACAGATCGAACTCCTCCGACACCTTCTCCATGAGCTTGGCATCATTCACCAGCCAACGGAACGCCAGCACCACACAGTTCCCTGTCTCAACGAAGGTCTCCCAGGCTCCCAGGCTGCTATAGCGACAGAATATAGCTTGCCTGTCAAACTCCGGGAGCACCCACTCTATAGGCGGATACTGCATAGAGCCCATACCGTCCGCCTCCACCTTCGCTCTCCCGCCCTTCTGGAACCAACTGTATGTGTCAGGGGCAGCATGCATATCCCCGATCGTGTCCCAGCGCTTATGGAGGTATAGCAGCCTCTCGGTCATTGCCGGGCGATTCAGGCGTTTGGTATACAGCCCCACGAACGACGCCAGCCTCTGAATATGCTCCCAGCAGAGGTTGTCTAACCCCGCACCTACACCAGCCTCCAGATGCCTCCCCTGCTGTACCAGCCCCACCACCTCAGAGATCCTATACCCCCAAACCTTCGCCAGCCAGCCTTTCTGTAGGTAAGCCCCACACCCACACACCGTCGAAGCCTGTATCTCATCCTCGCCCTCCTCTACCTCCTCCGCCGCCGCCTCTCCACCCATCTCCTCACCTGTCTCTCCATCCACTTCTGACCACTGAGAAGTCCACGCCGACGTGGACTCCTGTCCTGCGCCGCCTGTGACTACCACACCCTCCTCCACCGCAGCCTCTCCCCGCTCCCCCTTCCCTTTTCCCTTCCCCTTCCCCTTTCCTTTCACCACCTTCGGCCTAATAGCCTCTGGCCAAGCCCTAATCAGGTCCTCCTCTAGGACCTCCTCCTTCATCGCCTTCCCTTTCTCCGCCTGCCCTAGCCACATGCTGGCGTATGCCACATCTTTTGGCTGGAAGTACAGAGCAAGCTGCTGACCTGAAGAGCTGTCCTTCAGCCGCATCCTATACCCTGCGTCTAGGGCCATCCATGCCTGCTGCATTGACCACCCCGACCTTGCTATACTCGCCAGCTTGCACAGGAAGTGCTCTGAGAACTGGGTGAGGAGAAACTCGGTAGGGTCAAACTTCTCCTCCCAGTCTTCCCCCCACCGCTCACATATTGCGTGCCGGGACCTAGCTTTTCAGCCATCCGTCTGTTGATACCTCTCCCACGTGGGCGCCACCACGTTCTCATAGTCCACTTCCTTCATGAACACCTCCTTTCCGCCAAAGGCATCCCACAGGCTCTCCTTCTCTATGTAATCCGCTCTCACGGTTTGATCCCTCGTTAAGCCCTTCAGTATCCCTGAAGGTGAGCAGTGCTACTTAAACGAGGAGTCAAGCGACAAGAGTCACGATGTTTCTACAGGTCCTACGTGGGTCTAACCCAAGGCGAGTTAAGTGTGGGGGTTTCACAGCGACAGCGACCGCGAGGATTCTGGAGTAGAATCGAGGTAGTATTCGAAACAATACAGTAGAAGTAAGGTAAGAACGTTGCTTAAGAAAAAGAGAAGAAAACCATAACAACCGTCTAAAATCCACCCCTTATATACCCCGCAATCCCTATCGTGACTCATAACCGAAACACAGCCGAGCAACAAAGACATTATAAAGAAACCATCCTACGTTACAACCGTTACTTCCCGAACCCTAACCCATTACGTCATTTCATCCGTGAAATCCGCCCATATCCGAGAGATGCCCTCATCCGAAGCCTCCCTGACATCCGCAAAGGCTTCTAGGGCACTCTTAGCCGCCTCCGTGCGTGCTGTAGGGTCCTTGTGAGCTGCCATCATCCTTTCTATGGACCTGGCCAAACCATGCTTCGCCTTCTCCTGCAGAACGTTTTCCCTGGTGATTTCCGCCACCTCGGAGGGTGTCCGGACCATGGCTTTCTTGGTTGAGGACGGCGAGGATGGGCTCCTAGTAGTCGACGGGCTCTTAGTACTCGATGGACTCTTAGCCTGGGTCCTATTCGAGCGCCTCGGTGTCGAAGGGCCTGCTTGTGGGTTCACTGGGGTAAACATGGTGTATATATGCGATCCCACGAACAAAGAAACGGCTAGAACAAAGAAACAACCTCCTAAAGGGTTATGACGTCACTGTAGCTATGGAAGCAGGTGTAGAGCTTATAGGTGTAGGCGCAAAAGTTGTCGTACACGCTGGTTGCTATAGATCATATGTAGGGTATCCTTTCCTGGGCGTGTAGTGGAAGGAAGAAGAAGAAGGAAGCAAACTTGCTTCCCCCTCCCCTCCTTATGTAGAGAGGTCGAAGAAGAGGTCATTGCGCTCCTAGGATCCTCCTGCCCTTGCCCTTGCCCTACCTCCGGCATACTCCGCAGAGCCCCAACCTTAAATCGACGCCCGCTTACTCCCCTGCAGGCACCCTCCCCCTCCCCGAAAGCTTCTCCCCGCGCCTAAAGCCTTGTCTCCCCTCCTAAGAGCCTTACCACCATACCCACACAGAACCCATACCAAAGAAAACAATATAAAGCAACGAGTCTATACCGCAGGAAACGAGCAGGAAGCCACCGGTATATATATATGCCAGATCAAAGAAACAGCTAGGAAAGCCATAGGCCTATACGGAAGGCAGCAGACCTATACCCAAGAAACAGGAAGATTGCAGACATATACCGAAGGAACAGGAAACGAAGAAACGAAGGCTGCAGGCATATACCGAAGGCTGCAGGCCTATACCGAAGGAATAGGAAACGAAGAGACGAAGAAACAGGAAGGCTACAGACATACCCCGAAGGCTGCAGACCCATACCGAAGGAATAGGAAATGAAGAAACGAAGGCTGCAGGCATATACCGAAGACTGCAGACCTGTACCGAAGAAATAGGAAACAAAGAAACGAAGGCTGCAGGCATATACCGAAAACTGCAGGCCTATACCGAAGGAATAGGAAACAAAGAAACAAAGAAACAGGAAGACTGCAGACATATACCAAAAGAATAGGAAGATTGCAGACAGACGCCGAAGGAAACAGCTAAAAAAATCATATATATACCCACCATTCCTGCCTACTCTCCCCCTTCCTCTCCTAAACCTGTATGTAAAACCCCCAATCCTTCTTGGGCTTTACACGCTTGCCTCCTACCACTGACCCACTCTCCCCCGATCCCCCTGTAACGGGGGTAGTCCTACTGCTCTGTAGTGGGAATAGGTATAGGGATACGGCCGTTGCAAATACTAAATCAGGTTGAGATGTTAAGAGTATTTTCGTGCAAAGTACTCAATAATCTTAAGGGCTCTACTCGGTAGTATTCTGTCTGATGAGACTGGGAAGAAGAGCAACAGGTGGCGGGGTCATGCACTATCTTTATAGTGCTGCTGACTCGCCGTCCTCTTTCTGTTCTACTCTGCTGGGGGCCCGTCAAGACCCTGAGAACATGCCAAGATATTGCGAGCGGGGCACCTCAGGATTCAGCTAATGATCACTTCGGCGCTATCCGGCACTGCTTGGTTGTTCTGTCCAGTTAGACCTTCTAGATCCGCCAGCTGCATGCCATGCCTATGCTGGATGTAGGAATTGGCGCTGATCAGTCTATTGTTGCATGTGAGGTGTCCTGCACTTAATAGTTTCCCTATTGCCGCACCAGTGGCTCTGGGCCGCTAGTATATGCATAGATGGATTGGAAACGCCACCACAGGAGCTTCCTGTGTTTGGTGCCACCGGAGATATATCATTGGCTCGTCAGCAAATGTTATTCTCGTTGGTTCCATTCCATCGGAACAGCAGGGTAGCAGGTATCCTCTAACATGTGGTAGCTACACCACTCATGCTGATCCTTACTACCTCTCTGCTTGTCCGGTGTTATTATGCTTCACTGCAGGTAACGGTATTGTAGATCCGTTACAATGTTATACCTATACCTGGCAAAGGAGTTCCTGGCCCTGGAGTTACCCTATCTTTGGAGTTACCCTACCTTAGCACCTTCCGGATCGGGACTGGTGCCTGTTACCCTGCCTCCAATCCTTCCAATAGGTATAGTATTTGGAGAAGGGGGGACAGCACCAGAAAAGACCTGTCCCGGAGGGCAAAAGTAACCCCTAGGCCGTCAAGCAAAACCATCCGGCGGAATGGGACCTGGAGGGTAGGTAGGGGAAGTGTCTGGCTTCGCTGTGGTTCAAACGGATTGCGAATCGGACCAAAACTGGCGGAGTTACAGACTGACAAAGAGAAGGGAACGCAATGCTACGCGACGATTTGGATAGGCGAAATGATCGTCTTGAGGAGACGAACGCAATGAAGACAAATATGTGGCTCCCGTGTTACCGACATGCATACTGCTCGGAGAATCGCGGATCGGGGCCAGGGAACTCAATGGGGTATCGGGTATGGAGATAAGGCAAAGTGGTTTTATGTTGTCATAGTAGTTAGCGCCTCTACATCACACTATATCCAAACATAGTAGAGAGGAGGCATTATAAATACTCTCGCAGTGGATGTAAACTCTGAGTCGGATCATTAGCGACAAAGAACAAGCCTTATCAATATTATATTGTTTCTAGCAAAATTACTTCCGTGCAATTTACTCTTTTACTTGTGAATTACTTTCATCTCGCTTAGCAAGGCCTTGACCCTTCAGCGTTAGTTATTAAAACCTTACTATTGGAAGTTCTTCACGGAACTTTGCTCGATCCCTACTTTGAACCCTACGGTTATCTTTTAGCGGTTCATAAGAAGCAGTTAGGACTTGCGCCTGTGTATTGTGTTGCGGAGAGCAACCGGGCAGGTTATAGCGTCTAGATTGTTATCTAAAGCTTCTTGGAGATTTCCTGTGCGGTAAGAAGTACCGGTCTTACAGGTTAATCCAAAGGGCATGACTCGATATTCCTAGAGGCCATAGTGGGTGCGGAAGGCTGTTTTCCATTCATCTCCTTCCGCAATATGAACTTGGTGGTAGTTTCACAGATGGAACCGGGTAATGGATTAGGACGAAGGGATTGGTGTTTATGGAGAATTTCCTTTGATTATAATGGCTTTGTTGTTCGGTTATGTTTTGGTTGTTGTCGGGTTGTTGGCTTGTGTTACGGGAAAGCGGGGTATTTAAGTGAAGGATTTTAGTCGTCTTTGTACTCTTTCTTCTTCTTTCCTTAAGCAACGTTCTCGTTTACCTTCTCTTGTAACTGTCGAAATACTATCTCGGTTCTTCCTCAGAACCCTCGCTGTCGCTGCCCACTCCGCTGCACTTATCTCGCCTTGAGATAGACCCCTCGTAGAACTTGTAGAAACACTGCACTCCTCGAACGTGTTAGCACCTCGCTTAAGTAGCACTGCTCACCTTCAGGGATACTGAAGGGCTTAACGAGGGACTGAACCGTGAGAGGTAGCCATCTCGGAGATCCAGTTTAGTATACCATTGGGCTTTGGCTAGACGGTCTAATGTTTCTCGGATAAGCGGCAAGGTATAAAGGTCTTTAACGGTAATTGCATTCAGGCCTTGATAGTCCACACAGAGTCGTAGAGAGCTGTTGGCCTTTTTGACAAAAAGGACAGGAGAGCCGGCGGGAGAAGAGCTAGCGCGAATAAATCCATTTTCTAGGTTGTCTTCAAGATATTTCTTTAGGACGATCAGTTCTTCTTGGGACATTCCATAAAGGGGTCCAAAAGGGGCATCTTTTCCTTCCATTAGTTGTATTCGATGGTCGTATGCGCGGCGGGGTGGTAATCCTTGAGCTTTTTTCTTATCGAACATGTCTAAAAACTTGTGGTACTCAGCAGGTATGCGAGATTTCCATTCTTCTTTGGTTGTCTTGTCGTCTATGACCTTATTAATTTCATAGAGCGACATGGGAAAGGCTTGCAAGGTACGTTTTCTGGTGAGGGTTCTAAAACTAGCAGCACCAATAAAAGATAGATTGAGCCTTGGAGGAGCGGGAATTGCGGAAGTGGATATGATGGGGAGGTGAGGAGCGCAATGGGTGGTGCAGAGCTTAGAGTTAAACTCAATGCGCTTATGTAAGACCGGTACTTCTTACCACACAGGAAATCTCCAAGAAGCTTTAGATAACAATCTAGACGCTATAACCTGCCCGGTTGCTATCCGCAACACAATACACAGGCGCAAGTCCTAACTGCTTCTTATGAACCGCTAAAAGATAACCGTAGGGTTCAAAGTAGGGATCGAGCAAAGTTCCGTGAAGAACTTCCAATAGTAAGGTTTTAATAACTAACGCTGAAGGGTCAAGGCCTTGCTAAGCGAGATGAAAGTAATTCACAAGTAAAAGAGTAAATTGCACGGAAGTAATTTTGCTAGAAACAATATAATATTGATAAGGCTTGTTCTTTGTCGCTAATGATCCGACTCAGAGTTTACATCCACTGCGAGAGTATTTATAATGCCTCCTCTCTACTATGTTTGGATATAGTGTGATGTAGAGGCGCTAACTACTATGACAACATAAAACCACTTTGCCTTATCTCCATACCCGATACCCCATTGAGTTCCCTGGCCCCGATCCGCGATTCTCCGAGCAGTATGCATGTCGGTAACACGGGAGCCACATATTTGTCTTCATTGCGTTCGTCTCCTCAAGACGATCATTTCGCCTATCCAAATCGTCGCGTAGCATTGCGTTCCCTTCTCTTTGTCAGTCTGTAACTCCGCCAGTTTTGGTCCGATTCGCAATCCGTTTGAACCACAGCGAAGTCAGACACTTCCCTACCTACCCTCCAGGTCCCATTCCGCCGGATGGTTTTGCTTGACGGCCTAGGGGTTACTTTTGCCCTCGGGACAGGTCTTTTCTGGTGCTGTCCCCCCTTCTCCAAATACTATACCTATTGGAAGGATTGGAGGCAGGGTAACAGGCACCAGTCCCGATCCGGAAGGTGCTAAGGTAGGGTAACTCCAAAGATAGGGTAACTCCAGGGCCAGGAACTCCTTTGCCAGGTATAGGTATAACATTGTAACGGATCTACAATACCGTTACCTGCAGTGAAGCATAATAACACCGGACAAGCAGAGAGGTAGTAAGGATCAGCATGAGTGGTGTAGCTACCACATGTTAGAGGATACCTGCTACCCTGCTGTTCCGATGGAATGGAACCAACGAGAATAACATTTGCTGACGAGCCAATGATATATCTCCGGTGGCACCAAACACAGGAAGCTCCTGTGGTGGCGTTTCCAATCCATCTATGCATATACTAGCGGCCCAGAGCCACTGGTGCGGCAATAGGGAAACTATTAAGTGCAGGACACCTCACATGCAACAATAGACTGATCAGCGCCAATTCCTACATCCAGCATAGGCATGGCATGCAGCTGGCGGATCTAGAAGGTCTAACTGGACAGAACAACCAAGCAGTGCCGGATAGCGCCGAAGTGATCATTAGCTGAATCCTGAGGTGCCCCGCTCGCAATATCTTGGCATGTTCTCAGGGTCTTGACGGGCCCCCAGCAGAGTAGAACAGAAAGAGGACGGCGAGTCAGCAGCACTATAAAGATAGTGCATGACCCCGCCACCTGTTGCTCTTCTTCCCAGTCTCATCAGACAGAATACTACCGAGTAGAGCCCTTAAGATTATTGAGTATCTTGCACGAAAATACTCTTAACATCTCAACCTGATTTAGTATTTGCAACGGCTGTATCCCTATACCTATTCCCACTACAGAGCAGTAGGACTACCCCCGTTACAGGGGGATCGGGGGAGAGTGGGTCAGTGGTAGGAGGCAAGCGTGTAAAGCCCAAGAAGGATTGGGGGTTTTACATACAGGTTTAGGAGAGGAAGGGGGAGAGTAGGCAGGAATGGTGGGTATATATATTATTTTTTTAGCTGTTTCCTTCGGCGTCTGTCTGCAATCTTCCTATTCTTTTGGTATATGTCTGCAGTCTTCCTGTTTCTTTGTTTCTTTGTTTCCTATTCCTTCGGTATAGGCCTGCAGTTTTCGGTATATGCCTGCAGCCTTCGTTTCTTTGTTTCCTATTCCTTCGGTACAGGTCTGCAGTCTTCGGTATATGCCTGCAGCCTTCGTTTCTTCGTTTCCTATTCCTTCGGTATGGGTCTGCAGCCTTCGGGGTATGTCTGTAGCCTTCCTGTTTCTTCGTCTCTTCGTTTCCTATTCCTTCGGTATAGGCCTGCAGCCTTCGGTATATGCCTGCAGCCTTCGTTTCTTCGTTTCCTGTTCCTTCGGTATATGTCTGCAATCTTCCTGTTTCTTGGGTATAGGTCTGCTGCCTTCCGTATAGGCCTATGGCTTTCCTAGCTGTTTCTTTGATCTGGCATATATATATACCGGTGGCTTCCTGCTCGTTTCCTGCGGTATAGACTCGTTGCTTTATATTGTTTTCTTTGGTATGGGTTCTGTGTGGGTATGGTGGTAAGGCTCTTAGGAGGGGAGACAAGGCTTTAGGCACGGGGAGAAGCTTTCGGGGAGGGGGAGGGTGCCTGCAGGGGAGTAAGCAGGCGTCGATTTAAGGTTGGGGCTCTGTGGAGTATGCCGGAGGTAGGGCAAGGGCAAGGGCAGGAGGATCCTAGGAGCGCAATGACCTCTTCTTCGACCTCTCTACATAAGGAGGGGAGGGGGAAGCAAGTTTGCTTCCTTCTTCTTCTTCCTTCCACTACACGCCCAGGAAAGGATACCCTACATATGATCTATAGCAACCAGCGCGTATGACAACTTTTGCGCCTACACCTATAAGCTCTACACCTGCTTCCATAGCTACAGTGACGTCATAACCCTTTAGGAGGTTGTTTCTTTGTTCTAGCCGTTTCTTTGTTCGTGGGATCGCATATATACACCATGTTTACCCCAGTGAACCCACAAGCAGGCCCTTCGACACCGAGGCGCTCGAATAGGACCCAGGCTAAGAGTCCATCGAGTACTAAGAGCCCGTCAACTACTAGGAGCCCGTCCTCGCCGTCCTCAACCAAGAAAGCCATGGTCCGGACACCCTCCGAGGTGGCGGAAATCACCAGGGAAAACGTTCTGCAGGAGAAGGCGAAGCATGGTTTGGCCAGGTCCATAGAAAGGATGATGGCAGCTCACAAGGACCCTACAGCACGCACGGAGGCGGCTAAGAGTGCCCTAAAAGCCTTTGAGGATGTCAGGGAGGCTTCGGATGAGGGCATCTCTCGGATATGGGCGGATTACACGGATGAAGTGAAGTAATGGGTTAAGGTTCGGGAAGTAACAGTTGTAACGTAGGATGGTTTCTTTATAATGTCTTTGTTGTTCGGCTATGTTTCGGTTATGAGTCACGATAGGGATTGCGGGGTATATAAGGGATGGATTTTAGACGGTTGTTATGGTTTTCTTCTTCTTTCCTTAAGCAACGTTCTTACCTTACTTCTACTGTATTGTTTCGAATACTACCTCGATTCTACTCCAGAATCCTCGCGGTCGCTGTCGCTGTGAAACCCCCACACTTAACTCGCCTTGAGTTAGACCCACGTAGGACCTGTAGAAACATCGTGATTCTTGTCGCTTGACTCCTCGTTTAAGTAGCACTGCTCACCTTCAGGGATACTGAAGGGCTTAACGAGGGATCAAACCATGAGAGCGGATTACATAGAGAAGGAGAGCCTGTGGGATGCCTTTGGCGGAAAGGAGGTGTTCATGAAGGAAGTGGACTATGAGAACGTGGTGGCGCCCACGTGGGAGAGGTATCAACAGACGGATGGCTGAAAAGCTAGGTCCCGGCACGCAATATGTGAGCGGTGGGGGGAAGACTGGGAGAAGTTTGACCCTACCGAGTTCCTCCTCACCCAGTTCTCAGAGCACTTCCTGTGCAAGCTGGCGAGTATAGCAAGGTCGGGGTGGTCAATGCAGCAGGCATGGATGGCCCTAGACGCAGGGTATAGGATGCGGCTGAAGGACCGCTCTTCAGGTCAGCAGCTTGCTCTGTACTTCCAGCCAAAAGATGTGGCATACGCCAGCGTGTGGCTAGGGCAGGCGGAGAAAGGGAAGGCGATGAAGGAGGAGGTCCTAGAGGAGGACCTGATTAGGGCTTGGCCAGAGGCTATTAGGCCAAAGGTGGTGAAAGGAAAGGGGAAGGGGAAGGGAAAAGGGAAGGGGGAGCGGGGAGAGGCTGTGGTGGAGGAGGGTGTGGTAGTCACAGGCGGCGCAGGACAGGAGTCCACGTCGGCGTGGACTTCTCAGTGGTCAGAAGTGGATGGAGAGACAGGTGAGGAGATGGGTGGAGAGGCGGTGGTGGAGGAGGTAGAGGAGGGCGAGGATGAGATACAGGCTTTGACGGTGTGTGGGTGTGGGGCTTACCTACAGAAAGGCTGGCTGGCGAAGGTTTGGGGGTATAGGATCTCTGAGGTGGTGGGGCTGGTACAGCAGGGGAGGCATCTGGAGGCTGGTGTAGGTGCGGGGTTAGACAACCTCTGCTGGGAGCATATTCAGAGGCTGGCGTCGTTTGTGGGGCTGTATACCAAACGCCTGAATCGCCCGGCAATGACCGAGAGGCTGCTATACCTCCATAAGCGCTGGGACACAATCGGGGATATGCATGCTGCCCCTGACACATACAGTTGGTTCCAGAAGGGCGGGAGAGCGAAGGTGGAGGCCGACGGTATGGGCTCTATGCAGTATCCGCCTATAGAGTGGGTGCTCCCGGAGTTTGACAGGCAAGCTATATTCTGTCGCTATAGCAGCCTGGGAGCCTGGGAGACCTTCGTTGAGACAGGGAACTGTGTGGTGCTGGCGTTCCGTTGGCTGGTGAATGATGTCAAGCTCATGGAGAAGGTGTCGGAGGAGTTCGATCTGTACCTGCATCATCAACAGTTGGATCAGACGGGCTGGCTGCGCAATTGCTACCATTCGGTGCTACAGCAGGCAGCCAGGCAGGATCCGGTGTACTATCTCCTGGTCCTGGTGGCGAGATTGGACGGGGTGTATCGCATGCTTTCCTTCCCCCATTATGCCAAGTTTACCCGGCCTGGAGACTACACAAGCTTCAGGCATATAGACCATAACACCCGGAAGGCAATAGACTCGGGCGTGGGTGTGGACCACATACAGACTTCGGTGTCGTTGGATCAGGAGATCCCCGAGGGCTGCACCGCGGTTGTGGAGGGCTTCCACAGGAATCTTCGTGCTTGGTGGGAGAGGGTAGAGAAGCGGAAGGAAGCAAAGGATGGTCCTACAGTGCGGACCTCGAAGATCTACTGGAAGGAAGATGTGGAGGCTTTTGGGGGGGAGACCAACGTCATATGCGTGCCGGGGGATCTGCGCATTTCACTGCCACACCTTATACATGGATTGACTACAGGGCCGAAGGATCAGGCGATCCTGCAGTGTAGAACAGTCCACAGCTGGCCAATAGGGCTCCAGGGTGACAGGGAGGTGCCGGAGTTCCTGGGAGTTGGCAAGAGGACAGAGATCACTGAGGCACATAGGTCTTTGGGCATACACCAGAAGAACCCTACTGGGCGGGTTAATGTCCACAGGCCTATGGTGGGGCGCTTTCCTAGCACCCCGAGGTACGAGGTGTGGGGGGTCAATGATGTACTTTTAGGCCTGTTAGACTGGGAATCGGCGCGGGTTCGGTGGGAGCTTGAGATTCTCCTGGGAGCGGACGAGAAGGCGGCTTGGGGGCTTATCGAGAAGGTTAGGAGGGGGTTGGCAGAGGCAATGTGGGAGGGGTATAGGGTACAGGAGTGGGCCGAGCAGTGTGACTTTGGAAAAGACTCGTTCTTCCAGGCGCGTGATGCAGGCACCGGGGAGCCGCCATTGAGAGTCACCCAGGAAGGAAAGGAGGCTCTCCTATGGAACAGGTTTTCAGTGACGCCATTCCTGCCAGAAGGGGAGGGCGGAGAGAGCGGGGCGGGGAGAGCGAGGTGAGTGGTGGGAAAGAGGAGGGAGAAAAGGAGAGGGACTCTATGTCGGGCAGCTGCCCCACTAAGTGGAGTCTTCCAGGAGGGGAGGAAAGGGTGGAAGGTGGAGGAAAGCGATGGAGGACAGTGGCATAGGCGGTTTATGATGAGGGGTTTCCTTTGTTTATGTTGTTGTTTCTTGGCTTGAAGAGGGGGGGGTTTCTATGTCTCCTAGGGTTAGCTGGTATTCGTCTCTTCTTTTTTTGGGGGTCGTTGTGGTAGGGGCAGGTAACTGTTTTCGTTGGGTATCTGTTTCCTTGGGGTATTTGTTCACTTCGGGTCTTCGCGGTAAGGGGGGGGTTTTCCTGGTAAGGCGTTGGCCATGGGACGGCCAATTCTAGGAGGGGAGGGTTGTGGTGGGGCATGAGGTTGCAGGCGTGGTAGGGGAGCGAGGTCACGTGATTTATCACGTGACGTGGGTTAGGGTATGGAGGTGGTAGTGGGGGGGATCGTGTATATCTTTTGGCAGGGTCGCGGCTTTTTGTACATCATTCATCACTATTCTTCTACTATTCTATATACTATTCTCTACTCTATATACGGGGTCTATTCTTGGGCGTGCCATTCAGGGGCTCTCGCCTCCTCCCTGCTACTGAGCACACTTTAGACGTCGCTCGCAGGTGTCGCTCGCAGAGCAATTGGTGATAAAGTCCCTAGGAAAGAGCTACCTGATGGAAGTTCGCGTCGATGCGCCCTCCTACCATAAAGGGAATACGATATGAGATCTCGAGGTTATTGCTTGGGCATCCCTACTGCCCGTCCAGAACGTATGCCTATGAGAGTAAAGAGACAAACTAACAACAGCCAAAAAAAAACAATGAGAAGCCATAGAAGAAAGTCCACAGTAAAGCCGCAATGGAAGTAAAGAGCAGCCAGGAGAAGTATCCAATCAAAGTTAGTTGGGATTGAACAAGTATATGTGAAGTAGCCTAAAGGTCCATCTGGTCATCTGCTGGAGGGGGCAATGTAGCCTTTGAAGGGCATGATGGGCAGCTGTTGAGGTGTGACTCATGGGGTCCTCTGCAGTTAACACACTTAACAAGAGTTTGAGAGCAGAGGCGGCCTTTAATAAAGCAAGAGAGAATGGGGCAGGTGTGAGCTGCAGTAGGATGGAGTCCAACACACCAGTGACAGCAAGGTTGGTTGGGGCATTTGTTGATATGGTGTCCAAATTTGTGACATTGGGAACACTGGGTGGAGGGTCCAAGGCGGAGCTTGTGTTCAACTCGGACTGTGGTAGAGAACGCGGAAAGGCGAGTGCGATTGGCAATCTCATTAGCTTTGGGGCCAGAGAGTGTGATAACAATTGAGGAAACTGTCTTTACTCTTCGCTTTTCAGGTAGAGTGAGCCATCTTGGGGGATAGTCCATAGTGAGGCCAGGGTTAAAGTCGCAGAGCTCTTGTTGAATAGCAAAGGGCTCCGGTGAGGTTGGGATACCATGTAGAATAAGTTGGTGCAAGGGTTCGTCGAGGTGTAGGGAGTGAGCTCCTGGAATGAGGTGGAGCAATTGACCAACTTTCCTGTAGTGGGTGTTGGCAAACATGTTGTTCATGACCGTCAACTACACATTCTGAGAATGTGTCTATTGCCACAGACTGAGTGGTGATGGAACCAATGGCAGAGTTAAGTTTATCTCTGAGTTCCGTGGGTGACCCTTGAGAAAGGGGAGTGCCGTTGTGTTTGACAATCAAACGGCGAGTGTGCATGGTGAGAGATGATGAGGGAGAAGAAGAAGTGATATTAGGGGCAGGTGCGTTTGCAGCCTGTTTAGCCTTTGCTGGTTGGGGTTTTCTCTTGGGTTTGCTGGCAGCCACCTGGGCCCATTGCAAAGGCTTTGGGGCAGGAGGAGCGGGAATTGCAGCAGCAGGTGCAGGAGGAGGAGGAGCACCGAATGATGCAGGTGGTGCTGCGGGCGCTGCTTTCCCTACTGTGAGAAGGTGCATGCACTCTTGTTTGCTCAGAGTTGGTGACTCTGGAAACATGCCGGGGAGAGGTGCTGGACTCTTAGCATCCTCTTTGAGTAGGGAGACCTCACTTTGTAGATGCTGGATAATGTTAAGGAGGGAGGTGAAGTGGATGAGGTTCAGTTCGTCAGCCTTTGTCAGGCACTGGCTCACTGTCTTGAGGGTAATGGGTGCTCCTGTGATCCCGTTGTCCTTGTTTAGGATTAAATAAATCTAGTTTGTAGCGTGGGAAAAGACAGGTAGTGATGGAGGAGAGGTGTCAGCACTCTGTCATTTCAATGGTGAGGGGGTTCTTGGTTCCGCCATGGCAGTTGCGGAGGAAGCAGGAGTGGTAGAGGCTTCGCCTCTTTGGAGAGAGGGGAAGAGAGGTGTGAAGATTCTTGCTGTGTCTTCTGAAGACATGCGATCGGAGTGGTGTTGTTAAAACAAGGATCCAACTTGCTTTGTGAGCGGGGTAATGAAATGAAGCCGGAGTGCTAAAGACTTTTGGCTGTGTGTAACGCCGTTGCAATGCAAAAGGTGATTGTGAACTTTCAATTGAAGAGGTTGTAGCGGGGATGGAGGATAGGGGGTGTATCCATGGTGAGGCCAGGGTTAAAGTTGTAGAGTTCTTGCTGAATAGCAGAGGGCTCCATGGAAGTAGGAATACCATGTACAACAAGTTGATGCAATGGTTCGTCAAGGTGTAGGGAGCGGGCTCCTGGGATGAGGTGGAGGAATTGGCCAACTTTCCTATAATGGGTGTTGGCAAACATGTTGTTCATGACCGTCAACGACACATTCTGAGAATGTGTGTCTATTGCCACAGACTGGATGGTGATGGAACCAATGGCATCGTTCAGCTTGTCTCTGATTTCCGTGGGTGTCCCTTGGGTAAGGGGAGTGCCATCGCGTTTGACAATCAAATGGCGTGCCCACATGGTGGGAGTGATGGTGAGAGGAGAGACATGAGTTTTAGGGGCAGGTGCAGAGGTAGTCTGCTTGGTCTTTGCTGGTTGGGGCTTTCTCTTGGGTTTGCTGGCCTCCACCTGGGCCCATTGCAGGGGCTTTGGGGCAGGAGGAGGTGCTGGGATAGCAGCAGCAGGAGCAGGCGGAAGAGGGGCACTAGGTGCTGGTGGTTCTGAAGGCACTGCCTTCCCTACTGTGAGCAGCAGGTGGTCACACTCTAGTTTGCTCAAAGTCGGGGACTCTGGAAACATGTCTGGGAGAGGTGCAGGAGCTGGTTTGCTTGCTGCTTCCTTGAGGGTGGTGATTTCGCCTTGTAGATGCTTTATCATGTCAAGGAGTTTTTGGAAGTGGAGGAGGTTGATCTTGTCGGCTCTGGCTAGAGCATTGCAAACATCAAACCCAAAAGCTGGCTCACTACCTATGTGAGTTGTAAAGGCCTCCCCTGGTTTATTCCAGAGGCCAGCCCAGTGGGTTGGCTTTCCGAAAACAGGAGGGGATGGGGGAGAGGTGTCAGCTCTCTGTCTTTTCGATGGTGAGGGTGTTCTTGGATCCGCCGCAGATGAAGAGGAGGAGGCAACGAATGGGTTTGGGGTTCCCTCAACTTGATGATGGGGGAATATGGGTGTAAACATGTTGCCTTTACTTTTGGGAGGCATTGCGACCGTGGGTTGTTGTGTAAACGATGATCCAAATCGTTTGTAAAAGAGGGGTAATAGAATGAAGTTGAAGTGCTAAAGACTTTTGGCTGTGTGTAATGCTGTTGCAACGCAAAAGGTAGTGGTGAACTTTCAATCGAAGAGGTTGTAGCGGGGACGGAGAATATGTGCAAACTATGGGTATGAACCGAGGACCAATTGGCCAAATTCAAAGCCAAGTGCAGAATGGGACAACCCAGCGAGTCAGATTAAGGTATCTCAATGGGAAGCCATTTGGCACGCCATGCAGGTGAACCTGGGGAAGGCGAGAATCAGGATGGCCTGCTGGTATGATGTCAATCGCCAAAAAGGACCAGAATTCAAGCCTGGCGATGAAGTGATGCTTGATAGGCACAATGTGCAAACAAAGCGACCCATGAAGAAGCTGGACCATAAGAAGTTTGGACCCTTTAAGGCCAAGAGAGCTATTGGCAAACGAGCATATGAGCTTGTTCTACCGCCGCTGATGAAGATACATCCGGTATTCCATGTCAGTCTCCTTGAACCATATAGAGCGCCAGCAGATCCAAGCAGAAGAGCACCTCCGCCGGAGATAGAGATCATTGAAGGGGAAGAGAATTATGTTGTGAGGGAAGTGGCAGACAGCAGGGTGAATCGCCATAAGAAGAAGGTTGAATACCTGGTATTGTGGGACAGATATGACAATGAGGATGCTACTTGGGAGCCATGGGAAAATCTCCGGCATACTGCTATTGAAGCACTCCGGGACTTCCATAAGAGATACCCCAAGAAGCCCCAGGACAAGAGAGTTGGCATGGCATAAGGCCTATTTCCTACCGTTCCTGTATGATAAAAGTGTCACAATCATTTCCATACAAAACCATTTAGAACTATCATTTCCTTTTTTCGTTTAGACTAGAGGTTTAGACATATAGATATAGAGTAGTACCAATAGAGTAATAGTTAGAATACATTACAGATCCCGAAGACAGAATCTAGTAGAGGGAAGTACTGTAACGGATCTACAATACCGTTACCTACAGTGAGGCATAATAGTACCGGGCAAGCAGAGAGGTAGTAAGGATCAACATGAGTGGTGTAGCTACCACATGCTAGAGGATAACTGCTACCCTGCTGTTCCAATGGAGTGGAATCAACGAGAATAGCATTAGCTGATGCGTCAATGATATATCTCCGGTGATACCAAGCACAGGAAGCTGCTGTAGTGGCGTTCCCAATCCGTCTGTGCATGTGCTAGCAGCCCAGAGCCATTGGCGCTGCAATAGGGAAACTATTAAGTGCAGGACACCTCACATGCAACAGTAGACTGATCAGCACCGATTCCTGCATCCAGCACAGGCATGGCAGGCAGCTGGCGGATCTAGAAGGTCTAACTGGACAGAACAACTGAGGAGTGCCGGATAGCGCCGAAGTGATCATTAGCTGAATCCTGAGGTGCCCCGCCTGCAATATCTTGGCATGTTCTCAGGGTCTTGACGGGCCCCCAGCAGAGTAGAACAGAAAGAGGATGGCGAGTCAGCAGAACTATAAAGATAGTCCATGGCCCACCACCTGTTGCTCTTCTTCCCAGTCTCATCAGACAGAATACTAACGAGTAGAGCCCTTAAGATTATTGAGTACTTTGCACGAAAATACTCTTAACATCTCAACCTGATTTAGTATTTTCAACGGCCGTATTCCTATACCTATTCCCACTACAGAGTAGTAGGACTACCCCGTTTACAGCTCCCTACGCCTTGACGAACCATTGCATCAACTTGTTGTACATGGCATCCCTACTTCCATGGAGCCCTCTGCCATTCAGCAAGAACTCTGCAACTTCAACCCGGGCCTCACTATGGATACACCTCCAAGATGGCTTACACTACCTGAAAAAAGAAGAGGGAAAACAGTCTCCTCCATTGTTATCACACTCTCTGGCCCCAAAGCTAATGAGATCACTAATCGAACTTGCCTTTCTGCCTTCTCCACCACTGTTCGAGCTGAACGCAAACTCCGTTTTGGTCCCTCTACCCAGTGTTCCCAATGTCATAAATTTGGACACCACACAAACAAATGTCCTAACCAACCATGCTGTCGCTGGTGTGTTGGACTTCATCCCACTGCAGCTCACACCTGCCCCACCCTCACTTGCTCAATCAAGGGCTGCCCTTGCTCTCACACTCTTGTCAAGTGTGTTAACTGCGACAGACCCCATGAGTCACACCTGAACAGCTGCCCATCACACCCTCCTAAGGCCTCACCGCCCCCTCCAGCAGATGATCAGATGGACCTTTAGGTCACATTACCTATACTTCCTCAACCCACTCTAACTTTGATTGGAAATTTCTCCTGGCTACTCTTTGCTTCCATTGTGGCTTTACTATAGACTTTCCTCTATGGTTTCTCATTGTTTCTTTGGTCGTTGTTCGCAAGTCTCTTTACTCTCATAGGCATTCGCTGTCAACTTTCCCTGCACCTTTAAGTCGTTCTATCGCAGGAACATCGTCTTGTTCTTTTGGAAGTAATTGGTTCGTTTTTCTTTTGTGTTTTCTTTTGTTACCCAGGCAGATAAGGGTGTCTATTTGATGGGGATAGGTTTTTTGACTTCATAACCTTCGTGTTGCATAAGCGGTTTTGTACCTAGAAGCAATAATCAAATGATTTAAACAAAAAAAAAAAAAAAACCAGTTGACTGCTGCTTGACCCTCTAGGTGGTTACCAGTGTAGAGGATCTTAATTGATTCTTGCTGGAAACTGGATGCCTCAATGATGAAGACATTTTCGCATTGGCGGAGGAATCGGTCCACATCGCTGGCTTCACCCTTAAACTTGCTGGGCTAAGGTGCTTTCGGTTCTCTGCCTGTGTTGGTGGAGGGTGATGTGGTTCCGCCGGACATCATTGCTTCAATAAGTCTAAACATTCTGTCTTCCTGCTCCCGTCCTTTCCTGCGAAAATATTTCCTCCACTTCCTTTTATCTCCTTCTCCTCCTACTGAGCTTCTACTGCTACTATTATCTTCCGGGTCTCCTCCTCCTCCATCAGCTAATCCTCCTCCTCCTCCACTACCGCCACCTATTCCTCCATCTCCTCCTCCATCTCCTCCGGTTTCTTCCTCCTTCCTTATCCCTCCACTTCCACTGGCCTCGCCACTGTTTCCTGGTGGGGGATTAGCCCACGGAGGACCTGGTGGCGGGGGTCTTGGCGGAGGTGGACCTTGCCCAAATGCTGTTATATCTTCGCCAAATCTCGGAGGCGGCAGCGATGAGGGAAGTGGAGTTGAATTCCTAGGTGGAGCGGCGGCAGTATCTCTTGGATTTGCTGGCGTCATTGGTTCTTGGGGGGGAGGTGTAGCTTGAATAGTTATAGGAAATTCTTCTGGGGAGAAAGTGTTAGCTCTCTCTCGGCGCTTTCCTTTCTTCTTCTTTGATGGCGGCGGGGGTGGTTGAATGTGTAGCTGGCCGTTATCAATTGCTTCCTGAATCTGGAGCAAGAAGTTAGGGGGGAAAGAGACTGCTTTGGGGATATCTAGGTCCATTGGAGAGTCAAGAACTTGAGTTTTCTCTGTTAACAGTTGTTGAATGATCCTCTGGCAGCCTAGTATTTCCTCGTTCAGGTATTTCATCACTTCTCCCAAGACAAACTGTTCCACTTTCTGCCGTTCTACAAGAATGCTGATTATGGAGGATGATTTTTGAACGTTGATGTCAACATATTCCTTCAGCGCATCTTGGACTGTATTGAAGAATTCTCAAACGGTAACTGTGGTAATGTCTGTCCATGGTGGCTTGATTTCGGGGATGTACTTCTGAATGGTAGAGCGTGGGTTTTTGATTAGCTGCAAGAGATCATCTTGCCCAACTGCAAGCTCCTTAGGTTCCCAAGTAATAGCGAGGACCTCAGGGGGTGCTCCAATAGCGGGTGTAGCTGATGTACTGGCTTTTGGAGGCATTGTAGGGTATGTAGGGGGTATAGGCGCACTCTGGAACCGATGGTGCTGGTCTGCAGTTCTGTAGAAGGTAGGTTTCGTCTAACCAGTCTAGAATAATCTCTGCTGAGAGAGATGACCAGTGCGATTTCCTGGTGGTAATACAGCAGGTAAGTGATAGAAGTTCCCAAATCCAGGACCTAAGCATGGGACAAGAGGCAGCGCTTATCGGAAGGGATCTCAAGGTGATTGAAGCCTTAAGATTATACTGTAACGGGGGTAGCCCTACTGCTCTGTAGTGGGAATAGGTATAGGAATACGGCCATTGCAAATACTGGAAATCAGGTTGAGATGTTAAGAGTATTTTCGTGCAAAGTACTCAATAATCTTAAGGGCTCTACTCGGTAGTATTCTCCTGATGAGACTGGGAAGAAGAGCAACAGGTGGCGGGGTCATGCACTATCTTTATAGTGCTGCTGACTCGCCCTCCTCTTTCTGTTCTACTCTGCTGGGGGCCCGTCAAGACCCTGAGAACATGCCAAGCTATTGCGGGCGGGGCACCTCAGGATTCAGCTAATGATCACTTCGGTGCTCTCCGGTATTCCTCAGTTGTTCTGTCCAGTTAAACTTTCTAGATCCGCCAGCTGCATGCCATGCCTATGCTGGATGCAGGAATTGGCGCTGATCAGTCTACTGTTGCATGTGAGGTGTCCTGCACTTAATAGTTTCCCTATTGCCGCACCAATGGCTCTGGGCCGCTGGTTCATGCACAGATGGATTGGGAACGCCACTACAGGAACTTCTTGTGCTTAGTATCACTGGAGATATATCATTGGCTCGTCAGCTAATGTTATCCTTGTTCGTTCCACTCCATTGGAACAGCAGGGTAGCAGGAATCCTCTAGCATGTGGTAGCTACACCACTCATGTTGATCCTTACTACCTCTCTGCTTGTCCGGTACTATTATGATTCACTGCAGGTAACAGTATTGTAGATCCGTTACACCATCAACTTTTGTTCTCCATGATACCTTTCTTTCAAAAGTGTATAGGAAATTGAAGAGCAAACAACAAAAATATTTTGAATTGCTTTCCATGACAGGTAGATGGCAGTAACTTCTGTCTCAACAGTGCTGCCCTTAGGAATTGGATATGGGAAGTTGCTGTACTTGAACGCTTTGCTGTCCATCAAGTGTCGAATTCTGGATAGCTTGTCATTTGAAGTGGATTTGGCAGCAGAAGTGGAAGCAGAAGCAGAAGCAGATGTGGAAGCAGAAGCAGAAGTGGAAGTGGAAGTGGAAGTGGAAGCGGAAGTGGAAGTGGAAGTGGATTTGGAAGTGGAAGCAGAGGTGGAGGCGGTGGAGGCAGAGGTGGAGGCGGTGGAGGCAGAGGTGGAGGTCGAGGTCGAGGTCGAGGTCAAGACGGCGGCGGAAGTGGAGGCGGAAGCGGAAAGGGAGGTGGAAGTGGAGAGGGAAGTGGTGGTGGAGGTGGAAGCTGATACTGAAGCAGAGGCGGAAATGGAAGCAGAAGTGGAAAAAAGCATTTTAAATCTATTGGTCTCCTGTCAGCTTAATGCTGACGGTTGAATGAGGTATTGATGAGTAGCAAGTTTTTGCATGTTTGCCTCCTGCAAGAGGGTTCTTTGCCTTATCCGCATGCACAGGAATTTTACCCTCTTTATTGAGCTGCAAGAAGTGGGGCCGAGAAGCCTTACACCCAGGCGGACCGTTTTGCCACGTGTCACCATCAAAAATTGACGTTGTAGTAGCCAGGTCCCTGACCAACGGTACATATACCATTGGCGCGGTCATAGCAATTCTCAACTAGCTTGCTACACAAAGAAGGCGAATGGAACTAGTACCAAGGCCAAAGCCAAAGCCACACAGGGACAGGAACGAGGTTGTGAGTGAAGAAACTGACAGGAGAATGTTAAACGAACCTTGAAGTATAATAAAAGCAGAGAACGGAAGGCAGGCGGAGAGTGGTAGGCAGGCAGGCGGAGAGTCTTTTGGTGAGAACTGTTAGGGTTAAGGTTTTGGGGTGGGCTGCTCGAGCAGAGAGCTTGGACGGGGGGGAGCTAGCAGTCGAGAGCTAGAAGGCGAGGGCTGCTTAGGCATGAGAAGCAGAGCTGCTAGGGCAGGGGCTGCTCGAGCGGGGAGAAGCTGGAAGTCGAGAGCTGCTAGGGCAGAGGCTGCTAGGGCAGAGGCTGCTAGGGCAGAGGCTGCTAGGGCAGAGGCTGCTAGGGCAGAGGCTGCTAGGGCAGAGGCTGCTAGGGCAGAGGCTGCTAGGGCAGAGGCTGCTAGGGCAGAGGCTGCTAGGGCAGAGGCTGCTAGGGCAGAGGCTGCTAGGGCAGAGGCTGCTAAAGCAGAGGCTGCTAGGGCAGAGGCTGCTCGGGCAGAGGCTGCTAAAGCAGAGGCTGCTAGGGCAGAGGCTGCTCGGGCAGAGGCTGCTCGGGCGGGGGGAAGCTGGCAGTTGAGAGCTGTTAGGGCGGGGGCTGCTAGAGAAGAGCTTGAAGCGTAGGAGAAAAGCTTTGGATCGAGAGTTGATGGGCGGGCATAACATGTGGTAATGTATAGGCGAGGTGTTGACTTCGTTAGGTGTTGTTGGAGCAAACAAGAAAACGAAGGATGGGTAACACGCCAAGGATAGTTACCCTGCCCTGGCCCAGCAGTCCCACAAATATGGTATCAATAACTAGTTTCCTTACAAAACCGTATAGAGGAATCTGTTTCTTTTCGTTTAGACTAGCGGTTTGGACATAGAAATAGAGTAGTACCAATAGAGTAATAGTTAGAATACATTACAGATCCCGAAGAGAGGATCCAGTAGAGGGAAGTACTGTAACGGATCTACAATAACCATTACCTGCAGTGAAGCATAATAGTACCGGGCAAGCAGAGAGATAGCAAGGATCAGCATGAGTGGTGTAGCTACCACATGCTAGAGGATACCTGCTACCCTGCTGTTCCAATGGAGTGGAATCAACGAGAATAGCATTAGCTGATGCGTCAATGATATATCTCCGGTGATACCAAGCACAGGAAGCTGCTGTAGTGGCGTTCCCAATCCGTCTGTGCATGTGCCAGCAGCCCAGAGCCATTGGCGCTGCAATAGGGAAACTATTAAGTGCAGGACACCTCACATGCAACAGTAAACTGATCAGCTCCGATTCCTGCATCCAGCACAGGCATGGCAGGCAGCAGGCGGATCTAGAAGGTCTAACTGGACAGAACAACCAAGCAGTGCCGGAGAGCGTGGAAGTGATCATTAGCTGAATTCTGAGGTGCCCCGCCCGCAATAGCTTGGCATGTTCTCAGGGTCTTGACGGGCCCCCAGCAGAGTAGAACAGAAAGAGGATGGCGAGTCAGCAGCACTATAAAGATAGTGCATAACCCCGCCACCTGTTGCTCTTCTTCCCTGTCTAATCAGACAGAATACTACCGAGTAGAGCCCTTAAGATTATTGAGTACCTTGCACGAAAATACTCTTAACATCTCAACCTGATTTCCAGTATTTGCAACGGCCGTATTCCTATACCTATTCCCACTACAGAGTAGTAGGACTACCCCTGTTACAAACACTGGCATAAGATGTACTTTTGCTCTTACACATGGGAAATGTTGTGGAATGCGTTCTTGGCCTTACCTAAGCAGTGGTGTAAGATGAACTTTTGCTCTTACACATACAGAATGCTGTGCTTTATGCATTCTTGGCACTACACAGAATCTGGCGTAAGATGCAAAACCTGCATCTGACGTTTTGGGTGACCAATGCATGGGGGCTTGCAAGACCACCACCTCTTCCCATCCCGACAACTCAACGTCTTATTCTATTTGCTTTGACGTAATGCCGCAACACATCAACAAAAATCATCGGTTTGACGAAGGTAATCTGGTTTTTGACTGTGCTATCTTGGAAGTTCCTTCTCGACGTGCCTCTGGAAATCTAATCTTCATCGCCAAAGTCATTTCTACTGGTGAGTTCTACAGCAGAATCAACTAGATACTCAGCATATGCCAAAGAAACTACCTGTGTTTGGAATCCTACAGTAAAGACCGCTTGCTCATTTTTCAACCAATGCCGGGAGGCGTCCATGATTCCATCCAGAGCTGGATGGAATGGATAAGGATGTATTTATCAAGTCAAAGCATTGGTTTACTTACATTAGCTGTAATTACTCCATGGGTTTGTTTTCCGGTTTAGTGGTGTTGATGACAGCTCTAACAGAAACCTAAACTTCCATGACTTCAAAGGTGCCCACAAGGATTCCTGGAAAGCACCTGACATATCTGTCAATTCTATCGATCACTCCCTTCCAAATATCATTTTCAATGTAGCTTTCTCGGAAACACATAAGCATGCGAGATAAAAGGCGATCTTTTGGCTGGGCGCTCCATCAGATACTCTACAGGTCGTCGTTCTTATCCTTATCAATGTATCAGATAACCGTCGCCGTGCTCCAGCAAATGGGGAGGAGGAACATGTTCCTGATACCATTGATCTTGAGTCTGATAATGATTTGGGGGTTGGAGATCTTCAAATTCAAATAGAACTGTGGAGAAATGGCGTGAATGGGCCTTACAAGCAGAGTGAAATAGTAAGACTCTCTTCACATTGCTTCCCCAGCAGTGTTTTTCTCAAGGTTCAGTCTCTTGTTAAGCCCTTCAGTATCCCTGAAGGTGAGCAGTGCTACTTAAATGAGGTACCAACACGTTCGAGGAGTGTGAGGTTTCTACATGTTCTATGTGGGGTCTATCTCAAGGCGAGATAAGTGCAGCGAGAGTAGACAGAGACAGCGAGGGTTCTGAGGTAGAACTGAGGTAGTATTCTGAGTAATACAGGAGAAGGTAAACAAAAATGTTGCTTAAGAAAAGAAGGAGAAAACAACAACAACCAAAACCCATCCCTTATATACCCCGCTTTTCCTCCTAGAACTGCATAACCAAAATACAACCAAACAACAAAGACATTATAAAAAGCCCATAATCTATCGCAACTGTTTTAGCCGAACCGTAACCCATCACTCTGTCTCATCCTTGAAACGAATCCTATAATTGACAACAACCGAACTACAAAAACATTATACAATCCCTGCACAATCCTTCCCAAATCCCAACTTAATACCCATCTTTTAATCCATGAAAGTTTTTTATCAACTGCATATCTTCCTACGGGAAATCCGTCCATGTCTAATAATGCATATGCTGTTTAGAATCTGGAGAGAATAACATCCTTCGATTCAGCCATAGAACATGAAGAGCGATTAACTTGCATGGATTATGAAGATGATGTATCGTCCTCAGAACCTGATGGAAATCAGGGTAGGCCTACGTTGAGTTTGAAAATATCTAACTTTTTCGGCCATGGGCCTATGCCGCATTCATACAACCCAAACGATACCTTTCTCATAAGGACCGACACACTTCTTGCCTTCATCATCAAATATAAGCGCATGATAGGACGTGGTCGACGTGTCCAAGCTCTGTCTATGGCCTGAGCTCGCGTAGAACACGATGGTCCTTACTTAGATTGGTAAGTGCTTTCTAGCAGTAGTTGGCATAATTATAACAGGGACCCTCCTAGAGACAAGGACTCTGGAGCGTGGCCATGCGAATATGTATATGTGTATAAAGGATAAAGATCATTGCTTCAGCAGAAAGTTGTAGCTCGCCAAACTTAATATAAATAAGGTTTCGCTTCGCAGGTAACTCGCTACTATCGTGTAGAAGATGAGGATTCTTTACAGGTGGCCGTGAACTCAATACTTTTATACTAGTAATCCAGACCCACAGCCTTGAACCAACCTGTACTTACTTCGCGCAGGTTCTACCCTGGCAGGTTTGCATTCCGTCGCTGAGAGAACGCTTATCTCCGACGGCTGGTTGTACTGCATGGTAGACTCAAGCCTGAGGATTACGCGACATTCCAAGCAACAGAGCCTGCTGCAGAATACTGCATCGGCAGAAGGATCCGCTTCAGCGGTCTCCTCACCTCTCTGTCTTCAGCATGGGGTTCTTACTAATAGGTAACCTCAAGCGCTATCCAATCCAACTGCCATGAGTGTTCTCACGGTTCAGTCCCTCGTTAAGCCCTTCAGTATCCCTGAAGGTGAGCAGTGCTACTTAAGCGAGGTACTAACACCTTCAAGGAGTGCGAGGTTTCTACAAGTTCTACAATGGGGTCTAACTCAAGGCGAGTTAAGTGCAGCGGAGAGGACAGAGACAGCGAGGATTCTGAGGTAGAACCGAGATGATATTATATCGATACAACAGAAGTGAAACGAGAATGTTGCTTAAAAAGAGAAAGAAAAGAAACAAAATACAACCGAAGTCCTTCCCTAAAATACCCCGCTTTTCACATACAATAACCCATAACCGAACATTAGCCTAACAACAAAGACATTATATCTCTAACCAAAACCGTTGCAACCAACACATTATCCTTGACCCATTACTCGTTCCTATCCATGAAAAGTGTCTGCAATGTTATCATCCACTAGTCACGAACCTAGAGTTCTTGGCCTATGGAAGAGAGTCTCCACCATCCAAGCCTTGCACCAGTAGTGGTTGCCCGTTGGCAGAACCTCTCCTGGTGTTACCTTGTAGGTCATATGCGTCATGGGGTGGTGGTGTGGCACATGGGAGCAACCCTGCACCATACTCCACTTCTCCAACTAAAGTAGGGTAACTGGGCCATTGTGGTTACCCTGCAAGGTAGGGTAATTGGCTCCCAGCTGTTACCCCCCAGTGCCAGGCTCCAGCTGCCTACTAAGTTCAATGACTGCACACAACTAAGATAATATTGCTCATGACATGTAACTCATGGTAGTGCCGTTACATACAGGTGTGGGTGTATGGGTGTACTGGGCGTATTGGACGGGCTATTCGGGAGGTGGTTGAAGCAAAGGTTTGGGCGTACGGGCGTACTAGATGTACTAGGGCATAAGGCGCATATAGATGCACGAGACTTGGGGCGTACCAATGTACCAGGCATGGATGGACGTACCAACGTACCATTTTGACGACGTACTAGGGGTAGCAACGCCCTGGGCGCAGTTGGACGTACGAGAGCTCCATATTGGCAACATGCTGGATGCACTAGTACAGCTGAACGCATATGGGCACATATAAACACATATAAACGCACGAGCTTTTAGGGCTGCGTCCGGACGCTTGCCCATGCGCCCACACGCAGACTGGTTTTTGCTGATGGATGTCCAAGCTATACATGAGTTAATGGGGATGGTGAAGTCGAGGGGCAAAAGGTGGCTTTGTAATCGAATTACATCAGTTCTTTGATAAAGCCTATATGTATATAACTAGTTATACACATTATGTACGTATATATAGATGAGATGCAGAGCTCTAGATCTGCAGGGACCGGTTATATATATAGTTGAGAAATAGGAGCTCAAATGCGAGCTCTAGATATAGTTAATTAATTACAATCCTTTATTAATATATATATATATATGATTGTTTACCAAGTGGTCGTTTAGCAAAAATAGTCGTTTAGTCTCTCGATAGTCGTTTAGTCATCAACTCGTCATTTATTAGGTTGTCACTTAGTGGAAATAGTCGCTTACAAACGGTTGCTACCAACAATGACTGAGTGACTAGGTCGCTTAGCTAACTGACGTAGTCAGTTAGCTAAACGACTAAGTCGTTTATTCTTGCCCTCTAGAGTTGAGGATCTAGAGATCATGAAAATTGCGTTAAAAACTGTCTAGGATGATATACCGGTACCTTGATTGGAAAGATTAATTCGAAGTATGCCAGATCACTTACAGGCAGTGATTAATGCTAAGGGAAGTGCTACACGGTATTAGTTGTAATTTAATTTTTTTAAAAAATTCACTCGACGCTGCATAGCCACCAAAAGCCACGACAGCCGCTGTCCACAGACTTACCCCGGCATCCGTAGTACTATTCCCTAGCTAAATATATCATTATTTGGTTTACTATCGGTATTCTCTAAAGCCCCAAGATGTCATGTCCACCAGTTTGCATGTTTCCGCATGCTGGTTCGCAATGTACTAGATCTGGGAGATTCTGGTGAATTATTCCACTAGTATACTTCGCTCCCCTTAAATTTCTCTCCTTTCCTTTTTTCAAGACTATTCTCACTACTTCTAAGGTTTTTGTTCTCACGGGAAGAAAATTTATTGTTTCAATCATAACCAGTCTAGAACCAAAACTATACGCCAGTAGACGGTAACGTATTGTATCTATCACCATTAGATTCCGACATAATTAGAATCAAAAACTGCTTGGTTCCACCCCTCTTCCCACGCCTCCCCCCTCTAAGACAGACACGCAGCACTAGAATAGAATCTTATAGGAACTAACAATAAAAGAGAAAGAGAAACAGCCCAACTCGCTTGCGTTTCAAAAACCTACAAGGCTGTGGACAAAATAAAGTGTATATAAAAAACCCCAAAGACATAGTTGCGACTTGTATCTGAAGTTGACAAGTATAGGAAATTACAAACTAAAAAATCTGAGCGGAACAATGTTTGTTTTTTAAGGAGTAGAAATTAATAGTAGCTAATATGATGATATTTCCGAGGGTATGTTTCCTCCCCATCCACATATTTCTTTCCGGTTAGCCCGACTAAACGCCTCCCTATATAGGTCCAAAATCTTTCTGGTTATGGGCTACTATTACAATAAAATAAAAAGCCGTCATCACCAAATACTACAAACAGATCCCCATAACCCAACCCGAAAACCCTTCCCGAAGAAAAAAAACCAGAACAAATGGAAAAAAAAATTGTTAGTCGGAAAATACTGAGTAAATGCACGAGAAGCCAGCTTCCGTAATACACAAACAAAAATCCCCGCACCCCTACGAATGATCATACAAAAAAGCACAGAACACGCGATCACAGACAAAACCCTACGAAAATGAAAAATACGCAAAAAAATGAAAACGAGATGAGTTGAAACCGAAAATAAGAAAGGCAGAACTGAAGGTAGATCAGAATTTCTAATCTCCGAGATACCGCTGCATGAAATACTAATACCGTTACATCATATTTCCTTCAGGCGAAATACCTTGAGACATTGGGTAATGCATCATATGTTGCATGTCCACTCCATCAGAATCATCAAGCGCCGTCGGTGAGGTACCTGACATGGCCAATGATTGCTTTGAATACAATTCACTCAAGCTAGCACCGTCATCAGAAAGGTTCGTGTGATGGTCGTAGGTTTCTGGGAACAACTCGGCACTATCGGAACGATGAAGATGCGAAAGAGGTGGAGAAGCGCCTGCAATTATAGGATCCCCATGACCCATTGAGATTGGCGAGACAGAAGGGCCCATTACGCTTGTGGGGTCTATCATAGGAGATAGGAAAGGCAGACTATAAGGAGTACCATAACTTGCACTGCCATTCATATCAGGCTGCAAGGAGGAATTAAGCATCGATGGGCTAGGGTAATCAGAAGGCGAAGTGGTGGTAGCAGCAGACAGAGGATATACCGATCCAGGCCTATAGTCCAAAAAACCCGATGAAGATGTATCGATGCGGAGGGGGTTTGAAAGCCCAGGGTTAACGAGCGCATGGGGATGTTGCGGTGCCGGAGCATAAAGGTGGTCCTGGGCGTCTTGGAAGGAAAATGACGGCATATTCTGGTGAAATTGTGAAAAGTCAATGGCAATCGGTACGGATCTACTTCGTGTGCGGCGATGTTTCTGGTGGAAGTTGTGTCCGAAGGCAGGATCCTGGGGATATACCGATAGGGAGTCCACATCATTCGACGAAGCCGGACGAATAATCTGGGGAGAAACGGGAGCGGAAACAGACAAGGTAGGGTGATCATAGTACGACATGTGGGCAGGAGGATGGGTATGCCTGTTCGCAAAAGCCTCCGACGTCATGAGTTTGGCAAGCTGGCCCTGAAGTACTTTCGGGTGGCCACCAAGTTGATGGACTAGGATTTGGGATGCTTGCTGGTCTTCTGTGAAATCGCCGCATTGATAAAACCCTCCGGACCCAGAGGAGTCCATGAAGAAGTTTGGCGGCTGTGTCAGGCTTATTAAAAGCCGACCTTGCTTCTGTGCTCCATTTGTTGAATCTGGCGAATCCAATCCCTCCAACTCAATATTCTTGATAGACGAAAATGGGTATTCGATCTTGTAACCAGCCGAGTCGTTATTGATGTAATATGTGATGCATGCCTTTTCGGGTGAGTAAAAGATAACTAGGTCCATCGCGTTCTGCCCAACCCGGCGCCAGGTACCAATGCTCAGTGATCGGCAGGTGAAATGGTGGATGACTAGTTTCATAAGCATCGTCGCATCATGAAAATAGCCGAACTAAGAAAAAGAACTTACCGATTTTTCCTTGAGGGCTTGGCTCAGGAGTCAACATCATATTGTTGCCATAAGCTGAAAGGCTTCGCGAACGATCTCCCATGAGGCCACGCGGAAATCCCTTTCCGGTTTCCATCGCTTGCATGGCCAAATATTGACGCATACAATCGGGAATTGCGTCGCAGTCCTCTCCGGTCTCAATACTCTTCTTTGCCAGATGTTTTATCTTGGCTCGTCTATGATGCGGGTTAGCAGTGTATATTTCAACCAAGAAACAAAACGACTAACCGATTCTGAAACCAAATTTGAACAGAACGCTCTGTCATGTTGATCTCCTGGGCGATTCGCTCACGTACAACTGCTGTCGGTGTAGGATTCTTGTTGAACTCGGCTTCCAAGGTCACGAGCTGTTCCTGTGTCGCTCTCTGACGTTTCTGATTCTTTTGTTGTTGTGTAAGCGTGCTCTTCCGTGGTGGTCGTCGTGACCCATTTGCCTGAGAAGACTGCTGATGCGCAGGTGGGGAGGGAGAAGGAGTAGTCAATGAAGACATCCTGTGATTTATTTCTGCTATATAATAATATACGCGACTATTTGCGCGCTATTAGCTAAAATTTTCCCTTTATCGGCATATCACGGAGAATGTCGCTACTAGTGTTTTGGTATACCTTTAAAGTACCTTACACTCGAGTATTCTGATGATAACGAAAAAATAAGATACGACTATCTGACAGTTAACCTGAACTGTGCTGAGTCAATATTCTCGAGTAGTTTTCTCCAAGGGGCTTTGTCGCGAGGACGTGTGTATATTTCAAATGGCTAGTGATCGTGAAGAACTTCGCGCCGGTCGGAGACGTTGAAATTCAAAAAAATGTCTAGCAGACAGTGTTTTCTTTTGAATAAAGAAAATCCCAAATGGGCAAAAGAACAGAATAGTACAAGTACGGTAATAATAAAATTAAGAAAAAAAAAGGTGGTGAAGACCAAAGAATGTGGAAATGCCGTCAACAAGTTGAGGGAGTTGAGGGTACTTTTGGAAAGAGAGTGGCGAGCGGAGCGACGAAGCGGAATGTCGTGAAAGCCTGGTGATGTCTAGCTGAGAAGCCTGCAAGGAACGACTAGTGAAGGGGTGCCAAAAAAGAGCGTCTAGGGCAGCCGAAAGAGTGAGGCTGTAACCTGAAAAAGGCGGGCAAAGTTAAAGAGTATAGGATCAAAAAGAAAGGAAGATCACGAAGCCTGGAGATCAACTGTCGGTGAATGAGAGAGGGTAAGGAAGGAGAAGAAGAGGGAGGGAAAAGAGAAAGGAAGGGGGTTCGTGCGTGCGTGTGTGGGGGGGAGACAATGGGCGAGGGTGCGCGCGCTGGGCAGAGCAGACCGACGACCCATACCTGCAAGGTACCACTGGCTCAGGCTCACATTGGGTCGCGCAGACGGCGGAATCGGCATAGCGAGCAAGCATTGGTGGTTGGTGTGCTGGGAGCGGACGGTGCAGGGGGGCGCGGATGGGTGTGGTGTTGAGCAGTGTTCGACCTTGGCCTGGGGCAGCAAACGGCGAGCAGCCGCAGGGGAAACATCTGGGTCTCCTTCCCTTTCTGCTGCCCACCCACACTCGTGTTCGCCCACAGGACCCAATCCGAATCGAATAATATCAATGCCCACAATGTGCATTATTTACAGAAACTAAAAAAAGCGAGGTTAGAAGAAGAGAGAAAGAAAAAGAAAGCAAACAAAAAAACAAAACAAGAAAAGGGTGGAGGCGCGGTGCATCCAAACAATCAGCCAGCCAGCGGCCATCCAACCAACTATGCCCTGCTCCGTCCTACCCTGATGCTAGGGGGCTGAATGCATCGTCTCCTCAGCGCGTGCCCTCCCACATAACTTGTTCTCGCAAAATAATAATAATAAAGGGCAACGTTGTTGAAACGGAACCGAAAAATCGATTGGGAGGAGTCGCGCCGCTTACTTGGAAGTCGTCATCTATCATCATCACTAGCATCGCTTTCTCAGCCTGTAATAAGATTTTGTTACTGCCTTGTTCACGTAACCAGAGTATTTTGTTTTCTCCTTCATTGATGCCTTACTCCCTTTTTTTTTTTTTTAGAATTTCGCGTCCTGCTTGAAAATAAGAGGTGGGAAACAGGAACACACGCGCAAGTCATCCGATTCAATGCCAATGCCTAGTTGGTATGGGCTATCCTGTGCTGTCCAGCGTCCCATCTCCTACACTACCTATCAATAGTCCTTGCCAACTCCTAGCTCCCCCTCCCAACCGCTTCTGAACGTGGCAGCGTGTTCGATTCGGTGGAGAACATCACCATGAAGTAGAGAGGCAGTGACGACAGGCGCTCAGTGATTGATGTCTCGGGACCATTAGCACAGCCAAAGCCCCTCCCAGAAAATATGTCCCTGGCCTTGACCAGTCTCAGCTAGCTTGACGGCTGGCTAGGGGTCCCAGTAAGGATGATCGGTGGCGGTTTATCGCTCAGGGCAAGCGGAGCCTCGTCTAGTGCCAGGAACGTTCCGCTGGTACTCAGCTGTATACAAAAAGGGGCAAAATTCTCGATCGATGTTCAAAAAAAGGTCGGATGCCGAGACACCGATTGAAGAGTGAGGTGGGGTTTTGCAAGCGCGTTATGATCATACAGCGGGTCAAACTCGCCCCTCACAGTCGCAAACCTTGATATCGCTGGCAATGTCAGGAGTGGTCTCCGCCAATGTACGAGGTAGAATAATCGAGTCGTGTGATTATATGCGATCCTTCACATCCACATACTTCCATGTGCTCGTCACCCTCAAAACTATCAGACCCAAGTGCTATCCAGAAATTACAACCCCTTACAGAGTAGGCGCTGAATATCAAAAATCGTAACATCCTCGTAAGAAAAACTTTGTCCGTTTAGCAGCCATGCCTTGCGATCTACGAGCACTGTAGCGAGAATTTAACGGGCCGTGCAACTTGATCTATGCACGATAATTCTCCAGGCGGGATAGACTATCACGGGGAGGCCTACCGACAGACATACCTATTGTTCCTGTTGGGAAAGCAACTTGGTGGACTCTAGAAAGGCCTACATATAGTATTGTGGCGGCAGTGTAGGTAGGGTGTAATGTTCACAAGGAATTTCGTCCAGTGGAAAAGACTTGCTTGGCGGAGGTCAGTCTCAGCCTTGACATGGATTTAATCTCCCAACGGCTGTCAGGCTTAGAGTAGAGGACATGGTCCCAATGATAGTCGTTGGTTTCCAACTACCGCACCATGTTTTGAATGGACACTCACCATCCACGCGGGGCGTGCTTCTGGTTGGTAAAACATACAATTTCTAGAGTCAGACTTGATAATACAGCTGCAGTTAAGTCGAAACAGGAGTTCGGAGAGAAAAAATCTACACGTTCTAGAGTTAGTATAAGTAGGATCATCCCAACTCAATAAAAACACCTCTATCGAGTTTCCCGACCTTCATTACTTCCTGCTATGTAACAATACTCCTGCCAAAAGTTACACGTACATTTCATTACTACGACGCCTCTCGATCTAGACATACAACGCATGAAATACCAATCCATGAACATATAACCCCCAAAAAAAGAACATCAAGGTTCACTTCTTAATTGACCCAAATGTTCTTGCAAGTCTTGCATTAATATCATCCTCTCGTTCCACCCCTTCACCAGCGGGTGACCCACAGCCGGCCCGAGATCCAGTACTCCTTTGCCCAAGAACCTTTCCTTCCTCCATCACTCTTGGCCTATCCAAAAAATTTTGCACTTCGCCTTCCATATCAACTTCCATTTGAATCTTTTTTTTGTCTCTATTCAAACCTTGTCGAAGTTCTTCGCTAGCCGCCTCTTCCATACGTTGCCGCATTTCTTTCGATTTTTCTATCTCTTGAAAGATATCAACCTAATTGTATATAAAGATGATAATCATTAATATCAAATACTGTGATTTTAATGGAACACGGAGAATTGCATGGGTTGTAACTACGTACATCTGTAGGCCAAAATGCTGTCCGGACGATGATCAACGCCAGGTCGAGGATGAGACAAGCCGAAACGCTAAATATATAAACGAGCCACCATGCCAAGTCCCGACCAAAACGTTCTATAATCCCATCTTTGACATTGTAGATGATATTGTTGCTATAAGTTTCACCTAAGATAATATTCCAAAGAAACCTAAACAGCCCGAATTTTAGCTACAAAAAAAATGCAAAAAAACAGTTCTAATTCAGAACGGTGCTAGGTATAAATAGTAACTTACCACCCGCCAATCGAGAGAGAAAAGCTCGCAGCAGCCATAACTGATTTATTATGCATCTCAATCAGTCTTATGTCGAGTGGAATTATCAGCGAGATTCTTTAAAAACTCAACTAAACATGCGGAGACTCACTGCAACTTCGACGATACAATCGTGATAACGGCACTATATGTGATCACGCCCATGGCATATATCCCATTATCGACTGTTAATCGTGGTGCATACAATGTAAACATCACAAAATAATTGATGACCGCTTGTGTGGAGGCAAGAAACATCCATCCGAGATATATGCGAAAGTTGAATCCTTCGTTTAGTTGTCCTTTCCGGTACAGCTCGGGAACTGCTAGTAGTGTTGCAGGAGATAAATCTTTTTCGAATATTCCCAAAATGATTACAGGGAGCGAAGTGAAGAGAGTGTTAAACATGCTTAAGCTCCACGGTTCGTAAAAACTAGTTCCAGTGTATCCATTTGACCTTTGGTAGAGGGCTTGGGTAAGGTAAAACAACAACTCCTGTAATCTGAGAGTTAGGCCCCACAATAATACTGACGGTAAAACTGGTGAATTTGGTCACCTTCCAGAAGGTCCCAACAGTATACTTGCATGTCCTAACATAGTTCCATCTTCCGTGTACAAGTAAGAATTTTAACAAGAACCTAAATTGTGCCATAGAATAGTCCGAGACCCTGGCTGCCTGCAATCCTTCCTTCCCTGTAATTCCGATGCCTACATGTGCTTCCTGGATCATTGCAATATCATTCGCACCATCGCCAATTGCCAGCGTTACGGATTTATTTACCCTCGTCCTGATGGTTTTGACAAGTGATGCTTTCTGGCTAGGACTTGCGCGACAGCATATGACTGAGTCTGTGATGATAGCAATATCAAAAAATAGAGACTTTAGCGTTTCGTCCTCATCGATCGTCGCCAAAGTACCACCATCCACGACCACAACTGAATGTGCTATACTTCCGGAATTAATGTCCAGGATAGCTTCCGCCATCTTTCTTTCGATATAGCCATCTTGCTTGTCAAGAATAATCATAGTGGAGTAATCTTTAATCAGCCGACACGAATGCCCGATATTAATTGCGGTTTCTGAAAGATGACAATTAATATAAGAATCGATCAGATACATGGATTAGTGGAACCTACCTCGCTTATCGCCAGTCAACATCCACAGTTTGATACCTGCTCGCCTCAACTTGTCGATAGTCTCTGGTACACCTTTCTGCAATTTATCCTCAATAGCTGTAACGCCGCCCAACTCGAAGTCCCTTTCTATCATTTCCGCCGCCTTTTCAATTCTCAGCTGTCTATCAACCAAACTTGTTGATGCCTCTGCATGTATTTTCTTCCATGCCAGATATTCCTGCTCGTCGAAGAAACGGTGACCATAAAGCAATGTTCTCAAGCCCTCGCTAGCAAAATCATTGATATGAGCAAATGAGCGTTCAAGAACCTTAGCTTCTTCCACGGCTATACTCTCGTCGACAATGCCCTCGCTCGTAAATTGTTCCCACGGAAAATTTGGTGTTTCGCCAAGGGCAATAGAATGACGGCTCGCGAACTGTCCAGAAGGGCGAGAGTAAATACTTTCGTCGTCAGCAGAGGACATATCGACTTCTTGCTCTCTACTTCTTAACCAGTCGTCGAACTCGTCTTTAGTCGGCCTAAGGCGGTTAATAGACATGCTTGGACGATTAAGACCACCAAAACTCGGTCGGTCTACACTAGAGTAGCCCCCAATGCTAGTACGTTGCATACTATTCCTTCGTATAGCTTCTTGGGCCTCAAGGCTCTTTCGCTTGTTAGCGCGCCTTTCAACATCTAAGGCTTTCTGTTTCGCTAGGTCCCGAAGTAGAAGAAGTTCAATCATTGCGGAGTCTGCGCCTTTGCAAAAAATACAAAATTTACCATTTGGCATACGGATGATTATTGACATGCGCTTCCTCTTGCTAGAGAACTCGATGACATCCAAAATTTCGTAGTTCTCAAACAAGGGCTCGCCTTCTAACCCGCTGGGGAAAGTCTTGATTGTAATTTTATTGATCTGGCGGTCAATCACGATATACCCCAATTCCTGTGCTGCCCTCACTAAGGCTAATTCATCAGGGGATGCCGCTTGGAACGTTATATCTTCTTCGTTTTTCACTTCTGGGAGACATGTATGGCACAAAGCTATAGAAAGTAGAAAGAACCTCGCCTTTCTCGCGAAGAAAGTATGCGGGTGATCCTGAAGATAATGTAGAAGATCAATAGTTGACAGTTGAGGCTGTGCCTTTTTAGGGATGGCTGATGATCGCCAGCGGAGAGAACCAGAAGAACCTCTATTCCGGAGTCGCCCATCAAGAGATAATTTGGGTGTTGCCTTACTAGAATGCGGAATCTCAAGATCTCCGTGAGACTTTCTGTGAAAAGGGGGTGCTTCGATTCCGTCGGAGGTAGCACGGGCTACGTTTGGCCGGCCAAATGGCATTTTGTTTTTACTTTCGCCCTTTCCTTTCCGTTTTCTACGGTTTGAAGCGGAGTGAACCGCATGCTCATTTACTTCCCTTTGAATATCAAAGTCATGTAACCAGGCTTGGCCTCCAACGCTTAGCTTTCGGAATAGCATCACGTTATCAGTCAATGTACCAGTTTTGTCTGAAAATATATAACTGCCATCGATTAGCTAAAGACTTATCGAGAAAGAACCTTGAGTTATACCTGACTTGACCGCAGTCCTCGTTTATTGTTGATGTCCTTGCTTCCATCTGCGTATCCGTTTCTTCGTCATACATATCGATATCGTTAAGGAGAAACATTTGTGCAAGTTTTATAATCTCCAAGCTGACATATAGTGACAAGGGTATAAGGGTATTGAACCTGTAATTGTTAGCCTCGGTAGAGCAGATCTAGCTTGAAAAAGCCGCTCTAATATGTCCAAGAACTCGTACATAATTACATAGGAGGCAAAGATAGGGAAAAATGCTACACTGCTGTCACTCAGGTACCAAGAGCGTCTTTCGGTTCGATTGCGCCAGAGTCGATATGCCACTGTGTTAAAAACTGCCAATGCGATGACAAATATTACGATAACTATAACAATCCTGTTGACAAGAGCTTGTAGCGATGGTGCTTTAGTCCGCGGATTCTTATTCGCACTATGAAAAAATTTCAGCACCTCGCAATAAATATCTACGCGCCTAGCGGAAAACTCTGTCAAGGAAATTACAGCTTACTTCATTCGTATTTTATTTTCCTCTCCTGTGAATATAACTAATCCCCACATACTTGAGGTGTTTCTTAGAATGCTTCCTCGGTAGATCACCTGGTTATTTGTTAAAGGTTTTGTTTCCGCCCCAATCGTAACCTTCCCTTCAAAATTATACAGATCCATGTTTGGGTGCTCCACGACGATCTGCGTTTGAAAAACACCAAGTTTTCCAATTGTATTGCATGCTTCCGAAATCATTGGTAATGCTTGTTTGTTCTTCAGATTTGTTTCGCCATCTAGTGCCATCGTCTCTGCGTATACAACCCCGCGCGGATCATCCGAATGAAGGATAAGTAGATCAGCCGGAACCCAGTCGTTTCGCTCAAGCTTTACTATGTCGCCCACACAAATATTTCTCCACTTGACTGTTACCCAATGGAAGAGGGCAGGAGCAACGCTCCGGTCATCGTTGGTTCTATAAGCCCGAAGTACTTGAGCATCGCGGTTGTTTTCAATCTTATCAAGCTTGTATCTTCGGTAATCATCGTAGCCTTCCTTAGACATAGACAAGGTAATAAAAAAAAGTAATGGAACAATTGTTGTGTAGGCTATTTATTTGTTAATATAACACGACTAGCATGAGGAGTCACTCGGGGGCCTACTCCCGGTAGTACTCAATGCTATGAGGTCAAAATTAGCCAGGTGTCCGTTAACTCTGCGGGAACCCTCAAAAAGCAATATAAGAGGATTTGGAGAAGCGAAAAATCTCACTTACTAGGTATCATCTGCAAAATTGAAACGCAGAGAAAATAACTAATAATCAATCAGCTGGGAACTAATAATTCATAAATAAAACTACCTACAAATTTGCCAATTTAGAAAACTGGGCAAATAATTGTTTTGGCAAAAAACTCCAAATCGTATAACGGCTGCTTCTAATGGTGTTGCCCATATATTCCTTCCCCGTTCTTTCGTCGACTAGCGGGGACTTCCTTTCGGTATCCACCAGAATCCTTCTTCCTTCTTTACTTGGTGGAATCTCATTGATTCTTAATAGAAAATTTCTAGCGTTTTTGCAGTACGATCCGATCCGGCCTTTGAGGGTATATGATTGTTTCCTAGCCCACACGGTGTAGTGCGGAAGACTGCCGGCAACTGAAGGCAGAGTACTTTTCTTTATAGGGTGATCATGATCAGTCTCGTCCCCATCCAAATTCGTACTTTGGCCTTTAGACTTGAGCTCAATCCCCACATCGTTCGCGCTGCTGTGGGCAATCCCAGCATCCTCGCTTGCTTGGTCATGTACATTCCTGAAGAATAGCTGACGTCGGAGGCTGTAGCCTCGATTGCGTTTCCTAGGGGAGATAGGTGATATTGGTGATAATGAAGAGGAGTACAGAACTGGAGGAGTTTGAGCCTCCGTTATATTTGTGATACTTTCATCACTGTCGAGTAGACCGAGTGATCTAATTTCCAGATTATCCTTTCGGCCATCTTTAGATGATGGAGTGGAGGTATCAATTGTGAGACCTGCAGCGGGTATCCTCCCAGTTGTACGGGCTCTACCCAGCGCTGATGATTCCGGACGTTCTGTATCCGCAGAAAATCTTACGCGTGGAATATCGCCTCTTGCCAAGGAAGGCGAATGATCTGAGTCGGGGCCCTGGGCTGGCCCAGAATCCGACGATGGTCGGCTTCCGACGCGTGACCGCTCGTCGACCATATTTATGGCTTGGTTGTTCGGTTTGGTCATCGATAGTCGTGAGCCCAGCGGAACAAGTTCAAGTTCCTTCCTTCCTTCCTTCCTTCCTTCCTTCAAAGCTTACAAAGATATTTTCGGCGTAAAGGAAGACTACCTTTTGCTCGCAGAGAACAACGTTTTGGAGACCCAGGTACCTACTCCGGCTCGGTGTGCACTAAACACAACCTCCAACTTCCTTAGGTTTCTGTAATGGCCTGCGCAGCGCACACGGTTCCAAGATGGGTATATGCAGGATGTGCTTCTTGAACACCTTGCCTCCCCGCAATCTGATCGTGGTTTCGGGAAGAACGAGGGCCGAAAGAGATGGTGATGTCGCTGGATGAAAAGCAACGGTTGGGACTGGACTAGCTATCTTAAGCTTGACATGGTGTAGCACACATAATAAACTCGAAAAATCACTATATGCTTGCAGGATGGACCTACTAGAATATTCGGCTATCATTAAGTTCAAAAGCCCAAGACTTAAATCGTTTATGATTTTCATCCTATCTCGCATAGCCGCGCGGGTTTTTCGCGCCTAATTTCGTGTTAGCTTGGTTCCCAGTAACCCTCTAGAACCTAGCGCCGAAAGCTAACTTCGGTCACATATGCTCTACATTTATATGCACCTATTACAGACGAAACTAATCCATTACCGAACACACAGCTCTCTCAGATCAATGGAGTACTACGGGTGTAGGGGTAAGTCTGATGACAAGTAGCGGTGCAACTCTTTTCTCGAGGCACCCAAACTCGCTTGAATTTCATGCTTTTACCAACTAGCTTTGCTCGATGTTTAATACATAGCATTTGTTGTTCTTTACAATTTTTATTGGGCCTCTCAAGGGGTTATAGAGCAGGAAGAAAAATTGGCACAGCCACCTGTCGCCTAGCTTACCCTTGCCTTGTAGTACATCGAAACCAGCGGAGAAATTGCGAGGCTACATGTTGTCTTACCAAAACGAACTTACCTTAGATATCAAATCTGATCCAAGATCTACTCATGATCAGCAGATAACCCAGGCGGCCAATGATAACTATTTTTATGGAGGAGGTGATGGCTTTGGTTAATAGCAGGCACAAGAGACACTTCCGCAACGTGGTTCTCTACAGGTAGTGTTTATAGATGTACTCAATCAACTTTTCTTAAATAAGGCTTATTGGTTCTGATCCCTTGCCTCTGCTAACATCAAAGTCCCAAGCCTCACAGAGGCAGTTGAAATGGGCTAGCATCAAGTGAAAACCCCAAGGCGAACACAGCCTCGATCAGAAAATTAGTTGCGTAAGTGGAAGTAGATCTGGAAACTCTCACAATTACATGTATGTAAACTTTCCGGAAATCTAATCCACTCTGAGCAGTGAGAAAAATTACACCTATACATGTATATATGAAAGGGCAGCAGCTAGGTCAGAAATACTGCATGTACAGTCACGTTCGTAAAATCCTGGCACCCTACTAATCGTTGATAATAAATTAAATAGCTACGGATCGAACTGGAAAACAGTAATTCAAAAGGGTGGGAAACTATGGAGATCCTCAGATGCTGAATAACATCTAACTACCTCACATAACTATTTTCTACAAAAACTATAGCTTCAATCCATCGGTAGTCGTTCTTAATAGAGACGAGGTGTGCCAAGACTTTTCGAACGAGACTGTACATGCACATTCATACCTCCCATGGTTTGGATTAAGAGTTCGGGACATGAGTATCACGCTCACCTGTAGACACAAGTACTTACAAGCAAAGCATATTTAGGTGGGATGAATACATGTACCCATTAGGGGTCCTATCCCTTTAAATTCCAGGTACATGTATTCGTATTCTGTTGGCGTTTGTGAAATGGGCTGCCTTTGCATCTTATACGATACCATACACTGAGCACAACTTTGTAAGGTATGCCCATTTCACGAATCTCAACGGAATACTAGTAGGTTTGGCAGACTCGTTTTTAAAAAAGAAAAAGAAACAGCAAAAGGTAGAGGCATATGAAGTTGTATTTCCTCAATGTGTCCAGTAATTTACAAAATCTACTCTACTGCAAGAGATTGCAATAGGTTCTACAACCTACCCGTTGATGCACATACGCCATAGGTACATAAGCATGCAAGTACAGTCGTAAGAAAAGTCTTGACACCCTAGTGGCTGTTTCGCTAATGAGGTGGGGTGTCAAGACTTTTCCTACACGGATGTTCTACGGGTGTAGGGTAAGTCTGATGACGGTGGCGGTAAAGCTATTTTCTCGGGGGTCTCAAACTCATTTGAATTTCATAATATTACAAGCAAACTTAGTTTATGACTCAATGTGTGGTTTCTTGATTCATTAGGTATGTTCATCAAGCCTCTTGAGGAGTTGTGAAGGGGTGAGAGAAATTGGCATATATTACCCGCACCGCCACCTGTTATTAGATTTACCCCTACACCCGTAGTAGTAGTACGGGTACGGGGGAGAGTGATTCCAAGTGGCGATGGCCAAGACTTAACGGCCTCTTGTATTTAGAGTACTACGGGGGTCGAGGAAACTGTTGACAGGTGGCGGTGCAAGTAAGAGTTGTCAATCTTTCTTCCCACTCCACAACTTTCGGGAGATCTAATAGAAGTGGTAAAAAGTGATGAATGCTATGTACTAAACCTTGGGCAAAGTTAGTTAAAGATGTGGAATTTAAGTGAGTTTGAGTCACCCGAGAAAAAGAGCTGCACCGCCACTTGTCATCAGACTTACCCATGCAGCCGTAATGTACCCGAGTGTGAGGGAAAGTCTGATGGCAGGTGGCGGTGCAAGTAAGAGATATCGATTTATCTTCCCCTCAACGACTCTCCGAGGGGCCTAATATAAACGTCTAATAAATCAAAAGTGCCACTTATTAAACATCAAACTAGGTTAATTGGAAAAAGTATGGAATGCAAATGAGTTTGAGTCCATCGAGAGAAGAACTGCACCGCCACCTGTCGGCAGACTTTCCCTTACACCCGAGTACATACTACGGGCGTGGGGGCAAGTCTGATGACGGGTGGCGGTGCAAGTAGGAGCTGTCAGTCTTTCTTCCTACTCCGCAACTCTTCGAGAGACCTAGTGAATACATGTATGGTAAGAGGTGGTGAATGCTATGTATTAAACATTGAATAAAGCTAGTTAGTAATTCAAATGAGTTTGAGTCCCCCAAGAAAAGAGCTGCACCGCCACCCGTCATCAGACTTTCCCAACACCCGTAGTACATGTATGTAGATGTAAGTCAAGGGTTCGAGGTGTGGGATTCTAAAGTACATGTATCCAGCCAAAAGGTGATCCGAGAGGTGCCCTAGAAATTCGCGACATCCAGCACGGAGAAACATCAGAGAACTGGCTGTGCTGAGCCTGTCCCAAGGAGTACACCTATATCCGTTATCATTTTATCTACCAACAAACTGGTCGCTTACGATATTAAAATAAAATAAAAGTCATCTGTATCCGATATTTAGCGTATTGCCAGCAAGTTTCGTGGAATCTTGACATGGAGGCTCGATTTTCGTTTCATCGTGGTGTGTGTGGGTGAAGACATGCTGAGAGTATGACATAGGGGCGCCTAGAGCTGATGATAGCAACCGCTGAGGAGCGCACAGTATTTTTTTCCGCATCCTAAGATTTTGTCACATCGTGAGGTTCGCTTTTACCGCAGAAGAGTCTGTTAGCAAGTTTGGTATCCGAAGCGCCCCCTCAATTTCGCCACTCTGGTTCTCTGCTTGTCAACAGGAAACAACGCACACATTGAAGCCGTTTTAATCACCCCCCACTTCTAAAACTCTGAGGCTTTATTCAATCACTGATAGAACGGGAGCGATTGCTATGTCGTTGTTTCTTTAATTTATTTGTTTTTATCGTCTTCTTTTTTCTCTCGCACAATATCTCACCACTCCCGCTACGCCAGCACGTCTCTGTACATACGACTGCGGTGAAACGCTCGATCCTCCTCCAGGTTGCTTCTCTGGCGGCACCGCGACTGAAGGTGCAGCTCTTAATCCTTGGCCGTACAATTTCGGCTTCTCTGACATCCCCTCCCCGTCCCAACCAGCGTTAGCTGCCCCTTCGCGCGGACGAAAAATCTTAGCAATCCCCAGCTCGGGCGCGAGACCACTCACCTCTGTTTATTCGACCAACCACACCTTCGCCTGCAGTAGGCTTGTTCTATTACCCTCACGCTCCAGTGAATCCACGACGGAGACGACAACCTTTCTTCCATCCACACAGTTACCACCACTGCTACCACCACTACCACCATCACCACCATTTCTACAGACCGTCACACTTGTTCCCTGCTCCACCACACCCCCTTTCCCCCATACTCGTAGTTCTATCCCTCTACTCCAGTATCAGTATTAGGGCCAGCGTAGGTACACATTTGCTGCTGATAGCCGTGGGACTGGATCGAACTGGATCGCCAGTTACTCGCTGCGTGTTTTGTTGTGTTGTCTGTGCTTTGCCTGTTCCACGGGGAGAAGTTCTGTGTGTCCTCGCTTGTGGTTGGCTACTTCCGTTTGATTTCTCCTCTCTCGCCTCCTCCCTGTCTCCGACCATTTGTGCAGCACAGCCAGCCAGCCAGCGAGCAAGCAACCATCGCCATCACAACCACCACACCACAACGACAACGACAGCCGCTCACCACCCCCACGATTCTTGATAAACCTTCCTTTATAGCTTCACCCAAAGCCCTTCTCCATTCTTTTCTATCCTTCCGCCGTTTAGGGTTACCTGCTCCCATCTGCGTCCACCGACAACGCCTTTCTGGCTTCCTCGGTTCTTTATTTCTAAAGCTCGCGGCCATTCTATTTAAAACGGTTCCTTCTGTCTGATTTGGTTTCTCCTTGTTAGGACTTGCATCAAAGGTCCGTCACTGGTGGAATGTTACTTTCGCATAACTACGACTAACCTTATGTAGCCTCGATAGCCTCCCCTCCTCCCTCCCTCCTTTCGTATCGAGCCATCGTTATCAACAATGCGAGAAGTCAACTTCAGCATTCCCAATGTCAATAAAGCATCTGTTGGCATTACGACTGCCTTATATGATCGACGAGCGCTGGATTGTACATCGACCCTTCCTCTGATAAATTCCTTAAATCATCTCGCCTACCTTACTACATCTTCGGCTCGGATCAGGGATATACTTACCGTCGATGGAGGCATAGAAAGGCTGGTTTGCATATTGAAGGCTGGGCGGAGCAAGGACATGATGAGCATGTGGAAATGGAACTTGGCATTTCAGTGTGTCGTGAACATAGGCGTGCGAGGTTCTGAGACTGTGCGGACGAGGGTAGTGGAGGCAGATATGGTACCAGTCATCGCAACTATCTTGGACAACTATGTGCAGGTTATCAACAAACTCCAATCAAAAGCAGAAGCAGCTAACATCAAGCGTACTGCTTCTGGAAACCATACCGCTCGGTCCCGTGAGAACAAACCTTCCAACTCGTTTTACGAGCGAGGAGACCGCACTTTTAGACGACAAGCCCCGCCTCCATCCATTGAAATACCTCCATCCATATCCCAACACCGCCTAGAACCTCAAGCCTTAGAACCTCTGCATCCCAATTCTCAGCAGACCCTTACCATCCCTAATCCTACGGAGAGAATCGCATACATCCGACATTCCCATTCCCATTCCCATACCCGAACCCACGACAGCCGTCATCATTTCCACACTTATCACTCGGGGATACCAACACGCGACCAAAATGGACTTCAGCCCCTAGCCGCAGCTCTCCCAGTGATGGATCCAAATGGCGGAGGATTTGGCCTACGACCCGTGCGAGATGTCGACAGATTGCCATCAATGCTCCAGGCTGGTGGTGCTTCTCAGCCAGAATCGCCTACTACACCTAATCCTCCCCCTCCCACATCATCAAGCAGGGCAGCCCGCCGAAGCAATCGGCCATCGATTCGTCATCAACGTTCAATATCTGGGGAATCTGACGACCCTAATGCCGATGAAATTCCAAACCCATCAGGCGAAGCAGATAACGCAAACGAACCTATCGTAGATATTCAGACAGGAGAAGAAATAGAAGGTATTGGTGAGCGTGATCCAATTATTGGCTCGGTGGATGCTCCTATGGGATTGGCTGGGCCCCATGGAACGGACGCCCAAGATGCAGAAACCTTCAATATCACCCACCGATCGCCAATAGATGGCAGCATTATCAACCCAACTGCCAATGCGAATACCGCAATAGGTTTCTCTCCAAATCCTCCAACTGTGAACCAGCCTTTAGCTATCCCCTCATCATTCCAGGTCCCATCTCGATATCTACCAGATAGTTCGTCTTCCGTGGTTTTGCCTTCGATGCCCCGTGAAGAGGATGTCTTAATGTCGTTGCAACTCCTCGCATACGTCTCCAAATATTGCAATTTAAGGTCCTACTTCCAGAAGTCCCATCTGGTCCCAAAGCTTTCTATTAGCAGTGAGATTCATCTTCTAGACGATGATCAAACTAGTTTTCCTACGGAGCAGAATCTAGCAGCTCTTGGAGATCAAGAGGAATACCTTCTGCCAGATAACTATAACATTTTCCCCCTAGTCGAGAAGTTTACCGTTCGCCATCATCCTCAGGATATGCAATACTGGGCGGGCGTGGTTATGCGAAATCTTTGCCGAAAAGATGATTCGAAAGGTGGAATTCGACAGTGTGCTTATTATGAATGTGGAAAATGGGAAGTGTACACACGGCAGTTTGCGAAATGCAGACGGTGCAGACGTACGAAATACTGCAGTAAAGAGTGCCAGAAGAGTGCATGGGTTTACCATCGACATTGGTGCGTTGCGGCGCAACAATAACCTTTCAGCAATGCTGGTCACGCAGTATGATTTTCTACATGGCTTTTTTTTTTTGTCTCATCTTGCTTTTACAGGAGTTTGTATTGCCATTTTTCATAAAGACGATTCCTTTTTTATTTTATTTTATTTTAGTTTTTGTTGGCTTGAAGAAAAGGTGTAAATTGCACATATTTCCTTTTCTCTCTCTTTCTGTTGCATCGGCTTGCACTTTTTTATTCTTCACTCTGTTTATTCGGACCTGTGTTTTTTATTCCTGAAGCTTTGGGAGGGGTTTGTGGGCATGGACTTCATTTATCGGTTGTTTTTTTACTACACATTTTGCCTCTTCCTTTCCTCCTTTATGTTATCCACTATCATTTCTTATATTTGAACTCTTGTTTATGCGGTATGGGCTGCTTTTTCGGGTCTCAACAAAAAAAGTTCCCCTGATGAAATGTGCATTTGTTATTACTATTATTTTGTTAATAATTGTGGGAGCTGGTATTGGGAATGGAAGTCTCGGCATCGGGCACGATGGGCAAATAGGAGTAAGAAAGACCTTCAGACTAAAATACGTTTGCAGGATCGAACTTAAGAAGAGGCTGGGGCTTTTCTTATCTACTCTTTACCTTTTTCGTCACGAAACATTGACTTACTCGTATTTTTTGCAGAAGTACCAGTGGAAACGGAAGGGCATTTGCATCTAGTTTTATTTTTTGTTCTTGTTTCTAGTTTTGTAAGATGCTCCAGATGGGGGAAACCTATGTATGACTTGTGCTAAGGTGCGGAAACCGAGAGGCTCATCTGTATGTGGGTGGAAAAACAGTGTTATAAATACATGTATTTCATGATAGCTGAACCCAACACTAATGGACAAATCCGGGCCAAATCTTGTTTGAATCGATTCCGTTGAGGATTAGAATTAGCAATTGACATTATCGAGTCTTGCAACGTCTCAGAAATTTACAATGAATCACCAGGAGGAAGGTTCAATTTGCAATTGAATCCGAAATCCGAAATCGTAAAAGTACACTATAAGAAAACACATTTGGGGTTGAATCCTACCAAACCTGATGAGGATTTATGTCGGCCCTAGTATATATTTTCATGGAATTTACCCACCGAAATTTTACTCCCCCTTTCACCAACAAAATAAACGCAGCTACCGTAGAGGCTGGGATGCATTCCGCGATATTACCTGTCAAACGTGCGGTCATGCTATTCATCGTATCTCACTCGCTAGCCGCGATTTGCTCCTAAGGCAATAAACAGCACCTAGCAGGGTGACTATTCCAGAGACCCTTTTTTACCAGAAGATTGCTCCAATTTAGATCTAATTAATTAATCCTGGAGCTAATTGTGCTGCATTGGATCGAAAGCTAATTGGCTTGTCATCCATTTCTTATGTCCTTGAACCTAAATTGAGGAAATTTGAGGGAATAGAATTTGATTTATCCAGCCTATCATTACACTCTTTATCATAACTGTGCTTGTTTGCCAGTCGGATATCCAAATATTTCCCTTCTCACCCTACGTTACCAAATAGGGTAGTAGTCTCTATTTAAAAATACAGGAAGGCATACGCAGGCCTCGCCCGGCTCAGGTAGATTAACATAACAAAACTCCCATAAACCCGATAACCGAAAATGAGCTTTTTTGATGAAGTAAAAGATAAGGTATGATCGAACGAAACTAATGTATCCGAAAGAAACGAGGAGGTACCAGAAAAAAAAAACCTTTCAGAATCCGTTACCCGCAACCCAAAAAGACCCAACCCCAAAAACCCAGCCTTCCGACATTTAAGAAACTCGTTGTACAGATCATGTATTGTGGAAGAGATCATCTAAAAGTCTTCATCAAAGCGTATGCCATTGCTCTCATCGTCCTCGTTCTCGGAAGTCTGTTCTTTCTTCGTTGTAGAGGCCATGACACCAGCCTTCTGGTAATCACCAACACGCTTCTCGAAGAAATTGGTCTTTCCAGCGAGAGAGATCGACTCCATGAAATCAAATGGGTTTGTTGAATGGTAGAACTTGTCGTTTCCGAGGGCGAGAAGGAGACGATCGGCAACAAACTCAATATATTGTTTCATAAGCTTCGAGTTCATCCCAAGGAGACCACAGGGAAGTGCTTCTGTGAGGAACTCTTGTTCGATACCGACAGCTTCAGTAATGATGTCTTGGACCGCTTGTTTACTGGGGCGATTGTTTAGATGATTGAAAAGCAAACAAGCGAAATCGGTATGAAGGCCCTCATCACGAGAGATGAGTTCATTCGAGAAAGATAAACCGGGCATTAGCCCACGTTTCTATAATTTGTTGTGAGCAAATTGAGTTTTTAAACTTGCAAAGGGAGGTTTTTTTTTTTACCTTGAGCCAGAAAATAGACGCAAAGGAGCCGCTGAAGAAAATACCCTCAACCGCAGCAAATGCGACTAGGCGCTGAGCAAAGGTAGAGTTCTGATCTTCGATCCACCGGATAGCCCAGTCGGCTTTTTTTTTGATGCAAGGAATAGTGTCGACCGCATCAAACAGATAAGTCCTTTGCTTCTGGTCTTTGATATATGTATCGATCAGGAGAGAATAAGTTTCAGAGTGAATGTTCTCCATCATGATCTGGAATCCGTAGAAGCAGCGAGCTTCAGGGATTTGGACTTCATTACTGAAGCGCTGTACAAGATTCTCGTTGACAATACCATCAGAGGCAGCGAAGAAAGCGAGAACATGCGAAATAAAGTAGCGCTCGTCGTCGTTCATACGATTGTTCCAATCGTTAAGATCCTTGGACAGATCGATCTCTTCAGCAACCCAAAAGGAGGCTTCTGCTTTCTTGTACATTTGCCAGATCTAGTCACGGGAACACGTGAGTATGCAGCCAATGTGTGACAAGTCAGGATTGGATGGCCATTACTCACATCATTGTATTTGATAGGGAATAAGACAAACCGATTTTTGTTCTCCCTGAGAATAGGCTCATCGAGCAACTCGGGCTCCTGGACCTCCATGGGCTTCTTCAGACCAAGGTCTTTCTTGGGGCTGTCCGTGCTGGAGGACTTGGCCTTGTGAAAGGCTGAAGTCAAATTCTTGGCGGTAGTGATGTCGTCAACCTTAAGGTTTGACAGCGCATTGGCAGCCTGTGCACGTCAGCATCGTTAACTACGTTGGGCTGTTGGGACACGTAAAGACTGCTGGTTGCTGTGGGGACACATACCTTCTTGGAGGGGGTCATCATCTGAGCAGTGGCCATCTCGAAATATAGATGATTGTGATTGTGACGGGTAGAATGTAAGTAATTGAGATGAGAAGAATAAAGGATCTGTTCCTGAAGTGAAATCAAGTGTTGTGAAGATTGGAAACGATGGGGAGTGTGGTGAGATGTTAGAGTACAGAAAGAAGATGAGAGGCCTGAAGAGACTTTATACCAGACACGGTATACCAAGAGATCAATCCGAATGTAACCAACACGTCGTCGCGAGCACAGATTCACTAATTCTGCACTCAACGCGTCAACAATAGTGAATCATCCGAATCATGTCTCCTGCAGCTCCCCATCCTTGCATTCTATTTTTTTTTCCTGCTAACAGGGAATTTGCCCTTTTTGACGAATCAGCTTTCGTTATCGCTACCAGGCTGCGCTCAAACAGGGCTGAAGCTTACCCCTTTTCATTGTTTTCTCTTTATCAGATGGAAAGATTGGCCGATAACCTCGCCGTTACCCTGCCAACCCCAGCACGCCAAGGAAACAACAAAACGCGTCTTCCCTTAGCACAAACCCCTCAGCCGATCCTCCCGTTCATTTTGGGTTATCACTACTCATGTCGCCAGATTTATAATGCCAGATGACGAAATTTTGACTAAGGTCAGAATTATCATGTCTGTGGTATGAGATACGGGAAAAAGTAGCATTTTGAGAGCGGCAGCAACTTCAACACATTTTAGACAATGTATTTTAATTATTTTAATTTCTATACCTAGTAGCTATTGAAGAACCGAGCTTCCTATGGGGGACCCATTTTCACACTCAATATTCATAGTCAGACTTTAGTCATTTAGTATTATAAATCTGGTAGCATCAGTACTCTAAGCATATCTTTCAGGAAGATTCTACGCTAAACTTCACTATAGAGAAAACATGTAAGTTTACGATTAGATGGCCGTTACAAATACGTTTTTATCACATCTGATAAGCGCTAGTCTAACTTATACCAACCAGGCAACTGGTTTGTTTGGCTATACACATGTACTTGTGCTCTAGCATAGGTACCTAAAAGCAAGGGTAAGACTTTGACCAACCATATTTTGAAGTGCTGCTGCGGGACGAATTAAAAAACGTTGCCACCAAAAGGCATTTTCAGGTACTTATGCTAGAGCACGAGTAGTTCAACTTGGCGCCGGCTCAATGTCATAAGTACAGCACCGGGAAGAGGTGTGAAATTGGTCCGGTATTCGTACATCATTCTCATAAATGCGGGAGTAAATCGGTAGTGTTGCAGAGTTCTCAAAGGTAATACAGTACCAAAAATGCCTTACTTTCCAGTACTGTACTCATGTCGCCAGATTTATAATGCCAGATGACTAAAGTCTGACTATGGATATTGAGCGCGAAAATGGGTCCCAGACACCGGTGAAACCCTCAGAGGAAGCTTGATTCTTCAACAACCACAGGGTATAGAAAATTATAATAATTAAGATACATTGTCTAAGGTGTACTGAAGTTTCTGCCGCTCTCAAAGTGCTGCTTTTTGTTGTATCTCATACCACAGACATGAGAATTCCGACCTTAGTCAGAATTTAGTCCTCTGGCATTATAAATCTGGCGACATGAGTAAAGTCTAATAACGCTAGTCATTTGTGGCTGACCTTGTTACGATTATTAAAGGTCCTCAATAAGAGTATCACAAAGCCCACCATATGTAGCTGAACTTGTGTTCATAGTTTTTGCCGTTTAAACTTCAAAAAAAATCACCCTCCGTGGAGAATTATAGCCCCATGCTGAAATGATCTGAATTAGCATGGCTTTCGGTTTGAAGGGATACTAAAGAGCGGAATTTTTCACTGCGCGATTAGTATTTTCCAAGCGAAGTTGTAACTGTAGCACTTTAAAACGTACGTGTCGGATATTGTTTGAGATTAGACTAGAGGACGACTTAGGACAAGTCTACAGTGCCGGAAGGTGAGTGTTTTTGGTACCGTATTTTCATTCATGAGAGTGATGTACAGCTTTGGAGGAAAAGTCTTGACATCCCACCTCACCAGCAAAACGGCTACTTGGGATGTCAAGACTTTCTTACACGGTTGTACGAATACTGCACCAATTTCGGTGTACTCGTGTTGCCAGATTTAAAATGCGTCACGTGACCGGATTCTGAACCAGTTCTCTACCAGAATCCAGTCGCGTGACGCAATATAAATCTGGCGACATGGGTATAGTTATCATAAGTATTCAATTACGTAGCCTTGAGAGACGCTGTGCTTAGCCTCTAGTTGATTGTTCGTTTATCAATCAATAACTCAGGTACGAGATGACATAAGCAATCTTTGTTTTATATTATTATGAAGCTAATGGGTAAAACAGAACCATAACCTACGGGCTGAATGTGCCTAATAGACAAATAAATAAAGAGAAAACGTTTACGATACCAAGTTTCTGGTGAGTTTGTATGCCGGATACGACAACTAAACCTGACATCGGCTGCTTACCCCCTTTAGCCCACCTAGCTAGGCAAAGAAACCTTCAGGTTTGAAGTAATGAAGTCACAGAGAATCGAGCACTATCCTATTTTTCTCTTAACATTCTTGAATAAAGTAGTATGCGATAAAAAAGGTTTTTAGGTGTGAATTCTACGTGGTATAGTAGATAGTGTTGTGGTGGGTAGGTGGGCGCGGTCAGAGCAAAGTAGTTGTGGTATCCGGCATACAAACTCGTCAGAAACATGGTATCCTGAACGTTTTCCCATAAATAAATAGTAGGTAAGACATGTTATAGCGACATTAGAATTTGTATTACTGCTTGATAATTGACCTAAGAAAAGAATTAAAGTATGAGTGTTATCCAGAAAGGTACTAGACATGATTGGAAACTGGATATAGGAACAAAACAAAAAAACAAGACATAAATTCGTCGTAAATCCACCTTCCTACCTTCCACCATTTCCCCTATATTTCACCATGCCCATAATCTCCCCCATTGTTATAATCCCACTACGCTGCTCATGAATTTTGGATAAATGAAAGAAAAATGAGGAAATATCGGCATTTACGCAACCCTTGTAGTTTGAGGGTTGTTAAGCGCAGGTAGATGGCTATCCAAAGCCCGGTTAAGCGTGTAACCTCCGGCCCTTTGGTTTGCGGTGGTATCGACTTGATTGTCTACCATCTTATCACCGAATCCCGAATTGCCGTAAGTGTCGTTGGCATGATATCCACTGTCTCTGGAGTAGCCACCAGTCGAGCCAGTCTCACGATCGCGGATAGAAGCCTTGTGGGCATGTGGAGATTTCCGAGTAACTTGTGGAGATTGTCCAATGTTGGTCATGGGAGAGGCAGAGCCAATGTTGAAAACATCGCTCTGCCATCTATCGCCTCGTTGAGCCAACTCTTTGTACTCGGTGGCCTTGGTTGAGATACCGCCGGGTAGAGCAATATTCTTGAAAATCGATTCCTGCTTTGTAACTGCCATATTGACCTTCTTGTCAGCAGTCTTAGCTACAACCTGCTCCTTCCTAGCAGTCATTTCCCTTTGGACAGCCTGGTAATAGCGGCTGTAGACGTTTTGCACATTCTCAGGGTCCGGGTTGTTCTTGATATCTTGCTCGATCTTGAGTTCCTCCTGATGGATCTTGTAGACCAAAGCATCAAGCTTCTCGAAGGTGTCACGGATTTGCTTCTCGAGGACTTTAGTGAGAGCGGGCTTCATGACATTCATCAACAATGGCTTGAATATGTTGAAGAGCATCTTATGTTTCGACTGTTTGAGCTTGATAGTCATGTTATTGATGCTGACATCGACTTTATCGACCTTGAAAAATCTTGCTCGATCATGCTTGTCTGCGGTAGCGAGCTGAAGCTTGAAGCTAAAGCCCTCGCCACCCAAGAAGATGTCGGCAATACCAGTATCGGTGAGCGACGGGAAACCTTGCTTCTTCTTGATGTAGTAACTAACATCTGTAAAACTTATCAGCAAACTATGTACCTAAACGACGGGGTTGGAAGGGTTAACTCTAACCTCTAAGGTCGCACTGAATTCCAGAAGCTGAAATCATAGCGCTGTGATTGTTCTTGCTAGAAACAGATTTACGTCCAATCCTAAAATAGTTGTCGTTTCCGATTTCCAGGACATTAGGCATCAAGTTGTCCGACTCAATGACCAAGTTTTCGATAACAGCATCCATCATAGGATCAGAATATTCAATCCTAGGAATAGGAACATAGCGAATGTTCTCGAAGATATCGGGAATAATGACCTGAGTAACATCCTTGACCAGGTGCTTCTTAAACACCGGCTTGCCGTTTTCGTCGTTTCCAAGGTCACTGAACAGCTTCTGCAAAGCTTCTCCAAAACGCCTATTCTCGGGATCAGTGGCAAATTGCTCGCCCAGAAACCTGAGCTCGTTCACGATACGGTCCGTGTGATCGCGATAACGATCACGGAGCAGGAAATTTCCGTGATCATAAAGACGATCGTAGCGCTCATTAGACTCGTCGCGCATGATGTAACCTTCTTCCTTCAAACAAGCACGGATGTAGCCATCGACGGAACGGAACCACTCTTTGAGCTCGGGGTCACGGTCAGCATCACGGTAGATGTCATTGATGGCTTCAAACAAGTCATCAGCACTAGTGTTGTTGGCGAAACGTTCAATAATGGCCTAAAATACGGTTAGAATCCTCTAGTAGATGACAACGACTGGTGATTACATACCCTAAAGTATTTCTCAGCACTCGAGAGGTGGCTATCTTGACGGGCACCCTTAACAGTCCCAGTGCTGTCCTTCGCAAGGCTCTTCCCATGGCCGGAGTAATTCTCTGCAAGCCCCAACAGGGTGTCGATAGCTTGTTGATAATCTTGGTGACTTTGGATTTCAACAACCATCTTCTTTAGCCTGAAGATGACCTGGTCGCGGCGCTCCTGTGGCATCTTATTGGACATGTAGTTTCTGCTGCGTTCTCTGTACTCGCGAGCACGCTGTTTGTGCTCTTCCGGGGTGTTTTCAGACACACGATTGCGGAGGCCTTGGGCACCAGCACGAAGGCCACCAGCAGTATCAACATCATTGCCGGTTCCATAGCGCTGATCTTGAGCAGCACGGTCAGCGGTGACGCGGGGATTGCGGTTGCCGTAAGGATCAGCAGTAGCAGTAGCATTCTCTTGAACTTCGCGAAGGTCATTACGATCGAGAGGTTTATTCCTGCTGTACTTCTCGCGGAATTGACCTTTGATGTTGTCGCGCGAGAGGTTAGGAGTATCGTGCCATTGATGATCTGGAGCTGGCTCGTCGATCTGTCGCAGCTGATCTTCGTCAGGGCGAACCTTCATGGCGGCCTTAGAAGCTGAGTCGCCAGCAATATCTCTGAGGAGAATAACAGCGTCGTTGAGGAGTTTGCGGAATTGGCTACAAGGCAAGGGAGTTAGTGTAAGCTTGTCATAAAATATCACTCGATAGCTTACCCATTGGTAATGATCAATTCCCCTAGAGTTCTCAGGCCAGCCTTGGCTTCCTGGGCATCACGGCTGGCACTCTCCCCAGGCACTGGTAGGCCAGGGGTATTGGTTTCTGGGCCACCTTTTACGCCGAGCTGGGTAGTATTCCAGATGAATTCTTGCAGGGCCTCGTCATAGTTCTTTGTGAGGAGGAGACGCTTGGCCTCGTCAACGACATTGTGGAAATCCTGTAGGATGGCTTTACCCTCTTCAGAGAGGTTCTGGTTGGGGTTCTTTAGTTTGCTATGGTTGGTGAAAGAAGTCAAAGCGGTATCGATTTGTCTATTTGATGGTAGTTTGCCGCTGGCAAAGCCTTTTGACAAGGAAGAAAGTTAAAATTGCGGATGGCAATTCCATGGGGTGCATTTGAGGAGAACAAACCTTGGTAAATTCCAAACAGCTGTAATTTGTTCTCAATATCACGTTCCTTCTGTTTGGTGTCGACGGGTCTGTTTACTGACTTGCTGTTCATGATGGGCGAGGTGGATAAACGCAGAGAAGAGTGGAGGGGTAATACAAAATAATTATTAAGTGTTAGAGTAGTGATTTAGGGTTGAGGTTGGGGTTGCGATTGTTGATTTAGATTATCAAGGGGATATTATAATACAGAATGTAATATAAAATTCGGATGACTCGCGGTGATTTTGCCTGGTATAATGAAGAAAGGGGAAGGAGCGGACAGGAGAGGAAGCAGAGCTTAAGTAGTAGGGAGGATATGCACGCACACCCACAGCGAAGCAATCAAGAAGCAAGATAGGTGGATAGAAAACAAGGCATCAGGTACACAGAGCGATGACATGGCCTGTCTATGGACGAGGAGAGCTTTGCAGCAAAGCTCACCGTGGAATGAAAAATAATAAAAACAGAGAACTGCGCAATGATGACGGCATCTAGCAATTAGCGACTCGCTTCGTATGCAGCCTGACGGAGCAATAAAGTTAGCGAATGAGCCAGGGGGTTTCTGAAACCCAACATCGCAATTGATTTGCCTGGTAATCCGTCCGCCGATCGATTACTGTTAGGACTACACACTCTCCTTCCCTGTCACTGTCAATGCCTGTTTGCTGGTGAGGCTGGTTGTTTTCTACTTTACAGCTTTACTTGCCCAGAGCCCCGATGATGCGCCGCATGCGTCACGACTCATGGCCGGGAGCTTCCCGAGCTTGGCAGCAGGATAATGGCCTGGTGCTAGAAATGCCACACCAGTGTCTATTGGCTGGCTGCACCTGCACATGCAATTTCTCCCCCATCGTGGCTAGTAATTCACATCACGACTGATCCGTGGAGACTGCGTGGAGATCGCGTTTTCCCTGCCATGGTCATCGCAAGGGCAACGACGACGACGACGGCAACGATAACAACAACACCGCTGATTGATACAGGTGTCAATCTATCCACCTGAACGTCCCTGCGTTGTGTGTGTGCGCGACCGTTTAACCACCATCACCACCGTTGCCCCGTCATCGTCATCTGCCGACCGCAAACAATGGCAACCCTAAAGCGTCCCAAGGCCAAAAAACCCAAGCGAAAGTCTAAAGCACGCCAAACCACTCTCAGCGAATTTCCCATTCTCCCACCGTCTTCATCTGTTCGTCGGTCAACTCGAGGAGCTGTCGGCTCCTCGAACTATCACCCAGTACCATCACTCGCTACCACCCCTGCTGGGAAACCTTCGGAGAAAAACAAAAACAAAAACAAAAACAAGCCAAGGCAACAGAAGTTGCAATTGCAGAAAATCCCCAATGTTTTCCCTGTTGTGCTCTCATCCCCCCCTCATTCACCCCCTCCAAAACCCCCCAACTTCGCTGTAGTCATTTATACTACCCCCAGGAAAGATCTCTTGGAGAAAAATACTCAGCCTATCCAAAACGAGTCATGGTTCCAGCCTGGGGCTCGAATTGATCTTGATCAAGATGCTATGCCATCACAACTTGAGCAACCTTTTCGAGGCAAGGAAAAAGAAATAGTACTACAAGATACTAGAAGCAACGATGATAATGATGATGACGATGACGATGGTCCAGTTTTGGCTTCGGCGAGGAAGAGAAAGGGGAACTCTATCAGAAGGGTTCTTAGGAAGGTAGCTGAGGATAACACGGATGGTGATGATGATGTTGGTGATACTGGTGATACTGGTGATGTTATTGCTTCCCGCGAAAGTTCTGCCCAGAAAAAAAATAAGCAAGTGAAAACCCCAGCTCGCATAGAGGTTCAAATCGAAAGCGAGGATAGCAACGAGGTAGCTACACCTGCTTCAAAACGTAGACGACGGTCAAAGAGCGATAAGGGACCTCGGTTGAAATTCAGTTACAACGGTCACGAAAGCAGTGATGACCAAGTCACTTTGAAGAGTCGGGGGAAAGCCTCCAAAGGCAAGGGCAGATATATTAAACCAGAAGAGAAAGAAAAGAGTAATCGCTACGAAGCATCAAAACCTAAGGACATTGATGAAGATGGCTACGAGGAAGATCTAAAAGAAGATCTGGCTTTCTTATCAGCCAAACAGCGTGAGTTGGGAAGAATGGGCTTCATTAAGGAATCGCCTTTGCTGATGTCTAATTTAGACGTATTATCTTCGAGGACACGATATAATGGCTCATCGCCCAAAAAGACATCCATCCAGAAAAAGTTGGCTGAAATCCGTGCTAAAAGGGCCGGAAAACCTATTGAACATGAAAGCGATTCTGAGGACGCTAAACCTAAACGTGCTCTCTATGACACGGACAACGATGTCGATGACGACGAAGGTGATATAGAAATTGGCGATGATGATCGTACTGGGTCTGACGACGAATCCTGGATTATCGAAGATGATGGGAGCGCTATTATCGGTGCTCCAGATGCAGAAATACCCTTAGAGTTCACTAGACTCTCTCACCAATCCCCACGAGCTAACTTTAAGATATGCTGTCAATGGGTTGTTCAATCCATCCTTAACCCCGAATTTCCCCCTGACGATAAAATCTCTCAGTTTGCGATACGTGCGCTTGATCGGAGAATCGACTCGTATGGTGGCTCTGTATTGCAATCCTCTATCTGGAAGGCGCCGTTCATGAGGGCGATGAAAGCTCGTCCTGTGTTCGAAACCGAGATTTGCGATGAAAGACCTATCTGTGATGCATGCGGAAAGAGCAATCGCCCAGCTGCTCATGCGGTCACTTTTAGTGGAGAGAGATATGACAAGATCACGCTTGAAAACTTTGAGGGATCGGATGCGACGGACAGCGATGATTCGGCAGGCTTAAGCATACCAGATCCTAGTACAGTATTTTATTTAGGGAGGCATTGCCATGCTAGAGCTCAGATGTCCCACGCTTTTATTCATTGGAAAAAACAACTGAGAGATGCCATCGAGAAAATTCTTGAAAGTCAAGGTTATTTCCAACCAAATTGGGTCAATAGGGCGGCGAAGATGAGTGTTGCAGGTATTATTTTCTACTTAAATACGTACCACCTTAAAGTTATCAAATACTAACCAACAATTACGGACAGAGAGGACTAGGTGGGCAAATACAGTGACAGATAACTTAGGGGATCAAATAACGGAATTTTATACTGATCTGAAGAAAGGCCTTGCGGCTGCCCAAGAAAACATGGTATGATGATACTCCCTCTGACTTATCTTTATTACAAATCGTTTCTGACAAGTTTGGGATGGAGACAAACCAAAGATTCGGAACATGGCGTTAATGGTTTAATATTTGTTTATGCTCCAGCTAGCCTGGAACTAGTCTTGGTTTTTTCTTTTCCTTGTTATATTTTGTATGGTTTTGGAAACGTGATGTTTTTTCACCGTCTCTGGTTGGATAAAATATGGTTAATGTTCGTGGGTTAAATGTTGTGCAACGAGTTTAGATATGCCCTAATATCAAAGACTAAGAGCTGTGAAGTGCCCAGTCAAATGACCCTTCTTGCTGCTAGCAAGAGAACAAGTAATATAAGATTAAATAATAAAACGGATGATTTTTCCTGATCATTTCATGCCACCAAACCGCTATGCTTTAATACCAGCAATATACATGTTATGAAGATAGCTCATACCTTCTTTGAAAATGAAGTCAGTAATTCGTTGCCTCATCAACTTCCAGGTTGTATCATAGGTAATTATCATGACTTTCCCTTCCTTTTTTTCTTTTTGTTCTTTGAGGACGGATCTGTTGTCAAGGGTGTTGCTTGACCAGGAATAGGAGTACCTGCACCAGGTGTCGCCACAGCTGAGGAAAGTGTATCGGTTATTGGCGTATCTGTGATATCCATTCGATTAGCTAAAATAAAATAGCTTCCTTTACCTCTCCGCATTTGCCTACCATCAGGAAGGGATAAGAACCGTACCAATGACTACAGGTTCAGGGACGTTTGCCTGCTGTCTCCCCAATCTCCCCAATCCTGCAACCATTCTCCCTACCACCGCAATCTTGGAAGTTCTGAATTTGACTATGGCGCCTGACACCGGGTCATAGGTCTTGACAGTAACCCTGCCCTTGCCTGATTCAGCAGCGTGGTAGGTAGTAGTTACTTTAGTCTACGATTGTGAGCTTCTGTAGACGAGGGCACGTAATTTGAGAACTCTTACCGTAGCTGGGCGAGCTCTTAAAAGGAGGAGTGATTCGTCTACGAAATCCTGCGGGGTTTTCGTGATCTTCATGTTTGATCAGAAGATGGTGAATGCGGGGAGACGAAATTCAAGGTTGAGGTTTTAATGATACAAGCTCAAGGGTGGCAACCGGGTAACAGGAGCGGAGTTGAGCCGCAACTTCTCTGTATCTACACTGCTACTTAAAATTACTATATCCACCACAGCTTTGCGGAGAACAACTCATGCATGGACAGAGAACACATATCGGGCCTGGTCCACCGTCTCAATGACGTCGAGCTGGCTGTTCTTCTATCACTGGTCGCAGACAAACATTGCATTCTGAGCACGGAGGGGAGTTCTCTCCAGTTCCTCGAGAGGCAGCTCGAATTAGTGAGTTAAGACCTGTCTAATCGCTTAATTACTTGACTATGTAATTTAATATTCTTTTCCTCCTCCTCAGATCGGAACAAATGTATTCGGACTTGGAAAAGTAGTTGTTCACTGCACCCCAGACACAAGTCTAGATGATTTTGTGGAATCTCTCCTATTACCTGACGAAACTAGAGCACGCTCAGCATCATTTAGAGCGTCACCGCAGATATCTCGTGATGTTTGTTACACTCTGACACCTTCAAAATGGTTGACCCCTTGTAATTTTAACGATTAATTTAGGATTCCTACTTTGGCTACCGGTCTCGTTCGAGTACACTACGGAGTCAATCACAAGGTACCCGAGACGAATTTACCAGTGAACGAAAGATCGCGAATATAGTTATTGCACGGGACTTGGGGCTTGCAAGCCCTCAAGTACAAGCTCAAGTATTGGAGGTTGAGTCATCCACCCGGGACATTAAATTTATATCTCCGGCTGTCTAATACTTTTTTTCACTCTAGCTAATAAGGACAAAACAATTCTCAACGCGTAGAGGTGTTCACGACGTTCCGCCTAGGTTCCTCCTTATCGCACTTGTTGCAAGAGCGAACGAGCAATCAACGCTCTCAAGTCATCTAGTTTGGATACCTCTCCGGGATTTCCCTGAAATAACACTGACTGGATGAACGCAGCGCGATCACTTCTTTATCTCACACTATCACCCTTCAGAAGAAGGGTTCCCAGAGGAAGTAGAAAGGGAGATTGAAGCAGCAGCGGAGGCTGAGAAATCCGACACCAATTCTCTTGCCTCAGTTGTTATCCGTAAACTTTCGACAACCCCACCACTACAAAGGAGTTCGAGGTTTCCACCATCTGGAAACGGTGTTTTGATTTCAGCAGCGGTTCTGGATAATCTGAAAATGATGGCAGAAGATGCGATAGTGAGTATTGAAATTAAACGGCATATGCTTGATATTATCGTTTTCTTGAGAATGCACAGGGCTATCGCTGGAGGCGCTTCGGCGAGGGCTACAAAGGATCTTGAATTACTTGTCAGGTACTTTCTGCACACACCCTGTTATTCTTAGCGGGAAGCCACCCTCAGGCAGGTCGAATTTTTATTGACAGTTGTTCTATCCAGATGTCTCTCGCCGTTACATGGTCTAGATTTTGCAACACCATCGTTGGTGAGTCTGGCGCTTTATAAAGTATACAACCACCGGATTGAGCTTGTGCAGTGGCCAGAGAGGGAGAGAAGCAGCCTTTGGGGCACTAAACCAAAGGCTATGGAGGCATATTTAAGACACATTGACGTGGAAAGCGTTCTAGATGAAGTGGTCACAAGTGTAAGAGTACCAGTTTAGTGTGTATTTTCGTGTTGCAGATCTGTGAGGGGTGGATTTAGAAATTTAAATACAGAAACCAATTGCATTACGACATAGATCACTTGTCAACCTCAAGTAGATAGGGCTCGGGAAGTTTGGCGGGGATTGTCCAGGTTGTCGGTTCTGCAGGGGCTCGCGTGGGAAGGCTGTTCGTGGGAGCGGGACAAGCCGAGCGCTGGTCTTCTGGTGGTGTTTCGTTTTCTCTCCCCATACTCTCTCATCGCTCTACGGCTATCTCCCACACTGGCTGCTCGCAGGAGACGGATCAAGATAGTCGAGACGCGGGAATTTTTAATTCGAAGCGGCTCCTGGACTTCGTGGCTCCTCCTTACCTACAAATAATACCCATAAAGCGCATGTCGTATCTGCATTTTTACCGAGCAAGTATTTAGGGAGAGCGGGCACTTATCTCACATTCCGCTGTCCCTACTGACGGTAACCGTTCCGTTGCCGTGCTCTACGTGGAGAATTGCATCACTTAAACACGAGCCTTCCCTCCCACCCCCAATCCTCCCAACCTGCTCTAAGTAATGTCTAAAGCAACACCTAAATACAGACTTCCATCCGCAGCATTAATTCCAGCTCTACCTACAGACGGACGTGTTAAAGTCCTTGCGCACCTTTTTGAGCCTTGCGATGCACTAAACACTCTTGCGCTGGAGTACCTAGCGGCTGGACCTTTCGATAATTATGACGAAGTAATTACCTTGGTCAAGCAACTGCTTGTAGACCTCAAAGATACCGAATCACCATCAAACACAGCCTGGCTGCTGAAGATCCTCGGAGCACATCCACGGTTGGGTGCAAAGAAAGTCGATAGTGAGCATTCGAAGCTTGAGCAGGCTAGCCTCACGGCAGGAAATGAGGAGGAAGCCGTCAAGCTAAAGAGCTTGAACAAACAATATGAGGACAAATTTCCTGGTTAGCAGACCTTTTCTTCTCCCAGGCCTCTTCGTCAGGATTTTTGATTTAGAAACTGATTCGGCACACCATCATCCCACAGGCATGAGATATGTGTATGTTACCCCTCATCGCTCCCCCCCAGTTATGCCTTGGCTAAAAAAAACCTCTGGAATGAAAAAGTGTATTTGTCAATGGCCGCAGCAAAGCAGCTATTATGGAAGATATGGAACGACGAATCGCCCGAGGCGATCTCGAAGCCGAGAAAACAGAAGCTATCAACGTGCTCTCTGCCCTTTCCCTCTCCGTTTTCACATTCCTATCTACCTTACTATACCTAACCCTTCACCCCTGATGATAACAAATAGGTTTACTAACATAAAATTCGAACACATATAGGCCATGTGCGATATTGCAAGAGACAGGGTCGACAAGCTTCTTCCATCATAAAATCAAAATGGAAACTAAAGGACAAGAATTCGGGCACCAGAGACGGATAATGAAAAATGTCGAGATACCAAAAAAAAAAAAACACCCCAAACCAAAGAGACAAATGAAAATTCATTGTACATTCCCGCAAAATCAATAAGAATCACATACCCAGTTTTTCTCCGAATACTCCCAAATGACAATAACTACCCCTCATCCTACCAAGCATAATTATTTTTTCGCTTTCCTTTTCAAACAGTTAGTTTTTTTTCCCTGCCATTCATGCATCAGCTTTTATATACCCAAACCCATGCCACGTCGTCGCCAATCCAACTCTGATTCGCTTGGTGGTGTTGGAGGACGTTGATGCTTTGGTATGCCATATGGATCTGCAGTATGATCTGTCAGACTTGAGGGACTACCACAAGTTCTTTGCAGGTTTCTAATACCTTTCATCCTTCGAGGTTTTACTACATATGCCCCCTGGTCTAGTGGGGGATGGAATTGGGCTACGTGACTCTTTTTGAGGTTCGATCTAGCGGTGGCAGCTTGCTTCTCTCTGAAAGAACGACGCAAAAGCGAAAATGTCAGAGTTGCTTTTCCCCGGACACCACCAAATAGTATATCAAGTTCAAATGGGAGTCGCAAAGGATTGAGTGTTTGTGTTTGTTTTACCTGTACTGTTGTCTGGCGATCTCAACCTGCCGCTCCTGTGCCGCTCTCGCAGCCATCGCATCTCGTTTTATTTTGTTCAATATGGCTGCTTTTCGCAAGATGTTCCTCGCCACGGCTCTGGTCTTTGCCCATAGAGCCACCCGAGAGCAATTTCCTCGGTCGAGAATATTCGTTGGCGGGATGGCAAAAGGCTCGCTTAAACGTGAGGTGATCAGTTTTAACCGTAACCGCCGTTTTTTGTTGTAGTCGCGACATTCATAATCGAGGCCATCGATGTCAGCGAGCGGCCGAGCTCGTTTCCGAGGGCCAAAAGATGAAGGTGTTAACCATGAATGGATCGGTGCCGGCGCCGAATTACTTGGAGGTAGTGAAAATGAGAAAGCGACAAGCGGAGGAGGCACAGCAGTGAAAACGAAGATGGGGATTTTTGGTGACGAAGCCTCGCATTCAGTGCCAGATGACTCCATTATAGTGTGTCGATATGGTTATTGTCGGGCTCTTTATCACATCCAAGAGCAAGAAAACGCAAGGTCCAGTCGACTGCTGCTCTTTACGAATAGCAGGTATAGTATTGTACTTGGAAAAGCTTGTTAACGAAGTTGATAGCTAGCTGTCCAAGACGTGTGGGGAAAGGTTGCGTGCAGGATAGGAAAGGCAACACAGGTCGCGGCAAGTTCAATCCACGGCAGCCTCACGTCTATTAGGGTCTCTGTCCCCAGGTGCATACACATGTTCAGAGAACCTCTCAGCACACGGGTCAGGGAGGAGGGGGGTCGTGTGCCCATACTGCCTAGGATGTCTGTGTCCTGCTCCGGGAATCGCCCTCCAGGCTCCTTGGTACCCTGTCTTCGTTGGTCCAAAAAATTTCGGTCGGTATTCGCGCTTATCCCCCAGCTTGCATGAAAAAAATCTGAGACAGCTAGCATCCGTGTTCTGGGGCGGAACTTTTTGCTTTTCTGTTTGAGCACAGGACGAACATGCCAAGATGGGGATATACATGTCGAGCCCAAAAAGGAAAAACTTAAGAATTTCGCGCGACAGGCCTGTCTAGGAATTAAAATGGATTGCAGATGGTTGCTTTTTATGTCCCAGAAATTTTCGAAATGAGGGGCTGAGGCCTTCCCCCGTCCAAAAAATTTAAGAGGGGTCGCGTTTTCGGAGTCTTGAGTCCTGCCCAAGCCTGTCTGCCTGCCCACCCGTCCTTCGAGCATAATGGTGTTTTGGATTGCTTCCAGCACCACACAGAAGCACTAGCAACCAAAAAAACAAATACAAATTAAATGGCGCGACTCCTGGAACAGCGGAGAATGCAGTGCATCTCTCGGTTACAGATGACAGCTGTTGGTTGTTGGAGGGTTGAGATGTAGGACAAAGGCATCGTAAGGCAGGCAGGCAGGCAGGCATAGGTTGGCGGGCGTAAAATACAGTTCGTGATCAATAGACTGGTGTGATCGAGGGGGTCGGGCGTGGAAGGCGTGGAATTTTCGATATCAGATATTTATGTTCCTGCAGCTTTCACTAGCGGTAATGTACATCAAGTAGCAACTTTGATTCTATCCGAATGCCTTCTTACAAGGACCCAAACCGCAGAATCTAAGGTTTAGCAGGTGCCAGGATGCTGCCTACATGAGTTCCTCGACGAAGGGCATCTCTTTTCCATCGGTTCATCCGAATTCTAGAGCCTGAAATTGGAAGCGACGCAGCAACCGAGTTTACTCCAACGAACTGCCGAAGACAGTAGGGATCACCCCCTAATATTTGGAGATAATATAATACCTAACAGGAAACTACATGTATTTGGACTGCTGATGGAGAAGCCACCGTAAACCGCATGTGTTCCGAATAACGAAAGCTTCTATGCTCGAGAACAGTTTGGATATGCATGCTCAACATAGCTTTTGCTTTTTACCCGCCGAGTGGAGATTCAAACTTCGGAGCAGATAGTCAATAGCAATTTAACGGCCAAATCCGTTTAGAGCAATTGGTACATGTACTTATCAATCAATGCACACCAAAAGATCTGAAAACCCTCATGTATAGAATCCACTTACACATGTAGAAGTAAATGTACTCGAGCGAGCACCCGAAAATGGCTAGCCTTTCTATTCTAGATTCCCCAATACCACATGTACTACATCTTGAATAAAGTGCTTGCTTCCAAAAAAAAGTTTGCTTCGTAGCACCAGGATGCGTGTTTCCCTAAACCAGAAATAAAAATCAGGAATAAAAACATCATTGATAGCTACATATAAGCATTCATTCTCATGGGTGAGAGGTTCTGAGATGGATATATGTACATGTATCCAAGAATCACTGATTCCCAAGCTTCAAAAAGAAATTAGAGAAAGCGTGCATACCCGTGATCCGTTCAGCAAACCCTGTTCTTTTGAACCCAAGTATTCGTACAACCTGATCATCGATTTTTTCCTTTGCATCACTTTGCTTCCGGACTTCTCCGTATCGTCTCGTAGAAACCAACCAGGAATGACACCCTACATGTAATTACGGTAACCACAAGGACTCTTTCCAAAAGAGAGCAACCGGGAAAGAAAAAAAAAAACTGCACCTTCATCTTCCAAGACCGTTAAATATAGAATAGCCATGGACCGACTCCTACGTCGTGGAAATGCAGCGGCCGATTAAGAACTTGAGGTGATATGTAGGTGACGGTCGCGATGTTGATCTACTAGATTCTACCCCACCGATCCTTGCTCTATATTATCTGCCAACTGTTCCCGGATTTCCATCCCTACTGTCGATGATACATCCACTAGGGCTTTGAAAACCCACTCTAAGTTACCTGCTATTCTCAATCCAATTAATTAGCTCTGGGCATTCACAAATCCGTGACTCTCTCGAACCAGTACCAATTCAGGTTGATCAGAAATTTTGCTAGTGCTCAGAGGGTCCAGTCATGGTGATTCCTCATGCCGATGTTGTGAGGCATCGGGGTTAAATGCGTCAAATCGAGCATCTTTGTCATAATCAACTCAGGAACGGGGAGACCAAATATCTACCGTGGACAATAGTGGTCAGTTTCTGATGTCGAATACTGTCTCGTACATGTACCTAGTTTAAGATTGAGGAGTTTATTGGTCCTAGCAACACTGACTTGGGTCTCGGCGCCACTACAGTACGCTATCAGGTCATTAAATCGATTACTAGGACCAAAGCTAGATCTAGAGTTTTGGACAGCAGTCGCTACCCTAACATTTAAAAGCAAGCCTAAGCATCAAGTTGGATTGAATACAAGGAATATATCCGCTAAATGTTTTATGAAGCTTGGCTTAAAGCTCAGAGGGTTCCTGGCTATGTACCAAATGATCTATTACGTTCAACGATGTCTCTTCCTTTCTCAATATACCAGTCTCTCGCATATGGGTTATATATGTATAGCCGTGTAAGAAAAGTTTTGACACCCCATCTAACTAGCAAGACGGCTGCTGGAGTGTCAAGATTTTTCATACACGGCGTACATACGTGTATATGTGCATGTTTAATTATGGAGATTCGGGCTTAACCGATAAAACTTCTCGAAATATATATACATATAAATACATGTCAGGTGCCATAGATCCCCCAGCCTTATGGTTTCGGTCCCTGAAATACATGTAGTTAAAGGGAACCGTATTTTCAATCAACTCCTTTTGTCATTGTGTATGACTGAGGGTTATGGTATCCCCTGCCAATGTGTTAATAGCAGTTGATTCATCTATGGGGATTAGATAAATGTGAAATGAGGATTAGATTTTGAATGCCATTTGTTATTAGTTAGCGAGTATCTACGAGCTGATTCATCTGGAGCTGCGAACGAATTGCCTCAAGGAGAAGAAGTGAGGGTGTTGCATCGATGATGAAGATGGGGATCTTGGCAACCTTATCTGAGATGACACTTTGTGCGACGAGACGTTTTTAGATGAATGTTCTGGATTAAAATTGTCGCGGGGATTAGAAGAGTTCAGTTCGTGCGAGCTTGGATCTGGGCGGCGGAAGGTTGAATTCGTGTTTAAGGCAGAATGGTTCGCTATGTATGGAACTCCGAGTACATGTTAAGAGTAGAGTCGTGTACCTTGCACGGCACCGGAAACATTAACCGTCCGTGCCTGGAAACCGGCACTCAGCGATGTGATGTAACTCATATGACGGAACGGTTGGGCATCAACCGTTTGGGTAGCCACACAGACGTATCCGGTGGCAGATCAAGATCAGACGAATTGCTCTCATCCAGTTACTATCTGCCTGTCTATCATCAAGAAGCAAGCTTCATGTTTGTTACCTGCTGTAGCAGCACATGTACTCGTAGTCTCATCGTGTAATCGGAATCGGGTACTGGGGACAGCCTTTGACGCAGGTTGTGACCAGCCGAAAGACTCAGAAAATCTTCTATAGCGATACTAAAAACTAACAGCAGTAATAGCATTGGATCTATGCTATGCTGTCCCTCTCCCTCTCCTCTATTTTTTCTGGCATTTAGTTAATAAACACTCTTTGGACTCCAAGTTTGTGAGACAGTGGCGGTCTCTCGACCGTATTCCGGTAACACTATGAGACTACGAGTACCTATCTGTCTGATCTCTGTGCGTACCTGGCTCTTTGTCGAGTAACGTCACATCTGCTGCTACCACAGGTAATATATCTGTCCTGTGAGATTCAAGTCCCTCCCCCCCCTCCCTCAAGATTTCAGCATCACCTCCTAGCCATTTTCTGCTGTAATCCTTTGATCGTCATATTCACAACGTGAGACAGATTCCCCAGCGATAGGGTCTGTGCGATTCGAATCTGTGCTCCTTCACATGCCAAATAACTGCGATGATAGCAACATCAATACTCCCCTCGATTAAGATATCGAAATCCGGTAGTCCCAGACCTCCGAATCCTAACAACTCCGAATCCTACGTGAGCGACGAATTTGGCTCGGAGAACGAACGACCGACTACTTCTGGAAATGACGGTAAGGGACCAGAGGAAACTAAGCTTCAATCAGAATACTGACTATGGTTGTTCTTAGTCTCAGCGACTAATGGCGGTACATCAACACTATCGAACGGATCCCCTACAAAATTCTCGAAATCAACCTCGGTACTAGTTGGCGATCCGGAAAGAATTCAGTCTTCGACGAAAAGACGAGGGATACCATCGCGTGAAGGGACAGCCGTTGTCGACCCGTTAACGATGCAGATACTTCGTCGCACCGGAACAGAGGGCACAGTTCGACAGAAAGCGCGGAAAGATATTAATGATCGGAAGGATATCAATGATAATTTACCAAATGAAAGTGTACCGGGAGCGCCCGAAAGGCTTTCACCAGATACCGCAAGGCACGTCGATGCACAGCCGCAGGTGAAAGAGAAGAAGTTCGTATATATCCCCACCCTCCCATTAATAAAACCAAGCGAGGCTTACCAAACTTGCAGAAAGGGCGTTTCTTTCCTCAGCCGCATAATGGGAGGGAAGAAAAAGGGTGGAGACACGCTTCAGGATGAAGATGGAGTTGAAGTGGACATGAGGACGGAGGGAATGGATGCTCATGTATTCTCCCAGCCAATTGGGTATATTCCTCAATTTCCGGCGCCTCCGAAGTATATCAGAGTACGTTCCGTGTACAGTTTTGTGCGCTGGGGCGCTATATGCTAATTGGTTATTTTTATAGGTTCGTTTGCAACATAAACAGAAACGCGAGTTCGATCAGACATTCCTCGCACAAGAGCTCTACCGAAAGCATGAAGAAAATGGAAGGTCGCCGAATGCTAGTACATCCAACATCTCAATGACATCACCGAGTACTCTCCCAAAACATAAAAGTGGAGCTATTTGGGCTATGAAGTTTAGTAAGGATGGGCGATATCTAGCTGCAGGTGGACAAGATAAAGTTGTGAGGGTATGGCAGGTCATTAGTTCGAAGGAAGAACGCACAGCACATGAAATGGAAGAAGATGCCTTTGGGTCAGGGGGGGTTTATTCTAGTGGGAGAGGGATACGCTTGAATGCTCCGGTATTTCGCTCAGAGCCGATTCACGAGTATACTGGTCACACAGCCGACGTATTGGATTTAAGTTGGAGTAAGGTAGGTAATTTATAAAACATAATAATATTGTATGATACATATGATGTGCTTCTTTTGCTAACGTTGCACAGAACAATTTCTTGCTTTCATCTTCAATGGATAAAACGGTCCGCTTGTGGCACGTATCAAGGAAAGAGTGTCTTTGCTGTTTCCAGCATAGCGATTTTGTAACCGCCATTGTATTCCACCCCCGAGATGATCGCTTTTTTCTAGCGGGATCACTCGACTCGAAATTGAGGCTCTGGAGTATCCCTGACAAAAGTGTGGCGTTCTGGAATGAATTGCCAGACCTCATAACTGCGGTGGCTTTTACCCCTGATGGGCGGATGGCAATTGCGGGGTGTCTAAGTGGGTTGTGCCTTTTCTACGAAACAGAAGGTTTGAGATATCATACTCAGGTGCACGTCCGATCATCCCATGGTAGGAATGCAAAGGGGAGTAAGATTACTGGAATCGAAACAATAACGTTTCCACCAGATGACCCAAACGGAGAGGTCAAGCTTTTAATCACAAGCAATGATTCGAGAGTGCGGATGTATAATGCTAGAGATAAAAGTCTGGAAATGAAATTCAAGGGAAACGAGAATACGTGTAGCCAGATCCATGCCACTTTCAGCGATGATGCACAATATGTTATTAGTGGCAGTGAAGATAGAAGGGTTTACATATGGAATGTCGGGGCAGAAGAGGCGGAGAAGAAGGATAAAAGGCCTACCGAGCATTTCGAGGGTAAAGTTCCCCTATATAGTAATAGTTATCATAGCAATTGACCTAATGCCTTCGCAGCCCACCCTGCGATTGTCACAGTTGCTATTATGGCACCAACAAAGACTCGATATCTTCTCGGCGGATCTGGAGATCCACTATACGATTTGTGTAATCCGCCACCGATCACGCTCGTCAGTCGGGGATCTGATTCAGCGTCATCAAAGAAGGATCCGGAATCGCTAGGAGATCAGTTATTAGAGGAGAGCCCTGTTTTCCCCGCTACCACCAAGACCCCTGAAGGATCTCCAGCGTATACACAAAGATCAACGCATCCGGATGGAAACATTATAGTCACAGCAGACTATACTGGTCACATTAAAGTTTTTCGACAAGATTGTGCGTATATCAAGCGCAAGAACGAGTCTTGGGAAACCTCATCGACATTTTCGAAGAAGATTGGGAGTAGTATTTTCAACGGTCATGGGAGGAGGAGCTCCTCATCACACCCCGGCTCAGATCGAATTCTGTCCTGGCGACAAAGCATTGCATCCAATGGTAGCCTCGAAGGCTCCATCCGAGGTAGTAGCGCTAGAAGCGTTTCCCCGCGGAAATCAATGGGGGCAATGTCAATTGGGTCTGGTAGCACCACGCATCGATTTATGAGGTCTGATAGCGTTCGTTCCAGGGCATCAAGAGCAACGTCGATTGGGGTAGACCCCCCCACAAACAATAACCAAAATATATATGGTAGGACAAACGGCGTGATTCATGGATATACCAATCCTGCAAGTACCTCACACAGGAAACCTTCACTCAATGAGAAAACACCACAGAACCCCGGGTCAAAACACAGTGTTAATTCATTGATGGCACAGAGCGCAAATCAGAACATGGAGTACTATAATAATGGAATGCCTACTCCTAAGGCTGAAGCCGGGGCTAGGTTACGTAGGCTAAGTGCAGTTGGTTCGGATGACTCTGGCGATGATATTTGCAGCAGCAACGATGAAGGTGGTGAGAGTGAGAACGAGACAGTAAGATGCAAAAGGTTAGTTCTGAAGATACTTTCTCACAGTCAAAATTATCTAGGTTATGCCTTTTATGCGGGAAAGATTCCTTGTCGACTAACCATTAACTGCAGATGCGGGGGAACTTCGTTCAAGGCAAAACAATCAAGAAAAGGGGAACATAAGCTACTCTGCGTTAAGTAAGTTGTTTTTTACTCTTTTTTTAAATTTTTTTTTTTTGCTGTATTGTTCTTGATATTGTAAATTTCGATCCATCTCGCCATCTGAGTCCGCCGCTAACCAGGTCACAGGTGTAACTCAATATTGTGAAAAGGAAACAAACGCGATAACTTGCATTGCAAATCATTTCCATTTTGTCCAGCCTGTGTCTTTCAACATAAGCCAACTAACGGTTCATATTTCTTTTTTTTATTTATACCAGCTCCTTTTTGCTCTTTTTTTTCGCGTCGCTATCATTTGATTCGCTCACGAGGAGTTCGGGGATTTGGGAGGGGTGTTTTTTTCTCTTTCTTATATTTTGTTTTTCTCTTGACCCTTCTCTGGGGCGAAACAGGGTCCGGGGAAAATAAGTCGTGTTGTCGTGCATGATGCGTGAGGGGAGATGAAGATGATTTGGTCCAAGACCCTGAGCGCTTGGGATCACACACCTGCGGAATTACATACATATCACGTTTTTGTTTTCCTTTGTGCTGTGTTTTCAGACCACTTAGAGTCTTTCGGATGATATTTAGCGTAACCGGGTTTGGGCTAGGGGTTTATCTGAAGTGCTTTTTGCTTCTTGGATTTTACTTTTTGTGGTCTTTTCCAGCCTTTTCCCTCTTGCTTTCTCAGCTGGTTGCGGGACCCGGCGGGTATCTTGCAAGGAGGTGGTGGGGAAGTGCGGGTAGATGGATGGATGTAGTGGACTTTGGTGTGTAACTCAAAGCTAGAAGCCTCATCTATGATGAATCATCTTTTGAGAGCCTCGTTAAATCTATGCTAGGACTAGCAGCTGTTAAAGGCTGGGGAAATTTGTTGTAAATTACTAATAGTTTTACTAGGATACCAATGTGGTTCTGTTTTGTGTCTATGTACCTACATACTTGTGCTCTAGCATAAGTAACTGAAAACAAGGGCAAGATTTTGGCCAGCCAAATTCTGAAGTGCTGCTGCGGGGCGGATTAGAAAACGTTGCCACCAAAAGGCATTTTCAGGTACTTATTCTGGAGCACGAGTACATGTCTGGATGGGACACGGAGGTACGTTGAAGGTTGGGTATGGTTCCCGCTCAGCGCTAGCGGAGGGGATCACGAATTACAGCTTTCATCGTGGGGCTTTGTTTTCTCTTACCTAAGCTGAAGAACCTAGAGGCACGGTACAAAATATCACCAGTTGATTTAATGGCACTTTCTCCCGTTCGTCTTGTATGATATCAAGCATTAGGGTTGATACTGAGGGCATGATCCCATGCATTGTAGCTCCGGTTCTAAGCTTTAGAGCATCTCTTCTTGACTTATGATGAGCTAAGAGAGGTTAGGTTCTTCGTTCTTCGTTCTTCGTTCTCTTTTTCGTAATTCTGAATCACGTTCTCCCCTGGACGATTGGCGGAGGTAATGGGGGGAAGCAGATGACTAAAAGTTACATGTACATGTATTTATAGCTTCATTAGCTACAAACTCGGCATATGTCTTTCGCGATACACATTTGCGGAAACCCTGAGGGTTAACGAGCATGATCACGGATTAAAGTTAGTGCCCACTTTTTCTCTTATGCCAAAGTTGTAAATACATGTCACGTGGGTCCTCTATACGGATGTACTTACAAAAATCATGAACTTAGAAGAGACAGTAACTCAGATTAGTAATTTATAATTTATTTGCACACCTGTCACTTTCTTTCAGGGAGCTACATATAAGTATCATATGATTCATAGACTCAGCGGTAGTGAAACTTATGGTATTTGCTTTTTCTCAAGTGTCGTTCGTCGTTTTCATTTAACTTCTCTTACTATAAAAGCACATGTATATATGTAGTTTCCTAAGCTTAAAAATATCCGGGAAGGTGTATTTGGAGAGAGAAGGAAAGAGAAATGATCGCAAACTACACAGTTTTTATTACTCCACTCCGTAGTTTATGGCAAACTAGGTAGGGTATAAATCACACGATCCATATAATTTGTTTTTGCGTTTCAAGCACTACCAGTTATCTTCCCCTTTGTACGCCGTGAACTTATATACTGTACACTATTAGGGTAGACACCACGAACAGGAATGAGAGAAGTGATATTACATTAACAGGCCCATCGTGGAAGAGGAGTAACAAACAAAAAAATCAAGCCAAATAAAGACTGCCAGCAGGTCAAAAAGTTGTTTCAGCCCCTATCTCGCTGCTGCTGCTGGGGTTTCGGACGCTGGTGCATCTGGTGCGTGTTGTTCGGGTAGCCAGAATGTCTAGATATACGTCAGCAGCCAATTCTCAAACGGGTCTCGTTTTGCGAAGGTTTAGTTTTTATACCGCGAACTAGCGGGAGCCGAAGCGAGATGGGGTTAGGAGAAAATGAAGCCATACCACATCCTTATGCGCTGTTACGAACAGATTCATCTTCGGATTAAACGCCACCACGCTTGCCATACTTTTGCTCATCTCCGCTAATTCCGCAAATGGCTTCAATGTCCTCTTCTCGTCTGGGGGAATCCACGTATCCCATAGCACAACCCCCCTATCACCCTGGCCTCCAACTATATATCTCGCATCCGGTGTAAAGCACACATCCCCACTCGTCTCAACCTTCTTCGGGTTCGTGGGCCCATTTGGCCTTTTTGTTCTATATAGAAACTGAGATGTATTCTCGGCGAATGAATCAATGACATAGTGGGCGTGTCCTCGTGTGCCTACTAACATGTGCTTCCCATCGTTCGAAAACTCAAGCTTACTCCACACTGGCATCTGCGGGGGATATGAGAATGTACTTAGGAAGGGGTCATCGGTGAGGGTGAAAGTTGTGAAGGGCTGCTTGTCATAGTTGCGTAGGTCGTACAGGAGGATTGCAGAGGAGGTATGGGATGCAACGGCGAAGATGATGCCAGAGGGGTCAAAGGCAGCGAGAGAAGGTGAAGTGATATTGAGGAGGCCAGAGCAGTTGGTGGAACGTAGGTCCCAGACGCGGACAGTGTCGTCGAGACTGCAGGAAATGAATTGATCATCAACGGGGGAGACCTCAAGGGAAGTTACCAAGCGTTTATGGCCTTTGAAGTAGCGGATGAAAGTGTTGTCGTGGAGGGAAAGGTAGCGGATAGTATCTGTTTATCGCAAAACGAGGTTCTGGGATCAGTTGACTATAGTTATATTTCAGTAGGGGAATTGGCTAACTGGGGCAGGTGCTGGAAGGGGAGAAGAGGAGAAAGAAGATATATGTACCATTCTCTTTGGTAGATGCATAGATAACGTTTGATTGTGTATGTGTGAAGCGAGCAAGGTGGCACCCGTATTTCTTGCTGTGGAGAGTTTTATTGTGTTTGCCGAGCTTGCAGTCATAGAGTTGCAGGGTTTCATCATCACCAGCGGCGATGCAGAATTCTCCCGTATCATCAAAGTCCAGAGAAGTTACTTCGGTACCTTTGGCAAAGTTGGAGAAGGCCTTCGAGGGTCGGAAACGGTGAATTGTTTCCTGAAGCTTGACGAGTTCGGGATGGCGAGAAGTGGTGGTAGCCATCTTCAGCGTTTTCTTGATTAACTCTTCTGTCTCTGCTTCTCTCTCCGCCTCCGCCTCCGCCTCTCTCTCGCTTCGTTTACCGGAAACCTGAAGCTACTGACCAGACCACAATTCTAAGGGGCCACTCCACGTCTTGAATTCTGGGGGGGTGGAGGAGAGAGGAGGAGAGGGTTTGCTATGTTCCTGGAGGCTCTGCGGTGGTGAATCGCTTTCCACGTTCACACTGGAAGAAGGGAGTTGCGGCCGTGAACCCTAACCCGAGGACAGAACTTGATGCTTGGCATAACCATATGCAGCTTACCTGCTGTTTGACTACTCTACAAGGGTTGGAATATCCGGAAGCAATCCCAGGATTTACGGGATGTTTGAATTAATTAGAGTTACACTACTGATGGACAATTTTGAGGCTTACAATGCAGAGATTTTCGGAGGATCTGATACAAGGCTATGCAGGTAGAGTTGAGCAGAGATGAGGTGCCAACGTTAAATGTAGTTAAATAATTTAACAGCGAACTAAAACCTTCCATTAGATATCATTGAAGCCGTTATAAGACGGTACGGTACTAAATCTATGCAGAGCACAGTCAGTATGTCATACTCAGGTTCGGCACAAGTAATACCCGCGGATTCCGTGCAAACAGTTGATGTGAATCCCAACTACGATTGGATTGTACAAGCAGCATCAATTGTGCACTTCTCTATACCGTGTGTAATTCTGGACTGGCTATCAATACGATCCAGCCTATGGTCTCTTACTCCTAATCCCACTTTCTGCTTTACTGCATAAATACGTGTAGAGCTCGCCTTTTATCTCCATCAGAAAGTTAAGCTGTGTTGATATCAACCAAGACAATCCCAGCTACCCGGCTGCATTTGGCATTGTACGACCCCCGAGCAGCGCTGATCCTTTTCTCTTTCTCCACCTCTCACATACACCCTCTCTTAACGATAGTAGAGGGATGTCCACAACTCTCGGCGGCTTTGTAGCCGGTGGAATTGCAGCGTGCGGCGCCGTAACTGTGACTCATGGCTTTGAAACCGTGAAGACAAGGTTTTTCTTCCTCTCCTACCATTTTAGCTGAAGACGTGCTCTTATGCGGAAAGTATACAGGCTGCAATTGCAGGGCGAGCTTTCGGCGAAGGCGCAAACGAAGCGGGTTTATACCGGTGTGTTCCAGGGCGTAAGCGTTATTCTGAAGAATGAGGGGTTGAGGGGATTGATGGCAGGTTTGGGTGCAGCAGTATGCCCCCACCCCACTCTACGTCTCCGATACCCCCATCGTGGGGCGCAATCTCAGTTCAGTCAGGAATAAATATGGGAAATACTCAATCGCAAGCAAGGTATGCTAATAATGAGCTTACGGGCAGTACTGCTACCAAACTATGCTCAACGGTTGCCGTCTCGGCTTCTATGAACCCATCCGCACCACAGTGACAAATCTTGTCCATGGTGATTCGCGCCAATCCCTCCTCATCAACGTCTTCTCAGGTGCTTCGTCAGGTGTTCTAGGGGCAGCCATCGGCTCCCCTTTCTTCCTTGTTAAAACCCGCCTCCAATCCTACTCGCCCTTCCTCCCCGTCGGCACGCAGCATAGATATAAAAACGCCATCGACGGGTTTCGACAAATCTATAAGGGCGAAGGCGTGAAGGGCTTGTATAGAGGCGTAGGGGCGGCAATGGTGCGTACTGGCTTTGGTAGCTCTGTGCAGCTGCCGACGTACTTTTTTGCCAAGAGACGGATTGAGAAATATACGGGAGTAAAAGATGGTGTTGGTTTGCATTTGGCGAGTAGTGCAGTGAGCGGGTTTGTGGTGTGCTGTGTTATGCATCCACCTGGTACGTTTACTCCGTTCTGAGTGATTTTTGGAGTCGCGCGAGAGGAAATTGCTGCTAACGCTTATGGAGAACAGACACCGTTATGTCTCGTATGTATAATCAATCGGGTAACCTTTATTCGGGTATATTTGACTGCCTGAGAAAAACTATCAAAACCGAAGGTTTGTTGGCTATCTATAAAGGATACTTCGCGCATTTAGCTCGGATATTACCGCACACTGTAAGTCTCCCTCCTAGATAAAATATTGACTTTGCTCCCACTGGAGTCCAGTTCAACGCTCAAGGGATTTCCAAGACTGACAAGGAGCGATAGATATTGACCCTCACCCTTGCCGAGCAAACGAATAAATGGGTACGGAGTATTGAGCAGAAACTATTTTTGGACTAGAAGACGTGTTTTAGAAAATAAAGTGGGTTTGAGATTGTCGTATAAAATCAGGCAAGAAGATATTGCGGTGAATACGAGAGCTGACTGTTTGTTTGTTTTGCATGTAGGGGTCATACAGGAGTGCTCAAGTTAAAAAGCGGCGACATTCTTTATACTTGATTTCATATTTGCTTTAGAATTAGAAAGGATAGTCCTATATCTTGGGGGTGTTGATAGTCCTTTGCTGTGTATTTTTAGATTTCTATTTGGGGTCAAGGAAATTAGACGTAGGCACAGCAGGAATATTGCTTTATGTTGGGTTGGAATAGAGTTAAGAGCAAAGTCTAAACCAGGAAACCGTACATAACGCTAATTTTAATATTTCCATCCATAAGTTGCTCTTAGGCGCCCCTTCAAATGCCCCTCCGCTGTCAAAACGTCTCCAACTGGAACATTTGCCCCCCTCCCCCCCCTGCTTCCCACAACCTCACTAGGAATTGGCGTTAAGAGCGTCTCATTAACCGGGTGGCAGAAATATACGATACTATATCTATCCTGTGGACTTTCGTCCGGGCCTTTTGGCTTGGGAAATACAACACGGTGAATCGTAGATCGGAGTAGCCCAGCTGTCCAGTACGAGAGGAGGTCACCGATATTAATTAAGATTGCGCCCGGCAGGACAGGCACAGCGTGCCAGGTTTTTGTGAGAGGGTGGTGAATTTCTAGGCCGGGTTCAGAAGGGCGTTGGAACAGGAGAGTTATACTGCGAAGTGTGCCCAAGTTAGCTTTGGGGGGGTGAGGATGAAAGGAGAGGATTGGAAAATATACCTCCCATAGTCACTATGAGCTCCAGCTCGTATGTCGAGGGTCGGTGAGTAATCAGCAGCAGCTAGAGCCGGATAGTGGAGAAGTCTGAGGATGGTGCCGGAGGGACCCGAGTGACGGGGTGTGAACCATTCTGCACCACCTTCTGCGGAGTCAACCTGGAGAAATTTCAGCTTAGCAAGCTAGCCATAGCTGTATGTACGGCCGGATGATTACGTTTAGAGCAATGGCGAATAGTCGGAGAAGTTTTAGGCATAATTTGTGACATAGGTCTTGAAACTCGCATAATTCTACTTCGTGGTCGATGAGAGAAGTAGGCAGGGGCTGTTGAGCTTTACCATCTTTAAACTCGCCGAAGTTGAAAGCTCTATACACATCACCCATTTAGTAACTACTTACCCGTATCTTAATATGTGATAATTTACTCTTTAAAGTCTGGCCGGCGTTGATTCTTCGGATCCAGTGTCTCTGACTGCATTGATGCCCATCCCTTGTTATCTGTTGATATCGCACACTTTTCTTTCTCCTCTCTTGGTGACGAAAAGAACTTCTTGGACTAGAAACTTGTAGGCTCAGGGGAGGGATATGGCATGTGTTAGCTGTAACTTCATACCAAGTTAAAGTAGGTAGCTGAGTAGGTCTATGGATGGTGGCGCACCAACTCCCACATCCGGTCCACTTTTGAGGCGGGCATATCGCTGTCTTGGAGGGTTATGTAGACAAAACCCAGAGTTTGGGCAGCTTCGAGGAGGCTGGAGGCGCATTGGGATGTGTCTTCCAAGGGAATTACAGATACTGGGAGCGACATCTTAGGAGCTTTTGGGGGGAGAGGAATTGGAAGCAAGGGTGAGATAAGAGGTATTGATACAGGTGGTTGTGGTCATGCCATTGATACGAATGTATTGCTTGGCACGAAGCTTGAGAAGCAACTAAACACAGCGACTTCCTCGATCACAGCTGTTTCAGCAGCCCTGATGTTTTGGAGTTAAGCTGTGCGACTTTGTGTAATACATGTAGCTAGAACATCTAGGCTCGTTAGGTGTGTGTATATACATGTATACACACAATATTGTTGCGAGACCATACATATATATTACATGTATGTACTAAAGTGCGCCGTGTGTGTCACAGTAGGGTGCTCTAAAGTACCTGCTTCGAAGTAAATTTAGTTCTGGGTGCTTTCAGAATAAAGATTAGAAAATAATAATCTCAGTCTTCGTCCCATAATCACCATCACCATCATCACCGTCATTTGCAACCCTCAGCTGCAATAGGTTCATCGGACTGCCCCGCAAAACAGGGGTCCAACCCTCCTCAGCCTTGGCACCCGTGCCTGCGCAACAAACAACCAGAAACTCACAATCACCGCCCAAATCCTAGTCACCACAGCCTAGCCTTTCAAAGTGTAATTGACACACCTTTTCTCTCACCCGTTCCCTCTAAGAAGCCTCTGCCTGCAGTGTTTCTTGCTCTGTTCTCTGTCCATACTTTCTTTATATTCTATTGTTCGCCATTTGAACCGCGATACCACCACTCTTCTTTACTCTAATTTCGCTACCATAGCCCCATATCACAGCTGTACTTTCTAACCTGTCCAGCCAACCACAAAAATGACTAGTATGTGCTCCAGCCCAATATTTTCTTAAACTTATTTTTTTGTGCTAAGGATGAAAAAAAAATCACTAGTTAGGAGCTTTGACGCCTGGACGACGTCCACTCAGGGCAAGTCCCAGACATTGCCCCTCTCGGCATTGAAGGATTCCGTCGTGGGTATCGAAGCCGACCACTATCTCCAGAAGCTCCTCACAACTGCGCCCTCGAAAGAGCCATTGGTCACAGCTCTGGGAGGCTTCCCATTCAGTTTGAAGAACACCGTTGAGGCTGATATTGATGATCTGCGCAAGGCGGGAATCAAACCAGTATTTGTGTTCAGAGGGTTGAAAATTGTGCGTAATGAGAAACCATTCAGCATTGCCGATGAGAGCCCAGCGAGTAGAGCTCGGGCTTGGGAGCTCTATGATCAGGGACTGGCAAACGAGGCCGTGGAGGCCTTCGGTGCTGCAGGTTAGTTCATGTGAAGCCTTGGGGAAAGTGCAAGAATTTAGGAAAGCGTGTTGGCTGACACGTTGCGCTTGAGCATAGGAACTCTGGAACCATGGGAAATCTATCGCTATTTCATGAAGATTCTCCGCGAGAATGATGTTGACTTTCAGGTTGCGCCTTATATGGCATGGCCTCAGGTACATTTTACTCCAAGCGCTATATTTACTCTTCTAAAAAAACACACACACACAGCTAGTATACCTCGAGAAAAAAGGCTTCGTTGATGCAATCTGCGGCAACTCAGAACTTTTTCTTTTTGACGTTGAAAAGGTGATTACCCACCTCAACGTCACTCCCGGTGGTTTCTTTACCTGGGTCAACAAACCTCAAATACTCAGCGAACTCTCTCTCTCGAACGAAATGTTTATAGATGCTTGCATGCTCTCTGGCTCTGAAATCTGCCGTCCCTTCCCACCCGTTGAGGGTCCTGCAACTTCCACAGTACATGCCTTCCTCAGCTCTGTGGAGCTAATAAAGCAGGTGCGTAACGTCTCCGGCGTATTTCACACTCACCCGGAACTGGAGCGCTCAGGATACGTGAGCAAGTACCGGAAAGCGCGCGCTGCCGTAACACATCATGTAATCTTCACGGACGAAGGGAAAGCGGAGCCACTCCACCGCGAGAACGCTCCGGGCGATGTTCATGAGTTTATTGGGCAGCGATTACCAGAGGAACTGTATTTCTATCTTTCGAAGGGTATGATTGGACCACAGGTCCTAGATATGCTAGCGGCGGGTGAGCTCGTGGTAGCCGCCCCCTTTGATAATGGAGATGCAGAGGAGTATAGGAAATTTTTGGACGCGTTGAATTCGCTGAGATTGCAGGCTCTGAGCTTGCTTGCGCAGCCGCTGAACTTTTGGTGGCTTAGCAAAGAGGTATACGTGTACTACTGGTTTGATAAAAAGAACCAGAAGAAATTGATGCATAGAGATTTGGTTCCTACGCCATACGAATTGACAAAGAAGTGGAACGTGAAGGAGAAAACCCTGAAACCAGAACTTGAGAAAAGCAATGTGAGTTATTTTCATTTCGCTCATTTGTCATTACTTATCTGTATATTTTTATCTTTACGGTCCTGATCAAATCAGAAACCCCTCGGTCTCTCCTTCGCTCTCACCTCCTTGGCAAACGCCACCTTTGCTAAACAGACAATAGTCTCTAAAGATGACGTTAAAGTAAGTAGCCTTTTCCTCCGAATATCTACCTTATTGTTAACTTGTCTTACAGCTCCTAAAAACTCGCGATGAGATAATGGTCAACACATATTTCCGCATGCTCCAGCTGCGCGACTTCATTGACGGCACTACGCACATGCTGACGCCTCGGGGTCGCGGGCTCCAAGCTGCTATGGCGGCGCTTGATATGCCCGAATTGGATGAAAGCATCTACCTTGGTATGGAGCTGTTGGGGTTGAAGGTACTCAATGAAAATAATTTCGCGACTGCGCTGTCGGGTGCGCCGTCAAGAGGTACAGGTGATTTTCCTGTTGCATCCTTCCCCCTCCTTTTTTTTTACATTTGCCTGGCTACCGGGAAGGACTCACTGACTTGAATAGACGAGGATAAAACACATATCTTATTGATTTCCCGTGTTGCTAGCATTGTCCCAATAATTCACAAACCCATCGGCTATACTGGACCTTTGAGCAGGAATCTTCTCTCGTTCAATTCCTTTATCCGCACACTCACTCGAAGTTTACGAAACGTGGCTGAGATGGTTCTTGTCAACTTACTGATGAACGGCGACGCGGATCGAGACGATCGGACAGATTGGACTGAGATGGGACTGGGTCTACCGTTTATCGAAGAGGTGTCGGCAGGATTAGGGATCGCGGTAAAAACATACCTGGATGAATTGAGCAACGAAGCGGAACCGACGAGCGAAGAGGCGAAAATTAGGCAAAAAGAAAAATTACCAAGAATGTTTGCGCAGGCAGTAGATATTGTTAAAGACGTTGCATTAGCATTTAAGGTCTGGGATGCGGTAAGTTGGTCCTAAGAAGTATTTAGTGTGAGGTTTAATTAACGATGCCTGGGTGGTATTTTTTAGATGGTTGTTGGAGTGAAAGTTCTTCAGAAGGAAGGATTGCTGGTGAGTGAGGCGAAGGCGTTTTTAGCTGCTGATCAGTGGTTGGCCGCAAGGAGGTGATTTCGTAACCTTTTTTGGGGAGGTGGGGATATACCAAACATTTTAGGTTTCTGTGACGGAAAAACGATTCGATTCTCTTGGGTTTTTGCTGGGGGGCGGGAGTTGGGGGGTTTTTTTGAAAAAAGCTTATGGTTATGAGCGATTCTTGGGGGACCTTTGACGAGGACTTTGGGCTAGGAAAGTGGTATTTAAGAATCCAACTAGATGAAATGAAGCTTTTCTGAGAGATAAATAAAAGGACGAGACACCTGTCCATTGTCTACAATATTCATAAATTGCTCGAGTGATTGGCTGTGAACATAATCCATCTCACACTCGGAGAAATGACCAAAGCTCAAAACCAGTAGTCCACAAGTGAACACGAAAGAGGCCGTAGAGAAAACTGGGCGGTTTGATGGACAGCTAATACACAGTCGAGTGGCTCGGGCTGGGTAGTAGGGGAGCAGAGTGGGAGGGCCGGAGTGGAGCAAATAGCGATACGTGGCTTGAAGAGCTCGATATAGAGTACTACGGGTGTGGTGGCAAGTCTGATGACAGGTGGCAGTGCAAGCAGGAGCTGTTAGTCTTTCTTCCTACTTCACAACTCTTCGAGAGACCTAGTGAAAATGGTAAGAGATGGTGAATGCTATGCATTAAACATTGAGTAAATTTAGTTAGTAATTCAAGTGAGTTTGAGTCCCCCAAGAAAAGAGCTGCACTGCCACCCGTCATCAGACTTTCCCAACACCCGTAGTACTCGTGTACCAGGGTATGAACCTGAAAACATGGGGTGTGTGGCTTTGTATGCGACGGAGTGGTGCACGGATATTTTGCCATACAAATTCACCACCCATGTTTTCAGGTTCATACCCTGGTACACGAGTACTAAGCTCGCAACGTTTCTTTATAGTGGCTTAGTCACTGCTCCACAAATAAACGACGCCTCCACTCTCCCCGCCGCTCCCACAAAAACCCCACCAGCCACAGCAACAGCCATCTGGCATCTTCACACATCACCCTTTCCTTCCAGACTGACGATCTCTCCAAGGTGTCCTTACAACTAGACGATAACCTCCCATTCCCCCCCAACCCCACTTCGCCCCTCAATCGTCTCTGCTAGGCTCCCTCTCCGTCCCTCTCCCCTATATAATTATCTCCGCATCCTTCCACATACCCCGCCTTCTCTTTCTTTCTTGCTACATTCATCTCCGCAGCTTCAAATTAATCGAGTAGCTAATATGGCATCACCTCCCCCGAACCAAGGTCCCTACAGCGACCCTAACGCATATCAATACGGCCAACCCCAACAACCCTATGCCCAGCAACAACAGCAACCGTACTCCCAACCTGGACAGCCTGGATACGCACCACAGGGCTACCCTCCAGCTGGAACTCCAACTCCACCGATCCAAGGTCCTCCCTCTGCTGGTCCCACGGCTGCCCATGGTGGCAGGACGAGAAGACGCGGATATGCTGAAGAGCAGTACGAGTTCGGCGCTGGAGCTAATGCAGCTGGGACTCCTACCTCCCAGGGTGGAATCCCAGGTGCTGGCATGGGGGGATATCCGGGACCACAGCAGGAACAGCAAGCCCAATTCATATCGCCCATGGGCGGAGCTTCTCCAGCTATGGGGACACATCAATCAGGATATGGCGTGGCACAGGGCATGTCTGGTGTAGGTGCGGGTAATATCCAAGCCGGTGGTTATGAACCACCTGGAGGCGTTGGAGCTCAGGCGGGAATGGCAGGGGTTACGCAGCAGTTGGGGCAGATGGGGTTGGGGCAGCAGGGTGGTATTCAGAAAACTCAGGCGCTCAATCATCTTTACTCGGTGGATCTGATGCAACAGCCATTTAATGTGGCAGAATTGGAGTTCCCGCCGCCGGAGATCGTATTGCCGCCCAATGTATGACTTAACTCCTTGCTTTAACTTTATTCCATGCTAATATGATTTAGGCGTCTTTGACACCTTCGCCAAATGCTAATTGCCCGCCACAATACATGCGCTCCACGTTAAACGCTGTTCCTACTACCCACGGGTTGCTCAAGAAGTCGAAGCTTCCTTTTGCACTCATAATTCAGCCTTATACTTCACTTCACGATGCTGAGGATCCTATCCCGCTTGTTTCAGACACTGTTATTTCTCGCTGTCGCCGCTGTCGGTCCTACATCAACCCTTATGCAACTTTCCTGGATCACGGGCACCGCTGGCGCTGTAACATGTGTAACCTCACCAACGATGTCCCGCAAGCTTTCGACTGGGATCAGGCGGCACAAAAGAACCTCGACCGATGGCAGCGTCCGGAACTTAACTACAGTGTTGTGGAGTTCATTGCTCCGCAGGAATACATGGTCCGCCCTCCACAACCTTTGGTCTATTTGTTCCTCCTCGATGTTAGCTACAATGCTGTACAATGTGGTCTTCTGGCGACTGCCGCCAGAACAATTCTCGAGAGCCTTGACAGGATTCCGAATGCAGACAAGCGTACAAGGTTAGGTTTCATTGCGGTGGATAGCTCGTTGCATTATTTCTCTGTCCCAAGGGATAGCACTGAGCCCAGTATGCTTGTCGTGTCGGACTTAGAAGAACCGTTTTTGCCAATTCCTGGTGACCTGTTAGTACCTTTGGCAGATTGTAGGGAGGGCGTTGAGAGCCTGTTGGGCAAACTGCAGGACATGTTCGTGAATACTCAGAACGGCACAAGCGCCATGGGAAGTGCTTTACAAGCAGGCCACAAATTGATCTCATCGATCGGTGGTAAAATCATTGTCTTGACAGCATCTCTGCCAAATCTAGGTGCTGGGAAGCTTGAAAATAGGGAAGATAAGAAACTCCTCGGAACAAGCAAGGAGAGTCAATTGTTGCAGACCGGTAATAGCTTTTACAAATCCTTTGCTGTGGAATGTTCTAAGAACCAAGTTTCGGTCGATATGTTCCTCTTCTCGAACAACTACCAGGATGTAGCTTCCCTCAGCAATTTGCCCAGATACACCGGTGGGCAAACCTGGTTCTATCCTGGATGGAATGCATCTAGAAGCGAGGATGCCATCAAGTTTGCAAGGGAATTTTCGGACCATCTTTCTGCGGAGATTGCACTCGAGGCCGTTATGAGAGTTAGGGCAACCACGGGATTGCGCATGCAAACCTTCTACGGAAATTTTTTCAACCGCTCCTCGGATCTTTGCGCATTTCCGGCTTTCCCCCGTGATCAGGGCTATGTGGTTGAAGTTGCTATCGACGAGACACTAGGCAAGCAGTTTGTCTGTATGCAAACCGCTGTGTTGCATACTACATGTAATGGTGAGCGCAGGATCCGAGTCATGACCTTAGCCCTGCCTACAACGCAGAACCTGGCAGATGTCTATGCATCGGCCGATCAGGTCGCAATAACGACTTACTTCAGTCACAAGGCTGTGGAGAAGGCGTTAAGCGGTGGGTTGGAGCAGGCGAGGGAGGCGCTGCAGGCGAAGTTGACGGAGTTGTTGATTACGTTCAAGAAAGAACTTACGGCTAGTCACGTTGGGGCTGCGACGCCACTATCGTTTTCAGCAAATCTGAGAGGGCTTGTAGTCTTATTTTTAGGGTTAATGAAGCATGTAAGCGTTCACATTATATATTTCTTTTTGACTCAAGGATTTACCGATTCACCGTACTGATCTTATTATTTTTTGTCTAGGTTGGACTTCGAAAATCCGCGCAGATCCCTTCAGATCTTCGTTCAGCCGCGCTATGCCTTCTTTCCACCCTCCCCGCACCACTCCTAATGCAATATATTCACCCGAAATTCTACTCCCTTCACGACATGCCCGATAACTGTGGTCTCCCCGACTCAACCACCGGTGAAATTGTCCTTCCACCCGCAATGAACCTCTCCTCCGAGCGCCTCGCCCCTTATGGCTGTTACTTAATCGACGACACTCAGGTTCAATTCCTTTGGGTTGGGGCACAGGCCGTGCCGCAATTGATCCAAGACGTATTCGGCCTCCCTGGGGTCGAGCATGTCAAAGTGGGCAAAGCATCACTCCCGATTTTGGAGGGATCTGGGTCAGAGTTCAATGAACGCGTCAGAAGCGTCATCGATAAGAGCAGAGATCACAGCAAATCAAAGCATGTCGGTTCTATCACGGTGCCGCATCTATACGTTGTGAGGGGTGACGGAGAGCCTGCGCTGAGGTTGTGGGCACAGACTATGTTGATAGAGGACAGAGCGGACCAAAGCGTTAGTCTGGGGCAGTTCTTAGCGCTACTAAGAGAGAAGGTATGATTTTCCCCTATCCTAGCAACCTGTCCCTGTTATTTTTTGTGTTAATTTTTCTGCTGCTGATGCGATGAGGTCTCAGGTCAATAATTCGTAGCGAGGGAGAATATCAATGGGGTAAACAATATCTTAGATGAAACGATATGAATATTGAAGAAATGATTTGTGATTTTTGCATTGTCTCTTTTTTATTATGGGGGAAGGGGTTGCTACGGATACACAAAAAAAGTGCTTGGGAGTGGTAGCGTTTGTGGTATGTGGTGATGTTTAGTGGGTGGTAGTTATTCTTATTTCGCTCGTGTGATTTGTGAGTATAATATTTGGAAGAAAATAACAGCGATGATCAATTAAATATGTAGACATCGAGTGAACGAGTGAGTGGGCGAGTGGTATATGTAGGATATACCGTATAATCTCGAAAATAACGAAATGGCTCAGGCTAAGACAACAGGAGGATATCACGTCCTCATTGGTCAGACAGGTCTTGAGCCGCTAGCTCAGCCAGCATAGAGATCCATTCTGTTCCCTCAGCCAGCAGTTATACAGTACTTCCATGTTGTCTCAGTCCGGGCCATTTCGTTAATTTCGAGATTATAAGGTAGATGCAGTCATTGGCAATCTTCCTGACCGGTTTATTGTTGCCGCAGCCACCGCCACCGCCACCGCCCCGCTAAAGCCACACAGCTGTAGGATCACACCCCACCTCGATATTTTTTTGGGAGTTGTTAGTAAGGGTACAGCACCTGCAGGCATCAACTCTCCTCGAGCCGCATCATCCCCTCCTCTCTTTCTCCTTCTCTCCCCGCTCTGCATCGAATCTCAATCTCTCACGGCTTTAACGACCTTTGTATTGGGAACGCCATCTTAAGCTGCCCCTCTCCAACGCTCCTTCAGCATGGCTGGACAAATGCAGATCGATATGAGCAATGCTCAGATGGTACGGGATGAGAATGGACGACCGTTCATCATTGTTCGAGAGTGAGTACTTGAATGGGGGCTTTCCAGGATCTCGGAGAAAAAATCGGGAAGTTAATGATGATTCTTTCTATGATAGCCAGGGAAAGAAGAAACGACAGCACGGGACAGAAGCTGTCAAATCTCACATCCTGGCCGCAAAGACTGTAGCAAATATTGTCAAGTCTTCTCTGGTACGTTCAGGGTAGGGGGCTTAAAGATGGTGACAGAATTAGAGTTTTTGTTGGATGATTGATTAAAACGTGTTTGTTTCTAGGGACCACGAGGGCTTGATAAAATCTTAATATCTCCAGATGGCGACATTACGGTCACTAATGACGGTGCTACTATTCTAAGCCAGGTGTGTCACCTAGCTACTACTATTTCTTTCCGAGTACTAATGATAACGGGTTGTGCCCGCTACAGATGGAAATTGAAAACCACGTAGCCAAGCTTCTCGTCGAGCTGTCAAAATCACAGGACGATGAGATTGGAGATGGAACCACCGGCGTTGTCGTCCTTGCAGGAGCTCTCCTAGAAGCTGCATCCGACTTGATCGACAAGGGTATTCACCCAATAAGAATCGCTGATGGGTTTGACCAAGCCTGCGATGTTGCTGTGGCCCATCTTGACAAGATTTCGGATGTGGTGGAATTTTCAAAGGACAGCATGGACAATCTTCTCCGAGCTGCGAAGACCTCCCTGGGCTCCAAGATTGTTTCTAAGGCGCATGATCAATTTACCAAGATTGCGGTTGATGCTGTTCTGAGTGTTGCGGATTTAGAACGTAAGGATGTCGATTTTGAGCTCATCAAGGTTGATGGGAAGGTTGGTGGGTCCCTTGAGGACTCGATGTTGGTCAAGGGTGTCATTATCGATAAGGATATGTCGCATCCGCAAATGCCGCGGATTATCCACGATGCTAAACTGGCCATATTAACCTGTGCGTTCGAGCCCCCTAAGCCTAAAACCAAGCATAAGCTCGATATCACCTCCGTCGATGAGTTCAAGCGTCTCCAGGTGTACGAGAAAAATAAGTTTGAGGAGATGATCAAACAAATCAAGGATACAGGGGCGAATCTGGTCATTTGCCAATGGGGTTTTGATGATGAGGCGAATCATTTGCTACTTCAGAATAAGTTGCCTGCTGTGAGATGGGTTGGTGGTCCGGAAATTGAGTTGATCGCCATCGCGACAAACGCGCGGATTGTCCCTAGATTTGAGGATCTGACACCGGAGAAGCTGGGGAAAGCTGGGCTGGTTAGGGAGCTGTCGTTTGGGACAACTAGGGACCGAATGTTGGTCATCGAAGAGTGCGCTAATACGCGGGCTGTTACTGTGTTTGTTCGGGGAAGCAATAAGATGGTGAGCAGCCCAACTTGGGAAACTATCCTGGTTTACTGTATTAACGGCTATTTAGATTATCGATGAGGCCAAGCGTGCGCTCCACGATGCTCTTTGCGTTGTCCGGAATCTGGTTCGCGATAACCGGATTGTCTACGGTGGGGGTGCTGCAGAAATTTCTTGCTCGCTGGCGGTTGCTGAAGAGGCAGACAAGGTATGGAAGACGCTTCTTATCTGACACGCCTTTACAAGAATTCTAAATTTGCATCTCTCATAGACTCCCGGATTGGAACAATACGCCATTCGCGCATTCGCACAAGCTCTTGATGCCATCCCCATGGCGCTCGCAGAGAACTCCGGTCTGTCGCCCATCGAAACACTAGCATCCATCAAGTCTCGTCAAGCGCGCGAGAACAACTCCAGACTCGGAGTAGACTGCATGCAGAGCGGAAGCAATGATATGAGGGAAAACTTTGTCATCGATCCATTGATTGGGAAACGCCAGCAGCTCCTACTGGCTACACAACTTTGTAGGATGGTACTGAAGGTAAACAACGTCATCATTTCGGGCAGCGGTGAGGATGAGTTCTAGAGTGGGTTCGTGGCTTTTTTTGCATGGAATGAGTAGCGAAAAATAACGACTCAAGATAGTGGAGGGTCGAGGGAAATATTTGTTCATGAAGATAGCTAGCTAAAATAGCAAAAAAGAATATACTATAGACCGATTCCCCAGACTAGGGACTGTTTACTGTGTATAGTTCACTGTTTATTTGAGATGAGATTAAACTTAGCTATCTCGATATCGAGTTTCTTTCGTCATTTTACCCTCGAGGATGTTCATAATATCTTTTTGTACTGAGTACATATGACAACTACTTGCTCGAGAATGTTTGGTTTCTTAATATGATTGTTACAAACGTCAGAGAAACAAAAGATTTGCTTATAACTAAGCAGAGACTCATATCTATAGGAACTATTTGTCACGATCTAGGTTTAATCGAATCACGTTTTATCACTCGTAATGTATAACATTAACAGAACATTCACAGGAGAGATATTACATATGCAATCTAGTAATCAATACGCTTTGACATAGAGCAATGAGTACGGTTCATCCTGTTCGTTTTTGTGCGCGCTTACATACTTAAGGCCACGAAGCTACCGTGAAGCTCTTGGGGCTTTGCACAATAGGAGTGTTGTTAATGGGGAATGGTTGCTACGAAGGTTTACCCACGTCCCAAACTTTTAAGTAGTAAGATAAAACGTACTAACCGCCTATTGATATCTAAAATCAGCTAAAAAATGATACATACACAAGACATCGTGGCCGAGTGGTTAAGGCGTCAGACTTGAATTGTTAGATTCGGTAATCTGATTCCTTCGGGAGCGTAGGTTCAAACCCTGCCGATGTCGAAAACAGACATTTTTTTTGCCCAAGTTACATTCGTTTAACAACTAAGTTTAATCTCCCAAGTTCCGTTTTCTAAGTGCAATGAGATCGAATTTTATTATTCTAGAGAAGCGAGGCGTTATTCCGTGTTCGTAATTCCTGGGTTGAATTTTCCGAGCCGAAGCTTGGCGATCGAGTGACATCATATGATCGAGTCACATATTTCTGGTAAGCCGATAACCTTTAATTAGAATCGTGTAGAGAGCTGGCTATTGGTGGTAAACTCGTTTTTAGCGTGATGGAATTAATACAAAGTTGAAAATATATTCAATTCTTGATGGCTGCGCATAGCAACCCTAACCCCTAGCGACAACTCAGGTGCTGCATGTAACGCTGGACGCGAAACCCCATCTCAGCTTCACCTATTGTTCTAAACTCATCCAGAGCTGCACATTTCCCACGCGTCACTATGGCCGACCAGGCTGAGATTACACGGCACTCTCATCCACTGAGTAGGATTGTGATATGTTGTACTTCAGTCCCCCCCGAGTCTCGCGTCAGTAATCTCTTTCATTCGAACTATTAAAGGGCCTCTGCGTCGTTACCCCCAAAGACCAATACTGACTATACATGTACATCTAGCAAGCTCTAGCCAAGAAGGCACAGGATATGGGGGCGAGACATGTCCTAAATCTCACCTCAGACGTTACTCATCTAGTCTGTGGCGACATAACGACGCCGAAATACAAATATGTTGCGAAGATGCGAACAGATGTGAAGGTGATGGGGGTGGAGTGGATGGATGCCATGTACGACCGGTGGATTGATGGGGAGGACATAAACCCGCGTGATTTTGAGGAGAAATTTAAGCTCCCCATCCTATATCGATTATCAATATCTGTCACTGGTATTTTGGATGGTGAGTTTAGTTTTTTTTTTAGTCAATTGATAGGGTTATCCAGCAAATACTGACAGTGGCGTAGTGGCTGACAGGAAGAAAATCGAAGAGCTCGTGGTCGAACAGAAAGCTACCTATCATCCGGACCTGACGAAACGTGTTTCTCACCTCATCGCTGCAGCTCCTACAGGAAATAAATATGAATTTGCTAGGGGTAATGGTATCAGCGTCGTAGTCGCAGAATGGCTTTATGATAGTCTGGAAAGAGGGATGGCACTGGAAGAATCATGCTACGACCCGCGTTTACCGAAAGAGAAGATAGGCGCCGGTGCTAGGCCAGCACCACCGCCTGCTGCGCCTGTAGAGCCTTTCGGTGAAATCCGTGGGAAACGGAAGATCCGGAAGAGAGCCGAGGATATGCTAGGGGGTCAGAGCCAGAGCCTATGGGGCGACATTCTAGGACAAGCATCGAATCCGAAACCAAAGAAGAGAGACGAATGGGAGGAAAATTTGCGCACGGATAGCGTAGGGAAATCCGGTGATACAACAGGAACATCAGCAAAAAATATAGTACAGCAAGCAAATAGACTCGAGGCTAAGACAGGAATCTTGGCCTCGGCTACTTTTTACATTTATGGTTATACGGAAAAGCAGGTTTGTTAAATTCTTTTAGACGGTTTTCAGTAGAAACGAATGTACATTTATATTCATTAACATGTTTATAGGGCGAAACAATAGAGAATATCCTCACGTCCTACGATGGAAATGTGGCTCCTTCGCTCCAAGACCTTAAAAAATTTGAAGATTCATCCCGACTGTTCGTCGTAGTTCCGCATAATCTACGCAGACGTGACTGCCCTGATATTTCTAACCTCAACAGTACCTCAATTGTCACTGAGTGGTGGATTGAGGCTTGTATGCATAAAAGGAGATTTATTGATCCCTCTGAAGGATTTGTGTATTCGCCATTTGAAGAATATCCTTTAGAAGGTAAGAATAGTCTAGAAAGGCTGGAGGTGAAATATCAGTTACAGCGCTAATGTGGAAACTAGGATTTGAGGGCCTGGAGATTTGTTTGACACAATTTTCAGGAATTGAGCTATTACACATGAGGAAATTAATAACCCTACTAGGTCTGCTTTCCTCAAAAATGAATCCTAATTATAATTAATCCAAGTATTTATTTTGTTAATACCGATTATTTGCTTTGGCAGGCGGGAGCTTTCAGGATTTCTTATCAAAGAAGAGGCATTTACTCGTTACGGATCTTCCGGCGAAAGGCGAGAAGTTCGAGTTTGCTGTCCAAAACAACATAGCCGTTGTAACCGCCGAATGGTTCAAAGAATGTCTCAAACAGTCAAAGGGGGTGCCGTTCGCAGATTTTTTGGTGAAAGGTCCGGAGCGAATTAGAACAGAAATCTCGGCACTAGAAGGCACGGGAAGCAGCAAAAGGGCAGGGGATACTAGAGATTTGGAGGATAATAAGAGGCCGCGGCTTGCAGGAACAAATTTCCAGGGAGGAAAGCTTCTGGGTGAGAACTTGCAGTCTTTCGGAGACAGGCTTAGGAGGAGAATCTCAGACGAAGAGACTGGAGCTGATGCCGATGCAAAGACTTCCGCGCCGCCGTTCAACAATATGGACATCAGAGAACAGATGGAACGGAACGTAAGAGTTCAGACCAACGAGGTTACACGGGAAAGCAAGAAGATTGGTATTTTACACGGATGTGTAGTCTGCGTAAGCAGACAACTAAAGGTATTTGGTACCATCTCTACATCATGAATTCTAGCTGACAAGATCCCAAATATAGGCTCGTGGCACTGAGCTAAACTCAATCGCGGAATATCTTGGTGCCTCTATTGTAGAAACTTTTTCTCAAAATGACATGATCCCTATCACACACTTAATACATTCGTCAAAAACTTCTCGAGACACAACAAAAGATTTTAAAGTGGCAAGCATTATTAATGGCTGCCATATAGTGTCGCCGGATTGGTTGTATAGGTGCAAAAAGTCGGGGGAGTTGGTAAATGAAAAGGCTTATCCTCCAACCATTGTACCAGGCGGAGGCTTGCAAATGGAATTAACAAAGGATAGTTCTAGCAGCCTATCTCCAGTAAATACCATGGAGCTTCAGATATTGTCAGAACCGAAAGTTAAATTAGAGAAAAGGGTGCCCGAGGAGGATGAAGCAGAGATTTCGGCTCATGATAATGACGATGACGATGACGATGCCCTCGACGCCATCTGTCAAGCTAGGACCCCACAACTAACACCTCCAACATCCAACCCAATGCCAACGCACCCATCTTTTTCGGTTCAACCTGTGCCAACTGAGGCCCGAAAAATCCCAGAAGCACTCGACGGATTGGACAAAAAAGCACCTGCTAGTATCGGCAACATCTTGGGCAAACTGGGCAAGGGCGAGCTTACTACTGCTATGGACAAACGTAGAAAGCCACGTGGAAAACTTCAAGGGAAGGCGACATTAAATCTATCTTCATACGGCGGCTTCTCTCGAGCATCCTCCGTCAGCTCCAGCCGTGCGGAATCGGTACCTCCGTCCCAACAACGAAATAGACAAGAAATTAAGGACGCCAAAGATAAAGGCCTTAATATTTTATTTAAGCAAGAAACAGAGCTTCCAGCACCAAGTCAAGCTATCAGATATGCTGATCCGGAGGCCGAGCACGAGCGGAAAAATGTGAGAGCGAAACTCAGCGGGGATGCTTTTGAAATTGAGACACCAAAACCGACGAGAGGTGTTGCCAGAAGAATAAAGACCGCGGTTGATGTAGATGGTTCTAGCTCTGTGACACGCAGGATGAAGAGGAACAGGTGATATTTTAGTAACGTGAAATCTTTTGACGAAATATCGTAGATGAACATATTCCTTTCGGCGTTAGAGGTGTTGGAGGTACCTTTTTCCTTTTGGTCGGCGTGAGCAGTCCTATCTCTTCGGTGTTACTTTTGAACGGGTACCTTTAACTTCAAATGACTGTAATAGTAGTAACTAAGTACGTGCCTGTATTATTATGAGTTTTAAGGTATCTTTCCAGTAGCCATATTAAAAGTATCCTATTTACAAAATACGCAGATAATCCTCCTCATCTCCCATTGTGTATGAAGCTAAAAAATTGTCCCTCCCGAATCTTGATCACAGGAGGCCTGCTATTTAAATAGAGATATCGCGGCGATACTTATTATCACTCGGGGGCTACATATACTCACTTTGCCCTACCAGCCCAAGATCTCTAGCGCTCCAACACGCCAAATATTTAGGGGAATTACTTTTTCTTAGAACCACCCTCTCATGCTTTAACAGGACTAACATCCGGCTAGAGTTTTAATTACATGTAATTTGGAGCTTTTTGAATGCTTTGTATTGATCTTAAGGCAGAAATTTGGTTCTAATAAAATTAACTGACCACTGACATCAAGACATCGTGGCCGAGTGGTTAAGGCGTCAGACTTGAATTGTTAGATTCGGTTATCTGATTCCTTCGGGAGCGTAGGTTCAAACCCTGCCGATGTCGATACAAATATTTCTTTTGCTGCAGCGGCGGTGGAGTTACTAGACTAAGGAATTAGCTCCCACTCTGCACCAACAGAAATTCCGAATTTTGTGAGTTTCCCTCACCCCTTGCACGCCTATAACCTACAACTCAGCATTTCGGCAATCTACCGCACTTAGAGCTTGTAAAATCACAGACCATAGAATTTAACCCCCCAAATGCCATTCGTTAGGTTGAGACTGTTGTCATCTATGAATAACAAACGTCGAGTGAGTTTTGATGAGCCGTTCATGCCGTCTTACCCGGAAGGAACTCTTTCCTATACATGTACATGTACATGTAGTTACCGTTCTAGTGGAAGCAGATACCTGCTTTGCACTTTGGTGTTTGAAAGGTTTCTAACCCCATTTGACGCGCGGCCCGTGCCACTCCCGATGCGCAAATAAACATGGCGCGATAATACATGTACCGTGTTTTGCGCAGTGGCAAGATTGTGCAATAGCGAGAACTAACCGAAGGGATGGGTGGATGGGTAGTGGGCTAGTTAAATGTCGTCAGGATCGCCTTTACTTCACACTAAACATCGTTGGTGATTGGTGGTCGCGGCTTCGTGAGGCTTTCACTTGCTCAAACCTAATCCATCACACCCTCCAACCTGTTTTATGTGGTTAGTTCTCGCTATTGCACAATCTCGCCACAGCACAAAGCACGGTATCTACCGTCGTCCAATGCCAGTTAAACAAAGGTTATTAAACTACATGTATACCTGTTAGATGAGAAGGAACCAAGCGATTCGAGAATAATTAGGCCCAAACTTCGAAAACATTAATATCAGGCATAGAAAGGGTTTTAGTACCTACAGTGGCGGAAAGAGGGGTGTTTTCACTACTGCATCGGTGAGAAATACGGTTTTAAGTTGGAAGTGCTACCAAGCTGGACGAAAAGTTCTGTAACACAGCCGACTTAATCTAGCATTCTCCAGAATACCGCATCAATGCCGTACCAAGAACACACAGCTTTCTCGTACTGTAGATCCTCACTACAATACTAGCTTATCTATGTAGTTAGCGATATGACACTCTGACGCGAAAGAATAGGTATCGATATTTCTCAAGATGGGCTATTCCTACTGTTTTTATGATCAGACACGCCACCGGTCATCCAAATCAAACACTGAACGTCATTGCCACAGCTCGGATCCCGCTACAAGTGATAGAATATGATTAGTGTTCAAAAAAAAATCAAAAAGACTAAACGATTCTTTCCAAAACCTCAAGTACCTACATCGTATTAACGAGCCATTCAACTTATTTCTAGTGTCCCCTTCCATCGTACTCTCATATAACCATACTGTCAAAAATTTCCGAAACTTATCATTCATACCTCCCATGTGTATGTTTACCTAGGTTCAGCACTTGGACAAAAAAAAAAAAAAGGTTTATACGCCAGTAATAATAAATTGAAAGCTCAGACCTTAAGATAAACCAAGCGTTCTCAACCCGCGTCGACGATAATGATGTCAACTATTCTACTCTAAATGCACTGGTCATCCCCTAATAAGCTAAGAGATGGTGACGATGGGTTGTTCGAATGGCTAAGAATTTGGTGTCTTGTGTCTCACGTATTCCCCGCTCATCTTTGGCTTCGGCATCGACCGATGTCTTATATTCCAGTTTTGACGTTCATAATCCCCGACGACGATTTTCCCAGGATCCCCTGATCGAGGTGTGTACCAGTGGAGCTAAATTTCATAGTATGTAATATGCATCTATCCGTCAAGAAATACTGTATGAGCCGTGTCAACCACTCTCGCGTGTCATAACGAATAGCAAACAAAATAATAATGTTTATAAAAAAAAACGAGAAGCCAAAAACGTAATCTCCTCTGGTAGAGGTAAGTATCCGTAGTGAAGTAGAATATTAGCTATAGAAGCTGGAAGGCCCAGAATCCCATACGGGAAATCTGCTGGGGCATCATGACGCCTTGAAAAGGAGCGGAGCAAAGATCAGCAGGAATTCATGCTGATATCTACGAGTGTGGTTTGCCGACGGTGTGCTACATGTGGTTGTGGGGATGGCAAGGCGAATTTTGAATATTTGATTCTTGTTGAAACGAATAAAACTTAAAGGCCCTCGCGAATACTCTAGTATAGTACCTAGCTAGCGCTCTCGGTAACCCCACCAAGTTCTGTAAAGCAATGTATTATCTATTACTAACACAGATCATAGTATAAGAGTTTATCGAGAAGAGTAATGCACCACTCGGTAAATCCTCAAACTCCCCATTCTCATGATATAACTCAGATGAGACTTGCATTTCAATATACTCGTGCTCTAGCATAAGTACCTGAAAATGCCTTTTGGTGGCAAAGTTTTTTTAATTCGTCCCGCAGCAGCACTTCAAAATTTGGCTGGCCAAAGCCTTGCCCTTGTTTTTATATACTTATGCTAGAGCACAAGTAAACCCGTTCGCTTCTTTTTGGCTTCTCGTTCCTGAGCTTACGACCAACTAGTAGCCGAAGCGTTCCTGCGGTGGGGTTTACGCCAATTCGGCCTCGGAAGAGCCGGTTCGGATTCGGGGATTGCGATGAATTGCTCCGCTGTTCCGGGCATTCCATTCAAGAAACATGTACATGTATGTATCGTGACTCGTGGGCATCGGCAGGGAAGGGAGGAGCGAAAAACCAAAAAATCACTCTTTGCCAGCCGTGAGTGGATATAAGATACATATGCAAAGAAAAAGTTCGCACATAAGCAGTTCTTAACTGGACGACTTTGTTATTGCGAGCAGTCTATATGCTCCTGATCGCGTGCCGTGTTAGCCAACATGAACATTACAACTTGCAAGCACCGCCTGTGACCTTATATCAGCACAGACACAGTATCTGTGGGGGATGGGGATGGGGATGGGGGGCGGATTCCTCCAAGCAGGCAGGCAAGTTTTCTTCTCGGTGTAGGAGATAAAAAAGGAAACAGATTTCTGGGCAAGCCACGCGCGTGGGAGTGGGTGAAGCGCCGGTGACTTCGGCAACGCTGTCCCCGGAACGGAACTGACGTGGGACAGCGGTACATTGGGGCACTGCGGGGCGATCCCAGATCCTCGACACTGGCAGGGCTTAGGCTTGGATTCGTTCTCCCGGTTGACTCGGTGCCTGGCCTAAACTCCACGTCCGAAGGAGACCGAACTGGATCAAAGAGTGAAATTCAGGGAATGTTTGCCTCCGCTACATGTACATGTACATACACAACAGATGGAAGAAGATACAGTCCAAGTGATTGTGCAATGCACCGATCAAAGACCAGTACCTACATGTATCCTCTTGGCCACGTCTTGATACCAAGGAAAGTGATACAAGCAATAAAATCCGGTGCACCAGATCAGAGATCCTCCACTGGCGCATGAAAAAATCAGATGCAGAGGAGCAACGTTTTTGTGGCTCCGGTGGTGGTGTAGACGCAATCCATCCATCCATCCCTGCACCAGATATGTACGAACAACCCTTTTCTTCTGATGTCATGCGCCCACACGCGGAGATGCATCCGGGAATCAGGGACAGCCCATACCGCTGGAAGGACGTCCGACAAAGTCAGCATATTCCAAATCCTGTGCTACTGTGATAAATATCTGATGCTGTTGTTTTCTTTCGCGAGACCCCCAATAGTGGGAATAAAACCGCGTGCCCCTAGGTCGTTTTTTATCTTGCCCCCTCCAGGTATCTGCCGCCTGAAGCGGTTGCGGGGAAATAATGACGAGATGTGGTGGAGGTGGAAGTGGAGGAAGAGCACGAGCAAGAGGAGGCCAGAGTATTATTCGGAGTTCTTGTGGCCCCAATCCAGACCCCATCATACATGCGGGAAGGGTGGGAAGTCGTCTTCCTTGAAAGTAATATTTCTACAATGTGTGTTTTCGTCATGGCCTTGCCGAAACCCTCGTCTGGGAACTGGAACTGCCACTTGATCAATGGGCGGTGGGGATGGGTTGCTAGTGCATCCAACCTGATCCCTCATCGCAGGTGCCTGAACACATTCATGTACTCTACATGAATGGAGTTCAACCTATCGCCGTGCATTCCCAGCTGGCAGAAGTGATAGGGCAGCAATCTCTTCGCGGCTGTTTGGGTTGAGGGAAAGGAAAGACTCGTCCGTCTCAACTATCCCCTGCGTGTAAGGGTCGGTAGGGGAATAGGTACTGGGAATCCTGCTTTTTCCCATAAAACCGCAATTAAAATGAGAACAAAACGAACTTCAAAAATCTACAGGTAGTTGTAATTGCGCTCATTCACAACCCGCTCGTTCATCACACACTGCTCGCTCGCCCATCCCTTCGCTCCCTCGCTCATTTTACTCTTCCTGCCTCCTTGGCTCACTCACTGCTCAGCCCTCGCTTCGCTCCATTACACATTACACACACATCCACCCATAGATAGATATTAAAGATCCCCCCCACACTCGCAGGGGAAAACGGGACCCAGATCTGTTTATATTGAGACATCTCCGGCTAGCATTCTGGTCGTGCCTCTTGACGCCGACGAGGATCAATCACAGATAGTAAGCTCTGCTCTGCTCTTCCAGACACACATCCAGAAACTGCCTGTCCGTGATTATTATCATTATATATATAAACATAACACCTACCTGCCTACCACCATCTCTTAAATCTTCCTGTCCGCTGTCCATCTGTCTGTCCGTCCGTCTCGTATCGTTATCTTGTTCTCTGTGGACACTTGCTTCTATAACGATACTTGACGCTTGACAACAACCTTGTGGGGGGAAAAAAAAAAGAAGCCGTTTACCGACATGATGACATCTGCAGTTATTCACGCGGCGCAACCCCCCGCCTTTACAAACCACCAAAACGCTGCACATCCGAGTCGACGCACCCGTCCCAGCAGTCGCCGGAGAAGCCTTCAACAATCTTCATTCGCTTCAACCTCAACCTCGTCCTCCTTCCACAATTCAGCTGAATCTATCGCCCGCCGAATTCAGAGAACTCCCTCTGCTGTTGCGAAGCGGCTATTCGCTCAAGCTGTTTCGTCGTCATCCTCGTTCTCAAATCGAAAGTGTCCTTCAGCTCAACCATCTTCTTCTAAAATGCCAGCCGGACGGCCAATGGGAGGGGGAAACTCTGGAATCCCCTCTCATGCAAATAGCCATTCGCGACATCTTTCATTACCCCAGCCAATAAATGGTGCTCCTCCTGCGTGGTCGAGCAATCACAGTGGAGATTGTGGGTCGTTGGAGGGACCTCTGACGTCAGAGAAACCCCAGGCATCGACAAGTGGAGGAGCTGTCACCATGACGATCCAACTTGCCGAACCGATGCTATTCCTACAGGGATTCGACCAGAGCGATCATTCCGATAGAACGCCAGCCATGTTGCGAGGAAGTTTGGTTCTAAGGATAGCAAAGCCGACCAAAATTAAAGCTGTCAGCTTGACCTTTCGGGGTAAAGCTAGGACAGAATGGCCAGAGGGTAAATATAATTTAGAATAATCAGAAAAAAATAATAGAGAGGCTTACAATTGGAGAATTAGGCATTCCACCAAAGAAATCCGAATATATCGAGGAGAAGGATATAATGCAACATGTATGGCAATTCTTTAACGCACAGTTTGTAACAGCAGAACTTGGGCATGGTGCGGATTCATGCCGCCTTTACAGGAACCCAAGTGACAGCTCGTTATCTATCTCGTCAGCTATTGGCCACTTGGCACGCTCAGCATCACCGCTTGGGATACAGCCAGCGTTACTTGGTTCACAGGACAGCCGCCGCACGTCTCTACAGTTATCACAAACTCGAAGTTTTGGTAAAGGGGATCCGCCTTCTGGAGTATCTGTGGCTCAGCGCGGCTACCGAGTTTTCCAACCTGGTGATTACATCTACAATTTCGAACTACCGCTTGAAAGCTGCCTACCGGAGACTATCGCTGTTGAGCTTGGATCCGTGAAGTACGAATTGGAAGGTGTCATCGAGCGACCTGGAGCATTCCGGCCAAACCTGGTTGGGAAGAAGGACGTCACACTTATCAGATGCCCAGCAGAGGCAAGTTTAGAGTGCTCAGAACCAATAGCTATCAGCCGCACATGGGAGGACCAACTACACTATGATATTGTTATATCGGGGAAATCATTTCCACTAGGCTCTACAATACCCATCGCATTCAAACTGACACCACTAGCAAAAGTGCGGTGCCACCGAATTAAAATATTCATTACGGAAAATATTGAATATTCTTGTAAGAACAAAAAGGTGCACAGAATGGATCCAACGAAGAAAGTCCAGTTGTTTGAAAAGAGGGCAGACGGGCCATCAACATCAACATTTGCTGGTTCTTCTGCGAGAGTTTTAGTTGGTGGGGGGTTCGCCCCGAGCGAAACGGCTGGTGGGCGGGGTATCGATTCTTCGAATGGGTCAGATAATCTTTTGGGGGACCTGAACGGGGAGCAGAATATCGGGCCTACGGAAATGGAATTTTCGGTGCAGCTGCCAGGCTGTAATGTCAAGGAAAAAGATCGCATACACTTTGATACCACGTATCAAAACATCCAAGTTCACCATTGGATTAAGGTACGATATTACTGTATTGTAAGAATATTTTAGATTTAATGAAACTAACTCGAATCATAGATCGTGATGCGACTCAGCAAAACTGATCCTAATGATCCATCAAAGCGAAGACACTTTGAAATCTCCATTGACTCCCCGTTTCACATCCTTTCATGTCGTGCAACAGGTGCAAACACCGCTCTTCCAGCATATAATCCCGGCCCCAACTCCGGAATACTGTGTGGCTCTGGGGCATGTGCATGTCCGCACTTGGCCCGGCGAAACTCACCTCGCGATGGAACACCGACCATGGCTTCAAATGCGGCTTCACAGATGACGGCGGACGACGCCACACCTCCGCTAGACGAAAACAGCAGAGCTGCAAGACCGATGCATCTAATTCGATACCCCTCACACAACCCTCCTCCATTTGATCACGACGTTGCTCCCCCACCACTCATTACTCCGCCCCCAAGATACGAGTCAGTAGTTTCGAATGGAGGACTCGCAGATTATTTTCAGAGACTGGCGGATGAGACTACCGATGATTATTCGGATGAAGATGTAGAAGGAGATGGGCATAGGAGACCGATGCCACCATTGACACCGGGTGGGAGGATCGCAAGAAGCATGGATGAAAGAAGAACTTGGAATCCGATAGGTCATCCCGTGCGCTAATAAGCACTTGGTTATTGCACGACTTACTTTTTTTTTTTACTACAATGACCTGACACATATTTCTTTATTGGGGCTACTGACTGGGTAATGAGTTTACGAATTTACTTTTCAGTGTTTAGTTGGGAGCTTTTGTCTTTCCTACGCTACTGCACGTTCTTTGCGCCGGTTTTCTTTACTTTTTTTAAAAAAGCATCGGAGCAAGTTAGCCACCTAGGCTTCTCTTCCATATTATTACTTTTATCAGGGATAAACTGGAAACCACTAGTTTTCGATTGGCTAAAATGAAGGCGTATTCACGAGTTAGGCTGGGGCAAAGGTGTTTGTCTGTGACTATTGGGCTATATTACTTTTTTTGTATGTATGTATTTATGGGTTGGTTAAGTGGGGGACAAATCGGGGGTTTTTTTTCGGAGAACGTCTGTATATAATAATTTATAGAAAAAAACATTTGCTGGAGTTTAACTTCTGTTTTTTTTTAAGGCTTGCTCTAGTAGAACTTCAAGCAAATCTTGAATACGTTTCTAGAGTATGCAGACATTATCTCTGCTCAGTGTCTAACCGTGCCGTGCTACTGCCTAATGAATATGGACCCTTGATTATGGACTCTCCGGTAGTGCCTGCCAAATTATCTACCGGCCAATAAAGATCACCGTGGCAGAGGCCATATGTACAGATGTACAGATACATGTATGCGATGCATCTCCAATCGATGAAAATTCAATTAATTGTCGGACATTAAGATTTCGATGCTTCAACGGGATTTCCGCTTTTCAGTAGTCTGAACCAAGGGTTCGGTTCAAGACCCGAGTTTTCTAGAGAAAAACGATGTTTTACTATCGGACCCTTATCAGTTTGGCCATCTAACTGCCCTTACATCCGCCTGCTGATCCACTCATAGCGGATAGGCATGACTGCATTTACATGTATTTACTTTCCGGCTAGTTTTCCTTCACGGCAGCTGGGCCCAGTCTGGTAGTCAAACTATATGCGCATATCAAGATTAGGAAATGGTTTCTATCCATTCCTGATCCAGAGCCCAATTGAGCTACAGTACAATCCCTCTCTATCCAGCCCCCAAACCCGTCTCCGTACCGCAAATTGCAATACTCCTTGGAGGAGGGGGACTTGAGCGAAAGCCCTAGCTATGCGATTTGGAACCTGTGCAGCCACGAGCGAGGACATGTGGGTCGTAGAAAGCCTCCAGCGCTTCATGAGACCAATGGCCGATATTTTCGGGCACTATGGGACGGGCTGCCCACACAGAAAGTGAATGATCGGACAAAGCAGAAATAAAACAAAATAAAACAAACCAAAACTGGAACCTTTTCTCTGTTCTTCCGTTTCATGATCTGTGTTTCTTGCCAGTAGCGGTGCCGATAGGTGCCGGTAGTCGTCAGCCGTTTGATTGACTGATAGCCCTGTATTCAGATTCAAATAAACAAAAGTTTCGGGGCACTAGGGCTAGTCGGACACAGCTCTGGACTGAATAGAGGTTAGTCGGTTGGAAGTTGAGGCATTCCGTATCTGCTCCCCTCAACAGACACTTTAGATAACCAATGAAACTGGGATGCTTCATTCCTAGGCTATGTAGACAATTTACCTACCTGGTAAAGATAGATTGAACCAACCTATATCGAGAGATCTGTAGATCCTAGTTTTCTCGGCTCCATCCGAGCAAGATTGCGAGATTGATCCTGGCAAGGTCCTTTTCCAATCTCGTCAATAAATACTCTGCCAAACGATATTGCGCGTCGACATCGCGCAGAAAGCCGACGGCAGCCAGTGCTATATTCAGTTATAACGATGGAAATAAAGAGCGGTTAAGTGGAACTGGCGAGCTCGCTAAGTATAGTACAGGCTTCTGACGGAGAAATTGGCGAATATACAAGATCAAGGTGCTGATAGCCAACCCCAAAACAGTCTGCCCAGAACCCAACCCCAGAACAAGCTGCGATTTATCAGCAAGAGCTGAGCAGAGTAGACCGGTACGTGGAAGCCATAGGCTTTGTATTTGCCATCTACATTCCCTCGAGACTTGATACAGGAAAACCTTCAGCCCAGCCAGTGCCTGCCCCAGTGGTTGGGTTGGCTGGCTGGCTGGCTGGCTGGCACTGGCCAGATGAAGCTCTTGGCAGGAACAGACAACACTCAGTACCGAGACATCCCCCGTTTCAAGCTTGTTTGGCCATGCAGGAAGTGTGAGACAAGGCACGTTTTCCACCCTCGCCTTTGATGCTGTGCCAGTCGCACAAACTTAATTTCAGAGTTGAACGATCGCCCGGAGTGCGGCTTTTCTTGCGTTCTCTTATCGTACTCGCTTTGCCTTGTTTGAGTGCTTGGTGGGGCTCCTCGCCAGCTGCGGAGTGGCCAGCTAAGTATAGCTTTCTCTGGTATGGCGACGTCCAACGAAGATCCCCCTTGATGCTTACGCGTGCCTGCCTGCCTGCCTGCGCTATGCGCCAAGTGCTTGCTACTAGCAAGAAGTTACGCGCTGGCGCAGATTGGCGGGAAAGGTACCAGCCTGATACCAGGTCCAGGAGTTTACTGCTCTTGGAACAGTTACGAGCTGTGGGTTTTAGAGCCTCTGCTCCCCTCCCTCCTGCTCCCTTCTTTTCTCTGCCCGTTATTTTCTGTTCTCTATTTCTTTTCGTTTCTCGTCTTGTCCTGCCCGTCTCTCCATTCTCACACTCGGCCGGCTCGAAGGACTTCTTTTCTTGTCCTTATTTTCAGTACACCTCACTTCTAGCTATTCTATTCTAATTGCGCGTCCGGAACGTGCCCTTTTACCACTCGTCCGCGACCGCTTCATTGCTACCTCGCATCGGAAATACATAAGTTTGTTATCCTATCTCAGGAACAAAAAACTACTTCAATATATATCACCACCACCGCAGCAATCGCTATGCTGAAGAACTTGAGTCTTGGCTATGCAATCGGGTTCATTATTTTCTTTTTCTCCACTACGGTGTCGGCAGTTCCCATGGAGCAGAGTCGGACGAGGAAAAATAAGAGACAATTGGTGGGGGGAAGCTCGAGTTCGTTGAGCGAATCTATCAAAGATGCCATAAACCTGGACAAGAATATTCAGGCGACACAGGATGACGTGTATTCTGACGATGGCGGTGACGATGACGACGAAGATAAGGTATATACTATTGAATATATATGTGCTTTGCCAGCCTTGACTGTTGAGCTAAAGATGTATATATATATCTCCAAAGGGATAAAGATGAAAGACTGATATTCGGGTTTTCGTGATAGAATGACGGTTACCAAAGCTACCGACCCTCTGCAACTCCAACCACATCTTTGGCTGTTTCTGCGTCTGCGTCTGCTACTCCTGTGGCTGATAGTCTTCCTAGTACCACCGGGAAATTTGCATTACAAACACCAGCTAGCAATGGATCGTCCAAGGGCCAAGACTTGGCAATTGCTGGCGGAGTCATTGGCGGACTTATCTTTCTTGCACTCCTTGGTTTCGCCTTGCACCGATGGAAGGCATCCAAAAAGAAGAACCAGGGATCATGGAACGATGAGAAAGGCGACCTCATGTACCAAGCCCGACAAGGAACCCCACCCAGCACTCTCTTTGGTGGTCATGGGAATAGCAGCGTTCGTTCAGCTCCTCAGCTCCATGAACCTATCCCCACAATGCCAAAGCCACCTCCACTGGTACTCGTACCCCAAGGCTCTGAGAAACGTCTAGAGGATGATGACCAAGCCTTCCTCTACGACCAAGAACCCAACACAAACAACCTACCCCCAGTCTACGAGGAAATGCGTTCACCCTCTCAAGAATCATCAATCTCACAGACAGTCCCATATCCTAACCGCAATGCCGCAACCCGTAAGAAGCTCTACGCATCCTTCCAACCTCCCCCGATCCCAGAATCCCCCGAAGCGGAACCAAACATGCAGTCGAGATTCTCCTGGACTACTAGGAGTGTAAGAACGTCAGTCGAAAGTGCACCACGTTTCAGGAACGTGGCTTCGTGGGTTGGCTATCAGGCGAATCGGCCGTCTATGAAAGAAAAACTGGCGAAGTTAGGGATGGACGAAGAGCCATCGGTTCCACCGACACCTGTGGAGTTCAGGCATCATCCGGGCGCGCCTGTGAGTTTCCTTGCTCAACATGGACGGCAGGAGTCGGCCGATCTTGATAGACAGTTTATGCAGGGGAGATAGCGGGGCGTAGGATTAACCTTGTAGTGTAGTTATATATATTTACCATTTGTTGACTTATGGCGTAACTTTGGGGAAATGCTTTACATTCGTTTTTACTACATTGTATATGATCATAGGAAACTAGGGAAGGGTGGGGGGTGTTTTTTTTGTTTTGTTTTGTTGGTGTTTTCTTATACCTTACCCTCGTGTCCCTGCTTGAATCGGCTCTAGGTTGTTGAAACTCTAGTTAGCAACGGATTCGTGGGAAATGAGAGGGGCCCAATAAGAGAGTTTCGCTGTGGATAACAGTAATTCCAGTCTCAAAGAATAGTTTAATACCCAGTAAAAGAAAAAAAATGCATTTTCACCAACTGTGACAAGAAAGACACATGCAGTGTTTTACAAGCGCTAGTAATGCAATAAGGAATCAATATGCAGATAACAGTATACCATCGCTCTGCCACAATCCATAAAAACAACCATATAAAAACCCTTAGCCCAATCTAAGCCACTTGACCGCATAAAATTTACAAGAAACTGTAACCGTAATATCTCGTGAAACTACCTATGATTAACGAACTCAGCAAAATTGGACCTAGGCTCATTTCCATGGCCGCCCAAATCCAAAGCGTCCCAACAGGCGGAGCTCGCTTCATGACTGCGTAGTATCCAGACTTATTGACAGCCCGAACCAACCAGCAGCCTGCTGCGATACTGGTCACGAAGAAGAACACCTGTGCTGAGACCCAGTGTCGACGGGGGTGGAAGATGTAGAGGAGGATAAAAATAGCTGTTGGAAGAAAAATGGTATTAGTAATCTACCTGTGGGGGGTAGAAGGGCGTGTTATACCTGGAGAAGACTTAAACACCCTCATAAGAATCAAATTTATTTCTACCTCCTGTCGGTACTGTAGATGCACCAGGTAGTCGAGAGCGAATGACAACATCATCAGTGGAACCGTCCAGGTGAATGCCTGCATACCAGGCCCGAATTCAACCAGTTCTTCATCGTCCCCTGCCTCAATTGGAGTTCCGTCCGGGTTTCGGGGCCGCTTCTCTTCGATTAGGTCCACGAGTGTTTTGGTGCCAGTTGGTTTGGACCAGATCGGGTTCTTGAGTGGTAGTTCTTGGATTGTGATTTCGTCCTTAGCGGATTTCGAGGAGGCAGATTTCTTGGATTTGACCATTGCTGGGGCAAGGGAGCTATTTTAAAACGTTTACTGCAAGACGAGGATCTGCTTCGTACAGATAGAAGGGAGTGCTGTTCCTAGTATATTCTCACGATGCTATTCCGTAGCGAAGAAAACAGCTGTCTTAAAAATAGCGGTAAGCCCCGTTGGACGTGAAGCTCTCCTGAGGTGTCAGCCTGGCACAGCCGGCCGCGGGTTACCCGGATTCTGCAGCCACCTGTCCAATCGAGATATTACTTGCTCTCTGCCGATTATTGTTTGGATCAAACTCCGCGATAGTAGTTTTCCGAAAACTGCCCGTAGCATTAGAGAACACGAGGCAGGCTTGGGTTGGTGTCTCTGCACCAGACGCTGGATTTCGAGTCGAGTGCTGGGCCGTGAAGTAATGCCAAGGCTCAATCCAGTTTCTGGAGCAGTAACGACCACCCAACACACACGGAATTGGCATCTTGCCCACTCCAAATCCTAAAATAAATAAAGAAACAAAAAGCTCGCCCTCTCCTAATATAGCTCCCAAAATAAAAGCCACAGACAGGTGATTTTGCATGTTACTAAGAGGCGTCATTGTCCTCTACTTTTCTCCCCGTGCAAATCAGTGCCTAATCAAAAATAACCCGCCAATGGCCATTGACTAATAAAAGCTTCATGCTGGGTCTCCCTGACCGCATCAGATATATTCATACAAAGATGGTGGAGCCATAATCGTTCTCTGATTTTCTGGCATGTAAAAACATAAGCCCTATCAATATAACTTTCATACAACACAAATATTTTGCGCCCTTCTGTAATTAACAAGAATAACGCTCCATTGGATAGAGAAGGTATGTTCAGAGCCTTATTACCTGGCTAGTAGAATCAGTGGGGAAAACTTGATGTCTAACAAGTAATGGAATAGGTGATTTGGGTACCCCTTGGTAGGCTGGAATAATCCTCAAAACTGGGTCTCATGTACATTTCAATTTTATTCACAGTGTAAATGGCCTAGATAATTTATCTTTTTATCCATAGAGCTATGGTGGTGGAAGGGCATGTGAGTAAAAGTGCCTTGAATACGCGATTTTGGTGGTTGTAACTGGCCGACTTCTGGGTACATCTCGCTAAAGACCTATTCACGAGTGCTGGTAAATTGCGTCTTTCGCAAGATCAGCCTTGTGCAGCATATTTAATCGAAAACTGAAGTTACGTGGAATTAATGACTTTGATGGTCGACATCTCTGATTTCTCCACGAAACTACCAGGACAGCCCCCCCGAAGAACCAGGACCCTTCATTTCAATCGTCTGTAAAATGAAGATATTTCATTCTTCATAGGGTGCCGGTATTTGGTTTCTTGTCATAAAGGGCAGCTCCTAATGCCAGAGGTGTCCTCGAGGTAGCACAGCGAACTCGCGTACTATACTGTTATAGGGTACGGCCAGCAATCTAAGTTAAACAACGTCCACATCTCGCAAGGCTGAAACCAACACCCGATCTCTGGCCGGGGACAGATTGCGAGCATTGATCAACGAGGCTTCTCTCAACTCGCGACCGGAATCGTATCGGGAAGAGATGGCCGAGGCTCAGTCAAGCTTTCTTGGCACCCGGCATGCCGAGCCTGAGCATTATGCTAAGCCTCTCCTGATTTGAGCCTCGTGTCGCTTTTCCTCTTCCTTTCGCCATTCCCTCTGGAACGCGGGCTCGCAACACAACCGCTCACTCGCCCCCAGCTATGTCTTGGTTAACGGCAATCTCTATTCCTCTCGCCCTGGCTGCTGTCTGGTACATCACCTCCAGTTCACAGAGACATGGACAGTTGCTAAATAATGGCTCCACAGGCTGTACACTTTTTCTTCTACACGAATGACGTTGTTACGAAACCAACGGATAACACTGTTGATAGCACACCCTGACGATGAAGCAATGTTTTTCTCGCCGACACTTCTGGCCCTGACGAAGCCCGAACTGAACAATACTGTCCAAGTTATCTGTCTTTCTAGCGGTGCGTAGCCTTCTCGATAGCTAGCTAGCTATAGCTGCTGATGGGCGAGTGAAATGGACAGGTGATGCAGATGGACTGGGCGAGGTTCGGAAGAAGGAGCTAGTCCGGTCTTGCCGTCGACTCGGTATAAAGGCTAACTCTGACGTGACGACAATTGAGCACAAGTCCTCTCCCCTTGCTCTCACGCTACCTCGCTCGAGAATTCATGTCACTAATGGCTTTACTTAATATAGGGACCTTCAGGACAGCATGACAGCCACTTGGCCCGCATCTACCATCTCTTCTATCCTCTTCTCAATATTCCCCACCTCTTTCCCACCAACAATAATCATAACCTTTGACGACGACGGCATCTCCTCGCACCCAAACCATATCTCGTGTCTCAATGGTGCACGAGATTATATCCGCTCTATATCTCCCTCTACCACTCTGTATACCCTCACTACCGTGCCACTGCTAAGGAAATATCTATCCGTCTTCGATGGGCCCATCTCGCTCATGGCACACAATAAGAATGTAAATACGGGTATACGGGGCCAAGGTGCGGGTTTCCCGGAAAATTTGTTGTTTGTGAACACACCTGCGCAGACAAGGATTGCGCAGAGGGCTATGGTTCATGCGCATGTAAGCCAGATGAGGTGGTTTAGGTGGGGATGGATTGGGTTGAGTAGGTATATGGTTTTGAATGATTTGGTATTGGAGAGGGTGGCGTGATGGTGAACGGAGGGCTCGTATTACCGCCGGGTGGAGATGGCATAAAACGTGGTATGCTGATATGGAGTAATAAATAATATGGGAGCTAAATTTGAATAATACATCCCACTAATCAAATTCATATATCCATACGACTGAAGTCTATTTCAGGTGAATAGAGTATCTTAGGCGTGTAGATATGGTACCAATTTGTCACGAGGGCGAAGGACTCGTTCTCATCGCTGGGGCAGAGATCAAACAAGTGGAAGTGAGACAGACTTTTTATTTTTCATTCTTATATAGTAGGCTCAGGCGATTGGGGTTTCGTATTCCCCCAAGGATTATTCTCGCCCTATTTAAGCCTTGCTACAGCACTAGTTAGGTGGTATGATACTTAAGTGAAGGTATATCGGGATTATCAAGCAGGTATGTTTCCTCGAGTCTGGGTCGGTCTACTCTAATTATAGAACAACTCCTGTGGGCAGAACAGACAAATCTCAATAGCTTCATGGAGATCACAGATCAAAGCAAACCTACCACCGAGAAGTACATGCGCCTACTAGGTTATTGCCTATCACATTTACCATCTCGAAACCGCAAATCGTAGCCGGGGCCTACAAGCATGCCAGAAAGCGGAAACGGCACGATTGCAAGAGACGGGAGCAGGACATCAGTTCCGTCACAAGAGCCAAATCCAAAAGCAATAATACGCGCCTCCTCCGGATCCATTGCAGTAGTTCCAGGTAGTTGCAGTACCCCCTTGTCCGTGCCAGAGCATGAGCTGGGCTACGGTGATACCCTGCAATAATGCGTCTGTAGCTGTCTCTCTCCAGGAGTTGATACTTGAAGTGTACTGAACCTCCTAGGACTAGTAGGGCTAAGTTCGCTGGGATGGATGGATGGATGGGCCACACCAGTTGCTCCCCTTGGCAGACATTGCCTGGAAAAGCAGTGGTGTAGAGCTCGGCTAGCTCTCTAGGGTGATTATTACTTTTGATACAGATTCTGTTTCCCATCACTGGGGGAAGTGTGCTCCAACACCGCCGTCGGCGGTGAGGCGGCGATATCCATCAAGCCATATCTAGGGCGAATATGCAACTATAGGGCTAGTCGTGAATTCATGGTTTTGATTGCGTGGGGTGTAATGAACCTTGCAATACTTTCAGGTGGGAACGGTGGCAGAGACGGTAAGTATTTATTGGGCAGGGATGGTGGGGGTGAGATATCGCCCAGATAAGGTGCGGCTCTGTCGGGCATCGCGATCCTCGGAATCGTGTCACGCAGCATGCTCATGTAGCCACAGCACGCAGGCACACGTCCCTTGCATCCTCGGTATACGCTTGTGGTTGCATTTGTCTTGGATGCCAGGGCTGTGACAAAGAGCCGCAGCATAAGCAAATACGGACGAGACGCAAGGGGGAGCGAGTGATTATATGTGAGGGAATAGCTCTATATTTTTTTGACTCTAGCGGACTTGGAGACTCTGCATCTGCAAAAAGGTCTTGGATCTTACCGGTCGTAGTCCGAATAAAAGTCTCGTGCGAGCACGTCCTACCTACCGTCTTTACGATAGACACAACCCAGTTACTGCTTATATAGATTGCATTGAGTTCTAAAATAATACGAGAATACGGTAAAATGGTCCTTAGCTCCTACTTGGATAACTAAGCTACCTTGAATCGATATAGTACTCATACGGACCAGCCCAATCCTTTGAAGCCACTGCATTATAGTAGTACCATTAGCATCTATTCCTCCACAGCAATGGGGGTGAAACGAAAGCTAGGGATGGGTGTGCAGATTACGTTCGGCAATGATACCACCGAGGAGGGTGACGGCGCCAACAGCACCGAGGACTGTGAGGGTCTGTGGTTGAGTTGTGTGGTTAGTGGGATTGGTGCTTATTCGGTGGGATGTAGGAAGGTGTGTCTGGGATGAGGAAGGGTTGCAGGCTCACCATTCCTATGATATAGTCCATGTTTATGTTGTAAATTTTGGCAATCGAGGTTGGGGTGGCTGGGTAAATCGGGTGGAGTGATTTGTGGGGCGACGAAGCAATGTGATGGATTTTGGTTACCCCCGCCGTCGTCACAGAGCGTGTTAAGAACTCGAAGTCCGGGCTGATTGGGGCTGTGTCTGTCGGGCATTTTACTCTCTCTCATGGTGAATAAAACCTGCTTTGGGTACCGTTGGGTTTATTTTCTAGATGTGATCTAGGCAGTGCGAGCTATTCTAAATTGACTGGTGGTTATCACAAGAAATCACTCGAAATGGGTCTTTCTGTGAAACTGAAAATACTTATTGACTTTGCTATGAGCATAACTTGCTTTATAAAAATAATCCCACAATTGCCATCCTTTACGCCAGACTAAAACCAAAAACCTAAACCCAAGACCAGCGCAGGGTGTAAGCAGAATTACACACCAGCCGTAGCACCCACTGGGGCGGGTGTTGACTCGATCACTTTCTCCCGGTTTGCGCGGTCTTTTAAATGCAACCCAATGGTATCGTCGAATCTCGATCGTTTCACCGGCAGGTCCTCCGTCTTCTTCTCCACCACTGGCAGTGTTTCTTTTCCCTTATCTCCATCATCGTCTTCCCGCTCTACAGTGGCTTCCTGCATATCCACGTCCTCCTTCCCCATCCCTCTATCCTTGTCCTTATCCTTTCCACCCTCCTCCTCAACCACCACCTCCTCCGATAATAAAGGCACGCCATTCTCCTCCATGATGGCTTTCATCATATCCTCGATTTCTGCTTTCCGTTCTGCCAGGATGTCGTCAACTACTTTCTCGACATCGCCGTACGCGTCCCCTCGGACCACGATCCCTTCGATTAGTTCTGCAGCTTTGTTTTTGTCGCGAGCGAGGAGGGATGGGTCGCGCGAGATCTCGGCATCAGAGGCCTCTTCAATTGAGAGGACAAAGGTCTTTTTGACTTCCTGCGTAGGGTGTTAACTCTGGGAGGAGAATGGTAGGGAGATTAAGTGGGACAAGTACAGATTCGACGAAGCGTTGGTATATATCCTTCCTCAGAGTGTCGAAATGGCCGCGCTTCTTGTAGGTTGTTTTTAGCGTATCAATGGTGGTCTTTGCTTCTTCAGAGAGAGGTGGAGGGGGGAGATCGTCGGGGGCGGAGCGCTTGGAATGGCCATTTGTGAGATGGCGAGGAGGGGAGGAGGAAGAGGGGCGGTAGGAGTCGTAGGAGTCGTGAGAGGCCATAGTACGTAGATGGGATCAGATATGCAGGAACACGGGGAAGCGGTGATCTCGTTCATCTGGAGTCGCGTTGAGGCTCTGCGTTAGAGATGCCAAGAGATAACAGACCCATGCTGTGAAGATCTTCATGCTGGTGATGTTTTTCTCTCTGGATGCCCTGAGATGAGGGGCTTCACCATCTGGTCTGTCTCCGTCTCCGTCTCATCTCCATCTCCATCTCCATATCTCCCTGCCTTTATTCCATCATCGTGGCATTCACAGATTCTCTGATGCCCTCTCACCACTTCAATATCTGTATCTCGAAAATCCCTACCCAGACCCTGGCTTATCAGATTCTTGAAATTTTCCTCATCAACCCCCCCCCCCCCACACCACGCACGACCTTTATCCATCCATCCCCACCTGTATATATATCAACCCCTCCCCCCCACATCCTCCCCTCACTTCGCATAAGTTGCGTGGCGGGCTCTCCTCCTTATGAATGGACTAAGGCCCGTCTCAACTCGCGTTTACAAGAGAATTCGCTGTCTCCCAACATGCCCTCTTGGAACCCGCGGAACTATTCTCTCCCGACGCCTGGCTCAGGAACTGGTCAGATGGTATCACATTCCTGGTGATATCAATCCTACTGCCACCACGGATATGAAATCTGCAGGCCCAACCATCCGTTACATCAATCATCCAGTGCTGGCGGAGGACGAAACCATTCAACCGAAACCTTCGGGAGCCGCCCCCCTCAATACAAGGGTGACAGGTCTCACCCCGCTCTCCATCGAACGTCGCGAAGCTCCTATTAGGCGACTCCTCCAGGCAATTAATAGACGACAGGACGTCGCAATATCGCGTTATTTCTCATTCCTCACCACATTCAATATGGCGCCTAAACTTTCCGCTGGAGATTACTCCTCGGTTCTGCTTTCGCTCCGCCGCCGTTGCATCTCCCTGCGAGCTCGGCACTATCTCAATGAAAATAACGAAGCGCGGATCAGGTCTAGGAATTATATCTACGAAGAATTTCGCCAAAGACTTCAGGCCATTACGGCGAATATGCAGAAGAGTGGGCATCCCCTCGGTATACTCGAATATACGCATCTTCTTGACTGCGCAGCTGCCATTGGAGACAAAGATATGGCTCAACGGCTTTGGAACCAGATGACAGCCGAGGAAGGGATCCGCCCGGACACTTGGGCGTACAATTGCTACATGGCCGCCATGTGTGGGACTGCCTCGACTGAGCGCGAACTCCGCGTTACAGAACGCACCCTTTCTCTGCGCGCAAGTGGGGGTGATAACCCCCGTGATGTCGCATTGACGATTTACAAACGCATGCTTGAGCGTGGGCTCACCCCGAACGCCATGACTTTTGACATCTTGATGCTTGCCGTTGCGCGCATGGGCGATCTCGCCTCTGTTCGCCGTACACTAAAAGAAGTCTGGGGCGTTGATGTCACTACACTAGGCACCCCCGAGACTCCAGAAACTATGCGCCCACTCATGGGTCTTGACTCCCCACTCTATCCAAGCATCCACACGCTCACTGCTGTGGCTGTCGCCTTCGGTTCCAACGGCGACATTGAGACAGCCATTCGTATCGTTGATCACCTCTCTCGACGTTATGATATTCGTATTCCAATGGCTGCCTGGGCTGCCCTTCTCAACTGGACCTATGTGCTCACCCACGATCCTTCCGTACTACCTAAATACTCCGTCATTAATCTTTGGCGTATTATGACCGCCAAACCATACAATGTGAAACCCACGATGGAGATGTACGACTATCTAGTCCGCTCACTCATACGTCGTAAGATGATTTTCGATGCACAGATTATGGTCAATCGTGGCCTCAGGATATTTGCACGCATCGTCCACAGAATATCCATCGCTTCCCGTGCCCTCGATGTTGCCTTGCAAGGCTTCCCCGGAAAGAAGGCTTCTTACGATGTACTACATAATTTGCGCCGCGACCTTGCGTTTGCGCGAACTGACGAGTTTCGGGGCCGGAGCATGGTTAGGCGCTGGACCGAGCTGCTGTGTTTGGGTAAAGGGATGAGGCCGTATCATGCGAGAATTTGCGTGCCTAATGTTGTGAGAAAAATGCGATACTTTCTGGCAAGCGAATTGCATTATGTTACACAAAGTGGGTATGTGGAGTTAATGCTGGGGAATAAAAGCAGGTGGGCGGCAGTCAGTATAAGGAGGAGGAAAAGACCGTGGACACCGTTGGGAACGGGGGCGAAAGAAAAGGATTATCTGGATTAGAGTGACCGCGATAATTGGAATATACAGTTACCTAGAGTGAGAGAGGGGTAGTTTCTATTCTGTGTTTAAATTTAAGAGTTGAGTGGCGCTGCAGGTTGGGGATGCAGTGTATATGGGATAGGATTTCGAATGTTCCGTTCTTTCGCGTCTTGTTTTTGCTTTATTACTCTTTCTTGTTCCATCTTTTCTTTTGTTATACCAAAAAGCGAGGAGGCCTATAGTGTTTGTATATGTATTTGCGGTGGACCGGTGATTGGGGGCTGGTGATTAGGGGCTATAGAAACTTTCAAAATGGGTTCTGGGGTAAAATTAGGTTAGATCAACATGTAGATAAGATTAAATTATCGGTAATTGCATTATACTGTAACTATACAGGACTTGAGTGGCCATCTAGGGTTACAGAACCCCGCGGGGGTAATCGTTTGCTAATCACCTGACGATTCGTGGCGTTCATAGAAAATCACTCGTTGTTGTTGAGCTTCAAGTTACTGTGAAACCGCATGTATGTTTTGATAGTCGTGAGAATGTTAGAGATACTGGAGAACCAGTACCTCCTGTTTTTATTTAATTGAGACCCATCATGTTTGCTATATGATACGGACAATGGTTACCATTGATGTACTTCACAGTGGCGGAAACGAAAGGCACCGATGAGTCGACTGCCCCGCGGTCTTTAATATTTTGCTTGGTTGCTGTTTTTGCCAGAGTGCAACACTGCAGCAGTAGATGAACTGTTCTTCATTTCCCATCCACGGAGCAGTGTTAAAAACACGAGTATCCTTCAATGCTAGAAAGGCTATTCGCATTTCTCTTTTTTCCTCAAGTTAGGGAGCTTGTTAGGCTCCTTGCCATAAATTTTATCTAGTTCTTCAGCTATACAATCGAATGCTTCGCCATCTACGCTGATGGCTGCCTCAACGAATGTAAATACGATTTTGATCCACGTTAAGGAATGTAGTGCATCTAGAGTCGCTTTGGCTTGCCTAAATTCAGCAGCACCGTAATTGAAGGTTGATTGAAAGATGAGCTTGAAGTTCTCGTCTGTGCGTTGCGGCCTATTGATAGCGAACGATGACGTCCTCCTTCACTTTAGTCAGACCATCCGGTATTTTGACCGGTTGGGGGTTTTTTTTTGAGGAATTTTCCATGTCCCTACTGGATCGAGTATACGGAATATTATACTGTCTCCATAGCTGATAGGACTCGCTCATTCCATCTTCAGAAACTATACTAGCCTTCGTGATTCGTCTTAAGTGGGCTATACTGAATCATCTGCGATATTCTGCGTGTACATGGGATCCACAGCCTGCGTTAATAAAGATACGCGACGGGCAAGAATTCATCTCCAAGGATGGGGAGGGATCTGAGATAGCAATAGATATCAAGGAGATCAGAGGCCGTGCTGGGGACTGCTACAAGTTAGTGCAGCCAATTACTAATTTACTTAGTCACACTAAATCACTCGGAGTGTGTTGAGGGAGTCGTATTAATCAGTTTTGATCAAATTTCGTGAATTCACCTGCTAGTATTGCTAATCTAAACCTCTCCTCCATCATGTTGATATTTAGCAGCTACTAGATGATTTATTTATTTATTTCACATCTATTCTATCACCTTCTCCTCTAGCATATCATCCAGATAAGTCAAAACTTTGCCCGCAACCCTCCCCACCTCCCCACCATCTTTCTTTAAGCTTGATAGTCCTATTTTTAGCACAGCTAGAGTTCCTTTTCCCGGTCCATCTGTCAAATATCTCCGTCTGGAATCCATATCTTCTGGCTCGCCTACCATCGCCATCGGGCCAGAACCAGCTGCCCCTATTCCCCAATTACCACCGCCACTACCGCTGTTACTGGCTGGCGGTGCCGAAAACAAGTTCAAATAGGCATATGAATTCGACTTTTTTGGTATCATATATGCCTCTGAACTGCCGTGAAGCAATCCTGGCCTTCGTATCATCCTTCCATCATCCTCCATCTCGTTATCCCCACTCGCCAAACCCGCTTCTAAAATTGCCTTGAGCGTCCCTAGATGCTGTAGAACGATTTTTGTTTCTTTCCCTTTCGGAACCACTGCCTTCACGCCGCCACCAGTCCATCCCAAGCACCCAGCGATACCTCTCAAACTATTGCCCCATCCTCCGCCACCAAAAGCGCCTTCTCGATCCACACTAACGGCCCATTCCAAAAACTTCGTGGAATCCGCCCTAATATCCTCTGTGATATGTGTCGTTGCAGAATTCACAAATAAGAGTATTTTAGGAATATACATGGCGACCAGTTCACGTGGCAAGAGCTTCAAAAGCGCCAAAAGGTGAGTTCTGACTGACTGTGAGGTATCCAGCATCAGTGGTGTCAGTGCGGTGACTATGGCTGACATCGCCGGTATCCCACTATTGGCGGCCGAAGAAGCCGAGGAAGCCGCGTACTGGAGGGCATTCGGGAGATGAGTTGTCAGGTACGATAGCGATTCGCGACGAGTTGCAGATGAATGATGCTTTAATAGTGTTAAATGGTGCGTGAAGAGATATGAAACACTCGGTGCAGATGTATGAAGTGACTGTGTGGCGACAACAATTGCTGTGAGAGTTTTCCCATGTTAGTTGACACTGTTGCTTGGGAATGGGCGAGGGAATGGCACCTTTAGATTTGAAGGAAGTGTTGGTGAAATTTGATGCCTTAGCTTTTGTCTTGCCAACCTTTAGCTTAGGCTTCTGAAAATCCTTTAATTTCTCCTTCTTTTTCCTGTTGCTAGAGCCCATCGTGAACTGATGGCGGTTTGGCTGGTCTGACACAAGGAGTTTTTCGGGTGAAGTTGCGAATAGAGGGGCCGGGTAACGTTTGCTTGTGTTTATCGATAAGAGCTAGGGATCCGTCTGGACATTTACGAGTTTAAACCGAGACGGCCGATTATAACTTTCCAAGGTAGAAATAACAGTAGTCTTCATAATATATTACCCATTTCTCTCCCGTATATTATCTATCCAAACCAGAGCTTAAGCGGGGAAAAAACGAAACTACCGGTTTCTAGTCTTATGCGATTTTCCACTTGAACCGCCCACTCCCGAAACGAATTTTGGTATATACGTGTAGTGAATTCCCCGAGATATCCTTTTAGCCTTGTGGTGGCTGCAGACGGTTAAAAGGAAGTTGCAGATAACTGTGCGTAAACCATCCCTTATACGGTACTAATAGGTATGGCCCGTTACTTACCTATGAGCACACGGCTTCGCCCACTTGTCTTAGGCTCTATTATTCTAACTTAGATCATATAAAAACCATTAGAACGATATCAAAGGGGTATTGCATCTCCTCCTAATATTTCTCACATTGTAACACTACTACCACATATGCATATCCAAAGAAGTAAACAAAAAGTAGTCGAATTCACAGCAAGACTGGTTAGCTGTTAGTTGGCAAATTAAAACCCAACGAAGGAATGGCATTCAGCGGCTACCTAGAATCAATCATATTACATCTAGATAAATAATAAAAACAAGCTGTAACTATAGATGAGGATACTGGTATCAACCTCAAGTGGTAGTGCAGATATTCGTAATACGTTACACAAGCTGTTGTCACGAAAACCATATGCATAATAGCTTGTTTCCAGGTTAGCCAGTTGTTGGAGCTGCAAAAAGAGGGAAAATCCATGTTTATTCTGTAGCATATGTCCTTAAACCAATATTATACATGGTATAGTTACATGAATCGAATTAAGGGCTGGACCCCGTAAAAACCCAGTGTGCTCCCTCGGCCACAAAATTGTAGTGCTTGAGAGAAAAAGAAGGAAAATAGAGACAGAGACAATTTCCCCACCCAATCCTCGATGCGCGCTATAAAATACCTAAAATCCTAACCAGAAGTGAAATTTAAACAAGCAGAATATCAACAAACACCCTAAACACCCTAGAATACACAGAAACACCATGTTCTTTCACAGATTCCGAGGTTATTTCCCCCCCTCCTGGCCCCCTCCATTCTGTGCCGACGAGCTACCAACCGGCCCTGCTCTCACAAACTCTACCATCGGCCGTTGCCTCTTCAGGTCTTCAATAACCTCTTCCGGGATACCCCTACTGAAGCTGACCCTGCAATTGGGGCTTAGCCCCTCAATGGCTTTACTGAGGTCTAGAATATCCTGAACTTTGGTTAAGCCACTGATTGCCACTTTCTCAAGCTTTTTCCCCGCCACCAGCAAATTTGACCAAAACCCATTCTCCCATTTATCATCATTTCGCCGGGATTTCGCACCATAGTTGAATTCTGATACCTCCACACTCAGTTGGCGAAGTTCCGACAGGTCTAGCCCCATGTCCTTGATTTCCGACGCAGAGAATTCCCATACTCCTAAGGTCTCCAACTTTGGCGCTTTGCTACAGCTTGCTTGAACAGGTCGAACATTTTCTTTGCTTTTCGACTCGCAGATTCGACGAGCTGTCGGATAGTGGATGGGGGACTGTCCAAGTAAAGATGTTGCGTTGACACGAAGATGCTTAAAATGGATCCAATCTTTGATGAGATCCAAAGATTGAAGAACACAGAGATCCCGTGACGAGTCTTCCCATGCCTGACAATCTTTTCCTGAGTGGCGAACGGCAACCCCGTCTAATGATAAAACCTCACATGATATAGGATTGCGCAGCACCGAGGCAACCTGGCAAATGTGGTTCACCTGTGTGTACATAAAAGAGAGATATTGTAGCCCCCTGAATTCATTTGTTAAAAGAAATTCTATGCGCCGTTAATTCTCAGTTCATGAATAATTCGATCACTATTATTTAGAAATTGTTAAAAAGGGATTTCTCTACCTGCTGATAAATGATTTAACCCCAAAAACCACAGCCTTTTCACTTCCAGTTCTCTTCGCTTTTTATTCTGTTGTGCCAAGCTGAAATCAAAAACTTTTGTAGATTTTCCTGCAAAGACGAACGAGGCTAGCTCTCTTGTCCTGAATTCCTGGACAAAATCGGCAAGTGCATTCGGCGCAATAGTCGACCTCTTGATTTCAGGTACTTCCACCTCCTTATCATCCTGTCTATCATCAAACACGGAGTATAAGCTCTATTAACGGTACATAGTTAGCTTGAATCCGTACTAGACATATAAGCCTCAAGTTTTTTTTTCAAAACTACTGACCATGTGTGGAGGACAGTTGATCATAACATCCCGCCATCTGGTACAAACATGTGCCAGGTTACAAACAGTCTTGACAGATGGCTCAAGAGTATACTTTTGAGTTTTCAGAGCTTTTTGAACCTCTGTGAAGATAGAGATTAGGATCTCAGTGGGCATCCGGTTAACATGACACCGGGTATCTGGGAGTCTAGCTTTTATTCTATCAGAACGGCGAGTAGGCGTTGCTTGCGCTTTCGTACGAATCCGCCTTCGCTTTGATGGGCTGGCTTGTGCATCTGGCGAATATCGAGATCTAGCTGATGGACTCGGAGTGGGTAAGCCCGCCGTATCAGGTGCAGACTCAAGCTTTCGCTTCTGTTGGCCCATACTGTTTGACGAGGGCAGTTGGTTCGATGGCGGCCGTGCAGAGGGATTCAAAAGAGATCCGAGAACGTGTGGTTATCTGAGAGAAGGTGCTGAAGAAGGAAGGGCCTGAGGGGCGGTGTGGCCGTGGAGCAGCAGGAAGCGTGGGGTTTCGGCCCTCTCTCACCGCTTCTACTCTACCTCTGCCGTGCGTCTCTCGTCTCCACTATCATACAGCCCGATTAGCTACGAGTTTGGTTTTCCCGGAACAATAATTTTCGGAATTACGAGAGAGAGCACCACCCAGAAGGCACGAGTGGAGGAAGGATGACCGAAGAATGCATGTACTTAAGAACAGAACTAGAGTAAGAAACATAAGGAATAGAACGAGCTGTCTTTCTTTAGTCAGCCTTGGCCCTGACGGGGTGCGGTGCGGTGGCTCGCGGCTGGTTGCGCGAGTGTGCAACCGAGACGCAATTACCGTTGCCGGGTGTGTTATCGGTATCGATAAGATTATCTCTCCACCGCAAGTTGCATTGCAACGGCTGTTTAGAACCTGGAAGAAGCGTACCGGCGAACATCCCTACTGCGGTTACCAGGTATTATTCTGATGTAATACCGTCGGCAGTTGCAGCCTATTGTCCCTTCTTTCCATGACGGCCTGGATGCTGATCTGTCGTTTTCCCGGATCAAAGTCTCATAGACCTTGAACTTGACATGGTGAGCCTCTTTCAGTCAAAACAATTCTGGGACGGTTGATTCTGCGCCTGGGAGGCAGACAGCAGCATCTAATGCCCAGATACCTCTTGGAATCCTAGCTAGAAGCTATCTTGTATGGTAGGCACACTGGGTTGGGCGAAGAAAACAGCTCTGGGGAGCGACATGGGTTCCAGTTGGAAGCTGTTGGCAGGTATTCCTGGTGTTGGGTCGTGCCTATGAGCTGAAGTTGAATTTGAGTTCACCCACGCTAACCGATTTTCGGATTAGCGCAGCAGAGCTTGGGATATTTCGGAATCCGATCTTTCAGATACAGGGAGCCAGTGATTGCTTATCCACAGCATCTTGAGGGGATTATATAGCTATAGTCTTAGCAGGGCCCAATATCTACCCATAAACCCGGTTTTCGATCTGGGCCCAACCGTAATCGAATACCGAGTGACATTTGGTGATGCGTGAAGTCATGACGACAACGGATCACCACTCTCGTGGGGAGCCCTCGAAACATAAAATACCCCAGAGCCAATAACATACGGCACTCACAAACCTAATGAAAAGGGCGGCATAACTTCTCGAGGCAGATAACCCATCCCAGGATCCTAAACGCACGATCGATTGATTTTTCTTCACGATTGGAATACGGAGATGGCTGTCAAAAAAAAAAAAGTAAAAAAAAAGTAAAAGCAACGCGGGAACACAAGTATAATGGTCTGAGCACTTGCATTAAACATCCCTCATCTTCCCCAAGCTTACGGCCATTGTCAACCCCCGTGCTCAGCGCTGTTTTCGATTCTTGGTTCGATTGACTTCAATGAAGCTGGGGCTGACTGGATGTGATATTGACAGTGATGCATAACCATGCATCTGGGTTTCCCAAGCTTGGGCCACCCGTGGTTTTCTGGTAAACTACCGAATAGATTTGGAATCCCTTGTGCATTCAATGCCATCATAATTGAATTGGATCGGCGAGAGCCATATTCTGGGGGGATTCTGCTTTCTTCAAAGCTAACTAGCTGCCTGCAAGAGACAGTGCTAGGGTCAGCGCCCAATCGACCCCATCGAAAACTGGCTTCCGTCCGAACTTGACGGTACTTTCTGGTCCAACAGCTACACTCCCAACAAGCGACAGCTGCATCAAGCACGCGTCGTGAAGCACGTCAATTAAATTCAAGTAGCCAATACCATCCCCTACATCTCATGCACAAACGGCAGAACCCCGAAAGCAAATGCAAATAGCCCAGGTAGGGATGTAACGGTGGACTAAATCGGAATCGAAATCTACATGTAGACCCCCCCCCAACCAACTGTATCTTGATGCTATAGAAGAAGTGGATAAACCAGAATATAAGCCCGTTTTTATTACCCGCGTCAGAATAGCTATCAAATAGATTACTTCAACAAAAAGGAACAACCAATCCTAAAACATAGCTATACACTTTCCTTCTCCAGAAGCTGCCGATGATCAAATGTTGATTCCCGAACCCCGACCCAATCCCAAGAGTAAGCTATCAAGTCCAATAATCCCAAATCCCGCATCCCAAAATATCCCCCAAAACTGACGCTTACTTCGAAGCGAGAACCAAGAAAACGAAAGTAGCAAAGTCCCATAACACCCACACCATAAACTCCCGAAAGTCACAATAGTTGCCGTATCGGCATGATAATTGCCCCATACTTATACGAATCAGAAAAAATATACACAAGAAAAATAAACCCCTGCTAAAGCCTAGCTTTAGTATTACAAGAAGTAAAGACGTAAGAAATATAACCAAATTAACGTTTTTGTTTTTGTTTTTTTTTGCTCCCTCATCTTCCGTATTCGACCAATCCGCGGTAGCGTCTGTACTGTGTGCGTTGTGGCCTACGCTGTGTTGTAGAGCTATTTATGCGGAAGTTTTTCATAGCTTCAGTCGTCTCGCCTGCACTTTCATACTCGTAGTCCTCGGGATCCGAATCGCGTCCCCCATAATGCCTGCTACGGCTGCGCTTCCTGCTTGGGCTTCTCTTGCGGCCAACGCCATGATAACCAACATATTTAGGTGATGGCCTAGATTGCGAGTTGTTTGCGTATTCGAGGTCGTAGTCCTGGGTGACCTTGTGCGCTGGCGCAGCAGGCCTAGAATCAATATAGTAGTCATCCGCGGCACCGCGACGTTGACGAGCACCTTCGTTAAAGCTTCGGCCACGAGTGAGACCACCTGCAGATGAATTTGTGTAGTAATCCTTTCCGGCGTATGTTGAGACACTATCTCTGCGTCTACCCATCGGTGGTGGATTGAGAACGTATTCTCCAACGACACTCCCACCATCTCCGCTCCCAACAGTAGAAGTTCCAGTGCCACTGCTACCACTTATGCTAGACTCAAGCCATCTATCTGTTCTATGCATCTTATCCTCCGAGTAGTCAGGGAGATCCAGAGCCGAGCGTCGGCTTTTCCGTGGGTCCGGATGATCACTATAGTGGATCTCGGGGCGCTCTTGGCGAACTCGTGGGGCGGACATGCTATTGCTCCTTCTGCGTCTCTGTTCTTGCTGCGGAGGTGGGCCATGGATCTTTATAGTGGGCCGTAAGTTGAGCTGGCGTGGCGATCGCTTGGCTTCTGGTTGGAAGGGTTGATCTACACGAGTACTTTGTTGACGATGGATTGAACCCAAAGACATTCCAGGAATAGATGGACGAGGCTCAGCACTATGGGGTTGTTGATAACCAAAGTTCTGAGCTTCTACCGTTGGCTGAGTACGATTGGCAGGTCGCAAAAACTGATCTACTGACTGGCTGGGATTCTGGAACTGCGAAAAAGATGTCGCGCGCGACGGGTCTAGTTCTCGTAGTTGGGGGCCTTGGCCTGGGAATGGTGGGAATGGTGCGTGGCGTCCTTCACGCGACTGTGGGCCAAAACCAGCACTTAGAGGTGGTTTTATCGCAGACTGTATTGGGGCAGCGGGCGCGGGAAAAGCTTCTGCCATGAAATCATTCGCAAAATATTGCCCGGAGGTGTAACCTCCAGTAGTTGAGGGTCTCGCTCCCGAGAAAGCAGTTGGTCTAGGTGGGGCAGGGATATCTACAGACTGTACAACTATAGGTCCATCATACCCCGGATCTTCGTGGCGGGGGATAGCCTTGGTGGGATGTGCGAATGTCTGGGCCCTGGTATGAGGTCTTGCTGAGGTGTTTATAGGTCGAACCTTCGGTTCTCTAGAATAAATAGCCCAAAAGGTTTGCGAGGAACCGCCCGGCTTCTTCTCCTTCCCAACTGCCGACACGACCCACTTCCAATTCTTTATATCTTTCTCGTTCGCATTTAGCTTGTCTTCGTGCTTCCGGAGATGTCTTATCTGGTATTTTCCGAGCCTGGAGATGGATGTCACCAGGTCTTTTCCTGGCTCATCGTGTCGTCGAATCTGTCTTTCGGTCTCCTCTGGCCCAATGCTCATCGTGATGTGGTCACATGTTTCCCACTCGTTTTTCCAAATGTTCTTATTCGGCTTCTTCTGGAAACAAACGTATCTTGTAATTATCGGTTGCGTGTTCTGTACGGATGCTGGACCGGCCCTTGGGCCACCTGGATGCAGTCCAGCTCCCGTATCCATAGAAAAAGATCTTCCAACAGAGGCTCGTATCGGTGCTGAGGCCCCCGAGGGCGAATGCTGGGCATGAGGGGTATCTTGATGAACCTGGGCGTGGTAGCTCTGTGGCCGTGGCCGCTGCCCTTGACCGAATCCAGCTCGGGCATTGGGATTGGGACGGTATTCCTCAGCTTCAAATGATGTAAACTGACGGGGCTGACTGCCAGAGGCAAATCTACCCAGTGGGGCAGTAGCTGTAGATGGTCGAGGGGCAGACATTGCAAGGCTAACCAAACACTATAGCCTCGAAGAGATGTCGTAGGGATCCGGAAGGCTGGACAGAATAAGATCAGTCAACACAACTGAAGCCTAATCGTCCCAGGCCCGATGTCGATGAGGTGGGGGATCGCAGGTAGAGAGATATAACTGAGCTTCCGTGCACGATGGGGACTGAGGGGCGAGGCTGGAATAGCAAAAGCGAAATGCAATGGGGCGGACAGAAGCCAGCACGTTCTTTATAGCAATCCTGTCGTCTTGCGCCCCACCCACCCACATCTGGACACACAGCAGCAGTATTCTGGCGAGCTCTAATAGCTGGTGCCTATCACAGAGGCCTGTATGACCCCAGACCCCATAGCAGCCCAAGGAAACGTTTCACAGACTTGGGGGAATCCATCCAACGGCCTTCGTCCCCGCCATATTTTATAGCCCAGTTGGTAGGCCGCGTACTGGGAAACTGCCGGGGTAGCCGCAATTTCTAGGGCGTGAGGCTGCGGATTCTTGGATTGCGGCAAAGTCGCCAGTACGGTTGCCTAGATGGGCAGATCACTAAAGGAAACACTTTTTTTATTTTTTTCAACCTGCACACCATCAATGTTAATAATTATCAAGTTCAGCTCAGAAAGATTCCTTGAAATCGCGTCTGCATAAGATTCATGTCTCTGCTCGATACTAGTTAACTGTTATTGCATATGCTCCCTCCACACCCTCCAACCAATCCCCGGTTGCGGCAGCCAGTGCCATGCCAACATCCCCAGATTTTTTCGTAGAAATCCTCCTCAAGATTGCCTCGTCTAATCTTTTCTGTAGGGATATCTCCATACGTTGTGAAAAAGGAAATAAATAGTCCCGTCACTCACTACACCCTCAATAACAAGAACGATGTTACGACAACAGCAAGGCTGAAACCCTGGAACCAAAAAATTCACTTTGATCATTGTATTTTCGCGGTTTACGCTCCCAAATATCGACATAGCGAAGCTCAATCCCGCATAACTCGTAAACTCAATCGAAGGTTCGTGTCGGATCGGTCGGCCGTAAGCAGTGTCGGTCGAAGCATGCCATTGCAAATAGGACGATCTCTCTTGGATGCGTCCAATGATCCCCAGCCATGTTTCCACAGACAAGCCGTCGATCGCAAAAACGGGTTAACCTCTCTGCAATCAAAACACGATTTGCTGTGTTGCGTTGACCACGCGCTTTCTGGTGTTCGCTAAGAGTAAATTGGAGGAAACCCTCTGCTTCCACCGCTCTGTAGGCATGCGACTGCGGCTGGTTACGCTCATTGAATTCTGTCCAAAAGAAGAGATATCCATTTCTTCCTTTCTTCTCATCGATCGGGTGTCGTGCACCGAATCCCTAAAACTAGAAATTTTCGTGAACCCTTTGGATTCCACGGCTCCCGAAAATCGCATATCATCTTTCTGTCCCAGCCTTTCAAACTTCCCTCTCTCCTCCAGACAAGGCTCGAACAGCACCTTCAAGAAAAGAATAAAAACAACCTATTGCCTCACGTGCCACGACAGAAAAAAAGGAACCTGGAAAAAAATACGAGGAAAGGAATGAAGAAAGCAAAACAGCGCGCCTTTCCAGACTGGTTTCCTTCCCTTTCAGAATATCCGTATCAATGGGTGAGCCCTATCTGCGAGGCGCGAGAATGAGACTAAAAAAGAAACACGGTGCAGAGGTATGGCGCAAGTGTTTGGAGCCACCCAGGCCTGTCAAGTGATGTTTAAAGCACCACTGCTGTCGTTGCTGTCGTTGGTGTGGGCCAACCAAGGAGCGGATTGGCAGGCTTTCTGTCTTGACGAAGTGTCGTGCAGAGGAACTGCATAACTTCCTTCGTGCGGGGGGAGCTTCTGGAAGACACACAAATATGAGTATCTACACGCAAACAAGTGCTTGCCTTTGTACTACTACTCCAGAGCATTGTTCCTGCCTATAGACAGCGTATATATATGTGTTCCAGACAACTCGCAGTGCAGTCTGATTTGTACCTATGAAGCGCAGACCCAGCCTATCGGTAAACTGCCTTCCCTTAAACCCATCACCAATAATCCTCCGACAGCACTGTAGAATGTCGATGTGGCTGAGTCAGCCCCATAAAAAACAACATTCAGACGACTGTAGAGCTCGAGCAGAGCACTGTATGGTAGTCGGGCTGCACGCACCGCCAGCGCAACAGCCCCGAACCTCCAGTGGGAACGTTCAATTCATCCGAGTTTGGTATTTAATATACTCTACCACTCGGGTAATAACTAAGTTCGTTGTATAACTGAGTATGGGGCGGTTTACAATTGCTCTAGCAAAACATTAGCATGTTTGGCAGTTCGCCCAGATCCTTAATGGGAATAACCCGTTCCAAACGAACCTATCCCAACATCGTCACTGCTATCTTAAACATTTAAATACCCAACTTCCGAATGGCTCGGTGTAGTCCAGTCTAATCAGAGAAAGCAGACTGGACCTAGCAGAAGCCAAAGTCATTCCGGATATCACGCATTCCTAATCCTTCCGATGGGATAATTTTCCATACGGCATTACCTTACCGCCTGTATGCAAACATATAAGCTTGCATGCACTATCTTGATGGATTCTGTAATCCGGAGCCAAGAAACTTAGAAATATCGGATGACTTTGCCTTGCTGATAGGTTTTTTTCGAGATACTTTCCCTTCTTCCTTTTTCTCCGGACAGGCTCATTGATAATTAAAGGTTACCAGGATTTGGTCTTCCGACGCGTATCCGGATAGCTCATACTCATGGTACGGGATACATCGGCGAGAAGGCAGATGCAGGGGAGGGGGAGGGATAAAAACCATGGCAAAACGACGCGTAGTTTCTTACTACATAATCACTGGTTAGCTTTACAGGAGCTATATGCACTCATGGCCGGTCTCCTAGCTTCATCCCATATACTCTCCTGCTATTCTCTGAAAGTGAACGTTAGCGACTTTTGGTCTAAATCCCGAGCTGCTTCATCCTCACCACCCTCCAGAATCCAAAATGCTTAGCCCGATGCATTCATGTGTCTTTGACGATTTCTAATTGGATCCTAAATACAGCCAAGTGAAGATCACTGTTTATCATTACCAACAGAAGAAAGTATCGGGTATTTGATTGCAATTCTCGATATATTCAACAATAGAATTATGAGAACAATTCCCTCCATTTCGACCCATCCAAGTGCCGTATCGCCTAATTAATACTACAGGACATAACTATAGAAAATTATCAAGTAATAGGCTCTTTCCACCAACAGGTTTGTTAAGTGGATCTCAGTTTTCACGACCTTTTAGCGTACTAAGGATGCTATTATCAGCGAACCCCTCCCCACGAGCCAACCCGGCGAAGAGACAACACCCTCGGACATTTTCATGACAATTTTCGACGCGAGCTCTCCAGGTTGCCACTTACCGGACATAACACAAGAATAGCGCGAGTAGTTGCATTCAAACAGAGCAACGTAATTTAAACACTAACCCCCTCATACCAGCGCCCTTCTTTTCGATCCAATAAGGTCAACACAAATCTAATAATACAAGACATCGTGGCCGAGTGGTTAAGGCGTCAGACTCGAATTTCTAAATTGGTAATCTGATTCTTTCGGGAGCGTAGGTTCAAATCCTGCCGATGTCGAACAAAAAATTGTTTTTTTGTCAGCCTTTATTCAAGATTGCCATAATTCTATGGGACGAATATCTAGCAGCGCTTTCTACTCTGAGATCGATTTGCTTCATCAGCGTCGTATGGGAAATTAGGGTACTGGCTATAACAGGCAATCATTGTGGTTGGCAGGGTTTAGGTTTGATTTGAATTATATCGTAAGTTTCTTTTCTTTGCCGCCGCCGCCAAATGCTTGCAATTGCAATAGTTTACGTATTCGAGTGATTATCCATGAACGATTAAGAGAAGAAAAAGATACCCGCCACAAAAACCTAACCTGACAAAGCAGGGTTTACGTTAGGGATTTAGGAATTAGCCATTCGCTTCGCGTGAGATTAACGACCGACCAACCGAGGCAACCAAAGGCGCGACAACCGCTGGGCTATGCACTTCATCTCGGATCTACAGTACATGCGAGTTTGCAAAGTGGCTAATTGGGTTAACCGTGTCTAAGCCTGCTGTTGTAGAGGGGAGGGAGGGCCTGCAAGAAATATCCTCGTAACTTACTTAGACCACGTATTCATGGATTGTCACTCGGATTTAATCATTAATGGATTTAACCTCCGCCACAGGATTGAGGGGGGGGTTTCTGGTTATCACGGAGTTCTTTGTTAGCCTTGTTGAAGGTAATGAATGTATTGGCGTATCTGCGCGAAGCGTTAGAGAAGAGAAGAAAGAAAAAAGAAAACCAAAGACGGGAATGAAGCCATAGTGGCTGAAGCTTCCAGCTGAACTGGTATCCCGTCGGAGGACGTGAACCCTATGAACCCTATAGATATATGCCATATATCCGGCGAGCCTCGATATATATAGTTCAAGAGATAAAGTGGCAAAGGGCTGCGTGTTGAACTAAACCCACCAAACAGTGCCGGGCGTGGGGGCGGATCTACAATTTACAGCCCTCCTGTTTTTATTCCAAAAGCTATCGCATGCAACAAGAGCTATGGCGTGAGCAAGACCCAAACCCAAACCACAGCCCACAGCCCATAGTCCGCTAAGAGGAAGTATAATACATGATTTTGATCACCCAACAGAAAACAACAAAAGTAGGTACAAAAACGCAATCCCATATAAACCAGTCTGCATAACCAGGGTTATCTTAGAGCAAAACTGCCTCGTAAATTAAGTACCGTTCCTGTTCAATTCTGTATCTAGACATTACGTAGCCTCCTATACAACCATACCATAACCGGCATACACGTTACTGTTGAGTGTTTATGACAATAGAGTACCTACCGAGTCGTATAGCAAAGAGAACAAAGGGAAAAAACGAGACAAAATCTAGACAACTCCCTACATAAAAACCATGAATAGAAGATACAAGAGGTGAAATACGGAGAAGGGTTTATAAATGATGCAACAAAACAAACTCCCAATACAGTTAAACCCCCCAACCAATACCAAACCCCTAATTACACTCCCTGCTCCTCTAGCAAAACAAGCTACAAGAGATCATCAGGAAGATGAAAAATATACATTAATCGCCCCTTCTCTCATGCGAAAAAACAGGCTATCAAATGTACAACGAATGAAAATAAGACACCCATTCCAGGCAGAACCACCCATCCCAATGCCCCATGCAACTGAATTAACCCTGGACGAAACAGACTCCGATTCCCATTATCACAGTCGGACCCATTATCTCAGCGGAGACTGCACGTCCTTCACACCCCTCTTTATAATCTCCTCTAACGGCCATCTAGGCGGCTGCACAATCCCCCTTTTCTTCATTTCCTTCTCATCCTCGCGTGTAACACCTGGTGGTAGGGGGATCGCTCCACCAGCAATACCGCTTGAGAATTTCAATTGCAAAATATCACCGACCTCGTCGCAAGCGGCAAGCAAGTTGTCCAGATCATCCTTGTTGTGAGCGGCAGAGACACAGAAACGGGCCCTAGAAGTCACGAGCGGGGTAGCGGGGTATCCAACAACGACAACAGCGATCTTCCGTTTCAACATTTCGTGGGAGAAAGCCGGAATCTTTGCGGGGTTGTACAACATAAGCGGAATGATTGGCGAGTCGTCCTGTCCGTAAACGATGAAACCAAGCCTCTTCAAACCAAGCCTAAGATACCGAGAGTTGAACGCAAGCCGCTGCAGACGCTCTTCACCCTGACCAGGTACAATTTCACCAGCAATAATTCGCAGAGACGACGAGATTTGCATCAAAACCGGGGGTGCAGGCGATTCGCCATGGACGCTCCCAGCGTGAGCTGTTCGAAGTTTATCGATGACGTGCTTATCCCCAGAAATATACCCACCGTTGGCACCGAATGATTTGGTTAAAGTTCCCATAAGAATATCGACTTCCGCAGTATCAACCCCAAAGTAATCACAAACACCACGGCCTCTAGGTCCCAAGGCACCGATGGAGTGAGCCTCGTCGATGAACAGGTTGAACTTGTAGATATGCTTAAGCTCCACCAATCCAGGAAGATTGCACATGGTCCCCTCCATCGAGTAAAGACCTTCAACAACAACAAGAATCTTTTTCCAAGGGCGATGTGTTCGCGGTTGGCCCTGTGAAATCTGCTCCCTCAAAAGACGTTCCAAATCATTCATGTCGTTATGTTTAAACATTCCAATAACAGCACCGGAAAGACGAGCTCCAAAGCGAATAGAAGCGTGATTCAACTCATCCGAGATGATAAGGCACCCCTTGCCAACCAAAGGCGAGAAAGCAGAAGCATTTGTGCCGTAGCCCATCGAGAAGATCATCGCGGCAGGCTTTCCAACGAAATCGGCAACAAGTTTCTCGACATCGGTATGAAGATCCAAGGTACCAGCATCCAGACGGGAACTTGCAGCTGACATCCCGTATCGTCGAATAGTATCCTCCACGGCATCTGCACAAGGACCCTCCGATTGGGCAAAACCAAGGTAATTATAAGAGCTCATATTTAAAGCCTCGGTCTGTGTGCCGGTAAGCCTGAAAGTAAGGTTGAAATCATCCGAGACACGATCCAACAGCGTGATAAAACGGCCAGGCACACCCGTAAAAGGCCTAGCAAAGCAATCGCTAATCCTCATCTTAAGTCTTCGAATATAGAAATTATCGAAATCCGAATTGAGTGCGGCATAGCCCTAGAAAGAAAGAAAGAAAGCCTTGCATCAGCGTCGTCACCCAGGGTTACACCGCCAAGAAATAAAAAAACAACGAATACGACCTACATTTTGAGCCTTTAGATGCCTATAGTTGTTCTCCTTGAACCTTTTACCGAAAAAATCCCTGACGTGGCCGAAAATGATCAACACGAGATACGATATGTACGTCGTAAGCAAGTAGTAATACGGCGGTTCATCCTCAACCGGATCTTCCACCGGTGCGCCTTTCGGGTGCTGCGAGACAAATCTGTGGCTTGCGTGGCCTAGCGGACCGAATTGGGCATGCTGCCTAGCCAGCTTCCTCGCGGCCTCGGGAGAAGGTGGTGAAAACAACATCGTAGGGGTATCCGAAAGCTTGTCCGCGGTAGCGGTAGAAAGCGAGATGGTTGGCAACGATACCGAAGGGGAGAAGCTACGCCCGTTGTTGTTGCTGTTCTGTTCCTGGGCAGCAAGCAGCGATGCTGAGGCCGTCAAATGAGCCGGGAGCGAGTAAGCAGCCTTCGGGCTCGAGGAGAAGAACTGGGCAACCTTAGCAGCGGTGTTGCGGGAGGAGGAGGGAGACCGCTTGCGAGGGGTTTCGATGGGGATGGGAGCCGTCACAGACGAAGACGAGAAAGGATTGCGAGGCATTCCGTGTCGAATTAGGGAACCAGACTGACTTTAGAGAGAAATTGGAATTGCAGATTGACGTTATCTGTGGGCCAGATGATGGGGGGGGGATGGGTTTTATTATTACACCAAGCACATTCAGTGGGCCTTGAGTGAGGGGATAAGGGGGGTGGGTCCTCTCGAGGGATGGTTGAGGTTATGGGGTGTGGTTGTTCCTGAAGATCACCCCCAACAACACAGACCACGCAAACACAGGGCAGTGTTCCGTAAGCGTGACCACGGCAGCAATTGGCTGGAGGAGGAGCAGCGGATAGGATGTGTCTGTCGGTGGGAAGCACAAGGCACAAATAAGAAGATGAGATGGAGAGGATGAGGGAGGGAGGGAGGGAGGGAGGGAGAGGGAAGGGAAGGGAAGGGAGCAGGAAGCCCGAGAGGGAAGGGAAGTAAGGCAGCAGCTAATCTACATGTACAGCAGAGCCCACTGCTGCTGCTATATTGCTGCCCAGGACCAGAAAAGGGAGAGAGCCTCGGGATAGATGTAGCAAAAAAAAGGCCAGAAGAAAGGCCATCCTTCGCCTGCGTGCGTCAGTTAGCAGCAGCAGCACTCAACGGCAGCTGTGGCACCCGGAACCGTGATGTCCGTAGATTGATGTAGTAGAGCAGCAACACCTCCAATTGGCCCTGCATGCCCATCCGTACCTATCGCTGTTTTCCCAAACGAGAAAGAAAATAATAAGAGCAAGATTAAAGGGGTGGAACGGCCCAACCACACACCCATGCTATTCCCGAACAGTGAGATGGACGAGTGAATGCGGCCAACACATGCGGGCCGGTTTCGGTCCCGACTCATTATCCAATTTCCGAGTGCTGCCTCCCGGTCAACTTGTCAGCGTTCTCTGTGCTTTCTCTCCCTTGTCGACCAGGTTACTTGGTCGAGGGAGAGAGCGAGAGAAGTGGATGGCAAACTAGCAATGCACATAAACCAAACCTGTCATCCTCGTCCTGATTTCTAATGTACATACCTCTGGTCAATCAGTCCATACATTCCCATCCTACATAACCTTGTCTCCATCTTCCCCTCCTTTCCTTCGCTAAATGCTTTGAAATCGCGAATCGTAGATGTCTACATATTACATGTAGTCCCCATTCACATCCACCATCACACGCACATGGCCGAAGCGATTGACTGGCGTGGTTGATCGCATGGTTGTGGTGTGCTGCTTCCTTCTCGCATGGCGAAAAAAAGGTTTCGCTTACGAACCCACATCGGTTTCTGCCACCGCAAATGGAGCGTGAAGCGAGAGAGCTCGACAGAGCAGCACTTTAAGCACGGACAGGTACGACCCCGGGCATAGTTAATCCGAGTCTGGGCTCGTACGATACGACTGTGCATAAACCTGGCCGACTACATTCGTCAAGAGCGATTTCAAGGACCACGGATGCGGATTTAGCGATCGCCGACTACCGAGAAAAATAATAAGCAGCAAGAAGCAGCAAGCTCCCGTCCCGGCCGAAACTTCCCTCCTGGCAGAGTTATTTTGTGCCCGGTTACCGTTTGTAGGCCGGTTGCAGATGAATTTGATTACATGTACCTACTCGTTCTGGGGTTCAAGACTTTCCAATAAACTGGATTCCCGTGCAAGTGCTTGTCTGTCATGGCGCGAGCCTGGGATGCATCGTAGATCATTACCCTCACGATTTCCGCCGGTCTCCCGCTCACCCACGTCGTTTGCAAGAGTGCAAAAAGAGTCACGATAAGTCGCGTTTGTGGGGGAGGGGTAGGACAGCCATTTATTTCCTTTTCCCACGCCTTATCGATGTTCTCTAACGATAAGGATGAAAAACCGTTGAGCGCGGTCTCGTGCTTTGTCCGCTTGGGGAAAAATGACATCGCTATTTTGTGCGTTGTTTTTCTCTTAAGGGACCAGGTGGTTGGTTGGTACCTCTCGTGGCTTGGGTAAGCTGCTGCGAGTGATGCTCTGTGATACCGAGCGGATGTGTTGGGGTGGCGCTCGATGGCTCGCCCTTGTGTGATCGGGGTTGGCAGGGTGGATGTTTCGGGTATTCGCGTGGTGGGTTGGCTTAGCTTTCGCACGAAAAAGCATCTAGAAGACTTTACGGAAGGGACGGGGAAACGGCGGCTCTCACGGCAACGGGGTCTGACATAAACCTCGCCGAGGTGTCTGAGGGTGTTCTCTTCCTCTTGGCCGTGCTAACAGTCTGGAGATCAGCTCCCTTCATTACCAACACGCTGCATTTAGTTTCGCGCAAACTCAGTGGAGAGTTTAAACTTTCTCTCAGGTGAGACCCTGTGTCCTAACTCGACCAGCATCATCTGACCTGTCTTCTACATGTAGCTATCTGACATCCGCATTTACATACATATGTATTTAATATGTTCTCATCGAGCGTGACCAGGTAAGCTCCTCCAACCTCTAACCGTTTTATCACTGGCAGTCCTCTTCTCCCTGCAGACTAGACTTTTCCATCTGGAACGTAAAGTCAGTGGGTATTATTCACCCATCCCCGAATTGTACTACATAGTGTCCTTGTTAACCATTTACAGGTGGTGGCCCCCGCATCTGGGATATCCCTGTGTGCTTGAACATAACTGTCTATGGGAAGTTACAACTGGCTGCCATCTCACAGGAAAACCAAGCTCCATCAGGGCCAAGGTATATTCATCTATCTCGATATCCTTAGACGGCGATACCCATATACTCCTGGCTAGCTAGGTTGAACTTTGAGCAGACATGGAAAGGACAGGAGATTTCTCTATACAGAGAACATCCAAGTGATATCTCTCGACCAAGACCATTTGGTGGAAGAATCCTTAAATGCAAATCGAATACTAAATTTTGAGACGTCTCATACGGAGACCCTGGAGACGGGTAGAGCATGTTAGGTCTGCAAAACCTAGAGTTGAAGGGTTACCGTGGTTCTTTATTAGGGATCGTCGTTGTTCGTCCGTCCATCGGCAAACCGAGTGTCCTCGATATCTATAAGAGTGGGCGCGGTTTGGCCAAGTGGCAGAGGAATTGATTATAGTGAATGTATTCTGGCAGCGGGATTAGAGATTTTGCCACCCTTGAGAAGAGAGAATATTTGCTGTCTGAGTGGTAGGCAGTGCTGTTGACATGCTTTCTGGAACTCTAATAATTTTTGTGCGTTGAAACGGAGCTGCCTTAGCGTTCAAAATTTCTTACAGCTATGACGACCGAGGTTTATGCGGTGTTTCCGCCACATCGGTGTGGCATTGCGGCTATGCATCCGCGGGAATTTATTGCTGCAGCATGCAGAGACACGCGCGCTCTGGGAGTGTTGACTTCAGCGCATAGGTTGGCAAACGCAAATTTAAAATTTTACTTTACGATGACAGACTAGCGCAGGCAGAAGGGAGCGGGACCGATTGAGGGTGAGAGCGTGGCGACTCAGGATCCGAAATCCCGGGAATCCGTAGGCAGTTTCTCAAAGTCACTAAGCCCTTGCTTGACCGCGAAACAGCTCTGCGAGAAAGCAGAGAAAGGAAGGGAGAGAGGGGAAAGCAGTGGTGGGGAATGGGCATGGCAAGCTAAACAAATTTTCATCGCCAAATGAGTGAATGTACATACAGTGGTAGAGTAATGTAGCGTCCAGGGCACAGAGAAGATCAGATCACACGAGTGCTCACGCGGGCGGGCATGGGAAGCGTTGAGATTTTGCTTTGCAGCGTGTGGGGAGAAGAAGAGGAGCGAACGTTGTGATCTAACCCGTTGGGGACGTGGCAGCGGTACCTCCCAGCAACGAACGGGGCAGACAGACAGACGGGCAGCAGACAGACACCGCTGTGATATCTGGCAGGGAGACGAGCCTGCGAGAAATGAGGTCGAAAGAACGCAGGGCAGGAAAGGGGCAGGGGGAGATTCCTGCGATCTTTTGTGGGATCTCACTTACAGGAGTATTGCCTACATACACACATCCATCCGTCTGCTCATTCAGCTCTGGGGAGCAGAGCGAGCGAGTACGTGTAATACTGTAGAAGAGAGGAGAGAAGAACTCTCTGTCACGGGAAGCCGTTGATTGGAGGAAGGACCGCCCCCAGCTATCGGCGTCCGTACATAATGCCCAGACTGGCTGTGGATCTGGTCTGCTGCCGGGCAAAGCGCTTTCTTCTTCTCGTTCCTCTGCCATCTGCGTTTCGAAGCCGGAGAGACTCTCGGGAACGGTTTATCTGCATGTCGAGGGCTCGTTTCTCATAGCAAGAGGCCGCCGAGTACTCTGCATCCCTTCTATGTCCGTCTGGCTCGCGGCATCACTTTGTTTCTTGGTACACACATAAACAGACTCCGGTCCCAGAGGAGCTGGCCCAGACGTTTTCCCGTTTCCCCTCTGCTTTGTCCTATCCTCATCTCTGCTTCTCCTCCTGCAGCAGTGGCAGGAACAACAACAACCACAACCTCCACCACTGGTTTCACCAACCCCCCCCAGCAACAACAACCATCTTCAACTCTCAACCCCCACCCTCCCGCTTCCCTTCAACACCACCACCACCCCAGCTCCATCTTCACTCACCACCGCTTCAACCCACCACCACTTCAACCCACAACCCCCAAACCCACTGAATGCTTCCCAGCATGACTACCTCACCGTCGCCGGTCGCTTCCTCAGCTACCTCACCCTCTCAAAGAACTGGCCGGCTTCGTAGTCTTTACCATCTTCGTCACTATACGCACAACCACAACAACTCTACCTCCCTTCCCGCCGCCCCAACCGTAACTCCCACCAATGCATCCTCAAACTCGGCCCACAACGTGTTTAGCCATATCGCCCCCGCACTATCGTCATCCCCACCAACATCAACGCACGTTCCTCGGCAGCGCTCAACCAGTCCTCTCAACAACACAGCTTCTAACGCGTGGCTCCCAACGGTGAGCGGCGTCAGTGGGCTTTCCCGCGTAGCTTCGCTGCCCTCTGCAGAGCTGTCAAACACCCCAGGTGTCGTTTCCAGCAATTCCAGTGTTCGTCCTAATGACTCCACCACCCCAGTACGATCTATCGACGAGACCATCTCGAACCCGCTGGACCCCACGTCAACCCATGGGCCCGCAAATCCACCTCTCGTCCGATCTCCCAGTAATAATGCTCGTGTTGCGCAGACCAACGAGCCCGCTGCGTCCATTCGCTTCATTCCGCACATTGATCAACGGGCTTCGCGGGAGTCGCTCATATTTCCGCCGATTGAGCGTACCCTTAGATTTAAAGATGAGCGTATAAGAGTAGGTCGTTACAGCGATCGGGATTCTTCGAATCCGTCTGCGCCTGTGGGGTTCAAGTCAAAGGTGGTGTCACGGCGACACTGTGAATTTTGGTGTGATGGGGGGCAATGGTATGTAAGGGATGTCAAGAGCTCTAGTGGGACGTTCTTGAATCACATCAGGTTGTCGCCACCAGGGATGGAAAGTAAGGCGTATCCGCTGTACGATGGGGATATTTTGCAGCTAGGGATCGATTTTAAAGGTGGGGAGGAGCAAATATTTAGATGTGTGAAAATTAGGGTGGAGCTGAATAGGGCGTGGCAAAAGTCGCTGAACAATTTCAAGTATGCTGGCTTTCCTCCTGCGATCAGAAGCTTATGGGAAGTTGGGGGCTTTTGGTGGGGATGTTTGGGCTGATCCAAGTGATAGTATGTCTGCACACCGCCGAATACGGAACCTAGCAAAAAGCAATCCCAGTGGGGCATCGAAAGCCAAAGATGGTGACGCCTGCTCAACCCACACCTCGGAATGCTCAATATGCCTTATGCCCGTAGCTGTAAGTTCCTTACTCACCAATCTATGCACCTCTCAAGTCCCATGACCAAAGCAAGGAAATGATCTGTTTACTGATTTTTTTCCTTTAGCCCTGCCAATCGCTCTTCGTAGCCCCATGCTCCCACGTTTGGCACTACAAATGCATTCGGCCCCTCGTTGAAAAGGAATACCCTACTTTTCTTTGCCCTAACTGTCGTGCCATCGCCGACCTCGATCGAGATATCGAGGAGGACGAGCTCGGCGAAGGATGGGAAGTGTTTGATGATGAACAACACGGGGAAGAACTTGTCCCCGCAGTCACAGCTGGGACGGAAACGGAAGAATCGTCAATAGAACCAGCCCATGATACACCGGGAGAACCATCGGAGGATCCATCAGAAAGTAATGTCACTACTGATGAAATTGTTCACCCACTCATCGATCAACAATCTTCCGAATTAGTTCTAGACCCGCCACTGGCTGTTTCCACATCCCCAGTTGAAATACGACAGATATCTTCTAGCCGTGCCACTGGCTCCTGGAGGAGGCGTAATGAAAGGGTGCGGGACTTGGATCTGCAGCAGGAAGGAGGTGGCCCGGAGGAAGGAGGGAATGCTAGTGGTAGCGGTAGTAGTAGTGGTGAAGGCGGGCATGAAGGACCGATGACACCAATGAATGACGCGGGCCCATTTGTGTTTGACGGGGGTGCATTTTTGGGGGAAGATAGGGGTGATGTAGCAATGGAGGGTGGAGAAGGGGTAGGAAATGAAACAAGGGTTGAAACGGGAGGATTATGAGAATAATAGGAAGTTGGGTTTTTTTTGAAATTTCCTGTTCCCCCCATCTCTTTTTGAAATTGGGTTCTTTCTCTCTCACTCTCGAGCGTGGGTAGGACAAAAGAAATATAACAACGAATTAATGACGGTACGCATAATGACAGGAAGGGAGGTAGTTGGTAGTTGGGAGGCTGGATTCTTTGCATTTTTGCTTTCTTTTCTTCTTCCTTCTTTATATGCTATTCACCAATTGCGTGCATTGCTCTGGGGCGCTTGTACCGCTATTGATGATTTATTTTTTCATAGTTAGTTTTAGTTTTATTATTGGGGAGCCGTAAGATAGGATGGGGATGGGGAAGTGGAAAGGAGTAGGCGACGGGTGATGAAAGTAATTAAAGTACGTATACTTGGGCAAGTGTACCTTTAGATGGGTTGTTTTGAGTTTTAGGTTTTTTTTTGCCTTCTGGTAGTTACTTGTGCTCTATTGTACATTAGTAAGTGTTAATTTTTGTTGGAAGGGAATTTTTTGAGAGGGATGGAGAGAGGGAGACTGTGAGTCTGGCGGTAGGCATTGGGTGGATCTAGGGTATTGGATGATTTGAGAGTAGTAATTCGCTTATTCGTTATTTCTCCTATTCCTTCATCCTAGAAACACGTCATGGACCATCACTCGTACAAATATGGTCAGTCTCTCGAGACCCGAATGGAGCTTTGTTCATGTTCCTATCAGCTATCAAGTACAGATGAACCGTTGCGGGGGTTTTCGCTGCTAGGTAACCGTCTAGTAAGGTCTGGTGTGATCTCGTACCCAGCCTCAACTCAGCAGTTTGCTATTGCCTTCTCTTTCACACATACCCGATATAGGAGAGGACTGTCATGCGAGGAGTTGGCTGCGAGATTATCGATTGATAAAATTTTTGCGATAAACACTGAGGTAAAAATAACGAGAATAAAAAAAGTGGCAGTCTTAGTGTGCTTTTATCATCGGTCTCTCTAGTCTCTGCTGAGCAACCAATAATTGTCAATGCAGCACGCACGGTGCCGCTGCAAAGTCTTGACTCCTTCTCTATTGAACGCGGCAGTCGGAGGATTGAAGCTACAAATTTCGTAGGAGGTAGCTATGTGAAGCTGCTAGATGTTATTTAGCATCTCGGCATTTCCATACTATTCCGCTCTTTTGGTTCACTGTCCCCTAGCTTGATTTGCGAATATGGATTTTACTATCAATAGGCTGTAGGGTACTACGGTTTTGCGGGCGAGACTGTACATTGCATCACACTCATTTGGTATCGAAATTACAAGATGAATATTGTTAATAGTTTTGTGTTGGATTTCTGTGTGCTACGTATGAAATATGAAACTAAAACCCTTCTAACAATCCTATCATCAATTATCACTCGACGTATTTATCTTTAGCAGCTATATTATTTTAAAGCTAAGACACGATTAAAGTGACTTCTAGTCCTCAAAAATAATAATTTTAAAACAAAAGTATACGGTATTATAAGATATTAGAGAAAATAGCCCAACAAAAGAGTTCACCCAGTATCAATACCTCTTCCCATGGCTTTCACTGAAACTATGCATATTCTTATCCTCTTCGGTATCAAGATGAGAAACCTTCGGCTTCGTGCGCACATTCTCAATCTTCTCAGACTAATCCACCTGTTAGCAAGTAACTCTGCAACACCAGTGATCAGACTAAGTACGACTTACCAAAGCGGCAGTTTGGGTATCAACCCACCGCATAACTCGAAGGTGCTCGTTGAGGAGCTTAACGATAGTCGAAATCTGCTAAAAGTCAGAGGATCCCCTATGCTTGAAAAAAAACCGGGGAAAACTCACGTGACTGTCGGAGTCGATATTCTCAACCCTCGCACTCGCACTATTCAGCGCAGAAATCAGATCCATCGCCCCAGCTCCCATCTCCGCCAACTTAGCGCTCAACACCACGACCGTATCAAAAATATGCTCCCTCTCAACACCCATAGGCTGCGTCACCGAGTTCTCCTTCTCCATCTCGTTGAGCGCAGCCTCATAGTAATCAAACAGTTTTTCCATATGTTCCTGCTCGCCCTCGAGCTGTTCCAGAGCATTATCGATCATGCTCTGCGCTCTCTCAGCTTCCTTGACCTCGGTAGTTAATCTTAGGATCTTGTCCTGGTTGTCGAAAAATATAGCGTCCCATTTATTGATTTCGGCTCCGCGTCCGTGGAGCTCGTTTTTGTATATTTCAACGTCGGCTGCCCATTGACCGATGATTTCCTCCAAGGTTTTGGCTTTCAAGCGTGATTCTTGAGGGGGGATGCTAGTTTGGAATAGAGATTGTGGCAGAGGCATGGTACACGCTGGTGCTGGCGCAGCTTGAGAGTTGTTGGCTGCGGCATTGGAAGAAGCTAGGGTTGCTGGAGTGGCCGTAATACTAGGGCTATTGGTGGTCGACACGACTGGTGTAAAGGTCGTGGGAGGCGTTGCAGATGCGAAGAGAGACGTAAGGACAGGTAGTGCGGGTGCGGGAATAAAAGTAAGAACAGGCTCCACAGCTGGGAACAAAGGAGTTGAAGGGATCACTGCAGACGGGAAGAGAGATAACGGAGCAGTTACTGCTCCATTTGTGGTAGCTGTAGCAGCAGCAGGACGAAGTGTTGCAGGTGCAAAGAGGGATGTTGTTGGGGGTGCAGAGGATCTGGTGGGGGACTCAGGACTAGTGGATGCTGAATCTGCGAAGAGGGATCCGGGAGGAAGAACTATTTGTGGAGGTGCGAAACTAGATGGAATCTTGATCCTAGGGGTTGGAGGAGGTCCCATAGATCCTGGGGGAGGCCTCGTGGGTGGTGGAGTACTAGGTGCTGCATTCGGGAAAGCAGAGATGGGAGTTGTTACATTAGCAGAGATAGATAAAGCTTTTGCGCCGGTTGGTGTTGTTTGAGCGAAGGGCGACTGAGTTCCCGTGGTGGGAGTCGCTCCAGTATTCGCATTCAATGCGGCGTTAAACATATCTAGGCTATCGAATGGATCTTCTGTCGTTGAAGATAGCACAGCAGGAGTGTCTGTCAGAGTAAATTTGTATTAGCTGCTGTTATGATATTCATCGTAATTGAGGCACAAACAAAGGATGTCGCTCAGTAGGCATTCCTCGCCGGAAATGGAAATGATCGAGGAAAAAAGTAAAACAAGAGTGAGACAAAAGAGTAACGGAAATTATAAAAACTCACGAGCGGTTGCAGTATATTCATCAAAGGGGGTCGGAGCATAAAGATTTTGGGTTCCTAGACCGGGAACACTGAGTCCTTCAGTAGCAAGGGAAGTAGGAAGCAGCGCAGAAGTAGCCATTTGTTGGTTTATTATAATAGGTCCACCAAAGAAGGCAGAAGAAGTGGAAGAGGAGGGACTGGATACATCTCCTCTTGCAGTGACCTTGGCCCCAACAAGGCTAGCGAAAGTAGTAGCAAGAAGTGGAGGAGGAGCATCCGCAGGAGTGCTTGAAGATTCAGGAGTGTCTAATAACGACAACGAAGTATCTTCAAATACCCCACCTGTGCTCTCAATAGGTCCCTCGAATGGAGAGCTTGATGCTAGAATTTGAAGATTCTGGATCGTATCTTCTAGAAGCTGGAGATCATGGACAGGAAGTTGATCTGGAGGGGGAAATGAGTCTGTGGAAGGCACAGAATTCGTTGTCAAAGAGGATGTAGTGGCATTACTACAAAAGCTACCACCATCAGTGTTCTCAGTTCTCGAATTTGAGAAACCAAATCCTAAAAGGAGGTTGTCGTTAGTGGGTAGATTTAACATCCTAGGTCGTTATGGGATGAAATTGAAATGAAGGAATTAAAAATGAGGAACTAAGGGAGACAAGAGAGAAATTGAGAGTAGCTATCTTTAGTAGGAAAGGTCTGGAAAAAGTGGTTGATGGAAGACGAGGAAACGAGTAAAAAAAGGATGGAAGAAAGGACGGAGGCGTCCAGCGCTTGTAGGTACCTCAATTGACTACAATTGGGCGGATAGATTCATTGGGGTTGTAGGTCCATTGAGTTGGTAGATTCATTGAGTTGGTAGGTCCATTGAGTTGATAGACTCATTGAGATGGTAGATTTGAAGCCTCTGACAGAAAATACTATGCAACTTGTTGATTGGTAGGGACAATGAATGGTTTGGATTTAACTAACCACCATCTAACCACATGTAGTATGTCTGCTATTATGGAGAAGCATGGAAAGAAACGGATGACGGTAGGCTGAGAAGATTAAGAGAAGCTGCTTTAACTTACATATCCAAATTATGCAATTTTGGTGAGTTTCTGTTAGGCCTCGATAGATACAGATTCATAAAACTGTTCGTGAGGTCCTGGTACGCGGTATCTCTATAAACACCCTAAGTGGTTGTTTTATTATGGAGATATGGCTTTATGTTACCCATTATGAATATTTATCTACATCTACATGTATTTATTCTTTTTGCAATCACAGCGTGATAAAACTGTCGCCTTGATCTCTAGACCTTGGCTGTATAGATTTGGAAAATTTGCTCTAATACATCATTTTCCAGCCTCGCAATCCTAATTAAAGCTTGGCTTCTGAAACTACTAAGCAACTCCTGGGTACTAGCCTCGTTATAGTTATAAGTACATGTGGTTACGTGCTGAGTGTTAAAACAATAAATACAGCAAGTCCCCTCCCTCAAAACCAGATTGAACTCTCTCTTGTTTCCCCACGTTTTTATAACTAGTTTCCTTGCGCAAGTGTACTAGGTAACTATAGGTGATGTGGACCAGTGGCACATAATGCTAGTGTTGCCTGTAATTGGTACACATAACTACTGCACTAGTGCTTACTTTCTTCGATATCAGTTCGAATTGGTATTAGAAGCCGGTGTTATTGGTTCATTGGTAATGATGACTTGGATGTTTGGGGTGTATGAAGCTACATAAATGGAACGGGATTGGGTGGACTGGCTAGTGGTTATAGAATTATGCTTGAAAAATCTCCTAGTGCAGTAGGAATCTTTCATGCAGAGCTTAGGGTGAGATAGTGGGTCTTTCGAGGCCTGAGACTATATATGATTAAGAAATCATGTTTATAGCTTATGGGGAGTCGGCGCCAGTGAGGCGCCAGAGCTGGACGACACAAAATTTCAAATTCTATGTAGGTAGCTCTTATATATGCCTTACGAGTATTTTGGGAATTTGAAATGAGGATTAGATCATTCGCACTGAAAAACGGGTTTGAAAATTTCCCAAAGGTGCATGTACCCCAACCACTCCCCCAAAATCCCGTTATTGTATTCATCTCTGAATAGAATAGACAGACGAAAAGGCCCCGGTTATATGCAGAACATTCCCTTGCCAAGGTAGAGGTAGCCGCCGCTTGGCATGCAGTCGATCATGGGTTAGGGTTGTTTCGAGGCTGGATATCGAGAATCAACACTGCTGAAGATTCTGTCAGTTTGGCCGTCAAATTTACCTTAGTGATGGCTAAACCGCCGTCGCGCAAGAAGCGAAATCTTTCCTCCGAAAATACCATCATCACCCCCCCCGCTACTCCACCTCCGTCGTCGCAGGCTGTAGCTAAATTACGTAGCAAACCAATATCTGGAAGACCACAGTTGCGTCGCTCGTCACGTTTACGGGCTCTAGTGCCAGATTCAACATGCCACATCAAGCGATTACCCGTGGAGCTACTACTTATGGTGTTTTTAACAGTCGGTAGGATGGAGCACGGAGTTAAGGAACGGGTCTGTCCGTATGTGCGGACAGTGTTGAAGTTGGCTCATGTTTGTAGGCACTGGAAGGAGATTGTGCTGAATATACCGCCAGTTGTATGTTTCTTCTTCTTTTTTTCTTTAAAAAAAACGGATTTGTTTAATAACTGGTTCCAAAGCTAACCAAAGAAAAAAATTTAAAATGGCCCTAGAGTTGGAAATCCGTATTCACATACTTCATAGATCCCTATGATCCCCGGAAGGTGGAACAATTCGGGGAGTATCCTATGGAGCCTAGGCATTTAGCCCAATTCATCCAAAAATATCAAATTAAACGCCTTGGGTCTCTCGCCATCGACAGCATGCCCTGTAAAACATTCAACTTCTCCCTCTCTCAGCGTACCCGTGGTCCCCAAGAAGTGCCGCTCCGCCACCTTTATTTCAGCGGTTTAAACCATCTCTCAGCTGAGTTTCTGCTCACCAATAGATTCCCAAATCTCGTCAGCCTGACGTTTGGATATTCCCAAATCAGCCATATCGCACAGATAGCAGGGGTACTCAGACATCCGCTTATTTGCGATGAATTGAAGCTTGACCATGCGATCTATAGAAAAGCGGAAACGGCAATTCAGAATCCGTACAGTGTTTGTGTACTGTACGCTCTCTCAACTTTTCAGGAGTGGATCCACTTTCAGAGTCTCGTGATTGAGACGAGCAATCCTGCCACATCGCCTATCCCGCTAGAGGAGGACAGTACCCCTACGTGGATCTGCGAGTCTAGTCAGCGAGACCATGTCCGAGAGTTCCAGTCCGCCAGGATTACGCCACCGTCGCTCAAGTTCCTTGAAGTTCGTGGTTTCAGCGCAATGAAGCTCCGCGGGATCAAGATAGGATTGCAGAACCTGCGCTACCTGAAGCTCGATATCGAAAGGTTTGAGCACGGGAAGGATGCAACGCAGTCTTGGGTGTCTAAGAAGTGGTGGGAGGATTTTTGGTGTTTCCTTTTCCAGGCTGGGGAGAACCTGCAAATTATCGAGATTACGGGTATTAAGCAGAGAGTGGATTGGCTGGATTTTACAAAAGCTAGGAAGTTGCTGAGCAAAACGTGCATTATATGTCTTGATGCAGAAACACCGGAGGATGTGTTAGATGTGTTGGAGACTGCGGATCCGACAGCGTTGGTTGCGAGGAATTTGACAGTGGTCATGTGGTACAAGGAAAAGAGGGTGCACGTCATCGGGATGAAGCCCGAGTGATGGCGTTGCGTTTTTCATCAAGGGAGTGCACTTCCAGCCGGCCAACAGGAGACTGTGAATCCCACAAGATAAAATAGATATTAGATTCTCAATATCATAAGAGTTCTTGCTGGCTGTGTGTTTTGCATTTTGGATCGAAATTCCAGTAAAAATCAGTAGACACTGAAAGCAGCGAGTGATATCCGATGATTTTAAGAGAATTCCTGACGACAACACGCAGGACTCGACATTGCAGCTGCCTTGTGTTTATTCCGTAAACATGGTAGGGGCCCGTTTGGAGAAACACATGCAGTACTTGGAGATTTTAATCCCCGCCACTTATGACTGCCGAGGGCCAAGTTGTGAATGCCTAAAATTGTAGTTTTAGCAACCAAGCAGTCGAGCGGCTGACACCTTTTCCTTCTCAACCACCACCACCACACCTCCTCGCGCTATCAGATCTTTTTCCTGCGTCAATCTGCTTTTTTAGCAGCTTTAGTAAGTATTTATCTTTGTTGTTGTTCCATGCAGCCTTTGTTTTGTCAGTTTTTGGAGACATCGTTGTGTGTTGGTGGGTGGTTGTAAGAAGGTTGTGGGTGGTGAGCTCATGGCGACCGAAAGGTGGTCAATTCTACTTTTTTCTAAATTGACATAGTTGTATTTCTAACAATTGCAAATAGTCCATACCAAACAGGGGAAAAATTCACAAATTATGTTTTGGCCTTGAATTATAATTGGTAGTGGTTGGAACACAATTCAGTTGCGATCCAAACGCGCCCTAGGGGCTTTATGGAATGGATTTTTAGCAAGGGTACTATTTCAACACCAAACGCGAGATAAGAGTAGAGAAACAGATGTAGACTGGGTGTGGTATCGAAACATAGACCGTCACTCGGACTTCTGTTTATTCATGAATATCCTCAACAAAAATCCGTCCGCTTTCCGCTGTTCCAAAAAAAAAAAACTTGCATCCACCTCCAGAAGATTTTTTTAACTAGCTTCATAAGAAATCATTCGTCGATTCACTGCCTAAATACGTTCCTGACCCACGCCAAACCCAATACGGCCAAATACAAGCTTGACCCATAACCTGGTGATATTACACTCTTCAAGCCATCCATCATACAATAAAAATACACACAGCTTTTCTTTCAGTCCCCTTTCACTTTTCCCACAATTACAACATTCTACCAAGAAAACGAAAAACAAAAACACCTTAAATCGTCATTTCAGATCTTACTCTTCCCACCCTCTACAGCTGGCGCCGATGCAGCAGCTGCACCTTGCCCTTTCGGCATCTTCTTGTTCGTCCCGAGTGTTTCTAGGTCTTTCTTCTTGTGGTAGTGAGGCGCGACCTCAACAAGCCATTCTGGTTGTAGGGGCATGACATTACGCATAAACTCCTTGCCTGCAGAAACGGGTATATTAGTATATCCTAACCGAATATAAAACGCTTGGGGCAGTGGGGGGAGGGTGATGGATAACTTACTTGTCAAAACCAGCTCATAGTAAATCAACCACTTCGGATTAACCTCAAACAAACAACTACTCGGGTGAACATGGACCGTCTGACTATTCTTCACAGTCCGATACGTATCACCCCCTCTTTGTAATCTCGCCGCATTCGGAAAGAATCCGGCAGTAATCGCCTTCTGTATCGGTACAGTATTGCTCTCGCCACAACTACTGACGGTGACTTCAACACGATCACACAGCCGACTTAGCTGATCCCGTACATCCCTCGCTCTACCAAGCGATCTGAACTGTAAAAAGTTCTCCCGTGCCCACACATACGAGAAATTAGTATCCACCCACTGATTCCAGATATTCAGCAGCGTTAGATGGTCGCCGCCGGCTTTATTCGTGAACCGTTGTCGGGCTTGATCTGCGTGGAACTTTTTATCCTTCGGTCGATAAAACAAGCTGCTTGCCTCGCCGAGCATAGCGATGATGCTCAATACCTCCTCGACACAGCCGTATCCGTCTGCTGCCAGGATCGACTTCGCCAACATCGGGTCGGTCGGAAACTCCGCCATCTGTCGCCCAATCTTCGTGAGCTCGCCTTTATCGTTGAGCGCACCAAGCGCATACAGGTTCTCCAGCGCCCGGATGAGGGTTTCTGCCGGCGGGGGGTCCATAAAGTCAAACTCGATCAGATCGTTGATGCCGAGTGACTTGAGTAGTAATACAACACTGTTAAGATTTGTACGCTGGATTTCCGGGGTTGTGTTTTCGTCGAGTTCGTTCTGATACGCCCATTTGGTGTAGAGGCGGAAACATTTACCGGGACCGACACGGCCGGCACGGCCCATTCGCTGTTTGGCTGCGGCACGGGAACAGGGGGTTACGACGAGGGACTCCATTCCGGTGCGGGGGTTGTAGACGTTTTCTTTAACGAAGCCGGGGTCAATCACGTATACGATTCCGTCGATTGTGAGGGAGGTCTCGGCGATGTTGGTTGCGAGGACTACTTTGCGCGCGCCCTCTGGGGTGGGCTCGAAGATCTTGGCTTGCATCTCGCTGGGGAGGTTGGCGTATATGGGACATATTACCATTTCTCGGACTTTATTGCCCAGCTTGCGGCAGGTCTCTTGGAGGTTTTGTTCGGCAGCGTCAATTTCGTCTTGGCCGGTGAGGAATACGAGGATGTCGCCCTTGGGAGGAGTCGTTGTGTGGATCTGGAAGATGGTTGTGATGGCTGCGTTGAGGTAGTTTGCCTCTGGCTGTTGCGTGTAATGTACATCGACCGGATAACGTCGTCCGGGAATGTTGAAGATGGGTGCGTCGTCAAAGTATCGAGAGAACTTCTCGGCGTCCATGGTGGCAGAAGAGATGAGGAGTTTGAGTTCGGGGCGGAAACGGGCAATGTCTTTTACGAGACCAAATAGGATGTCTGTGGATAGAGTACGTTCGTGGGCCTCGTCGATCATGAGAGCTGCATATCCTCCCAAATCTGGTTCTGTGAGGAACTCTCGGAGGAGCATTCCGTCGGTCATGTACTTCAACACTGTCTTATCACTCGTTGCGTCTTCGAAACGGATCGAGTATCCGACCTCATTCCCGACCTTGACGCCCATTTCTTCTGCCACTCGGGCGGCGACGGACATGGCTGCCACTCGTCGAGGCTGGGTGCAGCCTACCTTTAGTCCGCCCTTGGTGTATCCTGCTTCATGTAGATACTGTGGTAACTGGGTTGTCTTCCCCGACCCAGTCTCCCCGACTATAATCAGAACCTGATACTGCTCGACCGCGTCTAGAAAGCGTTGGCGCCACTCGTAGATGGGGAGTGACTTTCGTGTTTCGTCTATACTCTTTGCTTTATTTTCAGCTGCTTGTAGCTGTGCCTCCATCGCTTGCTTCTCCTTACTCGTGAAAATACTATCCTTATCAAAATCTGTAGCATCGAGCATGAACTTGAGTTGCTGTGAGTCGTCAAAGACATACTCGTAGTCGCCATCATCGCCGCGCTCAGGTCGTTTGATCTGGGCGCTGGCCTTCTCTGCCTGATGTTGCTCCCACTCCTCCTGTTCTGTGACAAACCGCTCCTGCCCATCCTCACCACGGTCTACGTAGCGGTCGTAGAGGGCCTTTTCCTTCTTTTTCATGTCAATCTTGCCCTTCTCCGTGATGTAGTCCTCGGGCAGCATGTACCCGTCCAAGTGGTCATCAACACGTAAACGCTCCTCAGCAAGTCGGAGGATCTCCTTGTTCTTTGCAAACTCCTCCTTCTCCTTCTTGGTGAGGTCCGGGTTCGTACGCAGCTCATGCTGCTCCTCGGCCACCTCTTTCCGGAGGAGCGCCAGTCGCTCGAGTTCACGCTTCTTGAGGTATTCCTGGCGAGAGCGTTCACGGAGGTCAGGAAGCGCTGCATTGCGCGCCGTGGTGTCGTCGGCAAGGGCTCGACGCTGTGCAAGGAGCTTGCCTTCCTTGGTGGAAGAACGGTCCTCGACGAGCTTCTTGGTCTTTTCTTCATCCTTCTCCTTCAGACGCCTGGCGAACTCGTCGCGCTCCTTGATATCTCGGAGTCGATCGCGCTCGGCCTTGGCCTCTTCGTCGAGGTTATCTTCGTCGTCTTCGTCGTCAGCCACGCGTGCCCGCTTGCTTGGGGGTCGGTCGTCGTCGCCCCGGGGGTCTTCGTCTTCAAGTTCCATTTCCTCGTCGCCCCAGCGGTCCTCCTCGTCGTCGTGTCGTCGGATCCGTTTCGAGCGTCGGTCTTTGTCGTCTCTTCGGTCCCTGGGCTTTTCCTCCCCCCGTGAACGCTCCGAGTCCTTGTCCTTGTCCTTCTCTCTATCTCTGTCTCTGTCCCGCCCCGAGTCCCGGTCCCGTTTCTCGTCTTTCCTTGCCTCTCGTCGCTTCTCTTTGCTGCTCTTTTCCCGGGCTGCTGTCAGTGGTGGTGGCATCATGGCGGCATCGTCTTCGTCGTCCATGGCGAGGAGGGTGTATTTTTTCTTCTTCTCGACGGGCTTGTCTTTCCGCGCCGAGCTGGAGCTCGACGGCTTCCGTGAGACGCGGTCATAGAGGTCGGAGATGAAGCGACGGGTGTCGTTTGGGGAGCCATCGAGGAAGGCGGAGAGGGCGTCGTTGAGCGAGGTGGAGGATTTCGCGGAGGTGGCGGAAGCTATGACGAAGTCGACGATTGTAGGGTCTGCAGCACCGGAGAACTGGGTGGTGTCAGCAGTGGGGGAGGGGGGAGGGGAAGGAGGGGAATACCTTGATTATATTGTCAGACACCCAGTTGCGGAGGTCAGCCATTGTTGGTGGGGAGAAGGAGAAGGGAGAAGGGGTCGAGAAAAGGTGGAGAAGGAGAAGGAGAGGATGAGGATGAGGATGAGGACGAAGACGAAGGCGAAGGCGAAGGCGAAGGCGAAGACAGACAGAGCTCTGGAGGTGAGCACGGCAGAGGCTCTGGGGATGCAGTGGGAAGCTTGGCGTGCAGCACGAGACATCCTCTTGAAGCCGAGACCCGGCAGGGGAATTGGGCGGTTTCCCTACATCGCCATCATTGCCGTCCGGCCTTTTGGTGTTTAGTTCTTATCTCCGTCATTGCATCTCCTGGCTCGAATCATCACCACTTTATTGTCTTCTCCTTCACCCTTCACCCTCCACCCTCCACCTCCACCACTCCACCACTCCACCACTCCACCACTCCACCACTCCACCACTTCCTTCACCACTCCCCTCTCACCACTCCACCACTCCTCTCCCATCTATCCCTCCATCATCTCATTCATCTCCATCTCCATCTCCATCTCTTCATCCTCACTCATCTCCATCTTCTTCTCCTCACTGACCTCCTCCCCCTCCCCTCAATCCCCTACCCCACACCCCACCACCACACCCTCCCACACTGTGGTGGACAACTGGTAGATGCCGGAGAAGCTGTCTGGTCTCGACCCGCAATCTCAAAGCTCCCAAAGCAAGAAGAGAAAGCAGCAATCCCCCGTCCCCGCCCCTTCTGACCCCACCGCCCAGCAGTCCACCATTCCCCAGCTCTTTGCTACCTCGTCGACATCCACCCGCTCATCCACCCCACACAGCACCAGCAACACCCTCTTCCAAGACCTCCCAAAGGCGAAACGCTCCCGCTCAAACTCTACCGAGTTCTCCGCCGGCGGCTCCACCCTCCCCGCGAAATCGCTGACCCCGCTAACGGAAGCCACAATGCTGAATTTCGGATCGTCGGCAAAGGTCATTGACCTCACGAACTCGCCACCCGCCGCCAACAAGAGCATCAAGGGCAAGGAGCGGGAATCCGTGAGGCCGCCACCATTCCAACCGCATGCAGGCACAAAGAAGCTGCTGGTCAAGAATCTGAGGAAACCGACGAAAGGAGATCCAGAGGCTTATTTCAATACCACCTGGGCATCGTTGAATACCGCACTCACAGCTATTTTCACGGGGGAGAGGATATCGACGAGCTTGGAGGAGCTATATCGGGGGACGGAGAATATATGTCGTGCTGAGAGGGCGGGGCCGTTGTTTGAGAAATTGAAGGTGAGAATGGATGAATATGTTGGGGGGCCTTTGAAGGAGGGTATTGTTGAAAAGGCCGGAAGGAGTGAGGAGGAGACGGTAAAGGCGATTGAAGCTGCGTGGACAAAGTGGAATCAACAATTGGTAAGTTCTACTGTAGACTTGTGGGTAACAGCGAAATGCTAACAAGTTCACAGGGGATGATTCGGTCGATATTTCTCTATTTGGATCGTTCATATCTTCTCCCTTCATCATCTTTGCAATCTATAGAAGCTACTGGGCTCGCACAATTTCGAACACACATCGCCTCCGACACTGACCTCGAACCAAAACTCCTCCGTGGCATCTTCACCCTCTTTGAGCATGACCGCCAGAACCAGGGCCAGATTATCAACATCACTCTCCTCCTGTCTTGTATTCGCCTGATATCTAGTCTTGGATTGTATACAAATAACTTTGAGCCCAAGTTCCTTGATGTATCCCGTGAGTACTTTGCCCGCCTCGCCGTATATGAATCTACCTCTACCTCGCTCTCTCAGTATCTCCATGAGTGCACCAAGCAGCTCACCTCCGAATCTTCCCGGTGCGATCGCTTCCATCTCGAAATCTCTACCAAACGCGCTCTTATCGCCGTCATTGAAAACGAAATGGTCCGCAAGTGCCTCCCAATCCTCACCGACTGCGCCTCCGTCGGCGCTCTCCTCGTCTCCCGCGACTTCACCCCACTCTCCACCCTTTACTCTCTTCTCGACCGAGTCACACCCGCTGGGGAAGCGATCCGATCGGCCTGGGAAACCCACATTACGACTTTTGGAGCCTCAATCGTCGCTGACGAGGCCCGCATCGAGGATATGGTCCCACGATTACTCGAGTTCAAGCATGCACTCGATACAATGTACGCCGTGCCATTCAAGCGCGACGATACCCTAGGCTATACCCTCCGCGAGTCCTTCGCCGCTTTCATTAATGCTCGTCGCCCCGGTCAGGCTGCAACCAACAACTCCAAGCCCGCGGAAATGATCGCCAAGTTTGTCGACCTACTGCTACGCACGGGTACCAAAGGCCTCCCGGCCAGCACCACGAAGGAAATGGTAGACCTAGTCACGGCGGCAGGTGATGACGATGCCCAATTGGCGTTTCAGCTCGAACAGGTGCTGGACCTATTCAGGTTTATCCACGGCAAAGACGTATTCGAGGCATTCTACAAGAAGGATCTTGCACGACGACTACTAATGGGACGCAGCGCAAGCGCAGACGCAGAACGGATGATGCTCGCAAAACTGAAAACAGAGTGTGGAAGCGGATTCACGCATAATCTCGAAGGAATGTTCAAAGACGTTGATCTATCACGAGAAGCCGTCGCATCCTTCAAAACAAGCAAAGCCAGTAACCTCCCAGGGAATGTTGATCTCTTTGTCAATGTCCTCTCGGCAAGCGCATGGCCAACATATCCAGAGATCGCAGTCAATATCCCGGCATCACTATCTGCATATCTTAGCGCTTTCCAGGACTTCTATGTCGCGAAGCACTCAGGCCGCAAACTCGCGTGGCGCCACGGCCTTGCACATTGCGTACTGAAGGCCTCGTTCAGCAGGGGAAACAAAGAACTCGTCCTCTCCGCCTTCCAGGCTATCGTGCTGCTGCTATTCAACGACCCGGCCACCCCAACGCTATCGTTTGTAGACCTCCTTGCCGGAAGCGGTCTCCCAACAGACCAGCTAACGCGTACGCTTCAATCCATGGCATGCGGGAAACACCGTGTCCTGGTCAAAGCACCACGTGGCAAAGATGTGAACCTCACGGACCATTTCAGCGTCAACAGGGCATTCACGGACCCGAAGTTCCGAGTGAAGATCAACCAGATCCAACTTAAGGCGACGAAGGAGGAGGTTAAAGAGACACATGAGAGGGTTGCGCAGGACAGACAGTATGAAACACAGGCGGCAATTATTCGCATCATGAAGGGGAGAAAGTCGGTTCGACATGCGGAGTTGGTGGGGTTAACGATTGAACAGACGAAAAATAGAGGGGTGTTGGATATGGGGGATATTAAGAAGAATATTGAGAGGTATGTTTTTTGCTCCGGTGTGGTGTGGGGTGAAGAGGGTAGAGGGCTGATGTTGATGTAGGTTGATTGATAAGGAGTATATGGACCGAGGAGAGGATAATACCTACGTCTACGTTGCGTAAGTACGAAATTAGGGAAGGGAAATGGAACGGTTCAGGGTTTAGGAGGGGGTTTGAGTGTATATGTTTAGTGCCGTTATTATTATCATTTATCTTATCTACTGGGGAAATTATATAGGCTCGGAGTGGGTTAGGACTCTTATTATGGTGGGTGCGTTCTTGTATATAATCTAGGGCTGCTTTTATGGAATTGAGGTCATGTTTTCTCACTCGGACAAAATAGTTGAGTGATTGTATGTGATTCGGTGGCTTGGTCGGAAACATCTTCTGTTACACAAACAAGAACACAAACAATTGTTTCAAGGATAAATGTTTTACCGCCGTGAATAGCCGGACTCTAAACGGAAGGAGAAGCAGCACAAGAACACAAGAAATCACCACTCTGTACACAGCATAGGTAATCAAAGATCCGACCTTCAGGGAGCAGAGCAAAAGAAACCATGGCCTTGGATCGTCACTCCACCAGGTTTCTCCCACACCAGCTCCCAACTCGGCGATCATGACGATACCTGTATCTAACCCAGTAAAGTCTCTATTCCGAATAGTCCTCCATGCCCCCCCCATTAGATAGCGCTCAACCCCCGCATCCAGATAAGACGCGCTGAAAGAGAGAGTGAGGAACCCGACCTGTAAGATACCTCGTCACGAGAACGTTGTTCATTGTAGCGGTACTGGCTTTCGTTGGCTCCCGCGCGACGTGGACCCCTGTCTGGTTGTATTTCTTTTTTATACCAGTTTTTTTTCTTTCTTTCCTTTTAAGAGGTTGGATAGTCTTCTACCTGCATACAAGTAGGGTCTCTTCCTCTCCTGTATTTCTTCAGCCCCTGCTTCAACGTCACAAAGAAGAAGAAAAAGAGTTTAGACAGCTATAATGGGACCTACTTTACCGACTGCTCATGGGCCTGGGGTCACAGCTACGGGGCGGAGGGGGACGTTTCCGCTGAGTAACTCGTCGAGGCAGAAGGCGAGGAGGTGTGTATTTGTCTTCTGTACTGCTGTGGTTCAGTACTGCTGGAGAGAGCTTTGGACAGAGAGGTAGCTCACTTCAAGCTCTGCTGTTACAGATTGCCGTTAGTATTCCGCTTCATCAAGGGCGCAATCCACCACGGTACTTCCTCCCCCCTCCCTCCCCTCTATATACACACCCCAATACTGACACCCCCCACAGTCATAATCATCCCCGTAACAGTCCACACCCTCTTCACCCTCCTCATCGTAACCCTCGACAACCACACCCCCGCCAACCTCGGAATCCCTGCCTCCATCGTCCCCTCGCTCTCCATCGTTGTCGGCCTCATGCTCGTGTTCCGCAACTCCTCGTCCTACGAACGCTACTGGGGCGGCCGCACCGGCCTCCAGTCCATCGTCAACGCCGTGCGCAACCTCACTAGATCGTTCCTCGTCTGCGGGCCCCTCGACGACGACACCGACAAAACGGAGACCGAGAAAGTCGTCAAGACGCTCGTTGCGCTGCTATACGCGGTGAAGAACCACCTCCGGGGCAATTGGGAGGCGATGGATTTCCAGCCGGAGTATGCGATGCTGATCCCGGAGGGGCTGCACGGACATGAAGCGGACGGGGTGGGGATGGCGCTGGAGCTTTCGTATGTGGTGGAGAGGTATATCAAGAGGGGTGCGCATAAAGGCGCTTTTAATGCGCCGCAGTCGGCGATGCTGAATACGCAGCTTTGTGCGATTATTAATGCGTATGGTCAGATGGAGACTATCAAGTGGGCTTTTTTTTTTACTCTATTGTGGTGGTGAATGTTTGTGGGGGGATACGGGTTTGCTGATATGGGTGGTGATGGTGGTTTAGGTTAACACCTATCCCGGTGTGTCAACAGATCCATCAGAAGCAGGTTTTGGCGCTGTATTGTTGCATCCTCCCGTTCTGTCTAGTCGATGAGATGGGCTGGTATGTACCGCCGTCTCTCTTAGTTTTTAAAATAGCTATACTAATAACAACACAGGTGGACTGTTCCTATAATATCTCTGATCTGCTTCACTCTCTATGGAATCGAAGGGATTGGTGAAGAGCTCGAAGACCCCTTTGGCTACGACAAGAACGACATCAAGATCGATGCCATCATCGAAGACGCTCGCCAAGAAATCCTCGTTCTTCTCGATGGCTGGAAGAAGGGTCGTGACGAGTACTTTCAGTGATACCCTGCGGGATTCGCATTATCCACGACACACTGAAAGAGAACGGTATGGCCGTACATATGGGGAAGGGGATGTAATGACGTGAACGAAGCAACCACGAAGAAAGATAATTGTTTACATCTATGATATATATTTTTCTAGTTCTATTTTGGTATCTCTTTGGTTGAGCTTGGCATAATAATTAAGGGTATTGTTTTTGTTTATTAGTGTTCCGCCGCCCACTTTCTGTACCACTCGAGGCACTCCACGTTGGCAACGCTTGCGGAGATCTTAATATTAAGCCCGCAGAGGATCTGCTTCACCGCTACCTCTACCCTGTTGTTCTTGTAAGTACATGTACGTAACCTCGAGTGGAAAAAGAGGAGACGTACTTCTTCCCGTTCGTGGTGACTGGAATTTCCGGGCATTCGTCAATGATGGCCGGTACATGTCTTGCGCTGAGTTCGCGTCTGACGGAGTCTTTGATTTCCTTCGTTAATTTAGCGGACAGCTCGTGGCCTTTAGTCATCTTAACAAATAACACCACTTGTTCATCGGTATCTGTCCGTCTGCGTCGGCCAATACACAATGCATCCTCAAACTGTGTCGGAAAATGTGCAAGCAAGACATTATACTGTGCCCCACAATCGTTAAAATCGCCAGAGAAAAATACGGTACGCCAGGAAAAGTCTAAACTTACAATCTCAGCAGACCCAAACCGCACCCCACCCGGCTTCAAGATTCCATCGCTCCTCCCCAACATCAACAAACCCCTCGTTTTCGGATTAATCTTAACGAAATCACCATGATGCCAAACACCAGGAAACTCCTCGAAATAGCTCTTCCTGTATGCTGCCTCTCCACCCTCGCCCCAGAACTTAACGGGCATACAAGGAAACGCCTTCGTGCACACCAAATCACCCGCCTCTTCCGTACCCTCTACATTCTTCCCTTCGCCATCCCAGGCCTCGACCTTCATACCAAGACCAAGACACTGTATTTCACCGCTATGAACAGGAACCAACGGTGAAGGCGCACCGAACAAAGAGATGATATCAGTACCACCCGTAATAGAACCGAGATTAATATCAGGACCGAAGGTACTATATACATATTCGAACGTCGAAGGAGCCAAAACTGCCGCCGTAGAATAGATCGCCTTGAGGCTACCGAGTGATAATTTATCCTTCGGCCGAACATCGTGTTGTTCTAAAATACTCAGATACTTTGCCGAAGTCCCAAAATGTGTTACCCCGAGCTCGTCTACAAGTCTCGACATAGCCAAATTCCCGTCTCCGTCTACTAGCGGCCGGAACGGGGAACCATCGTAGAGTACGATTGTAGCGCCGCTCGCAAGGCCGGATACGAGCCAGTGCCACATCATCCATGTTACGGTTGTGAACTGGAAGAAGACGGAGTCGGGCTTCATATCGCAGTGTATTTGATGCTCTTTTTTGTGTTGGATTAAGGTGCCGATTGCGCCGTGGCAGATGCATTTTGGTTTTCCGGTAGTGCCGGACGAGAATAGGATGTATACCGGGTGGTCTGGGTCGAGCTGGTGGAACTCTAATGGCGAATCTTTGTCTTCTGATGCTTCTAGAAACTCACTTAATAGCCACGCCGTCCCATTCGCCGGTTTTACCAGTTCTAGGTCTACTGGCTGCTGGAAGTTATTGATGACTACTACTGCCTGAAGACACGGTAGCGCAGCAACGACATCCTGGAGCTTCCGTGTGACGTCGTGGATCTTCCCATTGTAGAGGACTGCACTGTCAGCGAAGAGGATGGTGGGGGAGAGCTGGAGGAGACGGTCTAGAACGGCTGTGGCGCCGTGGTCAGGGCTGATTCCGGACCAGACGCAGCCTAATGATGTTGCGGCGAGCATGGCGACGAGAGCATCCACATGGTTTGCGACATAGCCTATTTTACTTCAAAATAGCGATCAACTCATTGTGATCCCCCCCACGTTCTACTTTCGCCTTTGGAGGCAAACTCACCAGCAACTCTATCCCCAACTTGAACCTTCCCCCTCAATGCCGCTTGATAGGCTCTGACTCGTTCTCTAAGTTGCTTCCAGCTAACGTACTCCCGCTCCTCCCTTTCCGTCGCAGCAATTACCGCAATTGCATCTTCACCAGGCTCCCTTCCATCACGCGTACGTGGGTATAACAGATTCTCCGCAAAATTAAGTCTTGCACCTTCAAACCAAGCAGGGCGAGGAAATATGCTCGCTGATTCATCCACGACATTGTTCCACCCCCTCGAAGCTACTATTCCTGTATACTCCCATACCTCGCCCCAGAACTTTGCCGTGTTATCGACCGACCATTTCCATAGCGAGTTGCTTTTGTCCGTTTCGGGCCCGAATTGAAAATCGTATTTAGAAGCGATGTGGGCTTTGAATTTGTACATTTCTGTCGCTTCAGGGGCTGAGTGCTGCCACAGCTTCCTGCCGGGCACGGCATCGTGGTGGCTAGTTGGGATCGTCGACTCGTTTATCATTATGGGAGGTTCTAAGAAGATGTGAGTTTTTTCGAATTTCCAAGATTTTGGATTATGCGTAGGGGAGCTCTGGAGCATCGAGTAGACAGCTACGGGGAAGCTCAACATTGGGTCACAAACAAAAACTCACCTGGTATGCCAAATATATATATGTAGAGTAGCAATTGAAGCCTAAGATTTATCCTGGAGTTTCCCCTAAATATGCAAATTCGGTGCCTGGCAAGCTTCCGTCATTAGCCGTCGTTATTCAAGGAGGACCACGAACCCAAGCTTGTCGGAAAGGGCCCGGAATTTATCTGCAAGTTCGGATGACACGAGTCTTGGCAGAATGGGATCGGAACCAGGATGCGGTGTTGTGTTGTTCGGTTACTCTCGGAAGGAGATTACTATATATGCGCAACACCCAACAAAAACCGTGTTGGCTTGTGACCACTGCGGTAAGTTGTTGGATATTACGACTCCTATCTCAATGTTCTTGAAGAAAATCTGTGACTTGGCTAGGATCGCATCTCTCTAAGCCGTAAAACTTAGATATCCGGCGGGATTTCTTATCCTCTAAAAAAACGCTAACTAGCAGCGGTACCGCTGTGGCAAGCGGATATTTTAAACGGTATTTGTATTACGTGTATACATGCTCTATGAACGGTAGTCTAATAATTATTCAGACAAAATTCACTAGTAGGACTGCGACCAAGCAGTGATTAGCATGTGTTGTATGTTATAGATTGATATTTATTTCATGTTTTGTTGATGGGAGTATCTTGCAGACTACATATTGAAGCATCATGATATGTCGACTAGGAATATTTTGTAGATTGATCCCGCATTGGCTTGATCCGGTGGAAAACTGGGGGCTACTCGACAAACATTCCGTGGTTCTAGTTTTGAGGGTGGCTTTATCTAACTTACACAAGTTATCATTGACATTTAGGACCCTTTCTTGAATGCAATATGAGACTGCTGGGAGCTTCAGCAACCAAGTATTGATGCGCAGGACAAACGTAATACTTGCCTACTGCTTTCAAGTTTCAGTGATATCAATCTGTTCTGGCTGTTCATCACCCATCAATAAGTCTGACATTTGAAACGGAACTATCATTTGAAAGTACTAAGTGTTATGACTGAGTATTCAATTATACCAAACTCCGTTAGTTCCATGTGTCTATCTAGAATCGTAAATCATCCAAATATTTTAATCAACCCCTTTTGATCACTTGTTTCTGCCAGATTCAAGGCCGTCTTTCCATCCTTGTCTCGAACGGTGATATCAGCTCCCTTTTCCAAGAACATCCTGGCCACCCATATATGTTTACCCGATACCGCTAGATGTAGGGGTGTTTTCCCATCGCTGTTTTGGCTATCAATATCTGACCCCATCTCGAGTAGATACTCAATCACCTTCCGCCACCCATATATCGCTACCAAGTGCAATGCAAACGTTCCGGGTGGCGATATCGACTTCGCTACATTCACAGAGTAGTTTGATTGCCGTTTTGTATCCACTCATCACTGCTGCGCACAGAGCCATATTCCCATCGTCATCGTAATCCTGAACAGTAACATCGGTCTCCGCTTTTGGAAGAAAATCAATCACCACACGATGTCTGTTCGCCGCTGCAAAGAGTGGAGAGGTTTGATCGCCGTAGTAATGGGCAAAGGCATCGGCCCCCCATTTCGAGGTGCAATTCAGCCAAAGGCATATTTCGGATTTCTGTCGCTAGGTGAAAGGCCGCCTTTCCGTCGGAGTCTCGGGTAAAGATGTCGGCTACATTCACTAGTAACCACTCAATAACCGGACCGCGTCCACTAGCTATTGCAAAATGCAAAGGTGTGTTTCCATCGTGGTCCTGGACAGAGAGATCACATCCTTTTCCTCCATCAAGTAGATTCTCAATTGCCCGGAGTTTCCCGTCGATTGCTGTAAGGTGGAGTGCCGTTCTTCCTCTGTGGTCTTGGACGGATGGACCCACATTATACTGCAAGAGTAAACTGACACTTTCGAGCACGTTGGAAAGCACGGCATTATTTGCTCCATTTTCTAATAGCAATCTGACAACCTCTTCTTACTTTCAAAATGTGGTATTATATAATGGTGTGGACCTAATGGCTGCATAGTGTATCACCTGTTTCCCTTGTGGCCCCCCAGAAGCGATGTCGATGCCTTTACTAAGAACTACTCGGAGGATTTCCACGTAGCCCGCCGCAACAAAGTATTTCTCTCTTCACTAGAAGAGCGGAATCCAGGAAGATATAGAGACGCTTACCAGCTTGTGAGAAATAATTAAGCTTTTCTTGGTTCAGGTATTTCGCGACAGTTATGAGTAGCTCGTTTGGGAGGAGGCTAAGCAGCGATATGGCTACGATTCCTTTGGATGTGAGCGCTGAGTAGATATTTGAGATTTGGGGAATACATACCTTTAGCCTGAGATACGGAACGTGAAGGTTGATACGGTTCTGCTCTATGTCCTGAGGGTGGAAATGGGCAGACGTTCCTCCTACCAATGGAAAGAAGGCTTATCAGGGTTTCTCAGCCTCGCTTCTGGAACATGCACGGAATAAGAGACGAAAAACGCCATGCAATAGACTTGACGTTATTTGACTATGAAGAACCGCTAAATACCAAATTCAATATTTTAGCTATTAGCGATTATATAGGCTGTAGCTTGAGGCTTTAAATTATAGATCTAGATCTCAGCTGCTTTATTCGAACGATATTTAGTAAATTGTTCGCACAATAGCGAGCATGGTGCTACATAGTGGGGTTGGACGCCAAGTGACTCAGAAACAATTTTGATGCTCCGTATAAACAAATTAATGAATGATTTCATCAGCCACCATGGCCGAGTGGTTTAAGGCGGCACATTTAAGTTTATGACTGAACTGTGCTATCGAAAGATGCGTGCGTTCGAACCGCACTGGTGGCAAAATCATATTTTTTGTTTTCTAACCCGGTTTGTTTCAGATCATTGTAAGCTAGCCTAGTGCCGTTTCCCCCGCTGAGGCCCCACTAGTGCATCGTGGGCTGCGTCTGTAGGACCTAGCTCTGAATAGATGTCATCATTGCTGGGCTTGCTTTTGGGCCCCCATTTTATCTTCAGAACTCTGCCATGAAACTTCATTTTATACAATCCCTAAACTCCATTTAAAAAAGAAAACACTGAAAAAAACCCATCAAACAGTGCTATAGGATAGCCATCTACCCCACACAACTAAGAAATAAAGGGTGAAAAGAGGATTAACTATACGGGGTCATGGGAAAAACTACATGGTATTACAGGTATGATTTACCTCCTCTACCAGACATGAAAACATGAAAAAGTAAATAAACATAAACCCCAATTTTGCCATTTCTAACGTACATATCAATCCGACCAATTCCACGTGCCAAAAATCGCAAACAATCTCCTCCCCGATTTTGAATCTTACATTTTTATGCATGCACAGGCTGACTTTCCTCGTACTATTTATCCTATTAGCGATGTGTCTTCATCAATGTTATTCCGGAAAGTATTACAAACCTCAATAAAATCCGTCAATGAGAACATCAACACAAACATCTGAACCAACTCGTTCAAATCTCCGATATTATCCATCCTCGGGCCACCAATATTTGCATGTCTCTTGAATACTGCCAACGCGACGTTTCGATTTTCAGTCAAGAACTGCCTCCCAGCCTGGAGTGCCTGGCGATTTTGAGGACCACGGCTGATGATGCAGGCGACCACGACTCGCATAGCGTCTGTGAGAAGCTCGTAGTATTTCTTGAGGGCCTTGGGATCGTCAATGCCTACACCAAGATCCGGATCGACCGAGAAAATTTGACTGTCTCGAAGTGCCTTGAAGAGACCGGCGTTGATGACATGTCCGGCGCCGACTCTGGTCTGAGCAATCCTCACAAGGAATCCGGTTGTCGCTTTGAACGACCTCATTAAATACGGAATTTCTATCCTTTCGTTAGCACTGAATAGCAACCGTGTTTAAGTGGGGTGAGGGTTACCGTTGGGGTGGGTACTTGTTAGGTCATGGCGAATCCTTTTCATCGAGTCCACAAGCACCACTAGGAAATTCTGTCTCATCAAAGCATCTATGACGTAGTTTGAGCGTTCCTCCGCAGCAAGTGCGACTAACGCTTGTAGCAGCAATAACGCAATAATCTTACACTGTCCCTCACCTGAGTATGCATCGTTGCACACAACTTCTAGAAGACGGTCACCAGAAGCCTTGATTGTTTGGATGCTGTGGCGGCCAACACCGTTTCCCTGCTGTGCCAGGTCGGAGGTTCCTTTAAGATATCGGTACGCAATATTGTAGAAATCCTCTCTAAGCTTCGCGGTTGCCATTGGAGACTGGATACACCTTAATGAGACACGGAAAAGTTCATATAAACGATCGTTGGCTAGGTCGTTCGCACGTCCTTTACCGAACGTCGTGATATCGAATGTGAGATGGGTGATGAGTGAGTGGGCCAAAGAGCTAAGAATCTGCGCACTTGCAATGTCGCCACTGCTGTACGCTTCCACTTTCGGGAGAATCGCCTGTAGTGCCTGCAATAAGAAAGAAGTCTTCGCTGCCGGCTCGAATTCACAGTCCTCCAACATCACAACTACAAGTGTTGACCAAGACCCCAAGCAGTCTAATCTAGCACCCTTTAAGAACCGTAGTTGATTCTCGGCAAAGAGGTAGTTCAAGATTTCTGTAGATTCCACCATTACCGCCTCTTCTTCCTGAGGAAGGATAACCCCCGATTTCAACATTTCCTGTTTTCGGAGAAGTAATATTTGCTCGATATTTGGGAGGTTGTAAGACGGGTTACCGAATGGATCTTCTTGCTGGAACGCCGCGAGGTTCAGATCGTGGAAGAAATTGATTGTTGGTGCCGGTAGACCCTCGGGTGCTTCCAATTCCAGAAAGTCTAGGAGATCGAGGATATGGATATTTGACATTGATGCCCCATCAAGGTTTGTTACGCCGAGAAGTGTTGAGAGATATTTAGAGACCATTGTCGACGCCCCCTGAGCCGCTAATTGTCGAATTTCCAGCGCAATATAGTTGAACAGCGATGTGCGCCGTCCGATGAAGTGACAAAAGCCCGTAGCCTTTCCCTGCCTGAAAAAATCCAGAGTCCCGAATAAAGTACCATCCCACCTGCTTGTCGGCCTAAGGATTTGCTCTCCCATAAACTGTGTGAACAAAAGTTTGTTTGCCCTAACAACGTATAGCATCTCGCTGGATGTTGAAGGTGACTTCCAAAGTTTCTTAAACACAGAGAAACACTCGTTTTTCAGCTGACACAATGCTCCATCGAAAGACATCCCTTGGTCATCAGAGACGACTGCATCATGTACGACCCCCAGGATACTGTGTAGAAGCGCAATACCAGACCCGATCCCACCTTGTTCGACACTAAGACTGATCCCTTCCTGCTCATCATATCCAAAGCCGAGAAGCATGTGCGCAAGCGTGAACTCGTTTGGTTGTGCACCCAAACTATTATCAAGCAAATTCAGGATCGCGAATTTCAATGGAAATCGCAACTCCGGCGCCTCGTTGTCCACGACCACATCTGCATCCCATTGCTGAATGAAGTTGAACAAAATCCGGCGAGACTCTGCGCTTTGCTCTACAACAGATAAGAGACGACTCTTGCGTACTTGCCTTCCAAATGCATGTGTCGCTCCTGCCATAGATGTAAGTTTTGGTGCTACCGAGAGCTTCTCCAGTAGGCCTATAGCAGCCAAGGTGACTTCCTGCTGTGGGGTCCCCACATAAAGTCCCAAACATACCACTATGTCTAGATGGTGCAAAACGGCATCTTCAACAGACCCATACCCATTCGAGGGCACATTTACCTTCCGCATTCCATCATCCCTTTTGACTAGCGGACGAACAACGTCGAAAAATGTTGATTGCATTCGCAAAGCAATGGTCAGAATATTGATGACAGTTATGACTGACTGCACGACAGGTGACGGTGCATCTCCGGTCCTAAGATCCTCAACACCTAGTTTCAAGATTTCGTAAAATACATTAAAGCAATTCTCGGTAAGGATGTGTTCCATAACTCTTGCGAAGGGATGTAATTTTGCATAGGTCTCTAACGAGGAAGATCTCATAGCAAGATCGACGGCAAAATTCGATCCTGCAATATTAAGAAGCTCCTCATTGAAAGTCGAGAGACAGGTATAGATAAACAGCAGACAGCTGGACTGCAGGGCTGGTCGAAAACTTCGATACTGGGCACGAGTCAATCTCTCGCTCGGGTCGTCTTGTTTTTCCACAGGTAGTATAAGGTCAGGGGGAAGATTCTGAACTGTAGTGTTACAGAATATTGCACCTAATATAAAATCGACATACGGATCGATTCCCGATAATCGATTCATGCTACCGAGGTTCTCCGGAAATGGTAGAGCATCTTTAAGGATAGCATCTTCCACCGGCGGCGAGACCAATGCCGCAAGGAGACGCACAAAGGCTTCTGCAGGATGGACTGATGTAACTACTGCGTCAAGTTTTTCAGATCCGGCCTGAGCAATGGGTTTTCCGGGCATAGAGCTGAGCTGAAGAGCGTTGGAAGGAGGAGTCGCTCCCAGGGCCCAATCGTCGATTGCTTTCCAAATTTCATTATTTATAGTTTTAGTTTTCTGGGTTAAGAATGCTGTGATGGTGGAAAAGATGGAATCCCATAATTGGATAGATGCCTGCAAATTGAGAAGCTCAAAGAGAGCAGGAATAACTCTAAAAGGAGCCTCCAGGAGGTGCCAATTTTTAGCCTCTGGAAACTCATTCACAACCTGAGAGATCAACCGCATGAATCCGTCCAACATCATACTTAGCTCCGGTCCTGGTTCTGTGGATTCTGATGGTGGTGGAGGAGGTCGATAGGCGTTCGCTGGGACCAGTTGTTGTGACCGTTTTTCGAGTTGGCCAAGATAGGTGTTAAACTGTTTAAAGATGTATTCCCAAGACAGATAAGCCGTTCGACGATTTTTCGCTGAGCCGGGGGAGACCTCGTCGAGTAGAAATCTATGTGTGTGTTCCGCAGCAGTTTTTCCAAGAGATAGTGAAGCCAACATGTAGCTAAAGGTAGCTGCCATGAATGGTGTTTGCCTCATCGAAGCCCACACGATGAACCCATGCAAATTACTCTCCGGATCGCTCCAGAACGCCATGCCAGCATCTCGTCGCCCCAGATATACGTAATGAATCATCAGAAAGAACCTTTCGAGCTCATGTCCCAAAGTTTTCCGCCCAAGCAACACATCTTCCTCCTCGCGTGTCTTGATGTCCTTCAATACATCCGCCATGTTCGAAATAAAGCTTTCAATGAAAATCTCTAGCTGGCCGATCATCAGAATTTTAAAGAGTGCCGTAATGTCGCCGCGGTGATCCACCGGTGGCACTCGAGTTTGTAGAAATCTGTGGACGTCCTCCTTTGCCGAATTTAGTGGCCATTCCGCACTAACGTCTGCACACATAGCGAGCATAAACTCAAACGCCCCTTGATCTAGCCCATCTTTCGCTGGGTCGAATATGTCATTCATATAGTCCAAATTTGAGAGACTCGGGGCATCGGTGGTGGGGGGATCATTGCAAAGACCATTAAATTCGCTTAGCCACCAGATATGTACGGAGGCTTGGACATATCTCAGTGGCCACGGTGATTTGTAGTCCTTTAGCATTTCCTTGTGTAGCTGAATAGTCTCTTCGAAGCTCAGCGGCGAATCGGTCTCACACAACATGGTGATGAAGGCGTATAATGGAAGCATATGGTGGAAAGTAAAGGTGTCATGCTTCTCGAACGACTTTACGACGTTTAATAGGTTTCTGAAGTCTGAAACTGCAGCCCTCTTCAGCTTGACCAAATAGTAAACGGCTGCAGCAAGTGCTTCATGCTGGTACATTAAGAACTGTATATGCCACACCAGATCATCTTTATGACTCTGTGTAGGTTCCATGCTCAGCGTCTGATTATGCTTCTCCTTTGCTCTCAGTTGCTCCACCGACTGCCGCACAGATCCCATGGCCGAAATGCACTTCTCGGCGAACGTCTGTCCGGTGGCTGTAACCGCTACTTTAGGCGAGGATAGGACATTCACCATCCCTTTCATCAGTCTCCGCGCTTCGGGGTCTACATTCTCGTTGGACGCGTATGAGAGAATTAGCCGCAAGCATTCGAGGAGGTTTTGTCTTCGGGTATGGTAAAGGAAAACGGCGCTCTTGAAAGCGGTTCGATCGAGAATCTCCATTTCCTCGGACCCCCTAAACAGCAGTCGAGCTGCTTCTATCTCGTCCATGTTAAAGTCATCTGAAAGTTGCGTCGTCTCTTGGATGAATTGATCGTTAATCTGGTACCCAACTCCATCGATTTCCAGTTTCCCTACAGCCAAAACGTTAGCATAAGGCTGCCACTCGTCAAACACGTGGCCCAGAAAATAACTTACCAGATTTAACCTTCGTTCGACTAGCTTCATTTTTTGGCGGGACATCCAGCAGTTTCTTCAGTTCCTCTGTACGTGCTTCCAGCTCTTCCGCCAACGACAATAGGTTTAAATCACGAGGGTCCACCACCGCCAGCAGTAGGTCGTTTAGCCGCTTAAAGTCATCAGACGAAGATTTCGGTGGTGGTGCCATTTGGAGAAGGTGGAGTGTTGGCAGAGAAGGAAGAGGTAGGTTTCGACTGGACCGTCGCGCTTCCTGAGATCTGGGGTGTGTTCGCGAGAAACGAGAATCTGGGGATGGTGTTGTTTGCGTGGCTGGCTGGAAGTTGAAGGAGTAGTGTGGCTGGGATTATTGAGGCTTATGCGGCTTTTTCCGTGTGAAACGAAACCGCGTCCTACAAAACTTGTAATTGATCCATTGAGTAAAAATTGGAATTAAAGGAGATATCAGCAAAAGAACCCGAAACACATTTCACTCTAAAACCAGTACTGATGTGCCTTGCTCCATACATGTTGTCTTTAGTGATTCCTCCAATTTTTGGTAGCAAACCTGTACTCTGAAACACTACATGTAGGCTACATATATCACTAGACGTACCGCGCCGATAATACATGTGCATCATAAATAACAATTTTACAACCAACAACTTAAGCATTGATGATGTCAAGACAGAACCTAGTAAAGAGGTTTATTTTAGGAACTTGAGTCATCGCGTAAAAAGGTAATCATACTGACCTAATTTCTTTCTGTATCCAAGAGAAAAGGTTCGTTGTTTTTATTTTCTTGACTCCGTCAATACTTAAGCCACTCGCTGTGATACTTATCCTGAGATACTTCTATTTAAACAGATCTTACTCATTAAACTCTACCTCTATAACCTAACAATGGCTAACGTCCCGGTTTAGCCACGCGCTAAGAAACTACCGATGGCTTTTCAATCGGGAAGTGAATATTACCACTTTCAGACATCTCACTCCCGGCGATGAGGAGGCCCACCGCTGGCACGCCGTTGTCATACAAAAAACCTGTTCACTGATCATGAAATCACCAGCACAACATGGTATCAATGATAAAATCCTTTTCAAAATTACATGTCTAAAAAAATAGTGGGCTGTTGATTCAACGTGGCTAGAGCATAGGGGTGCAAGCCCCTACTTGATATCATCCAAACTATAGGAGAAGCCATTCAAAGCCTACACGCTGCAATTAAAACAAAGGTCGGCCAGATCCTGGAAACCGATTATAACCGATTATTCCAGATTAAAAAATCTGCAATACCAGCCGAATATAATTTTCTTGATTTTGCCTCAACCCCGACCGAGCTGATAGATCTAGAGTCTAGTACACAGACGACGCCAGCCTAGAAGGAGAGTGTTGATGGCGAAGGTGATGAGAATCAAGGGTCTATCAAGACGGGAATGAAGAAGTCAAAGGCAAGGGAACAGGCTTCCCGGCAGGCCATACAAATGTCGTCAAGTGGATTTTCTTTTGATGAGTATGAACAAAAAGTTCTGGTGCGGATGGTCTACTCCCTGTTATGGAAGATACTTTATTTATAGGCGCCGCTGCTGTTAAAGTTACAACTGTCACCATTGAAGTGCAAGCCCGTCCGCGAACTCTTTGCCGGCTCGAGACGAAGAGGAGGTAAGACTAACTCAACCAGCCATCGGTGACCCGTCCTTTGAATATATCGCCTCCAGCTCCGAAATCCTCTTCACTCCTGGTACTTCAATTATGAGTGACACCAACTCGGATACAGCCATATTGCCCAGGCCAGAGCCCTTTGATCGTGCGGGTTCATATCAGCAGATTATTAGGAATAAAACTCAAATTATCATGGATAGGGCATTGAAAATTTTCATTCAGCACCACGAAAATATCTAGGAGGAAGCATACGTAAGGCCCATTTTCCAAAAGCTTCTTTGGCCGAGATTGGCTACGGAACCCCACGCAACCTATTCCCTTTCGTTCTAAGGCTGTGATATCTACATATGTAACTAGGTAGGGTGAGATTTATAGATGTTTGCCTTTTTTTAAGACGGCAAAGAAGTCTGAAGTGAGCGAGTGATTTCGTATGACCTATATATTTAATGTCATGCTGGTTGTTAGACTCGTGTTGGTATGGATAGTTGTAGCGTCTACCTAGAGATGAAGTTTGTTAATTTTACCATCGGCAATTGCAGTTACATGTGAATTTACAATCCAATTGTACTACTGTATGTAGTAGATTCTCATAAGCCCAATGTTTGTGGATTGTTAGAGCGTACGCTTGAGGTCCAGAACCAGAATTTACTTGTAGTTGAGGGCCTGCAAATCAGAGAAAGAGTATACGTAACCTTGGGCTTACAAGATGAAACTACATAATATGTCTTGATAGCAGCGAGGCAGAGGGCATAACATACTGGTACATGTAACTTAGCCCGCAAATTGATTGGTTGTTGATCAAGAACGCCAAGCCTCAATATGCACCCCTCCAACTAATCTCTTCATAACATCCGATGCATAGTAAGAGGACCTGAATAGAGCTAGATACTTAGATCGCCTCCTCTCGCCATCAGACACCTACCTAAATTGAAACAAAAATCAAGGGCCTCTATTACAAGCTTACTCACCAATCATATCGACAAATACTTCTGCAGTATGAGCCAGCTCGAGAAGGTGTTAGGTAGCTGAGTTCCAGCTTGCAGCTTATCTAGGTTCGATAAAGCTCTAATATTCAGTTAGAAAACTGTCAATGGCTTTTTAGCCAAGAAATAAAACTCATCTATTTCCTACATGCCGTCCAAGCAAAGGAGGAAATTTGGCACGCCATTGTCGTGCCCAAGGCGTGTTCGTTCAAGTCATCAACGCCATGCGACATACTTTTTAACTCAGCGGATTACCCGGCAAGAGGCAAGAGCGCTATCGAGAATTTATTCTGGGCAATTGGAACCAAAATTGGTCAGATTTTGCAAGCCGGCCTTAGTGGGCCATTGCAGATTGGCGGATCAATCAACTGCACCAGATGCAAGGCCCACGCTGAGCCTACAAGATCTGATACTGTATCCACGGGTACTCAAACAACACCAAGGCCAACAGAAAGCATCGAGATCTCTAAGGGACAGGAGGGCCTCACTAGTGTAGTAACGCAGGAGATACAAAAAAAGAAGCCAAATGAGGTAAAGCAACGCACTACTAGGACAGTTATACTCGAGCCATCGGGCAGACTTCAAGTTGAAGAATATGAACCGGAAACGCCTCAACGTATTGATCATATGGACTTTGATAAAAGAAGACCAGTCAAAACCGAGAGCCAACAAGCACCTCCGATGTGGCCAAGCCTCACCACACGAGATCGGGGGCAACTCTTTGATCTAAACCAATCTAGGATACCCAAGGGAACTAAAAAAAATCCAAGCACCTCACAGGCAAAGGTTTCTTCCGCTAACACACAGGATCTCCCCAGTTCCTTTATCTTGACACGCAAAACACGACTTCCCTCGTCTTTTACACAGTTAAACGCCGATAACCCCACTGAACACTATACCGAGTCCGACTTCACACCTAATGCTTCGGTTTTGGATGATGCTGGCTCGGACACGACAGCGGCGCCGAAGCTAGTGTCTAAAGGATCAGATATCTTTCAAAATCACGAGAGACGAGATAGACTCTACCGCGGGTGATCTTCCGAAATGTTCGGCTGCACATCGAAGGGACTTTATAAGGAGTGTTTGAAGCATTTTTTTCTCGAAATTTCTTTATAATGGATATTTATATGCAATCTGTTTGTTTTGATTCGTCTTTTTATCCTAACAGCGCTAATTTTATAACCCATGCGTTAATGTTTTCCCTCGGGGTCAATGTTTCTAACCAGACCTGAGAATTGGGGGGGTCAAAAGCTACTCCACTAAGTCGGGGGGGAAAAAATACATATGATTACATACAGCTGTCCTTTGGTGCAAGGAGTAGGGAATGCATACCAGAAGAAAATCTCTAAATATGGCTTAATACATGATAGGTAACGTAGTGTGAGGATGAGCGTTTCTATGACCGTTGAGGTTATGGTTCTCCCGAAACGCTATCGAGAGAATAGCGCGTTAGAGATACAAGCAAAGTATATATAGTCGATTAGAACATTGAGTTTCTAGTTGCAGAGGCAACTATATACTTACTATACCTCTAATAAAGACACGCCCTAAATCTACCCAGGTTTACAGGTGGAGGAGTTTGGAAATTTCATGAGGTTGAAGCTACTCATCATACATCCAGAGTCGTCGTACATGTGCATGCAGGTAGTTCAGGCCTCCACACCCCGCTTCGCCTAGAACATGATCTTTTCCCCCTACCATCTAGCAAGAACCAGAACACCGACCATAAGCCCACACAAGCGATCAAGCTCTACCTTAAATATGAGCGTCCCCAAACAACTTCTAGGTAGCTAATACCGGCCATACAACCTGCTGCATTCCAAATTTCGCACTAACTATCAGCCAGAAAACTGTCGATGGTTATTCAACCAAGAAGTGAAGATCATCACTTTTAAACGTGGTGAACAAGACCAATGGCATGCCATTGTTGTGCCAAAAGGATGCTCTCTCATGTCACTGAAGAAAGGCGACATCAATAAGAAAATCCTCTTCAAAGCATCCTCGGGCCCGCTCACCCGAGACCTCGGGCTAATAATCACAAACTATAAATACGGCAACCATTATTGCAATTCTAGCGAGGGTGCCATCCAAAGCTTGCATCAAGAAATTGGAACCAAAATTGGCGAGATCTTACATGCCGATTCCGAGGGATTACTCCAGATTGAAGAATCGGCAATCCCTGAGCACACTATGCCTGATGATATTCCAATTCCAGTTGAATCGATAAAGTCTTCTACGATATCCAGTAATACCCAGACAACCCGGATACGGGGAGAGAATCCTGAGATGGAGGAGCGAAAACAGCCCACGGAGGAGGCCATGGGGGAGAACAAAGATAAGATACAAAAACAAACTGTTGTGCGGCCGGAATTTGAGCCTGGTGGCCTGTCCTATTCGGAGGAGTATGGACCGAACGAGTCGAATACAGATGGTTTTGTGAAAACGCCAGATCCCATTTTGTCCGACCAAGGGTCCCCATCTAACGATCACGCAGATAACTTTCAATAGCCACGGGGTTGGCTACTTAAAAACACCTAGAACGAACGACTGGCTCGATTCCCCAAGTCCGTGCGAAAGGCAGCCCCCTAGAATAGGACAACCATCTCTTCCATCGTCATTGCAACAACCAGTCGTCGAAAATTCCCCCGGAGACATTACCTTTGCCTCCGAATCTAGCTTCGTTCTTGGTGCTGGGATTACGAGCAAAAGTGACCCTAGAAAGGACACAACGCCAATATTAGATCATTCTACCGTCACGGGCACCAGTCAGCGGATGGTAAAGGATGAAATTAAACTTGTTATGCGTGGCCTTTTGAAGTGTTTGGCGGAGCACGTCGACGGGATTTCGTAAAAAGCACTTGCATGACTTACTCCAGAAATTTCTTTGGCTATGGATGATACATTAAACATCCAACTTTAGCTACTGTTTTATTTAGGTGATACGTATTTAGTATATACCGGTACGCAATCTCTAGTGTATAACTAACATCAAAGTTCGGGTCTATCGAGTGATTTTATGTGATTGTTATAATGAGAGATAGAAGCACTGAACATACTGCATGAGTGTCCATACTGGTAGCTACAATAAGCACCCCTCATAAAATAGTCTTGTTTTTAGGACATTGTAGTATCAGAGATTCCTATGTCTCCAGGCCGGTAAATACTTAGGGGTTAGGGTCAATCGGATATGCCTTTATGTAGGATCCAGCAGATTCATCATTCACGTACGCGTAGGCTTAGGATCCTGTCCTGTGGGCTGAGCATGACCCTACGGGAGCAAAAAATTGTATCATTTTATTTAGGGCACTAAGCCATATGCATGTATGTATGCATGCACGCACACGCACACACACGATAAAAGAAACAGGGGCATTAAAGCGGGGATGCTTAGTTATATAGCTAACCCCCATTCCACCATCGGTATCTACCTATATCACGACGAAAAGCACTATTGCTCTCCTACTCTCTACTCCGACAAAACCGTAAACCCCTCTAAAGTATCCACCTCAAACAATGGATATTCACCAGCAGCTATTAGGTAAGCCTTAACTCCACCGGCTATCGATATGTGCTTAGCATCTCTAACCATCCTCCAGATAACTGTCAATGGCTTTTCAACCAGAAAGTCAGAATTATCACTTTTCCCGGCAAAGGTTGTTGGCACGGTTTTATTGTGCCGAATGCATGCTCTCTTCGATCGCTAGCGCAACAAGACATTAATGAGTTGATCCTTGTCAAAACTTCATACGCAATAGGGAGCTACACTGGTCAAGAATTCGCCTTGACTGTATACCAGGATCTATATATGCAAGTTGGGGAGATGCTCGGCAGGGTTTTAAAAGTTGGTTCCGATAAAATATACCATATTATTAAATCGGCCATTCCTGCCGAACCCAACGTTGCCGTTGATGTTCCGGTCCTGGCTAAAGGGGTGGTACAACCCATCATACTAAGTTATCCTCAGATAACAACAGTAACAAATAAATATACCGAGACGGAGACGGAGGAAGTGCAAGCAGAGTCCGTAGAAACAGACCCGGAGAGGAAGAGGGAGGAAGTACGTATGTCAATTGAGAAGAAATGGCCGGGCTTGGAGAGTGTGGTAAGGGAGATGGCGCAAAGGTCAGCTGAGGAGATATTGTCGGGCTATACGAGCACGGTAAAGGAGGCGGTACGGGAGGATCTGAAGGGCATCCCAAAGGAAGACATGGCGGCCAATTTGCGAAGGAGGATTGAAACAGAAGGGCCAAAAAGGGACGATGCAAAGAAACCGAGCACAAATACAAACATAACACCTCACCTAAGCAGCCTCGATACCAGAAATCATAAAACCAAAGCCCCAGACACCGACAATAAGCTTCTCGAAAAGATAACACGCTCCAGCGTACAATGGTTGTCCAACCAGTCGGAATCGCAGGGTTCAAATGACGGCAATATTTTTGAACACCCCGTATCCACCGGCTCAGAAAGCTTATTCACCCCCGGCACCTCAGTTGTCAGTGATGGCGGCTCCGATACGACTACAACACCGAAGCTGGAATCCCTAGATCCTACCGATCCGTATCAACGGATGATGAGACAAGAGATAAAAAGCTCTATGCGCGGGCTTTTGAAGTGCTTGGCAGAGCACATTGAGGGGACTTAGCTACAGCCATTCCTGAGATCTAAACTATAAAAATTTCTTAATTAATTAGTTATTCCGTATAGATAATTTGTTCCTCTTACTCTTTTTTATTTATTCGACTAGAACGTCCAGCTAGCCCCCAGGCAATGGTACGCGAAAACAAGAAGGTGGTGGGGCCGGTAGCACAGGGATATATAGTTGCCCCCTAGCGACTGTTACCACTTGGTATTATTTGTTCAGCCTAGATAAACACCAAGCAGAAGCCGTCATAGACCACATCTAGCCAGGGCTTTGAGATGTCGTGTGATCGTATGTATATAGAATAGCGATCCTGTGTCTCCTGTGTCTCCTCTTGTAATCAGCGATCGAGTCTGTCCAAGCCCCACTTACTTCGCACCAGACGATCGACCAACTATATACTCAATCAAGTCCCAGCGGTGCGTAGCAGCCAGCTCAGTAGGATACCTATTTGAAAGTGCACAAACAAGGCGCCCATTAACTCCAATAACGACGGTAGCCTGCTCTACTTTGTCATAGAACTCTCTCTCGATATACAAGCCTTAACGAATATTATATCCTTGGCCGACCGAAGCACGATTAATTAAAGAAGTCTAGCGAAACAATACACGCGTTTATGTACGTATTTACTACCTCTTGCTCTCGTGTAGCCTTGTCTCTGTAAACTGGTGCACAGCTAAATTAGGTATGTGAGATTTGGAGCAAGCCTGACCCTCGAGTCTCCCTCCTCTCATCTTCTCTGCAGCAGTACGCGTACACACGCAGTCCGCTCAGGCCAGTTTTGAAATGCGACGAGTGAGATATCGTGATCTCGAATAAGGCTCCATAGCAGCCTGCTTTCCCTCCTCGATACCTGTATCGCATCCACATTCAAGTCAAGACCATCTGACTTCATTATATATATTCCCTAAGGCGTCTTTGTCACTTCATGCGCACGAGTACACGAAGACATTACGTCAGGCGCGAAAACGACAAATCGATCGATCGAGCTAAAGCGGTGCGCACTCGCACCAAGGCTGGGGTGGACGACAGCTGCGACACCAAACGGAAGCTCCACTATAGCAAAAACCGGCTCCAGTCCCAACCGTGCCTATGTTAAAATAGCTATACTGTAGATCCCCCCACTTTCGTATCGGCCAGGACAAGAAAAAAAGAGAAAAAACATTACCCCAGCAAAACTCAATACCAGAAATCCATGAACTATCCAATTAATAAACAAATAAAAATAATATGATGAATCTCATGGACGCAACTTTAAGTCGCCCACACTAGAGTAAGAAATATCCAGTTAGAAATACTAAGAGCGAGAAAAAAAACTCCGCTTTAACCATGCCCTGATCCTGTATCAACCCAACCCAGTCAACAAGCCCATCAGTCGAAATGAATAAAAAAAACAAGACGCCGGAAATTCCACCCTCCCTAAGTTTCCTCTATCTGCGAGACAATAGCAAGCAACGTAGAAAAACTTGCATGGAGGAGGTTGTTCAATCCCTAAACCGATTCCCAAATCCAGAACTCCTACACCATGACCTAGAAACGGAAGGCGTCTCGATTCCTTGTATTGAATACCCTCTATACTGCTTTTTGCTTTCCTTGTGACTTGGACATAATCTTGAATTCCATCGGTATCACATCTCTAAGTGAAACCTTACCACGACAGACGGGACATCGCCCATGAAGCTTGTTAGCAGGGGACGCAGAAGCTTTGATAGCACCGTGAAGGCAGAGATGGCAAAACATATGACCTGTGCATCCAACATCAGAATCTTCCAAACCCACAAGTCCCCCAATAACACTGTCCTTATTGCAGGAGGGGGGAGTAATACCACAAGGGGTAACCGCCAAATCCGTTGGCTCATCCTCCATACAAATAACACACGTGAATCCAGCCACCTTCCTTTTCTCATCCTTCCTCGCCGCTTGCTGCGTTTTCAGTAGTTCCTCCCTCGCCTTCCGCCTCGCAATCTCCTCATCATTCTCCGTCAAGTCAACCTCTGGGATAAGCTGGTTAGGGGGCGACGTCCGTCGGCGTTTCACGTGATGATGCCAGTCATCTCCCTGCCCTGACGAGGGGTGTGGATTATGGGGTGATTGGTGTCTGATGGGGGAGGATTCAGTCAGATCTATGAGCGATTGCGCAGCTATGCGGGCGCTTGAGTTGGCGGTACGGGATCTGCTGAGACGGGGGCGGGCGGAGGATTGGAGGGTGTAGTCTGGCGAAACGGTGCGATCGAGAGGGCGGGTCGAACGACGGGCCATGCGGGCGCTGTCGGGGGAGAGGGTGGAGCGGGCGATGGAGGAACGGGTTTGCATGGCTGATGGCATGCTGGGGGGACGGGTAACGCGGTATGGTGAGTTTTGTTGTGGACGGTGATAGACTGACATGGCGTGAAGATGGGGGGAGGAGAGATGGATGGTGAGGGGGGTGGGAGGAGGGGAGAGGAGACGAGAGAGGAGAGAGATCCACAGTGGTCAGGAGGACGTCGGTGGTCGCGTCTGGCCCTTGTTCCTGCCTCAACTGAAGCAATCCCCGACCACCACGGGAGCCAAGCCTTTTTTTTTTGCAGGTGTCAGCGAGCATCAACCGGAAGGGAGGGGCCTCGTGTTTTCGTGCTGGTCCATTGGCCCTCCGCGCCCAAGAGCACCCCGCTGTCCACAGCCCATCCATTCGCGCAGCTCCGAGCTGGTTGGCTGCCGCAGATCATGTCACGTGGGAAATACAGATAGCGGGCGATCGCTGGCCATAGCGCTTGAGGCTCAAATAGAGTCGTGTTATCAGGGACCGCGGGGCATCATTGCCCCTCTGGAGCTCCCAAATGTCCTCGCAAACACAACCACATCTAGACAGTGCGTGTATTATCCAGCGTTGACATCAAATAGCCGGATGGATCTGCTTGCCCATCGATAACGTCACCGATGAGATACAGCTGCCGTAAAACGTAGCAGGCGAAGTCAGCCAGATATCTGCTCGTGCTCCGGGATAAGTGCCTGGAAATGCCTTTTGGTGGCAACGTTTTTTAATTCGTCCCGCAGCAGCACTTCAAAATACGGTTGGCCAAAGTCTCACACTTGTTTTCAGGTACTTATTCCAGAGCACAAGTACATACGACGATCCCATCCTATAAGGTGTCTATCCTACCCTTGATGTCTCGGCAAATCGCGGGTGAGGATGCATGATTTCTCTTATTGACGAAACTCGAAATCACTGCTTTTGATCAATGCATCCTACAGCCCCCCCAGTGAACGCTAGTGCTTCCCGTACTTCAATGGAAGAGCTCCACCTTCCAACACTCGTCCAACCAACCCTGCCCTTCCCAACTAACGCCTCCCATCTAAAACCACCCTACTTCGCAATCCTCATCTTCCATCCAAGCTCTTTTCATCTCATCATAAAGACCAATAAAATTTCTTGTATGCTCTCCCATCTCATCCATCAACTGCTCAAACAGCCTATCACCCACCATGTCATTCTCACACTCAACTCCTTCAAAACCAAAGCTTGGGTCGTAGAGGCCCATGACTCCATCCTTTCAGAAGGCTCTATAAATGTGCCATTCCATCTCTTGCCCCCCCATAGCAATGCCATCACGTACTTGCTGCCGTACAGCGTGGTACAGCTTAAATCGATCCCTTTTCAAGGCGTGCTGATGGACAAGCGAATGGCCCATGTGGCATGATTTCCGCCGCGGTGCTTATTTTCAATGGCTGCCAGAGTAACACAGCAACTTTCAGGTAGCATTAGTATGCATGTAGTTATGCCACCAGCTTGCTAGTGATCTCGCACAGATCACTCCAATCTTGCAGCTGAATGTGGCAAAGTAGGGCTGATGGCTGAATGCAGCGAGGGAAATGCTGGGGCAGAGGACAGGAGAGGAAATGAAAACGCAAAAGCAGCTCACCCCACCATGAGGCTCGCAACTAGAGTTTGTGCTGCCAAGCGGTGTGGATGCATACCTAGGCCGGAATCAAACACAGCAGCCCACAAATGTCAATTCGACTGCAGTTCCCATCTTGGCTGAGTTTGCTAATCCCACCGACTCTTGGCGCTGTTTAACGCAGGTGGGCAAAGCATCAGCATGCAAACCACGCCACTGACATCATAACTCTGTTAAATATCCCCCACAATCACCGAGATTTGGCTTTCTACTCCTGAGCAATGATTCCTTCAGTGCGTCTACGGTTCTGTGCTCGCTCAATTGTGCACTCGAAGCCTCACAATGTAATTGCGAGACCATTGTCGTATCCTTACCTGCGGACATGGTCCCGAAACTTCACCAACGACCCAAAAGTGGCCCCAACGGATGGCTCTGGAGATACTGAATGTTTGTCTTCAATTCCATCTCAACCATAAATAAGCCATCATCTAATTTTTTTCTGGTTTTTTTTATGTTGAAAAAGCATCCACCAAACCTCGCTTCAACGAACTTGGCGTCCAGCAAGTCCCCGATCACGTCCGCGAACAACTCTTCCCTCCATCTCACCCTCCGCCTCCGGAGCTAGTAAACCTCTCCCAATCCCACCTCGCACGTCATGGCCTCCTTGGAAAAGCCAATTCTCGCGCATCTTCGATCTCAATCGACCTCCCCGCCCTCAATGGCAAAACCCTCGATGAGCATTTCTACAAACTCGGCATGGCCACCTCAGACCCATACCTCCGACTCGCGCGCGAATTTGCCGCCGCCAAAATCCCCCCAATGCCAAAGGAATGGGTTCAGCAAGGCGGATGGACCAAATACCACCACGACGGACGACCCCCAGAGGCAGTGGATGCGCCCAACGAGGAGATGCTAGTGTTCGACATTGAGGTGCTGTACAAAATCACCGAATTTCCGTGCATGGCGTGTGCAGTCTCGCCGAATGCATGGTACGCTTGGATCTCACCATGGATCCTAGGAGATAAAAACGATCGGCATTTGATTCCGCTTAACGATCGCGGCAAACCGTGTATTGTCGTGGGCCACAACGTGGGCTATGATAGGGCCCGCGTGAAGGAGGAATACCATATCAAGCAGACGAAGAACGCGTATATCGATACAATGTCTCTTCATGCTGCCGTTAACGGTATGGCTTCCCGCCAGAAACCCGAGTGGCTGCGCTTTAAGAAGGAGAAGGAGGTACTCGATGATACTGGTAATACAAGTACAGATGGAACTCTGGAGGGCATGTTGGAACACTTTCAGCAAGGGGAGAAAGATGAACTTCGGTGGACGGGGAGGGGCGCGCTAAACAGTCTAAAAGACGTTGCGAAGTTTCACTGCAATATTGAAGTCGACAAGACCATTCGTAATGAATTCGGCACACTGCAACCAGAAGGCGTGCTGCAGCAGTTACAGCAGCTGCTAAGCTACTGTGCAAAGGACGTAGTTGTTACACATGAGGTATATAAGAAAGTTCTCCCAGCATTCCTGGTGACTTGTCCGCACCCAGTATCCTTCGCGGCACTACGACACATCTCTGCTGGAGCGTTGCCAGTGAATCGCTCCTGGGAGACCTACATCCAGTCTGCCGAGGCTGTGTATCTCAAGCTATCTGATAATATCCAAACAGCCTTGGTCAAGCTCGCCGACGAAGCGTTGGAGCTAAAAGATCAGCCAGAAATCTATATGGCCAGTCCATGGCTTCGGCAGCTTGACTGGTCAGGTCAAGAAGTCAACGGTCGTGTCCGTAAACTTCCTGGAATGCCTCAGTGGTACAGAGACCTCTTCCCATCAGCCGAGTCCAAGCTTGTTATTACCGTTCGCATGAGGATTGTTCCGCTTCTTCTAAAGCTCACGTGGGACGGATACCCGCTAGTTTGGAGCATCGAGAACGGTTGGACGTTTAGAGTGCCTGCAGAGGAGGACTGGAAGTATGAAGATAGCTCTATGGTGAGGTGTGATATGACCAATGAGCAAAATGAGCAAATTGCGAACGACGATAGTGGTGTTTACTTCAGCCTCCCACGCTTAGATGCAGCTACAAATCGCTGCACCACCCCGTTCAAAAAGGCATATCAAAAGTACTTCGATGATGGGACGCTGTCGTCCGAATATGAGCTTGCTAAGGAGGCACTGAGTATGACCGCAGCGTGCTCATACTGGATCTCTGCGCGGGAGCGCATCATGAGTCAAATGGTAGTCTGGGCCAATGAGACCGACATTGGTATCGGATCGGTTGAGGATACTCAGGTGGGGCTTATCCTTCCCCGGGTTGTTCCCATGGGTACCGTCACCCGCCGCGCAACCGAGCGGACCTGGCTCACCGCCTCCAATCCCAAACCGAATCGTGTTGGTTCAGAGCTAAAGGCTATGGTCACTGCCCCCCCAGGGTACGTATTCGTTGGAGCAGACGTCGACAGCGAGGAGCTCTGGATCGCTAGTTTGATTGGTGATTCGCAGTTCCAGCTCCACGGCGGGAACGCAGTCGGATTTATGAACCTCGAGGGGACCAAAGCCGCAAAGACAGATCTGCACTCGAAGACAGCAGATATCCTCGGTATTTCAAGGGACAGCGCAAAGGTGTTCAACTACGGTCGCATCTATGGTGCAGGCGTCAAGTTCGCAACCATGATGCTACGGCAGTTCAGCCCTACGCTATCCCTCGAAGCAGCGCAGAAGATCGCAGAAGACCTCTACAAGGAGACGAAAGGTCGTCGCACCTCCAGGAAGAAGATCCGAGATCGTCCCTTCTGGCGCGGCGGCACAGAGAGCTTCGTATTCAACAAGCTGGAGGAACTCGCAGCACAGGAGGCGCCGAGAACCCCCGTGCTGGGCGCGGGGATTACGGAGGCGTTGATGAAAAAATATTTAAATAGTAGTGGGCTCATGCCGACTCGGATCAACTGGGCGATTCAGAGTTCAGGAGTGGATTACCTACATTTACTGATCGTGAGCATGGACTATTTGATACGGCGTTACAACCTTGATGCGAGGCTGGCGATCACCGTGCACGATGAACTCCGGTACCTGGTGAAGCAGGAGGATAAGTATAGAGTGGCCATGGCGCTTCAGGTTTCGAATTTATGGACGCGTTCCATGTTTAGCCAGCAGATGGGGATCGATGATCTCCCGCAATCAGTGGCCTACTTTTCGCAGATAGACATCGACCATGTATTGAGGAAAGAGGTGGACATGACATGCGTCACACCGTCACACCCTACCGTTATTCCAAGCGGAGAGTCACTCGATATTAATGCTATCATTGGAAAGGGAGCCGAGTCGTTCCTAGATCCCAGTATCGTCCCAAATGAGGGAGAGATCAATTTGGAAAAATGGGAATATACGCCACGAGAGCCGGTGATGGCGAAGGAGGGGAATCCGAGCGTAGTATTTATGAAAGCGCAGATCACGGCGGATGACGCTGAGCTGAAGGAGATTGTGAAAGAGGAGACAAAGAAGGAGAAGGAGACCTTAAAGGCAGAGAAAAAAGAGAAAAAGGCAGAGAAGAAGGAGAAGAAGGGAAAGAAGGAAAAGAAGAAGGGTGGGAAGGGAACGAAAAAGCAGGAGAAAGCAAAGGAGGACGATGAGGGTGACGACGACGATGACGACGACGATGACGAAGGTAAAGATGGCGATAAACCGGAGAAGGAGCGTTATCAGAGGTTGAGAGCTGTTCGGAAAGAGTAGATTATGGCATATTAAAATTTCTATATGGCTTGAGACATACAATGTATAGACATAAGCAAAATTTAACCCATGAGTTAGAATAAATTCACAATTTATCTCGAAGATGTGTTTAGAAGGGGGGTTCAAGTTTCTATTATTTCTGAAACGAAAAGCCAAGACCTCTCTTGACCCCAGTAATACATGTATGAACTAAATCATGTGATAGTCAATTTAATATATGTGAAATGCCTAATGGAATAATAAATGAGCCGAAAATCGGTCATTAGATGTCACTCGAAGGTGGATAACGAATCTTTCTTTCGCTTAGTAGGTATGTCTAATCTTGAGTAATGGGTATCTTTACGGGTCAGCAATTACCCAGGTACATGAGTATTTGATGTATGGAGTGGATGTTTAGACGTTGGCTATGTCGATACGAACAGATTATTCAGCATCTCCTATTACTGTCTAGGTCAAGACAGTTGCACGCGAAGGAGTAAATACAATATCTGCCAGAAGAAAGTAGTCAGCTACTACAGCAGGAGCCTTCGGTCTCCTATCATATGAAGTTGGATGGGCTCGGAAACAATTAGATACCACCACCACCACAAGCAAGGAGGAGTGATAAAAACTCACCACCTGCATCACTAGATATGATCCGCTAACATCTAGACATAAGCATCCGGATATACCAGCCCGCTAAAAAAAAAAAAAAGAGGGAGAGACGGGAGAGACGGGAGACATCCAGATTTCCCCCCCTCACCCTTAGTTCCCGGGGGGATGTATATTCGTAGCTTTAGGCGTCCCTTGGATGGGACACAGGCAGGTAGATGAATAACTGACAAACACTCCCTCCATTTCCATCATCCCAGGCGATGGTGGAGAACACGGGTATCCCCAGGATGTCGCAGATGCTGATTGGTTATATGTACCCTCAGGCAAAAAAAAAGGTAACCTTTGTATGGCTCTATCCGCCTCTCCAGCAAAGTGCCAGGTACTGCTGTCGTGGGTTGTCGTAAAAGGATTGGTAGTGTCTTGAAACGACGTTATGCTGTTCACTGCGGCTGGAGATAGACGTACACCTAGAGGTAGAAGAATAAAAGGGGGTGGATCGAAGTCGATGCAAGTTAGCCTTGCCGAGTCATAAGATCTCGTTCGACGATGAGGATATAACCAATTAGCAGGCCAATCGTGATGCAACAACACCAAGTGTGCCAGCAGTACTTATTTCTTAAATTCTTAGCTCGCACAGGGAATAGCGAATTCAGCCATATAGCAGTAATAGGACAACCCATATCGAGTCGTAACAATCGATAAGTTAACTATTAATTTCATAACTTCCTGAACTTTTTAAAATTCTCATCCATCCACACACATTTTCTCATGCAGCCCAAGTGCTGAAATAGTAAAAGGAAAAAAAGCGTAAACAAATGAAAATCGTAGCAGCATAAATATGTAAACGCATGGTCAATATACAATTCTCCCGAGTCATATCCATTCATCCGTTAGAAAGTAATCACATAATAGAAGCTTTGTTAACGAACCAACCCTTAGGCCGTCTGCACTCCTAAACAGAAAAGACACATTTGTACAATAAAACCAAAATCTATATAAAACTCCAAAACGCATGTAGTCCCCAAACACCCCCCAAAATAAAAGAGAAGAAAAAAGAAAAAACTAAAATTCGTGAGAAATCGTTAAAGATGCCTGCTCATCGTCTTGAACATAGACTGGTGGAAGCCAGTCCGAGATAGAGCCGTGTTCGATGAAATAGGTAGGCGGTGCTGCAGGAACGTTTTCGTAAATGGGAGGAGATTCTTCATCCCAACTAATCCCAAGACCACTCCGATCCGAGACGACGAGACGGAATTGCATTCGTAAGACTCTAGCAGCGCCGGTGGGGGTGATTAGACGAGTTTGTGTTGCTGGGCACTAAATCGTGAATTAGTAAAAGTACCCCTAATAAAAGTGTTGAAGAGAAAGTTAAACTCACGTGTTCTTCTGCAACAATCAATTCGATAACCAGGTTATGAGATACAGTGATTCCGCAAGGCGAGTCTACATCACAAGCAGCCTCCACATGAGCTGGGATGCCCGCCGTGAATTCCATTTCAATCTTTCCTCCAGGACTCTCGAAGTCACTTTTCCACCCAGATTTGATTTCCCCGGACCCAATCGTCCGTACATCATCATGAAGCATGCCCTTACCGTCCCCGCCGACTTTGTTGCTGTGCGGTTTACATGCGGGAGAGATGACACGAGCAGACTCGTCGATCCTCCATGAAATCTTGCGAAGCCTCCATCGAGTTTGCTTCTTCTTAGGAACAACACCGTCCAGTCTTATTTCCAACGGGAAGTCTCCTCCAGGATGTACAACGGGTGGAAGCTTAACACTAGCGCATAGGTTCGTTGGAGGGAATATCCGGATAGAGTGGCGATCCATTCCAGCCAAGATAGATCGCTGAATGATTAGGGGATGCAAAAATTTGATCTCGTCACCTTTAGTAGAAATTGCCACGGCTGCGAGATTGTAGGAGATCTTGCTGAGGGCATTGTTGTTCGAAGCGGGCAGATGACCTGGTACAAGGTAACTGAAGGGATAGGTATGGATGCCCTTCTTGAGAACGACAGGTTCCGAAACGAGTGTCCACTTGTGAAGCTCACTTACGTTTTTCGCACAATCTTTGCAGTGTGTGCTAACAGGTCTGCGGGTGAAGACTTCGGCGTTGAAGGCTAGAACGAGGCTTTCAAATTTGTTCTCTGTCTCCCGTACTTCGAGGTGGAGGAGACCGGATAGGAGAGCGCCGGTGGATTCTTTCGGTGTGCCGTAGCAGACGAGGGGAGGAGATTCGATTGTCATTGAGATTTCGAAGGAATTTTCGCTAGAGCTCTTGAGGCTAGATTTGGAGGATCTGAAGGATTCCAACATGGGCCGACCACCATCGTTGCTGGAACGACTTCCAGAAAAACGGCTTCTAGGAGCCGTTTGCTTCGATGAAAGCGGTTCGATATTTGGTAGGTAAATCATAGAGGCGTATGGAGAAGTATCTAAAGTATCGAGGAGTCGAGAAAATTTATTTCCGTGTTTGTGTGAAGTGAGGTTACGATATATAGGCATATAGTTTATTTAGCTTTGGTGGAAGATGGAGAATTTAAGCGCAAGTTGGACAGTGGTTGAAATGGCAATGGTAATAGCAGTGGTAATGGTAATTGTGTGTGAATAGTCGAATATGGAAGACGTTAAGCTAGTCTTATGATATTTTCTGACGAAGCTCTAATGCTGCCAAATACATCCTCCGCCCAAAATCACACACTCCAAGCAATTGCAGCTGAACCGATCAGGAACGATTGGTTGGACGTGCAGCTGCTGAAGAGGATAGGGAGTTGATGTTATCAGCACCAATGGTAAGAGTGAAGCTGCACCAACTGACGTCTGTTGTCGAGATAAGCACTGTCCGTGGGAAAGGAGAGGGGGAGATTCAGGTGTGAAGCAGAAGTATCCATCCAGCACAGCGAGTGAGGCTTTGGGGGAGCAGCTATATACCTACATCTCCGGAAAAACGGAGGCGGTCACGATGCCTGGGGTGCTCACATGGCACTTTTCCATTACCTACTTACATGTATTCGGGGGGGGGCAATCTTTTTCTGTGGCCATGCCATACAATACATGTACTATACCATACCACCAGAGGATGTTGCGTTGGGTCTTGTCACCGCTAACCTGCCCTGGGTTTTTCATTACGTATGGAATTGCTGTGAACAACGCTAGCAGGACTTCACAAACAAGCTGCTGCGCAGGAGGGGTCTGCCTTTCAGATCTCGCGGTCGAACAGGGCACAGCTCTCGCCCAAATCCGATATTCCTTCTTCTCGGCTCTGGCGTCAATTTAGCTCTCCCGCCCATCATCATCGATCACATCACATCCTCCATGTATCCATCAACTCCCGTTCTCGGAAAGTTCACCACCTATCCCCACAGATCCCCTATGTATGTATGTATGTATGTATGTATGTATTTATGATGTTGTATAAAAAAAGAAAATCACGAGATGCGTCCCGGTTCTCGTTTGTGGAATGTCGCTGGAACTTGATCACCACGGATGGCGTTTACTTAAAAAACCACCTTCCCTTACCTTAATACACATTCCTGCCTACTGAACAGCCCTACAGCGCAGATGCACACACACTTCAGGGCACTCTGCCTTGTCTTACCTGCTGCTCTGCCGCTTGCAGCAGCACCTCTCTTCTCTACCCACAACAAGAAATATAAGGGATTCGTCGTGCAGCGCGTTCGCAGCTGATATCCTACCTTACCAAGTATCATCGATCTCCAGTTAACGCTCCTCCGGAATAGCTAAAGCTGAACTTACTGAACCGAGTTGAACTAACGAATAAGGGGTGATGCCAAAGTGGAAAGCTTTACTTCGCCCACGTGTTTGTCTACCCCCAGACTAACTTTAACCGTTCCCAATTTCTGGCAGCTGAAGTCAGGCCCGAGCAATCAATAATACATCTAGTGGACTCCCTGCAAGATCTCGCGTACCCTATCCTCCCCGCCCCGGAGTGTTTTATTGTACCCATCCATACCTCTCCGCAATAGCCACGAAGAACTCGAACATGCAAGTGCGAGTTGACCAATCAGTCCGTCGATGTGCTGGTTCGGGCGAATCAAAAATCGCTACCAGTGAAAGTTGTGTTCAGGTTCTTCATACCTGCCCCGAGTAGCTGTCACTTACGAGAATAGACGTTGAACTCTCTCTTTGCATGATTGAATTAAAACCGATGGTATAACCCTAGAGCAACACTGTCGACCCGGATCTTCAATCTTATTGGATAGGGAGGGTATTGATAGCTTTTCGCTCGTCGCTCGTCAAACAAGCGACTACCCGCTTGTCACTCCAAGTCCCAAATTGGAATCCCAAACCCACGTCACGCGCTCCCGTCTGGCGCTGGAACGCATAGAATTGAGTGAAGGTGTAAATAATTCCCATCCAAAGGAAAATGTGCCCCACACATAGCGCAGCACTAGAGTAGAGAAAACTCAATTCATCAGCACCCAGGGAGTACTCTCCAGAACGAACAAGTGACATCATAGCAGTTGTCGATAGATGATGTTATTTCACCTTGTTAGGTGATCAAATACCCGTCCGTGCCTGCCCCGCTTGATGATGAATTCCAGAGCTTGAACCAAGCTTTCACTTGTAAAAATAAAGAAAAACAAAAGAAAAATGTTCGTGATCGACGATATCAACAGAGAGATACTATTGTTTTCCTCGGCGATCAGGGGCCTCCCCTGTCGATTCGTCCTCCCAAGAAAGATACCCATAACAACCCAATTGCGGGGAAATTTCCTTCCACTTCGCCTCTTTGAGGTTAGGAGAAAGCTGCAGACCAAGGAGGGAAAACCATGGGCAGAGTGTCACAAAGATGATCCCAAGGCCAAAACGATGATGGTGGCGCGACTGAGCGACGATCATCTTGTCGCGAGTTTATTTTTTTGTTTTTCATCGTCTCTTCTCCGCGGACTGCATCCAGCCCTTCATCTCCCACCGGTGAGAAGCACGTAACATAAGCAGCAAAATGCGACAAGCAGCGCAAAAGGGAGCACACAGCACAGTTTTTAGGAACCATCACGACTGGCCAATTTGTTTCCTCGATTCGGGGGTTCGCATGCGTCACAACGTGATGCCTTACTTTACGTAAAACCTTAAAAGGAAGCAGTCCAGTTCTCTATTTCACGCCTCAGAAAAACTAGAGCCTTTGAACAACCGAGCAAATAGTCGACTGATGTTTGAGCACGAAGGCGCCTACTTGGGGGCCAACTCACCGTCCAGGTGCACCCGACGGCTCCCCACAGAGGTACTTGCTAGTAGAGTCAATATAAAAAATTTAAATTGAAGTAAATTTTATGCAACGAAACGGCGTCAGGCTTGCCGTTAAGGGACCGGCATTCCGAAACCTGGGCCTCTGGGAGAATGAAAATAATTTTCTCTCCCTCCGTTGTCCGCTAAAGGGAAGATGGCGGTTACGGTTGGAGTTTCTGTTAGACGCCCCTCCAAAAAACTAATAACCATCGAGTAATGGTGGATGTACCTAAACCGCTTCGACAATACCTTAGAGGAAGCTCCTGCCAGGCGAGGCGAGCTCTTACAACCGTAACGTTAACAAAAAGTGACAAACATTCGGTACCGGCCGTTGGGTTTGGAACTCGGCTGACAATCCGCAGCGGCATCTAGAATCCGTAGGAAAAATTTCCATTCAACCTTCTTCATCTTCCTAAGCTTCACAGGCTAGATTTTCTATGAGGAGCTTTAAAAAAATATTCGCTGCGGCCAATCCCTAGCTCTTCCTGTTCGTGCATAAACCCGATGACAGACTCACTCGCAGCTGACCTCTGCATTGACCATCCTACATGTTACTCTCCCCTCAATCCAGCTTCAGAATCCCAAAGCCTGGTGCTTGAGGCGACGAGCAGTTCACGCCATCGTTTTTCGGATGTCGGCCGCCTTGCTGTCTCATCGTCACTAGAACTAACCTCGTTCCTTCGACGTAATTTGAAGAACCCTTTGCCATTGCTATTATTATTGGAAATGACAAAATAGTACAAACAAATGATGAAATCTTGCACCTTTTTTTTTCTTTTCTCTCCCTCTCTCTGTGTCATGAGTCGTGAAAGCTTTTGGCACGAAGCTTCTAGCTCGCTCGTTATTACCCGGTAGTTGCCTTGGCGACTCGTGCCGAAGCTCATATCCAGGGAAAGAAAAAAATAAAAATTAAGTTGTGAGATCCGATTTTGGAACCTCCAAAAAAAAGCCTGTATGGGGCTGTACGACACAGCGCTATCAATGAATTGAAGCGAAAAAGAACATTTCGAATCTTTAGCTCTTTTTTTTTTTCCGGGAGAAGAGACAGCAGCGAAGAGACTGGAAAACCAAAAAGCAAATTAGGTTGCATAGTACATTTCCCCTGTCTATCAGCGGGTACTGGTGTGTATTTTTAGTGGTGTTATTTGGTCGCTAACCTGGTGAACAAAGATTCTTGGCTCTCTATTTGGGAGACAATGGCGTGCCAAGCACCTGACAGAATCCGACATCTTAAGCTTACGTTGCTTTTATGCAATGTAGGTTTGAATAACGAGCTTGATGCTTTTACAGTCATCTTGTTCTCAGCGAACTGCATTTATCTCCACATCAGCTAACTTTTCGATGGTATTACCATCAGCAGCTTCACTAAGCAGGATGGACAGGATGATATCTTGCGTTCAATGCTTCTTTGCTCCAACAACATCTGATGTGCCTGTGATTCAGCTCACGTAACCTAAGTAACCAAGATTTTCTTTCAATGCCCCATTGGTTTCGAGGTTGCTTAGGCCTCCCAATCGGGTTGCAGGGTTTTGTGTCGATCTGATGATAATGGAATAGGTCATAGACGAAGAAACATATATATACATACAGATTTCTGCAATATCACCCAGAGAATATATCTACGCCGATCCACGAAAGTTACAAGCTATTGAGGGTACTCGAAGGCTTTAGAATTCTACAAACCATCAGATCTGCCACTTTAAAAACTAGGAAACCATCACCTAGAAATCACCAGCAGAAATATCGGTGTAAAATCACCAGATACCATAAATATTTACGCTACATCATCGGACTCTTTTCCTAGTTGGTCCGCCAATTGGTGAAATTTGGTGTTCGGAATGACTCTTTCAACACTGATCAGATCATCAAGGAGAGAAACTACTCGAATTCTTTCTCTGCTGTGCCTCTATTTTTAACGGGAGATTGATATCACCACCACCTAATATTTTTCTCGAGATAGATCCTGATCTGCATATATCAATGGACTCTATCTATCGGAAACTTAAGAGTGGGAGTCATGCAGTATTTATGCTTCTTGCCTATCAACTCAAGCAGTCGACCTCAAGCCTAGCTTTGCTTGAACTTGGGAATACAAATACTAGGCAGAATTTTCAGTCACTCGGTGGTCTTCGGCTGAGTGATAGATATGGGAAGTTTTATAAGCTTTAAGATACTAGATTCTATACAGCAGAACTACACTGTTACTTGGGTCACAGGTTATGGGGTCTTGAAAGATTTCTCGTGGCCATCGCTACGCTAACCAGATACCTTAGTTTTATGTCTTGTTCCGAATTTGGTCATATCATCAAAGTTAAAGCCCTATTATGGTAATATAATAGGACCGCCGAAAACCCCACTGCAGTACGATCGCCTTGCAATTATTTGGGTTATAAGAATATTCGACTCATAAGGATAATATTTCTGGCCTCGACAGGGCCTATTTTGTGTATTAGGCCTTTTCCCACAAGGATATCTGCTCTATAATAATATGGGATTACTCAATCTCACATCATTATAGAGTGATTGTGCTGCGCTCGCGGGGTAACTCTTTGACTGGAAACTATTCTTTTTTTATACACTAAAAATAATTAATTTTGGCTTGGAGTGACTGAAACCCCTTATCGTTTTTAGAAAAAGGCCAACCCTATGAACCCCAACTACTCCTCGCATATTATAGTGTACCCTTTGTCGCGCGGAGGCCACGATAATAGCAAAGCGGCTTCTACGAGCCACTCGAATGATGGAAATATAAATAAATTAAGTGGCTTCCATTTCCGGAGCGGGGTCTTCGAAAATGCAATCATTGCGGATCACTCTTCAACACGAGTGATAATTGATGATCTCAATTGTAACTTGAATACAGGTGTAGTGGCTAACCGGATTAACATTAATTCACAATATAAAGAGATAGCCTGTCTTATTAGAAGAGTTAGGAAAGGTGGCTAAATATTTACGATCTTTAGAACATGCACTCGGGGGTGTGTTTGGTTTTTTCGTTATCACTAAAACGAGAGATTTCATAAAGCCCCTAATCGATCGATGTAGCTAGCCGGGGACACGATACCGCAATCATTCCTAAATCGGAAATCTCGGCTTTGTAGCCCCAATAGCCTCTCACAGCAGGAAGGAATATGCACCACATAGATAGCAAGAGACTGGCCTTGCGCCTGATACGGCTATGACCCACGTAGCCGCCCGGATAATGGTATGAAATCATAAGAAGCTCCTTTGACTTGATTGAGTTCGTTAGGAGTACCTTCAATGTGGTGTCGGATAAATGTAGTTGGGAACCATCTTTATATCTCTTACTTTTTGCCTCAGGGACCTGCAGTAGAGAACCTATTGTAGATACTTGTCGAATACTTTTAATTGAGGTAAGGCCTCCCATCCGATTTAAGTGTCGTAAACCATATAGAGGGAAAATAGGTGGTTTAATAGGTATCGATAGCAGACCATATAACTATCTATTGCAGCTGATAGGAATACGGCGATGTCCGCACCCTGGAATTTCCAACTATCTACAATCTAAAGTTTCAGCCTTAGAAGCTTGACAGCATTCCCGCCCAGAATGCCCTGCGCTTTTACGTCATCATCGCCAAACGCCGACTCGATAGCCTTGTAGTTGCTCGTGACACTCAGCCATTTCTGCTCCTCCTCCGCATCTTCAGCCGATAGCGGCGGGAAAAACGGATGATCGGTTCCTGTTCATGCATTTCATTAATTTCCTAACTCTTTTCTCATCAAGATTTATGTCATTATCGCTGTATATGCCGCTTACCAAATAGCACACGATCCGCCCCTGCCACAGCTACTGCCGCCTTCAATCCAACCGCAGAGTATATCACCGCATCGAGCAGGATATTTTTCTCGAGCACATCCCATACACTTCTTCGTGCTACTTTGTCTCCACCGCGTTTCATCAGATGCTCGTCGTGAACGATGCAGCTTTCGAGTCGGCCAGCTAGGAACGGGAGAGAGCCCCCGGAGTGGGCTACAAGGATAGAGAGGGTGGTATGACGGTCAAAAACACCGGAGAGGAGCATGCGTGATACAGTAATCGTGGTTTCTAAGGGAAATCTGTTTATAGAGCAAAGCTCATATCAATTAACCCAAGGCTCAACTGAATCCCACGAGGAATTTGGCTGATAGTACCCTAACGCCAATGGCAGAACGTGACCGTATTCCGCTCTTCGTGGCCCATATACCTCTGCCGGCAACCCATAATGTGGGTGCAAGAACACCGTCATACCGCTCTCCTGCAGCACCTCCCACACGGGATCCAACCTCTCGTCATCTAACCCTTTCCCGAGCCCGCCGGTTCCCATAATAACGCCTCTCATACATTGCAACCCGTGCAACCTCTTCACCTCACCCACAATATCTTCTACGCTTGCTCTCAATGGCAGCGTTCCAAACGCAAATAGTCTCCCTGGGTACTGCAGACACGTGGTATTCATCTCGTTATTTATCTCCACGGCCTTCTGCGCAGCTTCACTCGGATCCAGGAAGTCTAGCCATGGATTCGCAAGCGAGATCACAGAGATATCGATGCCGTGAGCATCCATGAATGCAATCTTTCGTTCGATCGAATAGTACTCAGGGCCGATGGGACGGCCACGGGAGGTCGAAGCGGAATCAGGCGAGTCCTCGCCCGGGAGAGCTATGAGCCGTGAGCTGGGGTCTGGGGGGAAGGATCGAACATAAGGAACTGTTGTGCGGGAGCGGAGAACTAGGCGGAGAGGGTTAGCTAGCTATAACTTTATTTGATATTTTGGGGGGTGGGATTCATACGCTCCATATAGGACGGCGTGTAGACATGAGTGTGAATATCGACGATTGTCATTTTCACGGTGTTTCCAATGCTCTATAGGAATAAGTTTGATGGGTATTATGTACAAAGAGACTTCCCCTGGGAGTGAAACCCCAAGCTACACCCATCTCGCAAAACCCTACAAGAGGCGATACCCTAGCCTTCGAGCGGGGTGAGTAAGGACACCAGCGATCTTGTCTCGGCAGCGGGGTAACACTAGGTATCTTATCGCGATAAGCCATGTTTCAGGAAGGTGCTATGGATAATACTCAAAGCTATCCGATAAAACGGGCGGATAACGACGGTTATGTACAAGAATCAGCGATAGAGAGATTTGGGGGTACAATTGGTTTGGCGCTTCTTAAGACGTGGGTTCTGTTCGTTAGGTGACATCAACCTCCAGCCTCAGCACCAGCAAAAGAGCCGTCATAGCCTTTCAACGGGTGTGAGACGAGAATAACTAATTCGATTCCGATCATGGTTAACACTTCACAGGCTGTGTCGACAGCTGTGTCCGAAGACAGCTTGTTCATTCCGGTGAGCGGGAGGAACGCTATGCTATTGTGCACTCAGGGCGCTTTTGTTGACACCACAGTTCCTTTTTGTAGCTCATCGATTTCTCGCTCTTCCTTAATGGGTCGGACGAGGATAAAAAAACAGCTGCGAAGGGCATGATTGACGGCTTTAAAGATGCCGGGTTCATGTTAGTCCGGTTTCTGCACCCTTGACAATGTGTGCCGGTCCCGATCTCGGTGGGCTTACGCTTTGCAAACTCCGAAATTAGATATATCAAGAACCACGGCATACCACAAGAAACAGTCGACCGCGTATTCTCCGAGTCTGCCGGTTTCTTCAGGCGTCCCAAGGAACAGAAGGAAGCGCTTGCGTGGGTAGGTTCTTTGCCCGCCATCACTCAGAACGAGTATCCATATCCACCCAAGCAAACCCTTAAACCTCGAATCCCAATCCCCATATTACAGAGAAAGGGAGCGTATCCAATCCCACCACATCTAGCTAACTCATCATCTCTAGACAACCCCCGAATCCAACCGCGGTTACGTCGCCCATGGCCGTGAAAAGGTGACCCAGCTCTCAGATCCAACCCTTGTCGCTGCCCTCCGCTCCATCAACCCCGACCTCAAAGAATCCTTCGAAATCGGCCGCGACGATGAGGAAGGACATCCTAACAACTGGCCGTCCGACCCCGCAGGGATGGTTTTCACGCAGGTCATGCAGGACTTCTTCGCAACATGCAAACAGCTCCATATCGAAGTCATGCGTGCAATTGGCCTAGGCATGGGTTTAGAAATAGGCTTTTTTGATAAGTTCACGGACGTGGGCGATAATACACTTCGTCTCCTCCACTATCCCGCGGCCCCGAAAGAGGTGTTCGTGAAGAATAAGGAACAGGTGCGAGCGGGGAGACATACGGACTATGGTAGTATTACGCTACTGTTTCAAGACGACAAAGGCGGGCTGCAGGTGCGGAGTCCAAAGGGGACGTTTGTGAACGCGACGCCGATTCCGGGGACTAGTGAGTACTAATCACCCTAACGCGATCTCTGGATGGGTGCTAGGATTTGTGATTCTAATGGTTTCTAGTTGTGATAAATGCCGGTGATCTACTTGCGAGGTGGAGTAATGATACGATTAAAAGCACCGAACACCAGGTTGTTGAACCGCCTGCTGCAGAGGCCGTGGGTGATGAGTATCCATCTAGATACTCGTGCGCGTAAGTTTAACTTTTTGAGCCGATGGTGCCGAGGAACCGGGCTAACTACTAGTAGATACTTTTGCAATCCGAACTTTGAGTCGTTTATTGATGTTCTTCCTGGGACCTATGAATCTGAAGCGGATAAAAAGTATCCTGGGGTTAATAGTGGCGAATACCTAGTGCAAAGGCTGGCTAGTACTTATGTTTGAGACAGAGGGGATCGATGAGTTCTAGGATTTAGGGATTAGGGATACGGGGAAGTCTTATTGTTTCGGTTGGCTGGAGTGTTGTTTGTTTTGGGCGAAATTTAGTTTAATGAGAGTTGTTTGGTAATGACATAAATCGAGGTTCATCCTTTATGGACAAGAAATTCGAAGTCAGCGATCTATCGAAAACGTGTTCCTGTCACGCAGTATCGCGGTTTTGGCGTCATATAATCTCACTCGATTTTAGCACGATTCGTCGCTGGCTTTCGGGTTCCGTTCAATTCCGATCAGCCTACAGCCACGCTACCCTCGGCCGTAGGTCCATATCTTTTAGTAGTAGGTTTGGAAAGGCCGGTACACATAGCGTAAGCTAGAACGGATATATCCCACTTCTTCCTCATTCGCTTCCTCTGCCTTGCTGATTTATTCATGTCTAGCTATATATCTCTAACCTTTAAGGGGCAGTAAACTAGATTGACACAACTAGACAGCACGAAGTGCAAGCTGGAAAGGAAAGTTTGAGTTGTAGGTGGTGAAGGCTAATGGCTACGCAATGGTTGGAACTAGCATTTACCCTCTATGCAAGATCTAAGCACAAGACATGTACGCAATAAAATCCATGTCTCTAGAATTTCCCCGACAATATCGAATGAGAGCTAATATCCACAATATTGCTGTGCTTTGGGGCCGCCGGGGAATAACGAAGGGAAAAACCAAAGTAGAATTGAGCGAGTGATATCATGTGCAGCTCAGCACCTAATATACAAGGGAGAAACCCCCGACAGCCCCTGGCAGAGGGATTTGAAAACTGGTGCTGAAATTCTCAAATAATTTTGTTTATCTCTTTTCCATACCTTACTTGATTTTTTAATAGGCCGTACAATGATTGTTGCTTGCTCCATAATACTAAATCTCCGAGGTCTCTAAAATCCAATTTAACTATCCCCAACCAAACCAACCGCGCACGCCCACTCCTTCCACGCCATTCATGATCTGCTCGCCAGTATATCCAAGCCCAATAATTCCCACAACTCACGCGAAAATGGGGAATTAACGATGCACCGATTCCCCCATGGCCCCGATTTCTCTAGATTCCCCCAAAAATCCACTCCGCCATTTACTTGTCTCCCACTGTTCTCTATCGCACTATCTTCGCTTTTAGTCTTATTGCCAAAAAGACCTTCCATTAAGGCTCTTTCCAACCTCTCCTTAGCTTTATCTCCCAATTTCCCGGCCTCAGCTTCACTTCCCAAGCAGTGAGTCACAACTGGTAGAACGCCTTCAAGGATTCTTAGAAGATACCACGACGTCTCCTCAACTGCTAACTTCATCAGTAGCTCTTCTTTCTCTACACCTCTGTTTGTGTTTATGAGCGAGCGTAGTAAGACGCCACCAATAATCTCTAATAGGTGGTAGAATGTGCCTTCTATTATGTTCCTTTGGTAACCAATTGCAGGTTTTAGGTTATTCAACTGTCGGATGATGAGCATAGTGAGTTCCAGACGAATATCCTTTGTCGAAGGATTTTCTTTTGAGAGCGGAGGTGATGGAAAAAGAGCAGCAGAAAGCAACGCTTTGGAATTTTGCTGTATCGATGAGAGGATCATAACCATATTTTTGATGACAGCACAAACTCCATCTGTTATAAACTCACTATTTCTTACAGTCATCTCACCATCTTTCCCTGCAGCTACTTCTTGCATGCATACAAGAGACAAAGCGGAGAGTATCTTATCGCAAGACTTTTCAACGGTCTGGGAGAAGTTGACGACTCCCTGCAATTCCTTTGCTTGTAGTGTGGTTATCCCACGTGTGATATGAGTTGAAGTAACAGGCCCAGAGAGCTTTCCGTTGATAAAGTCTTGAACGGTCTTTTGTAGAGCTTGTGAACATCGAGTAATAGCTTTAGAAACTAGATATGGTTCTCTAACAAAGTGAAGAATACGAATAGATTCTACCAGATCAGATATTAATGCTGTAAAAATATTAGCCACATAGTTCGATGATAAAAAAACAGTGATAGCAAGGGAAGCATGCCCCTGGAAAACGGCGGAAACGTTTCATCAAAAAAACACTCTTCTTCAATCACCGCTACTGATATCTGTTGCTGTTTAGATCGAGGCTGAAGCTGAGGCTTCTTTTGACCCCCTGCTAGATTTGCTTTCCGTTTCACATCTTTCCCCGCATCAGCCCTTTTAGGAGTGACCTTTGTCTTCTTTTTTGCCGGCCCCTCGATTGGTGACTGTTCAATGATTTTCGGACTATGCTGTGCCTGCTGATTAACTTTACCTGTTTCAGCCAACGCGTTGAGTTTCCCCGTCAGCTCGTTGACCCTAGCTTGCAGCTCAATGACCCTTGTAGCCTCGACCTCAAACCGTTTCCGCCAGAACTCGCAAGCTTTGATATGCCGTCGCTCCGAAGTACTATCCAGTGAGCGGCCACCAGGGGCAGTATTGGATCGAAGGAGGGCAAAATATTCTGAGATTGAGAGGGATGGTGGTTTTGTTTGGAGAAGTCTTATTGCCTATTTGTTTCAGGATATTTTAGCCATGCCTGTCGAGTTTTTATGCGAGGTAGGAGACAGGGGAAAAAACCAATGCAAACCGTGCAGAAGATTCTAATTGCGGTACTGCAGCTGTTCCTGAAACTGGAGACGATAGAGGAGGGGTTATCGATGCCATTGCGGGGGTTGGTGAGTATTTTGTTAAAGTTGGCTTCTCGCTTGGCTTTCTGGCAGATATCCCCGCACTGGGTTTCTTCAGTAATTAAGCGCCCAAAAGCGATACCAACCCCACACCTCACCCATACAAGCTTATCCCTGGTTTGAGTAGATCCATGCAATTGCTTATATCTCTAAGATGAGCTCTCAGAAGCCAGGCTGCGGACGATTATATTTCTACTAACGTTATACGTAAAAAATATATACACCTAAACGTAAAGACACATTATTCCAAGTAACTATGTTGTGGGATTATGATAAGATGTCTCCAATAGGCTGGTACCATTATTGCCTGCCTCTGAAAACGAGATAAACTACAATCATATCTTCTGTTCCCCATTTAGGAGCCGACCTTCGAGACCTCAGTTGATCCAGCTGTAGAGTAAACACATCAAATACCGGAAGACATGCTACCCCACACGCCGGCCGGTGCTCACCCGGCACCGGGCCCACGGTAAGGTTGGCGATTGCGCGATCCGAGTGACTCACCATGAATCTGTTTCATCTAAACGACGTTGCGTATACTAACCATGGCTTCAACTCCAAGTATTTCAAAATCACAAACCAGCATTGGACCCAAAGATTCAATAAAGCCAACACTGCGCCAATAAGTTGTATAGATATGGTGAGTGTCAATATTTGCTGCTGCGAACTATAATACTCGTAGCAGGTTTTTGGGTTACTGTGGTTTCTTTAGAAATCACTCAAGCAAATACCGCATTTTTTATTCACCGCTTCCAATGAACCTAACCTTAATTTAATTCAAGAGAAAAGTCATCACCGGCGAATCACCGGTGAACGTAACTCCAAATCCGGCCGATTCATCGGAGTTTGTGCAGAATTTAGCATCCTTGACTGGACAGTGATTTTTCAAGGCGCAAATCACGAAATGCCGTTGCCAATCGCTCACGAGGCCATATTCCCCGAACGTAAAAATGGCTTCAGCCGTTATGGCTGTAATCCTCGTGAAAGGGGGATTCAACCGGCATTTCCACATATCTCCACACCTGTAGCAACCTTGTTTAGCTGCACAGCCGAATTCGACTCCTATCATGAGCAGAAAAATTTCGAGCCCGGTACACATATCCGAATATAGATAGGTGGTACCCCGTTCTGTCGACATCAACTACCGTTTAGTAAACGTTGCACGCAGCCTAACCAAAGGCTACCCAAGACCCATACATATCGCGGAGTGCAGCGTGCAGCAGCTACGTACTGCAGCCAAGGTTGATATAGTACCGTACCCTAAAATGAAAAACCGCCAACCGGCCACGTGCGGGCCAAAACCCCAGGGTCGAAACCAGTTTATCCATGCACGAAGTGATTTCTTGGATGTGTGGCAGCCAGGATGTAACATCGTGGGAAGCCTCTATCTGATGCTAAGCGAGTTGTAAGAAGACTCGCAACAACCGAGAATCTAGTGTGATAGTGGGATATAGTACGGCTTGGTTGTGCTCAACGGTATCGTTATTGCATGTTGTACCTTGCAGGCGGGATCAGACGAGGCAATGCCTCGGACACCAGTGTGAGGAAGAGGATATATACACCGGCCAATATTGCTCCCGAATCCTGATGGTGAGAGAATGCTTCTAATCTCAGTTACTCGGTAATCTTGAATTTCCTCATTGAAGACGAGTGTTGGAGCGGAGCACGGAGGAATACCTTTCTACATAATAGTGGCTGTATGCAGGGGGTAACACGTGCCTGTCAATTGCAGACGAAACAGCGAACCCATGGAATAGACTTGATATGATATCTGATGTACGGTTCCTGCATGGATGCAGACAGCCTTGTGGTATGGGATGGTGATCAGAAAACCACAATATTATTATTTCCCCCTTAGTCTTTGTGACTGTTATCCTGTTGGGTTTTGACTGATAGCCGCGCGTGGGACGATATCCGTTGTGTCGTTTGTTCGCACAATCAACATTTCGATCATCCTTTCTCCCCCTCGTATTTACAGCAAGTCTGTATTCTCACGGATAAACGAATCGGAGAAGTAGTCTAGCAATGATACGAGTGTGGGATACCTACATGTAGTGATCTTTTGGGAAACCCGACAGCCCTGTGAAAGGTCGGCAAAAAAGGGTTACAGGTTCCACATATGGGTTGTTCTGGTGTAACATAAAACGGGGTTTTTCGGTGACTGTGCACACCTTGTGAAAAGTCATACGAAAACAGACATGCCAACGCTGGTTAAAATTGCTAAATCCTTGTGTAGCTTTACGGTGTAATCGATCCTCAAACGAAATGTCTGTCATATCTGCAAGTTACTAGGACCGATTGCCATGTCTCTCAGCCACTATCATCTAGCTAAGCTCCAGATACTGTGACATCGTGGAGATCTGTTATCTCCTCTAGCCAAGGGATTTCGATGTAGGCCGGTTGACGACATTGATGTGGTCTTAGTACCATCGCGTCACTTCTTAGTCTACATGTAGTTTCTCTGTGCCTACATGTATTTGTTATGTAGGTACATATAGGCAGTTGAGTAAGAAGGTGTTCTTTCTTGACATGGCGCAACCTCGATGCAATACACAGAATCATTTGTTGTTTTCTATTTTCCTTCCGCTTTTGCGTTTTGACTGATAGGAAGCCCAGACCACAATACCATCCTGACGGATATGGAAATACTCGTTAACGTTCAGCAAGTCGACAGCCAATGAATTTAAGGACGAAGCACCCGGTCTGCAAGTAATGGTAATCGAGCGTTGGTTTTGATTGGTGGTTTCTTGATGAAAGTAAACTCTACAAAATGTGATCAACTGGCGTAGAGCAAGCGTTACACAAGCCAGTAGAAAACTATCAGTCCTCGTTTTCGGGTGAAGTCGAAGCTGACGGGGAAGCGAGGACTGTGCGGTGACCAGAGAAGCATTTTGGCGCTTGGTGGCGCCAAGGGCTAGGGGACCCACGAAGACAGGACTATTGCCCAGATCAAGAGCGGAAGCACGAAAGAACTCCAAGGAGTACTTAGAGACTCCGCTGATGGCCCAAAATGAACTCAAGAAAAGGTAGCAGTGCTGTCGCTGTCACGTGGAGATTAAAAAAATTAGCGTTTGACAGGTGTAACGAAACTCGGTGATGATTTAGGAGAGCAGTGTTTTGTTGTTATTGTTGGATATGCGAATGTTGTTGACTTGAGTCTCGCAACAATGGTTCCTCCATGTTCGGGTGCTGCAGCGTTTGGGTTTTGTGCAGGAATCGGTGCCTTGCCGCCCTGCATCTGCATATTCGCCAAAAAGGCATCTCATTTCCCACCAATCAGCGCCTGGCATCTCCTGTCGGCTTTTGCATTTCGCATCCCTGGCATCTCCTGGCTGTTCCCAGCCGTTCGGAATATCCATAGGAGTCTCTGGAATAGAAAGTCGCTGGGGTCATCCTTCGTTCCTCTTTTTCTTTTTTTCACTCTTTTTGGTTTCTTTTCCTTTTCTCACAACTACTTCTATACAAAGTTACAGCTCTCACCAGCTGTGCATGTTCCCGTGCCTCTCTGTGCTGTACCGAAAGAAAAAACCCCTTTTAGGTACTGGCTGCTTGTCCACCAATTAGAGTAACCAGGGCTGGCAATCAGGGCGCCCGTGTGTTGTTGTGAAAATTCTCCTTGTCGGATTCTTCGGCTGTCCTTCGCTCACATAACTTCCATTGTGCCCGTGGTGGCTCCCTGTTGACATATCATCGAAACGAATCCCCCCCCTCGTGGTTGTAGTGGCACTCGGGCACGCCAGAATCAACCTATCCTACCCCTGAGAAGATCTCCAGGCAGCAGAGTATTGCCTTACTACGACTACGACGACAACATCTTCGCAAACATTCATTCGCTCATTTTTCATCCTAGTAGTTTCCCGTTGCCAGGGACAGTGGTACCATGTCGCTCAATGGCCTAGATGCACCAGTACTGACAGAGGCTTTTGTAAAAGCTTGCGCGGAGCCTGGCAGCTGGTACGTTACCCGTCGATATATTTATTTCGTTTCGTTTCATCAGCAAATAGAAACGTCTTTCACTGGAAAGCTCCTCGGTTGATTCCGTTAAGAGCACTTGCTGACAGGAAGTGTGCTGAACGGCTTAGGTTTTGGATAAAATATGTTTCTCGAGACGATGTCGAACTATTATGTCAGGGAACCAATGGGACGGAGGAGATGCGAGAGGCCGCTGCCAGGGAGCCAGATGATTCTCCATTATACGGGTTTGTACGATTCAGGCGACGAAATATCTTGATAAAATACATTCCGGAGGACACTTCACGGGTTTTGAAAGGTAAACAAGCTATGGTTGCCATTTTAGCTGTGTGCTCGAAAAATAACATTCTTCTTTTCTTTTCTCTACAGCTCGATCACAGGTCCACTTCCAGTCCGTTGCCGAAAGATTCGTGCCCAATGATGCTACATTCTCAATAACATTTCCTAAAGAACTACGCGACAATGCGTTGACGTCAGTATGCTCGACGCATGCTGCAACTGCTTCGATTTCATCTTCGAATAGTTCTCTTCGTGCGCGTCGATTAACGGATATTGCCGAATCTGCAGATGAAGAGGAGCCGCCAACAGCTGCGGTGAGTGCTGGGTCACCAATGGCATTCGGCACGATGGATGGGAAAGGGAGCAACGGCCAAGGCTTGGCGGTGGTAATTACGGCACATGATTCGCCAGCAACAGATGGCGGACCTGGTTCTCCTGTTTTTCTAGATGGGGACAGGGATTTGCTCGGCTCGCCCCTGAGTGCCTCCTTTTCACGGGACCTGCATGAGCCCCGAAGAAATTCGAGTGGCTCAACATCTAGACCAACAACAACCGACCTTTACGAGTACAACTGGACCCCTAAAGAAAAAGTTCGACTGGGCCCGCGCCCTGCTGAGCCGGTAAAACGTCCCCATACTTCAGGTGAACGTTCGAAAACTTTCCCTGGAACACCTCACCAAGAAATTCGACCTGTCGCGTCGGTTCCTAAGTCTGTCAATATCCCTCCAAGGAAGTCTAAAGATTCAAGAATTAGATCTCTATCTAATGAATCTTTACGCTCACAACAATCAATCCCAGAACCTCATCCGACACCACTATTTCTCTTTGCAACCGAGATCGATTCTTCTCCACCTCCTCCAGTTCGATCTTTGTCGCCAAATCCCCCGCAAGACGGGCCCCCTGTACTAACTCCCGAGAAGCAGAGGTTGATGAAAGCATTGCAACTAAGAAGAAAAACGATGATGCCCGAACTGAAAGAACAAGCAAAGCGGGATGAAGAGTCCACTTTGGACATCTCCCCAAACATGAAGGAGTCAGACGAAGCAAGGTCAATTGCGGAAACTGACAGGGACGAGGAGGAAGAGGAAGATCGGATTGTATCCCAGAAAGTGGTTGAGCCCGAGTCAAGTGATGTGAATGAAGAGTCGGAGGAAGCAATCATAGCCAGGGGGGAGGAACAAACGTCGAAAGCAGATGATACAAGAGGGGACTCTAAGGAGCAGGATAAGTCATCCGAATTTACACTTGAGGACGACCAACCAGTCGAGAGCACCAAAGTTCGAGGCGAGCCTGATTCAGATGTTGATACCGAATCTGATCTCACAGAAATTTCGATTATGACAGATTCTAGACACGTTACAATGAAGGCGATACAGCAGCCTGTCCCTAGCCTCATTACGATATCTCACACACCTCAACCAACTAAACCTCCATCGCCTGAACCATCAAAATCAGCTCCAACGGTAGTCAAAAGGGTTGATCGCCCTAGGCCTCCAAACGAGATTTTAACGGTCGAGACTGCAAGATCCGTTTCCGCACCTTTCCTCAAGTCAACCAAGGATTCGGCAAAGCCTCCAACAATTGCTCGGAAGGCTGCTGGTGGTGGCGGGGGTGGTGGGGGTGTTGCACAGCGGATACGGCAGCTAGAAATGCTATCGGTTCAAAAAGCTGCATCAGCTGCAGCCGCTAAATCTAATCCCGTAAGCCGATCTAATTCTCCAACACCGTCACTACCACTACCACAATTCAATCAAACGCGTCCTACAAGTGCAAACATTCCCGTCGCGCTGCGAAGAATGTCCAACCCTGCCCCTCCCATGCGTCCAACATCATCTCGTTCAACAGCACCTACTCCTCCTCAAACGGCACCTGGAGATTCGCCAGGGAGATTAGTGTCCCCACTGAGACCAGTGGCATCAGCACCACCACTTCCGGCGCTCCCGGTACTTTCCAAACCAATTCCGCCGCTGTCGACATCAAGTCCACTGCCTAAAATGGAGATAATTGAACGGAACAACAGACCTGAACTGCAGGTGACTACCCAGATCACTAGAGATGAAAAGGGGAGCCCGCAGCCTCAACCTCTAGCTACAACCGCAACACCAGAGTCTGCTAAGAGCAAGAAGAGCTCACTCAGCTTCAGCAGAAGATCTAGTGTTGACGCATTGTCACCCGATTCAATTTCTCGCCGTAAGAGTATCGATATGGGTCCTCCATCATCGTCTTCCCGCCGTCAAAGTATCGACAAAGGCCCTTTATCAAGATCCTCGAGCTCGAAGGACCTAGGTAATCTTCCCGAAAACGCCGTTAGCCCAACTTTGTCCACTGCTAGCTCGAAAAAGAGCAAGAGAGACAAGGAGAGGGAAAGAAGCATTTCGTCTTCGAGTTCCGGTTCGACAAAGGAGCGGTCCAAGTCCAAGTCCCCAACTACATCAAAATCACCCAAGAGCCCTAATTTTTTAAAGAGGATGAGTTCGTCTTTGAAAAATTTGGCTGCTAAAGAAGAGGCACCAACCCCTATAGCTCCTGTGGCCCCAGAAAAGCCAGCTAAGAGAACCTATTTGTTGGATGGGTGGATCAACGTCCAGCTTCCAGATACTATGCTATGGAGGCGACGATGCCTAAAGATCGATTCAGATGGGTGGCTCTCTTTGTCTTCGACAGACGACGTGGTAAGACTGCATCCTGTCTATGTTGTAAGCCACAATAATAAACTAACAGGGTCCACAGAAATCTCCACAAATTAGAAGATATCATATCTTGAAAGAGGTTCGGTGTGTAGATCTACCAGACGTAGATGAGCAAGAACTCCCCCACAGTGTCAGGCTTCATCTCGTGGAAGGCGGAACTCTACAATGTGCTTGCCAGAACAGCAGCGAGCAGAAGGAAGTTTTGGGAGTTATCAATAGCTGCGTTACGGGTATAGATAAAAAGGCATGGGTGGTTTGAATTCACTTCCTTTTCATGTCATTTCTTGCTTAATTATCTATTAATTTTCGTTTACATACATTATTTAGTTTCGCATTTTTCTTTTACTATCTCGACTATCTGCTTAGATTGTTCGTCTGGCCATAAAAAAGGAATGGGTTTTCCGACGATATTTGATGCATCTCTTTAGTTTTATACCACCTAGTATACCTTTCTTTTACCCTCTCTCATAAACGTTTTCATCATTCTTATTGTCATGGTCATGTCGGCTGCTCTTTTCTTAATTCACTATCCATATCTATCTATATCAAAGCGACGGGTGCTGGCCCAGTGGTTTGGGGCTAGTTCAGTCTATCCCCATTTTCCTCTTCCCTTACCTTTATTTTTTTTGTGATGCGCAGCCTCATACTTTAGGGGACTGCCTTTTTTTTTTAACGTTTTATCTGCCGTTGATCCGGGCGTACCCATTTTTTATTACTTTCCTATTAGACTTACTAGTTTGTACGCTTTCGTTTCGTCCGTCCTCTTCCCATCTATGTGGACACTTCACCCCGTTGACGGTTTTTATAATTTCCACACTCACTATCACTATCGCTATATTTACGTTACTCTCTCCGTTCTAGGAGATGTCTTGCCTGCTGCAAATTTTTTTTATTTTATTATGTCTGTTCGGTTCACTTGTCTACCTCATTATTCTGTTTTTGTACAACACATACCATATTTCCATCCTCATGGCGGCTATCGGATGAGAGGCTGTAAGGGTAGTAGAAGGTTGAAGGTGCGATAAGAGGATTGCATCTCTTGTTTTTTCGAGCGAATAAATTGTGTTCGTTTGAGAATTTCCGTTCTGTGTGTCAATCTAAAGAGTCTAGAACGAGGGTACATCTTATGCAGGTATTACCGGCAGCGGATCTCGATCCTTAGCCCGGTTTTAAATAGCTACTCGCGTACGACTTATGGGATTTTGTGCGATGGCGATTTCCGAACAATTTTCAGGGTCCAGATGTTACACTAACCTTAATTATATCTACGTCTCCACGTGCGCAGAGCCTCATTTTGAAATTTGGAGGTTGAGGTTCGATTTACTGTTCCTAGCTTCCACCAACACTTATAAGCTCCAACAAACTCCACAAGCCCTGCCATCTAAAATGGCAAACACCTTCTCTCTTCCTGAAATCGCTATCCCCGGTCAACCTCTGGCCCAGTCAGCCACCTACTTCCCTGGCACTGGAGTCCATATCTTCAACTCTCATATCTGTGCCTCTGTCGTGGGGACGCCAGAGCTTTCTACTAGATTACCTTCTGGGACTACCCAGATACTCTCAGTTATCAACAACGACACCACCAGTGAGCAGAAATATAGAAGTATGCTCCCACGGCTAGGAGACATGATATTAGGAAGCGTAACGAGGTTGAACCACACGGAGGCCACAGTAAAAATTTGCGTAATCGGGGAGAGGGTTTGTCCAGATGAATTCAAGGGGATTATCAGGTTCGTTACGTGGGAATGAACTTAGTATTTAGATGGAACTGATGGCTGGGGTGTAGACAGCAGGATGTTAGAGCGACGGAGAAAGATAGGGTTAAAATGCTCTCTAGCTTCAGACCTGGTGATGTCGTTCGGGCTATGGTCGTGAGTGTCCCTGGGCTTTAGTTTGCTCTTTGTTCCCCACTAATGGTTCAATTTCTCTTTGTACAGATTTCTTTGGGGGATCAGGCAAGCTATTATCTTTCGACTGCGAACAATAATCTTGGTGTTATTGTCGCTTACTCTGGTATGAAATTAGATATTTCTTCTTCTAATCTTTCCCTCACTTCTCAGCTTACTCCGACCATTAACCAACTCTTATAGACTTTGGTGATCCGCTGTATCCGATAAATTGGCGCGAAATGGCCTCGGCAAGGACGGGATTGGTGGAAGAACGCAAAGTTGCAAAGCCGATCTAAAGGGAAGTTAAACGTAATTTCATCAGTTTTTCTTAGTACGGCCAGAGAATATCGATGCCTATACCCACGCGACATTTCTAAGTAGTCACTTGTGAAGCATTTCTCATGGTCCTTTTGGTTCCTAGGTTCTATCTGTCCTTTCAATCGACATCAAAAAATAGATACATGCTCTTTATATCCGCTTAACTACCGTAAATCCTTGGATTAGGCTAGAATATCTTAAAGCCGTGTTTGTTTCTTAATAGTGTTTTACTACGGATAGAAGTCAACCAAGGTTAATATTTATTTCACGATATATCACTCGTCGAGATACGAAATCGTAGGTCGATTGGATTATCGAACCTAGTAAACAGACAGAGCCTACGGATTTGAGACAAGGACTTCTGGTGTTCTGCTCGTTTGTAATTTATTATGTCTGGAGGAAAGCCTATTGTTTGTGGATGGTACGTCGGTATTTGGGGTGGGGATTTAAGAAAAGAGATAGCTCGGGTGTTAGGGGAATGTTTTATAGAAGCTCGGGATTGGAGAGACTATAAGTTACCTAGATTGTGGAAATGCAATTGGCTCCTTGTGTCGTGGATATGGATCTAGGGGCGAAGTACTGAGTGTGCTGTCAGGGTTAGAACGCAGCACCAGTAGCTTTGCCCATGTAGTTCCAGAAGTAACCTCGGGCACACTCAGGCCCAGATAGATAGATACATAGATATATCATTCACGCAGCACACCCAGGCTCCAAGGGATAGTGGAAATATCCAATTTCGAAAATCTCCAGACTACTTGTCGTCGGTAGGAAACAGTGCTCTCGTTTAAATAGATCACTTAATTTGCCAATGCTTTTTTCGTTCTCTGTGCCACAACATGGTGGTCGGGGGGATGATGTTCAAGATGATCTGATAAGAACCGAGATAAGAATTCGCCTGTTTGGAGGCTGTGTTTGCAGTCAATTTAAAGTTGCAGTCAGGCACAGAGCCTTGAGCAAGCCCCTCAGCCAGCAGGGAACCTTTCGTAAAAGAGATCAGTCATATTTCCATAGGACGCCATTGTGATCTCGAACAGCATCGGGGAGGGTATCTGATTATGGTTAGATATTGCTATGTGGCTGTCTGGCACGGGTTGGTTTTCTAGGAAGTCGTTCAGGTCTTGTACTCTGCGATAACAATTGATTGGAGAAGTTTGTTGGTTGACGAGCGGCGGAGATTGTGGATTGGTAGGGTTTCCCCTGTACCATAAGCAAATGAGACGGGATGCCGGGAGCTGAGGTTGCCGAGAATAAGTCGATCCATGGATGAGTTGAGGCATGAAAGGGCAGGGCACGGCCATCAGCAACCAAGTCTTCCCTTCTTTCACCTCACTTCTTCTACTTCTTCTCATCGTGTCGAGTTCTCTTGTCAATCAGCCCCTTATCCCTACTGTCACTACTGCATTCGTCTGAGCTTCCTCTGCCACCCGTAGCTTCTTCGCGTATGTGTTCGCTATCTAAAAATTCTACCCCCTAGCTTTCGTTGGCTCATCTTCTAAACTCAAGCTTGGCTATAGATCACCACCAATTGAAAAATACTCCAAAGGCTCATCACGACTGCCGCTGAAGAGCTAAAATCTGAAGTCCCCCAAGACGTCTCTCCAATGGCTCTTGAAAGCGAAAATGTAGTTCCTCCTCCAGCCGAGGCCGAGGCTGCATCCACTCCTACATCCATCCTCGCTTCCGAATCTGCTCCTGTTCCCGTTCCCGCACCCGAGTCGTCGAAGCCCGCCGCGCCAATCTCTCACAAAGTGCTACCAAACGCCGAGCTTGCAGCCGAAGAAGCCAAATCTGGCAAAAAGTACACTCCCTTCATTGAGCCCAAGCCCGAGTGCAAACCCGATGCACCTGCTGCGCTCACCGCCGACCAGGAAGCAAAATACGCAGAAGTCCTTAAATACGCCGAAAGCATCGAGTCTGTCCCTGTGTCTACCGAGAAGGATGCTGAATCTCGCCCTCTCAACGATGAAGAGAGGATGTGGCTCACCCGCGAATGCTTCCTCCGTTATCTTCGTGCCAGCAAGTGGAATGTCGCTGATACTAAGAAACGGCTTGAAGGGACCCTTGTCTGGAGGAGGGAGTATGGTCTGTATGATCACACTGCAGACTATATCAGCCCCGAGATGGAGACGGGGAAGATGTACACTCTGGGTTTCGATAACTTTGCGAGGCCGTGTATCTACCTAAACCCCGGACGGCAAAATACCGAAAGGAGCCCGAGACAAGTGCATGCGTTAGTGTTTATGGTAGAGAAGGTTATCGATATCATGGGACCTGGACAGGATACTTTGGCGTTATTGATTGACTTTAAGAGCGCAACTTCGTCTACAAGTCCCAGCGTTGGGCAGGGGAGACAGGTTTTGAATATTCTGCAGATGCATTATCCGGAGAGGCTGGGAAGAAGTTTGATTATTAATAGTGGGTACCTATTCATGAATTTCATCGGGGAACTTATTGTTAACACCATTGATAGTCCCGTGGTTTATTTGGGGTTTCTTCAAGGTCATCAATCCATTCATTGATCCTCTAGTAAGACCCTCTACATATCCGAGTCTTGCATGCAGAACCTAACATCATACCCGTGTAGACTCGCGAGAAACTCGTGTTTAATGAGAATCTCCGCAACTTCGTTCCCCCAGACCACCTCGACAAGAAGTTTGGCGGCGACTCTGACTTTGAATATGATAACAACAAATACTGGCCCGAGCTGATTCGTATTGCTGGGGAGCGACGCGCGGCCTATGTCGCCCGGTGGAAGGAATTGGGATCTAAGGTTGGGGTGAGTGAGACTGAGCTACGTGGTGGTACACCAGATGGCGTGGCAAGTATGATAGCGATGGTGGGAAAGACGGAAATAAAAGCGTAGAAGGGGAGGGAGCTTTTTTTTTGGGGGGTGATTATTGGATTTTGAGTTAGAAGTCGGTTATCAGTATAGACGAGATGGTGAATGACATCAGTCTGCTTTTTTTTTGTTGGTACTGGCATTTTTTATGTGTGTGGGAGGGGTTTTAATTGCTTCTTTTATACTTATAGATGGTTTATTGTGACAGAGGTTTTATTATTAGAAAGAAAGAGTATTTCGTGGTCACGCTTTGTCGATTTTAGAAACTTGATGGACGTTTTGAGGAAAGATGTGATGTGGATGGTGGGTGATGTATTGGTGATTTCTGGAAGTCAGTATTTGGATGGAATTAAGAGCGCGAATATCAATACCGTTTTAGGCTAGCAAACGGGTGAGTAGCCTTCCTTCTATGGGAGAGAATCATGTGGAAGATGAAGCGACAAGCAGAACAGGTTTGCATATCTCTGGGAATGTACATTAAGTCGTACATACGGTTAGCGAGCTAGATGTAAGTCAAATTTGTATTTAAGGCCATGCTATGCACGACCTGCTGGCGCAAATTTTACTTCATTGACTGTCGCTCACTTATCAAATCCTAAAATCGATTGATACCTACATAAGTAATTGGCTATCGGATAGCTGAATCATATTGCTCTTAATATATATATCACCTAGGCATTTATCTTCTGGATCTACTGTACCTCTCACTACATGTACTCCTACACTCTTGTTCATATATACATCCGTGTGGCTTTTTGTGGATATCTTTTATATAGTATACGTAGGCAGTCAGACAATTTTGATCGTTGAAAATGTTGGTTACTAAGCGTTTAGATGGTGACATGTGTGCTTCTGGGTTGTCTCTATTTGATCGTTGAAATAGCATTCACTAGGAAGTCGTATGCATGTTTCCAACAGCTGGACGAATCGAGAAACAATTCGAGATGAAATCGGGCATTACAACATCGGTAAAGAATGATGACTAAACGTGAGAGGAATAGCGAAGGAATCATATAGATAGAAGACTTGTACCACATAGCAACCATATGTATATAGATTCCCACTATCACCAGTTGGACTCTTATAGTCAATTTGTATAATGATTACTATTTTACTCTGTACCTTGACAAGGTCACGTGTTCGCTTCTCTTCAAAACAGATCCATTTAACTCCTTAGCTTTTTCCTAACCAATATAAGAAATGAAGAAGAAATCCTTAATATATATCGATGGAGAGATAGCAAACAGATCACCTAGTTTCAGAGATCCACTCAATTCCGCTCCTTAGAGGCATAAGTGATTTCGAGGCAGGTGGCTCAAATTTTGTATTTGCCGACAATGTACCAATTGATAACTTCACCTTCATTAAGACCTGAGCATGAATAGCTACTGGGATCTAGCCTCTCAGCTAGCAACTTCATGACTTTCTCGTGGCCGCCATCTACGGCAAGGCTTATGGCTGTCCGTTGAACTTTGTTCTGGGTCAAAATGTTGGCATCTTTCTCGAGCAATAGCCTGACCGTCGCTTTATGCCTATCCCGTGCTACCACGAACAAGGCCGTCCACATAGGCATCACTCTAAAAACTAATCTGAACTGGCAACGCCATATCTTATTACTCAAATACTGATATAACGATGGAATGCCTTTGAATAGTGGAATTAGCTACGAACAGTTCGAAATCAATCGAAAGTATAGGTATATAAAACTCGACATGGTAACTACTGTCCCTCCTTTGGAAAAGGAAGAAAAACAAAAATAAAAAGGATACCAACGACAAAACCCTGATAGAAGTCTCATCATCTACGCTCTGAACAGATTGACCTGGGGAAGTATTCCACCTTCATAGATAAACACAACGAACCAGTGCACTAATCTCCCCTCAGGATATTGGGGCTATCCGCGTAGTGTCGAAGCAAGTGACGTGTCTAGTAAACACGAAAAAGCTTTGAGTTCGGTATGTCCACAATACTTTGCCTCATGAGCTAACCATTATACCAAGACACGAAGCATACATCAAGGCTGATCGGAAAGATCCCATTCTTTTACGAGCACGGCCAATCCGAATGACACGGGACTCATGGATCGTCGCCATTACCCCTATGTTCGCCACTAGTCGAAAAAAAGATTTGCAGGGACCATATATTCTGTGGAGAGACATTAGTCGTGGAACCCAAATTAATAACATACAGCAAAAACGTATTCTTCCTCGGCTCATCCCGCATAGGTATTTGCGATTACAATCACAACTATGGTCATAGTCATTGCAGCTCATGACATAAACGACAGAGGACCAAAGAACTGGTCTCATTTACTTAAAACTGTAGCTAAATTATTACAGGATACCCCCACTCAAGCGCCACCTTTCCAACGATAGAATACTCTAGAATCAAAACATCAAAGTACTCGTCCAGCACTAGCAGAGCTGATGACAGCCAATACCGAATGCTGCATCTTTGGTGGAATAACCCAATCAAGAACATTCAATAAGGAAGAGATACTGCAACTTTGGGCTATTTCCGGGGCACTTCCAAGTCCAGATTTGGGTATAGTGGTAGAAGCTGTTGATGCTATGTTTATAGAGTGACTGGAGGTATTAGAAAACAAAGGAGCTACACTCGTCAGAGGTTTATAATTAGTGTTTAGTGTAGTCATTATAGGCTAGTTTAGAAACTATGTATTTTGGAGATTTTTGGGCCGCGCAAAACAAGAATATTGATAAGCTCTGTTTTTTTTTAAAAAAAATACTCTAGATATGAACATTAACCAGCTGTTAATTACGAACACACTGATACATTAATCTCCAACCGTGACTCAGGAGAGGAGGAAAAACGAGATCCTAATTAAGTTCAACGGTAGGATGCTAGTAAGTTATTGGTTTATTCATGCCTTTTGATGGTTAATTAATTTGAAAGGTCATACCAAAAGCCTTATCAGTTCTGTATACCTGTTTTTAAAGGACAGAGTTATCTAGAAGGCTTATTTATAAGTCAAACCTGAACTCATAGAAAAAGAAAAAATCTATTCGCTGCTCCTTGGTTTTATCAGTTTCATTTCTGCTGAGATTATAAGAAAATACGAGGATTCCACATGACGATTAAAACTGAGAGAGAGATCACCGTTTTCTCAGCGGGGTTGATGGCAGGAGACAGCTTCCTTAGAAATTGAGCAACTTACATTCCACAGCGAAATATCAACTAGCGAACTCGGAAACGGCCAATAGTAGTAACAGTTTCTGAATGAATAACCTCTTCATTCGTACCAACTGGGTTAACGCAACTCGCTACATCCACTAAGTCACAAACGGAGCAATAGGACAAAAACAGATCATCAGATGAAATTCAGTCATTAAATGGTATCAGATACTTGGCTAATAACGTCGATAGAAGAATACGTTTAAGTTTTTAAGAAGCTCAAGAGTGGTCGCTTTGAGGATACGCACAAAATTTGCGAACCGCGCTTCGCGTCTCGCTAGCTTATTGTAGGTCTTGACCTAGGGATACAGCTAATATGAACGACAATGACCATCTGAGGTCGGCCAGATGCGTTAGTTAAAGAAAATCTATAGTCATCCTGAGCATTAAGGGTCTTCGTGGACCCAAAGTCAATGCATTTACTTCGACTTATGGATTTTACATACGAGTGCATTTCAGCTCGCTGGGACTAGCAAATTTATAAAGTGAAGTTTACTGTTATTAGTAGATGAAATACTGCAACTGGTTTTATTGTCGATTGAGATAAGAGTACTGTGGGATGTTGGTTAAAGTTAAGAGCGCGAGACTATTTGAGCTACACAGCAGAATTATTATAAACTATCATTGACACAGTCAACCTTAGATTAGTGTGCATACGAATGCCGAAAAGAAGCTAGATGGGAACGCGTAGCTGACGATAAGAGGCTACTTGTCAGATGTGCTACACGGCTCTTTCCGGGTGAGATTGACGTGCCACTATCATCTGTCTGGACTGTAACAGTATCTATCAAGGGGCTAGATGCTTGGAGACACATCATTGATTTGCAACGCCAAGTAATAACCACAAGAGTTGGCTCGCTCAAACGACTAAAGCAAGGTTGCAACTTAAGACTTCTTTGCGAATATAATAAGGCACTCTATTTGGTTGGAATTTGATACAAATCCCCAGAAATTTAGCGGGTAGTAATCACTTTGCGGTTAATCTTACCGTATACATGTAGTCTAGAATAAAACATCGCTTATATCGCTAGTTATATAGCCTAATCAAAAACCACTTAGGTTTAGTCTTGGCTAAGCCAGTCCAGTCCCCGGGAAAATATTAATAGATCGAGGGTGCGTCGTAGTTGACCAGTAATTGTAAAAGAGCTCTTAAGACTCTAGGCGGTTCAGATGCTTGAACCACCATACCTACTTTAGTTCTTGAAGCAGAAAATCCCATACCTAAATGACTTATCGGCTTTTGGACGTTGGGTCTCCCCTTGTGAGGTCATAGTGCTAGGTAAGACATCGTTCCAGCTTGGCACTGGGTCGAGCCATGTTGAATACGCAAGTTCTCAACCGAGCCTCTTGGGCTTTGCACACTGTTTGAACCCCTACAGTCATCAAAAGCAGGACCTCTTCAAACTTAACTTTATGTGGTTAACGCGAAGCAAGAGAATACTGCACTAACTGACAATATACCACCACACGCTAGTACGTTGTGTTAAGCTTGAGGCTGGGTAAGACAACTCAGTGAGAGTTTTTGTTTTTCGGCAGACTCGTTTACTCGAATAGGTTGATTGACACCGAAAACAGGAATATCGAACGGAAACTCGAGCTCTGAGACCCGTCACATCTTATTTCAACCTCTTAGCGCGTGGTTGTGTGTTAGGAAGGCACACTTAGACAGTATATAAATCTGCCAAAGACAAGATTAGCCATAAAATGACCTAGCCAATTCCCAAGTCCTTAACCCCGCAATATGCACATAGCGGAGCTTGATTGTGTCCCACTTATATTACCAAAAGTCTGTTATCTACAACCCCCATTCATTTCCCCTCCTGTGGTACTCCTTTGACATCCGATACCAACATGGCGGAGTTTCTTGATAACGAGCACCATCGTCGCGATTACTCAACTCACTGCTGGTGTCACCAACCTATGCTGTGGGTACATAAGCGCTGTTAGGGGCGTATCCAACGACATTTCGGACCTCGTAAACGAGCTTTACGCTCTCGGGTGTGTTTTCGGATGCTTAAACATGCACTTAAAGTCAGCACTGCGGAAAAAGAAGCCAAATACCCCGAGAATCTACCATCAAACTTCTAAATTTACCAAATGATCTATTGAAGCGATGTTATGGCCTTCTAAAGGGATTGAAAGCAGAGTTGGCAGACCGCTCGAAACTCGGTCGCCATCTAATTCGACCGTTCGCCTCCCCAGAAAAGCCCTAAAGCACATCGCTAAGCTTGAACGAGACAAGACATCGTTCGGACGTGCTATGCGAAGAGATAATATGTAATATCCTCTCAGCTAACCTCAAGTTTAAGCATTAAATTTGAAATACTGATCAGCATTTCCATAATCAGGGCTCCTTCCGTAGAGATCCAGCGGTACTGTCAGACCACACAGGAGGAATTTGGAGGATTTCAAAAAGATCAGAAATATCTGATAGGTGAAGTTCAAGATGTCCACGATCATGTCGAAGATCTCCAGCGAGATTCAAGACGATAGAGGATTGGGAGAGAAGGTAGCAATCACCTGAGCGGCAAAACCAACTACAAAGGGTTTAGATTGGTTAGCCGAATCCGGAGCAAACTGTCATGTGACTCAAAACTATAAGGGATAGATTATATCCTAGAACATGCGATTGGATTTTCGAAATCGATGAATTTAATGATTGGATTTCGAGCGGCTCCAACTCGCTACTCTTATGCACAGGAATTCGTAAGTTCTCGATATCGAGCCTAGAATTATGTGCCGAGTCTGACGGTCCTGGTTCGTTCAGCTGGAACAGGGAAAACGATTTTAACGTAGTAGTCCCTTTTTCTGTAGTTGATAGTACTACGGGTGTCGGGGTAAGTCTGTCACCGGGTGGAAGTGCGAGTAAGAGAAAACAACCTTTCCTCCAAACCCACAACTCCCAGAGAGCCCTGATGAGACCTCCTAGTGAGTGAAGGATGTTGCGCACTACATGTAGGTATTAGTCTACGTTAATTGGTAGAATATTGAGATCTGGGCAAGCTTAGGTCCCTCGAGAGAAGGGCTGCACCGCCACCTGGTGGCAGATTTACCCTGACACCCGTAGTACTAGAATACTAACAACAAGTGTAGATCTGTTCCCGACTATTTGACATCCCGCATTGAAGACGAGCAAGTAGGCATTGCCTTCATCTATCTCATCCTTTAGGATTAAGAAAGCTAAAAATCTGTCAACGTGGAATTAGTAGCCTTACCAAGCGACTTTCACGCCAACAGCCAGAACCCACACTCATCATCGGAGGGCTCTATGACAGATGTGCAAAGCACACGAGAAAGCCAACCCTTGATGAGCCTAAAACCACCTTGGAAGAAATCGAGTTAGAGAGCTCGGCAAAGAATGCTGACATCGAGCTCTTCATCAGAGGTCAGTTTGAGGGAGCTGTGATCGAGTCCTCCATTCTAAAAGAGATCGCGCAAGTTTTGCTAGCTCAGAGCAAAGGAATGCAAGTATACCAGCGATCTACCGTAATAGCCGGTAGATTTAGTTAACGTAATAACAAAGGTTTTGTTTTGTTGGTTGTTTTCTAAACCAAGCATTTTTTTCACCGGATACTGCCTCGCAAAATAGAGCGGCCTCTAGATACCGTGTCACCAGACCTAGATACCGCGTACGGCCGCAAAAGAGCGGATCGTGTAGCACGTGCAACCGCGCAGGAAACCGGCTCTAGCCATATCACAGTATGTTGTTCCATGCAACGCGACCGAGTGACCTCCTGGTGGCGTCTGTGCGGGACGTATCACTCTAGATGCTAAAAGCAGCACAGTTCGTATAGTGCACTTCACTGTTCAACCGTATCCTCTCAAATCCAATGAAGCAGTGCCCAACATTAGAAAGAGTTGCCTAGCGTATTTACTTTTAGTGAGTTTAGTAGTGACTAATGCTAAGCCAAAGCTCATTTAGCTCTCGGATGCAATGCTACTGTTTTATAGACTACGCTACACATGACTGGGAGCGCCATCTGAGAGACACTGGGGAAATCGAGCTTAAGGAACCCATCGCTCAATTACTCCAAACGCCTTCAAAACCCTCGTCTCTATTACAAATACTTACAGCCATTCAAGCAGAGGAAATTCTGACTCCAGTGAGTATCAGAGCCACGTGCCCGTACCCGCTATGAATGTTGCGGAAATTCTCAGTTTTCTGGCCGTCGTTGGAGTATTGCTAAACTAAGGTAGCAATATTGAACCCGAGAATCGAGGGGCGTAGTCAGCCTCGTACGTTTCAGCGGAATGCGGAAACGAAAAACTGGCTACACTATTACCTGATGAAGATACTAATATCAAGGGCTGTAGTGAGGTTTAGCCAACGGCTTTTCTCGCAGCAGAATGGACCGGCACGAGGCATTAATAGGGTTACTACACGATCGAGATGCTAATATCAAGGTTCGGGCTAGAATTGGATGGACGGCCTTGAACACGGCACTACAGGGCGAGCACAAGTGATTAGTCAAGTTACTGATATAGAAGCTCAGTGTGAGAATGGGCCGATAGTTTTGCTCAGGACGGCGAGTAGTAGGGACGAGGAAATTGGCGAACTGCAAATCGAGGATGACGCCGACATCGAGATTTGCGATGGAAATAGGTCAACCGCCTTGCTCTCGGCGGCAGTGGTTGAGTTGCTACTTAATAAAGATGATGACGTAGGCTCGCTCTTATCCCTACTTCCGTCAGTAAGCTGTGTGAGAGGGGCGAGGCACCAGGCTAGCGCTGACATTGAGGCTCGGAATCGAAACGGTGATGCCGTTATATGTCGCAGCGGGACACGAAGCACTGACCAAGCCGCAGCTTGAAAGCGATACCAGCCTCGAGGCCTAGAACAGCAACGGGGGGCTATGGCAGTTCGTTGGGACTGAAACGCCAATGGTTAATATTTGCGTTGCAACGCAGCTTGTCAGCAAGGAAATAATTTGCAATCCTCAATTGATTCATCGCAAGCTTAGTCCTAGCACATTTTTCTTAGGATCCAGGGCCTACTGTCCTTCAATTTTAGGGACTCACTGTGTGGCTCACTGAATGACTCTATATTCGGTCTTTAATTACTGGTGCTAATGATTTGCTTCTGTCTAATCCATCAACTAACTTTCATTTGAGTAGGTGGAGGAGTTTCACTCAGTATGCTGGCTTGAGACCAGGCTTGATAGGCTCCTAAATAAAAGAACAACCTAATTTTCCACGTAGTTTTTAATAGTGTTACCTGAAACAGCCCAAGGTATTTTGTTCAGGTGGGTAGTCTGGTGTCCAGCCCCCCAGCCCAGCAGCTCGTTGCTGCCAGAGACTGCTTTGGGCGATGTTTAGGCGAGTTAATGCTTTTATGCCTATTGCGGCGAATAAACCGACGATTTGATTATTCCGCAGCGTTGCAGCGTTGCAGCGCATATCCTAGTTATAGGAATTTATTCCCTACCGACTGTCGTACTAACACTCACCCTTGACTAACTATTAGCATTTGTTCCCACCAGCTGCCGTATCACGTAGCCGGATTTATAATGTCAGCTGACTAAAATCTGACTAACGACAGAATTGCCGTGCTCGTGGAGAGAACGGGAAAGATGGTATTCGGGGAGTCTTGATTATTTCAATTTTTTATAACTCGTGGTTGTTGAAGAGTCGTGCTTTTCACTGGTGCTTGAGACCTATTTTCGCACACAATATCTATAGGCAGTCAGGTCTCAGTCGCCGGGCATTATAAATCTTTCTACATGAACGTCTACCTACTGCCGAAATACGATCCAACTACGATCCTTGATCTGCCAACGGCCAGCACCTGTCACCGGCTGGAAAATGTTCTCGGGAAGTCTGGTTGGATAGGAATTGGTTACTCTTACGGCTGTAAAACGTTCCAGCCGATGATGGCTGATGTTGGCCGTTGGCTGATCGATATAGTATGCCCTAAGTTAAACCCGATATGGCGCTGAACGTGGCACAGCTGAGCCGGATTTCGACAGGATACCCTCGCGCTGCTGACCGCTCCATGGTTCTAATTGAAACACGGCAGCTGCGACACACGGCAGACAGGGGCTGCACGATCACGCACAAGCGTGTTTGACAGGTCGCCAAGAATACCGTGGTGGCGTCGGGCATAACTGAAATGCCACCACCGGCTCGGCCCGACTTCCATAGCAATCAATAAAGAGAGAGAGAAGCCCACAACCTGAGGAGGAGGAGACAGAGATATATATCACCCCATTGTCCACAGTCCTCAATTAAATCCATCACTCCAGACCACATCCATCACTCCAGACCACATCCATCACTCCAGACCACATCCATCACTCCAGACCACATCCATCACTCCAGACCACATCCATCACTCCAGACCACATCCATCTCTCCAGACCACATCCATCTCTCAGCCAAATCCATCTCTCAACCAAACCCATCACTCCAGAACACATCTCAATCCCATCGAGAAGCTAGGGAATAGCTATGTGTAAGTCAAGCTCAAAGCTTAGCTCTTGAATAATTACTAACATCACCCTTCCACAGGTCGTTTCCTGGTTTACAAGGGCTCTAACCCCATCCTCCTCTCCAACCTCATCCTCAACCCCACCCACAGCATCCTAACCCAATCATACGACAGCCGTCTTCGTATTGATCCCAAGCGTCCCCACAACGCTGACGGTTTTGGTGTTGGTTATTACACGTCCCCAGAGCTCTCCAACGAGCCATGCATATTCTCATCGATCTCACCCGCCTGGAGCAACACAAATCTTGCACGTCTTGCCAAGAAGACAGTTAGCTCGCTCATCTTCGCTCATGTCCGTGCAACTACTGAAGGTGCCTTGACCGAGACCAACTGTCACCCGTTTTCGTATGGCAGCTTGATGTTCATGCATAATGGAGAATTGGCAGACTTTAAGCACATGAAGAGGAAGCTTGTGAACAGCGTCAAGGAAGAGTACTTCACCATGATTGAAGGAACCACCGATAGCGAATGGGCATTCGCGTTATTTCTAGACACTCTCGAATCGCTCGGCGCGGACCCCAAGAACCCACCAACGTCGGATGGTTTCGGTCATACCCTCCTACGAGAGACTATGATGAAAACCATCAAGAGACTCAACAAGATCTGGGAAGAGCTCGGAACTGTCGACCCGAGTAAGCTCAATTTTGCAGTGACGGATGGCCACTCTGTTGTTTGCACGAGATATGTAACATCACTCACGGAAGAGGCAATGAGCATGTATTTTTCATCAGGGACACGGTTTCATGAGTATAAAAAGGGCGGATTCTACAGGATGGAGAGACACGATAGAGGGCAGGATCTGGTCATGGTTGCTAGCGAGCCTTTAACCTTCGAAAGAGGCGATTGGGTCACGGTACCCACTAATAGTGTCCTTACAATCAGCAACCACGCGGTCCTAATTCACCCCATCATGGGTATATTCTCTCCCTATCCTAGGAAAGTCTTGGCGCTAACATTATGTAGACCAGTACTACCAAGCCAACCCCGCCTACAAGCATACCATAAACTCTGCTGAATCTAAAGGTATGCTGGACGTGAGTCCCGAAGCAGCTTTAAGCCATCCCGAAGCAGCTTTAAGCCATCCCGAAGCAACTTTAAGTCATCCCGACGCTCCCGCTCCCGCTCCCGCTACCGTCGCCTCCGCTACCGTCGCCTCTGCAGAAAGCGATATCAGTTTCCCACCTACACCCACTTCGATAGACTCTAACTTCGAGAAGCTGGCAATTATGCCAACACAAGCACAAGTAGGACAAGTCTCCCTTTGATTTTTTTCTCCTCCCTCCACGTTTTATGCGTTGGGGGAAAAGACATGAAAATGCTGATACTGTATTTGTACCTTAAAGAAACCGAACTCGAACTCGACGGGTCCGTTATGGTGGGTGGGTTTGGTAGGTTTGGGGTTATCATATGGTGGGCTTTATGCTTGGGAAACGCTTCATGGTTTGGCTGGGAGAACGTATGCGTTTCGGTCTAGTGGTGAGTGTTATTAGGGTTTGTATGCAGGGTTTTGTGTTGCTAGGATTGTGCTTTCTTTTTGTTTCTGTTTTTGGCGTGGCGTTTCTACGGATTAATATCGATATCAGTTTCTATATTGCATTGGGTATTCAAGCCCAGGAACCGGCCATTAGACCATCTTGCTATTAGAATATTTATATGTATACTATTAAATTTCTTTAGATTTCTAGAATATTTTCATATGAATTCTTATAAAGTAGAGTATGGCGAGTCAATTGCAATTTTTGCCCCAAGAAGCAGGGATCAGCACAGTATTCTGAAGCATAAAACACTCGGATACCCGGATGCTGCATACTCGTAATTGCATGGCATATCCGGGTTTGCAGGGTTTATTTTGCGTGGAGTTATGCACGCCACATGCATGCAAAATAAACCTTGCAAGTCCAGGTACGCGATGAAATTACGAGTTAGGAGTGTGAAAACGCGTGTTCCAGGTCGGGGGTTCTGGTTGGCTGGATCTAGGTATCGTTGTTTCAGGTTCGTCACGACAGATCCCAGCAGACGTCACACAAAAAGGCTTGCACGTGCATGCATGCAAAGTCAATAGTTACTAAGAGAAAAAGAGACTTGTTAGACACCGGTTACATGCTCGACGTGCATGTACTCCAGTACAGATACAAGACCCAACCACCACAAACCCGAATTAGCTGGATTAGGTGCGACTTCTTAGGTGAAGAGATATTTAAGCTTTCGTACCTTCCCGTTTCAACGGACTTGTTTCACCTTCCCAAATAAACCCTGACCTCTACTTGTTATCTGATAATTCGTCGCCGCGTATGATATCTAGCGATTACTACTATCTTCAACTTATGCTCGCTCTGGAGTTGAAACTATTTAGGATCTACAAACCGCCGAGCACCCGTATGGATGAATGGTATCCACCTAAGAGGTGAGAGTGGATGTTTTTTTAGGGGGGGTTTTCCTCGCGGCTCTACGGAACGCTACGCGAACTCTCTTATGCCCCTCACCGCTACTGTGCCGTCGAATAGCATACGATAGATATCTATAGAGATTTCCCTACAGACCTCAGATTCAGATGGCCACCCCGATGCAGGTACGCGACTGAATCCAGCAAGTTGAAATCCACTGGCAACGTGAACAATCTCATCGGCTAATTGAGTCACAGGCTTATATGCGGTGGAGCAGGCTGAAAGGTACGCTAGCTGTGCCGCTTTTGTACCCGTTCCCAATATATCTTGAGCAGTCGACTTATCTTCAGCAGTAGTGCTGTCAGCGTTGACTTTGAGCAGGGCCAAGTGACTACGTGTATTTGGTGGGCCTTTCTTGTCGGCGACGCCGTAGCAAGCAAAATGGCCGGCGTGAAATGGCTCAAGCTGTAGTCGATCTACGATATCTTGTGCGCTTGAGTGTTCTAGATGCTCCACCAAAACCGAACCTCTTAGGTTTGCAATCTCAGTTATTTTTGCTACCCCCTCGTTAACGCTGGGAAGATCGGCTCTGCCTAGCATATTTCGCAGTGACTAGAAGAAATTGGGTATCTCTTCTGCCGCTACCTGCCTTGCTGTCATCTGACCTGCTGCTACTGATTATGGTTAGGTCTTTTTCCCGAGTATACGAAAGAGCTTTAATTGTTGGAGTATATGACGAAACGGCATAGCTGAAGATATTTTGATCAAGGTCAGAGTTTGAGTACAGTCGCACTTTGTTATAAGGGACGTGCATAATTCTTGGGACTTCGTTCTTTATAGCAAATTTTTCCTCACAGCAAATCTTGGGTGGGGTGCTAGGAACTCAAAGTCGCACCCAACTTCCGTCCGTTACTGCAAATTTCCATTATATCGAGGCTCTTTATACCAAGGTTCGACTACAGTCGCCAGCTGCATGAAAGGGCGCCGTACTCAGTGGACCCACACCAATCCACCAAATATGAGCTAAGCCGGGACCCTCGGAAGGCTTTGATGTGAGCTGCAGCCCCATGACCACTAGCCTTACAGCTGTATCACAGAGCCAAAAGAGAAGCTCCCGAACTCTTTAGTTTCTAGAATTATGTGCGAAGTGTTCCCCTGCTCAGCCTCGCTATTTCAACTAACCGATCTAGAACTTCATCGTAGAGTAGTTTGGGAAGTGGTATCGAAGTGATAATTGAACTTGTAACAGTTATGACGTCACTTTGGAGGGATACTGCTGAAAACAACTGGTCCATCTCTTGCCATAGCTTTGAGCCTTCTAGACAAGGTAGGAGCTAAAACCCTTCGTAGCCAGGTAACATGCGAATTTTAGTAAGTGTTTTCTTCATTTCGACAATTGTTTTCTCTCTCCTTCGTATGGCGCGACTTTGATGCGGACTGTATGCCTCTGTTTGGTAAGGGCCAGGTAATGGGGAGTCGCTTTCGGCGCTAGGTTCATTAAATTGATGAATAGCCTAGGATATGTTTCTTCTAAATGCGGAAGATTGCCTAGTAAAGCCTACGATAATCCCACAGCCTAACTCCAAGAGTTTAAGAGCATCGTATGTTGTGTTTCATGTCACAAGTGCTAAGGAGGCAGCTTTTGAAGCGAACCCATTTAATTCTAGTAGGCTTTACTGCTGGTCTTGTCGTTCTACTGATGGTGGGCTTATTTTTAGCAGTAGAACTGCGTTTTCGAGAAGAGAACTAGATTCCTTAGGTCCCCATACAAGGCCATCTAAATGAGAAAGCATCTCTAATAGCCGGAATGTATGAGTTATATTGAAGAACGAGAGAGCTGCTAATATACGTTGGGAAGGCGGCGATGTGTTGCGATTCTAAGATGCCTTAAAATATCTATACAAGATGGACTGCAGCTGTTGAAGGTCGACTAAGGATCTAGTCTGCTCGTGTTTCAAGAGTAGGTGTTAGGCCAAGTTAAAAAGACAAACACCTCTACTGGGATGACCGTATGGCGTTGCTACTAGTGCCTGTTCGCTGTGTAAGATGGCCTGGTGAAGGCCATTCATGACATCGGCTCGGTTATATCTTGATCGCAGGTTGCTGACTTGTGAATTAAAATGTGAAGGTCGGTTCAGATGACCTTGTGACGTTGCCGTTAATGCCCCTTCGTAGTACGAGATGGCCTGCTGAGGATCATCCATGGATTCAGTCCATTCGTATTTTGACTTCAATCCAAGGGACTGGCAATGCAGTTGCTAGGCTCTGTTACTGCCAGTGACTTGTCTCCATATAAGATAGCCTGCCGAAGGTCATCTATAGCACCAGTTTGTTGATGTCTGAGGTTTAGTTTACCGGCTAGGTTACTAAAGTATAGAGCTCGCTGAGGGTGGTCCTGTACCGATTCTAAGGCCATATATTTGATCGTATGAAATGGCTCGATGAAGGCCATCTATAGCTCGAGTGCGCGCTCGTATCTCAAGAAAAATTCACTGGCTAAAATAGTTAAGCAAATGCTTCGATGAGGATAGCTACCAATAGCCGTCAGTGCTTGTTGACTATATGTAATGGCTTGCTGAAGACCCCCTATAATCTCAGTCTGTACATACCCCATAATAAGTCTGGCAGTCTGGTCATTCAAACGGCTAACTCGATCAAGGTAGGATTGTGATATTGCTGTTGCCTTTTACCGTATGAAATGACCTGCTAGAGATCCGGTCCTTTCGTGCCTTAAAGTCGGTTTTGCGGCATGATCGTGTAAGTATTCAAACTAGTCTGGATGGTCCTGTGGTGTTATGGCTAATACCTCTTCATTATATAAGACGGTCCGCTGAAGGTTCTCCATGGCTCCAGTCCGCTCAAATTTCGGTCTTAGTACTTTGGCCAAGCTAATCGAAACCGTTACTCGATAGGGTTGATCACGTGACATTGGAGGTGCCTCTTCGCAGCACGTGATGGTCTATTGAAGATTGGCAATGGCTCCAACTCGCCCATATCTAATGCATAGGCGGCTTACTAGACTTCCCAAATACAAGCCTCGCTGGGGGGTAGGTTTGTGGTGTCGCTAGCAGTGCCTCTTCGCCATAAAAAATGGCTTTCTGGAGATGTTCCACGTCTCTAGTTTCTAGTTTCTCGATATCTTGAGAAAATCTCAGTGGCCAGGCTACCTAAACACCTAGCTTGGTCGAGACAGCTGTGTATCACTATCACCGTGTCGGTGTTACCCTACAAAATATTAGTTTCGTTCTGTTGTAGGAAGGCGAGTAAGCCATAAGATTTCGGTTCGAGACAGCTTTGAGGCAAACACCTACCCTAAGATTCCTACAAAAAATTAACCTATGTATCGCGATCGGAAAATCGGATGGCTCGGATTATAATCATAAATTATCACTCGTATACGGTAGTATGCGCCGGTTCCAGGTTCTATCTATCCAGATGCGAGTGACGTGACGCTCAGTGATAAAACAGCATATGCGCACGTGCTGCATCTACCTTACTCTACCAGAGTTGCTGCTCATGCATGTCGATATTTCGCCTTTTTAGCAAGAGTGACTACCAGTCTCTTTGCCAAGACAATCCGTCCATTCTTTGGACGGAAAGCAGATTGTAGTCCGTTTTAGTTTAGCTTGGCAGGAAAACTGATAACCAAACTGATGAATCCAAGGAAGCATTGGCGCTCACCCATCCACCCATTCACTCATTGTTACTGTTCTTTAAATGACGTTTCCCCTCTTAAGATCTTCTGATTACCATTTCGCCACAGTATCATAAAATAGCATTATCTTAGAACTAAGAGTTAAAGAGTCAGAAATACATGTAGTACTTTAGTTCCTCCCTATTACAATTGACGTACCGTTGGACCCTATCTTAGCTTAGTGATATTATACGTACTTACGAAGTGAACTCGGACTGAATCTAGGTTGGATAGAAGTGCAGGAATTAAGTGTATTCGAAGGGTTAGGGTTTGTTAACTTATCACGAGACTAAAAAATCGGATGCTCCAATCAGCCCTTCGCTCTAGCGAAACCCCGCTAGACGCTAGCATTACTGTCTTCTCAATGGTTTTTTATCCTTGGGGATGTGTCGAATGCTAATGGTGGAAATTTTTGTTATATATATAGCTGCATGCATCCTCGGAGTGAAAGATCAAACCTCGCTATTGAGCGTCGATCCTCGGATGAAGTCTTCAAGTTTTTAGAAACAAGAAGTCAGACAGCTTATTGATATTTACTCGCGAGATCATTTTGTGTCAATTAGCTCAATTAGGGAAACAGCAACTCTTGGCTGGTTGCCTGAACCTCGTGCAGTACGTTGAGCCTATCAGCGAATCAGGTCCTAGATAAAGCTGGTTGCCTTACAATCCCCACGGAGTGCATAAATATATATCTACCGACCTTTCAACCGCTTTCTGGGTGAGTTAAGGCGTAGGTCAACTTACCATATCTCCTGTTTTGAAAGTAGCCCAAACGTGCATCAGTAAGTCGTTGTTCGCAATGTACAGCCTACCCATTTCAGGGATCGGGAAGCTTACTAGTTTGGTACTTATTTCAAGCCAAATACGCAACTTCATTATTCAAAATGAGCTCTCAAGATCCCGACAAACCGATAGCTCTAAAGGTGGGGGACAAGGAATACACTGTCGATCCGAAGAAAATGCCATATTTCATGACATGGTCTCAACTCCAAATTTCAGCGGGGTGCGATGCTGCTGCTCTCAGCCACGATCCGATCAGGCACTTTGATGTTGCGTTCAAATGCGTCAATGACGGGTATAGAAACTGCTTCAGGCTCCTAGGGACGGATCTCAGTAGTTACTATGCCCTGTGTGACACATTTGACTACCTCCTCGTGGATGTCTTGAACAACCACGACTTCGAACGTACCGCCAGGGAGTTTAGGACGGTCAAACCCAAGTACCACGAAGCCTACGATTACAGAAGCACCAAACGGGCGAAGGATGCAGCGTTCAGGTTTCTCTATAGGATACACGGAGATAAATTTGAGGCTGGAGATAGAAACAAAGTATTCGAATCTGCCCTGTTTATCGTTTCCCATCGAGATCCTTTTAAGCACAACATGCGAAGCGTTATCCGGGAGGCTTTTTGCCAAAAATTTACACTGACTCCGAAACAACGTGTGGTCTTCGATAAATGGCCTGTGTACGAGAACAATAAACCGGTCGATAGCGATGAAGATGTCACAACCGCTAGCTCAGATGAAGATTATATCGATTATGAATATTCCGACGATTATGGATACTGGAGTAATGATAGTTAACAAGGGAAAGAGAACTAGACGGTATGTGGCTTCGATGGCCACGGAGTCATACATACTAGACCGTTGGCTTTCAGCTAATCCGAAGCCTCAGTATCCTATCAGAGATTCCCAACGGAGCCGGGAGATGCCATCAATAACTCACTAACTATTAGGCTATATGCCGCGTAGGCCGCTGCATAAGGATGTATTTCTTGTTACACCCAACAGCTCTTTAGGGTAGATTTCGTTTTGGCGAATGTCTTCATGAGGTTTTTTCAGTGTGGATAGCACGCTGTAATATTGTGTACTCGGGAAGGGAAAACTATACAAATGGAATTGCGCATGCATCTATATAGCTATATAGATAGCTCCTGGGTAAGGGAATTTAATCCTGAACAACCTAGCAAGGGTTTTTTTTCCAGACCGGTTTATTCTAGCTAAACGCGTAATGGCACGTCTGCGGATTTAGTCTCGTCGCCACTGTAGACCTAACTCGTTAGCTGTGGATTTGACTCCAGAGCTCCCAAAATAAGCTATGTAGCCCTAATTAGGGCTAGTTCAAGACAACCCAACTCAAGGCTACTGGTCAAATTTACAATAATTAAAGCATCTTTTTCAATGAGGATAGAGACCTCTGACTCCTTGTTCCTGGGCGCAAACAATGTAACTCGATCTTAATCACCGTATATTGCAGTCACAAATTCTCACTCGTGTTTCTACCGAGACTGCACGAATACGGAGAAGCGCGCAAATTCTTGAATTCCATAACCAGCTATAAATCAACTGACTACCTAGATCAGTGCCTAGAAATCCATTCCCTGTTCCGTATTTCCCCCCTCACCTGCTGTAGAACATCGACTATTGTCTTAGCATCTTCATTTCTGCTACTGCATCAAGCATGGTCTTTCCCGCTAAATCTCTCACTTCTATATCGCCTCCCCTTTTGACACCAACTTAAGGATGGCCTTACGGTCACTAAATGGGAACAAAGCGCTCGCAATAATGTGCAGTGCCGTTTCTCCGTCTCCGTCTTCTACGGCAGCATTGGCACCTGCTTCAAGCAGAAATCGTACTGTTGGTCCGCGATGACGAGACGCCGCTTCGTGCAGGGTTGTTCTCCCTCGTTCGTTGCAAGCATTAATCTGTCCGCCCTGGCTCACTAGCCACCGTACTATAGCCTCGTGGCCATTATATGCCGCCAGGTGTAGTGGCGTGTTTCCCAAGGCATCACAGGTTTCGATATTTGCTCACCCGGCCACGAGTATCTTTACTGTGTGCCTATAGCCACTATAAACAGCGTAATGTAAAGCCGTTATTCCCGCGACGCCATGGGAGTGCATGTCCGCACCGTGTTGCAGCAACACCTTGACCATTGCTTCCTGCCCTAGATGTGTAGCTGCTACTAAAGCCGTTACATTGTCACTGTCACCTTTAAGCTCCAAGGTGGCTCCTCTTTCTATCAACAGCTCAACGACTTCCACGTCTCCAGGCACGGCGGCGGTCATTAAGGGCGTTCGATGATTGTCACACTCATCGTTAACGTTAGCACCTTTATCTAACAGCAGCCCAATCACTCCTTTGTGGCACTGACGCACTGCTTTATGGAGGCCGTTTCGTTCTGGTCGGCGCGAGCAGCTATATTGGTGCCTCGTTCGAGAAGGATTTCGATAACATTCTCATACCCCAACCTTGCCGCATGGTGAATAACCGTCTCGTTTTTGTGATCAACAGCCTCGATGTTGGCTCCTGCACCCAGTAAAGTAGTGATGATCGTTTCCCTGTTATTGATTACGGCCCAGAATAGTGCTGTCCGTCCGCGCGAGTCTGTGAAAGCGGTGTTTGCCCGTCTTCCAAGTGCCACGCTAAGCACCCTTTCATAGCCTCTTGAGGCTGCCCAAATCAAAACACTATCTTGATCCATCATATCATGAATCACTGGTGTCAAAATAGTGTATAAGCAGCGGTTTGCCTGACAGAAGTAGTTGAGATCGTGTGTTTGGAGGTTTTTTGCGATTTCCCTTAGGAGTTCGTTTGGGAGGCTGGAGAGCGGCGTGGGCTGTGAAGGCCGATAGACGAATCTTACATCTTAGCGTTTGTCTTAAAGTCAGCTTCTGTTGTCTAATTCGATAAGGATAGCGAGGTTTTCACCTTTAAATTCCCGCTTCTGCTTGCGATGTTTTCTCTTGCTCATGGTTAAATCTACTCGTTCTTGGGCATATGAACCGAGAAACAGGGGAGATGTGGCTCCGTACGCTACAACACATCCTCAGGCTGAGTCCGCAGGAAGAAAGTTCTCCCTAACTGGCTGGATAACTGTGGAGGCTCAGCAACTAGCATCAATAATGGTAAGCGCCCTATCACCTCAGCCAGTAATAGTGCAGTTCTATCCTGCGGTCTCAGCCCGGCCCCGTTCGTTATAACTGAGAATATACGATATCTCATGGCTGAGTATTATCCCATGGCTGGTAAAGCTGAACCCCCCTGTATAAAAGAACCTCTCTTATTAGTGAAGTTTCAGTTAACTCTGTGTTGAGTCACGGTATACTCGCCAAAAAAAAAAGGTTAGCGAGAGGAGTGAACCTACAGTCACACTGCGGAGGTTGCAACCTAGGTTCACTCCTTTCGCTACCTTTTTTTTTTGGCTAGTACATACGATGGGATACAAAGCTACATATTTCCTAGCATACAAAGCCACACCCGCTTGTTTTCCGAAACGAGTACATGTAGTACACAATCATCTCCAAGTACTCAATACCCATCTTTAATTTTTATTTTACCTAAATAGAATACATTTCGCTGAAACACCCACAAGGCTATAATCTAACAAGTATAAAATGATAAAATTCCTGTTTGTGCATATGCGCCGTAGATTTAAAGTAAAGTCGTTAGTCAGATTCCTCTTATTATATTTTAGTTTCAAATTATCCAATTGGCTCTAGGGAATAAAATCGTTTCACTGCCTGCCTGCCTGCCTGCCTGCCTGCCTGCCTGCCTGCCTGCCTGCCTACAAAAATAGTTTAAATTTCCATTCAGAAAATTCGTTATGTGGTATAAATATATAAGTGCTAACCTGGCGCGGGTTGACGGGTGATTTGGCTTTGTGGAGTGTTGTTTCTACCCAAGACTTGTTCTATATTGTCCTATCAATTCAGAGGTTTGTGAGAGTAACAAAAAAATTAACATTTGAGTTCAGTACCTGGGATTCCCACATGGTCACCCACTGCAGTACTAACCAGGCGATATGATGCTTGGATATGCCAGAGCGAACGGGATGGCTCATTCTCATCATTCTATGACCGAACACGATGCTTCCAAGCAGTTTCTCCATTATAAAAGAGTTTCGAAAACAGCAGTACTATAAATACTATCAATATATGTATCTATCACGCGCAGACGAATCACCGGCAAGGATGTCGAAAGGCTCGATAGGTATTTGGTCTCTTCCAAGTCACAATTGGTTTCCCAGTAACGAGCATGGCGATATAAAAGTATCGTTTGAAACTGCTGCTAAGCATCGTAATGTTGAATAGTATTCCGATGGGTTGCGAATATGGTGATGGGTAAGAGGATGGTGCTCTTTCTACTGTGGGATGAGAGTAATTGGTTTATATCCTAACTAAGATCGATCGAGAGATTCAAGATGTACCTGAAACGCGAAAAATAACATGATGGAGGTTTGACGGTGCTGCTTCAAAGTAAGAGAAATTACAAGTACTTCCAAGGGCCTCGTTGCATATTTCAAGAATATCCTTCCCCCTCTCCAGCTAGAGTCTCATGAAGTTTAAGATCTAAGAGTACGTTTAGGTATAAGTGGGGCGCACGTGCGCGCTGAGGGATGCTCCACGCAGAGCCAGCCAAGAAACCCCCGAACCCTGACAACTCAAGATCCCATTTGGCCTCACAGCCTATCGGGCGAGCAGAAAGGCAGTAGGAAAAGTACGCTATCGACTATCAAAGAAAAACACCAACCTCGCGCGACTACAACGCCTAGTGGACTACATGTAGTTTAGTATCAGCCACAAAGATAGACTAAGGATTTCCAAACCGATTTATCGAGCTCGCCCATAACTTCCCTATCTAACCAATAGTGCCATGACTACATGCACATGTAGTTAGTCTCGTCTTTATAGTTTGTGGTCAGAATGCGAATAACTTACTCATAATCAACTTGAATATTTTTAATAGCATCATGTGCACGCTTATAGTTATATGCTCTTATTAGCGAAAGTTAAATTATCGCTAAACCCTTAGCATGTTGCAAATCAAATTTACTTACACAGAGAAATACATGTAGAGTAATAGAGTTAAGAGATCATTCTATCATATCGCAGAGATGCAAGTTTATTGCCAGTCTTTAACAAGACATGGCCAAGCTTTAGATAGATCGATTCACTCATCCTTTTAGATATAAGTCGATTTGTACTAGTTATCTGTTTTAGCGTTCATAGAATTACATGTAGCTCTTAGGAAATAGATATGAATATTTTAAACAAAGCTGTTGCAAACCTCGGCAGAAGTGTCTCCCACGCCAACCCGATCGCCCAGATATCTTAATTCCAACTTTGATATAATCAGTTTCTCGAAGATCTAAAGAATTCAAGTTACGTTCTCATCGCTGAGAATCCTTAAGTCCCTATTTTTATCGGGGGCGTAGTGCTGAAAATCACAGCGAGTCACTCGGTTGCGGCTTGAACGACTCTAGAATTGCTAGAGTCGAGTTATTACTACCTCCATAGTCAATTAGAGATTTTAACCGAAACTAGTGCTCGCTAGAACAGGTTCTTAGCGCCTCTTCAAAGAAATAAAAAAAATTGCTTCCAGCCCCGGAATAAATTGGACTACCGTTCTCTTTGCCCAGCCCCGTACCAGCAGCTAAAGGCAGTGGAAGTGGAAGAGAGCCTACGATTTAGAAATGATACCGCTCTAGAAATGACACCGAGCACGATAATAAACCTCACTAGCGGGCAAGTCAACCTATAAAATGGCCACCCTTTCACCCTCCCCGTCCATTTCTTACATCGAACAAACCAAATCCGAGAGTATTCTATTTATAAATACATAGTTATACTCATCCATCCATCCGTCTGTTCGAAAGATGTACTTCCGCATCACCAAACTCCAGAAGTCAGCCTCAGGGAGCCTCTACCCTGGGAATGAATCCTCCACCACCTCCACGATCTCCACCACCACCACCACCTCCTCCTCCTCCTCCTCCTCCTCCTCCTTCGTCGTCACATCTGACGATGACGAAGTCGAGTTATTCGACGAGACCAAATTCCACGAGGAATACTACAGGTCTCAGAACGAGAAGGACGAACGCGAGGCTACGAAGAGCCTGCGGAAAGCCGAGTCGGTAATCTGCCGGCTTCGCTTCCTTCCGGGCCGGAAATACCTCGTTGTTGGTCGGGACGAGGCCCAAAGATGGGCCTAGGTCTCTGGCAGATAGCTGCCCAAGTCGGGATAAACCAGATCCTACGAGAGCCTACCAAGGTGGGGAAGAGGGGTGGGGAGAGGAGATAGTACGAATATCTCCTCTATCGTGCCTTGAGTTTCTTCGGTATCCACTTCTTCCTCCACCGAAGGCCACGAACCAGAGGCCATCGAGGCTAGACTCTACCCAGATTGGAAGGCTTGAGATTGGAAGAACGAAAGGGCAGAAAGATCACTCGGAAGTCGAGTCGGCTATCTGCCGTCTCCTCTTTCTAGATGAATAGCCTTTTCTTCTAAAAGATCAGTGTGGGGTGGGAGGATTTTTGGGTAGTCTAAAGCGACTATGTAAGGCAAGGATATATTAGATCTTATTGATGGTTTGTTGGTGGGAAACTGCAGCTTGTAATTAATTGCTATTTCGGAGTTTGATTTTGATTTGATTTCGGTTTTAGTTTTAGTTTTAGTTTTAAAGTTATGTACCAGAGAATGCATTCCGGGGGTGTCCCTCCACTTATACAATTTCAAGTTCCAAAATTAAAACTACTTTGATGCTTCAGTACTTAATCGTAGACCCACGACTGCTTCACATGTGACTAAACTATTATTGCTGCGACCACGCAATATATGCGAGTGATAATCTGTGATGACAATGCTCGCCTCACGTGGTTTCAGGGTTAGGTTTCGGCGAGTTCTGCTTTCCGTTTTCATAAAAACAATAGATAGCTATGTTTACAGGTTTTATATTTGTATTTGATGTTTTCCGTTCGTAAACCCAGGTAAATTGATCTCTACAGCGGTATTGTTGTTGGCCTCTTGATTTTCCCTTTACGCGTCCCGTTCTTTGTTTTGCACGCGTCGTGTCCTAAATTGAAATTGAACCTCCACCTCCGGTTCTCGACACGTCCTCCAGAATTCATCACGCACCCCCCACTCAACTTCACTGTTCCCCACCCAGTAATTCAACCCAGACTAAACTCCGTCTCAATTTGCCGCTAATCCCAATGGGCGACTCTACAAAAACCGATGCGCTCGTTGAGTACTTCGGCAAGCTCACCCCCGAAATCGCTGCCGAGTTTTTAAGTATGCTCACTATCTACAACACCAACGAGCAGGAGCTCTTCTACAAGTGGGAGTACTATTGCATGAATTACATAAGAGAGGACGATGAAATGAAGATGAACCTCGATACTGTTCAGGCATTCAGGGAGTACATGCAGGAGCAGCTGGTGAAATCAACAATGGCGGAAGCGAAGCAGCGGAGCAGCATCACTTCAAGAGCGCAGAAGACACCGGGGCGTGTTAGGGGAGATGGATTGGCATTGTTTGTTGCTCAGGGGCTCTCGAAACTGAGGTGTAGATGCTAACAGGGTGACGTTACAGCCTCGACAGCCTCGTGCCCACCACCCCCCGCAACGCAAACGGCAGCATAAAACGTAAATTCGAGAAATCTTATGATACCCCCTCCAAGTCTGGCCGCTTCCTCGGTGTCAATTCTCCCTCTGAAGCCTTTGGCTCCTCTCCTATTCGGAAACTCGAAACTCTCTCCATCGACAATAAGCCTACTTCCTTTAGCACACGCACTAATGCTGGCACCATCATCGAGGTCCTCAATGGCCATATCCCATGCCCCACCCTCCCTCTCCCTGAGTCGGCCCTCACTGCTGATCGTGCTGCCTGGGACAACCGCGTCAAGCTTCAAGCCAATCAGGAAGTCAAAAAATTCTCTTATCGTCCCATGCACCAGAAACTCACTGAGGCCGCAGAAGTCCAGGACGACCGAATTGAGCTGATCAAGGCTGCCGTGCAAGAACACTATCAACTCTCAGACGAGCAATTTGGCAACCCGTCGACTGCTTCCCCCTCCGAAGTCGTCGTCGTTGGTCGTATAGCCTCTGACTCCCTCGATGGAAGACTTAACGCTGCCTCTGTGGTTCTCGAGTCTAGCCGACGCATGGGTGCTGGCTCCCGCGTGCCCCTCAAACTCAATGCAATCTCCAGTTACAGCTTCTTCCCCGGCCAGATTGTTGCCCTTAAGGGTGTCAACGCCTCCGGCTATTATTTCGCCGTTTCAGAGATTCTCGAGATTCCAACTCTCCCTATTACAACTTCAACCCCTGCCTCACTTGCTGCCTCGACAAAGCAGCTGGCAGCGGGCCCGATGAGCGTGGTTATTGCGGCAGGGCCGTATACAACTGATGATAACCTGCTGTTTGAGGCATTGGATGAGATCTGTAACCGTGCAGCGGAGACGTGCCCAGATGTGCTAATATTACTAGGTCCATTTATTGATACTGAGCATCCGTTGGTGCAAGCAGGTGATTTTGATATCGAAGGGGTAGACCCGAAGGAGGGTGGAACGATTGAAGATTTGTTCAGAGAACGAATTTCGAGGAAGATTAGGAAAGTGGAGAGGAGCATAGTGATTTTAGTGCCGAGTATTAGGGATGCTGTGAGCAAGCATGTTGCGTACCCGCAGGAGCCAATAAAAAAGAAAGGTCTAGAGTTTTCACCTGTATGTCCCCACCGAGTGATTTTTTATGACGACATAGGCATTAACAAATTATGAACAGAACGTAAAATGTCTCCCCAACCCCGCAATCTTCTCCCTCAACGAAATCCTCTTTGCTATTTCTACCCCCGATATTCTATTCCACCTCTCTCGTGAAGAAATCCGTCTCAACCCTCGCGAACCAAACCCTATTGCGCGCCTCGCCAAGACTATCATCACGCAACGCAACTTCTACCCTCTCTTCCCACCGCCCTCAAAAGAGTCACTACCGAAGGGCTCCGCTGGAGTGAATCTGGATGTACCGTATATGCGTCTTGCAGATTTTATCAATACTATCCCAGACGTGCTCGTGCTGCCGAGCGTGTTAGCACCATCAGCGAGGGTGATAGATGGTGTATTGGCGATCAATCCTGGGAGTTTGTCGAAAAGGGCGGGATCGGGGAGTTTTGTGGCATTGACAATTGTGGCGCCGGAGAAGGTGGAGAAGGTGGAGAAGGTAACTGAAGACGTCTGTGTGCATAAAGTATATGACAGAGCAAGAGTAGAAGTTTTGAAGATATGAGATTGGGTAATTCTACTTTTATTGGTTTTCTGTATTTTTATTATCGAGGATGGGGATTTGTTGTTCTTATCTTGTTTGCAGTATTGTGGGGGGTTGGGGTGGTGGTGGTGGGCTATACCTAGAATGCATAATGTTTTTTGAAGAATGATGTAGGTTTGGTGTGTTCTGTGAGATATATACACCCTGATTGTACATACGATATATCTATAGAATGACAAGTCTTAAGTGCTAAGAGCTTCCTACATTGACTGTTTTAAGCCATATACAACGTAGCTACCCCAGGCCAAAGCCAAAATAGTAGATTTAAGTAATATTTGATATTTATCTTCTCGAGAATAGTCTCCCGACGCGGAATCGCTTCAGCCACCCTAAAAATAAAAATAAAAATTACACGGTATTACTCGTATATATAAACACTCGTTTTCTAAATCATAAAAACGCAAACTTAGGCGGGTCCTCCCTCTTCCTAAACATCATCTTCCTATGAATATTCTGCGCCACCAGCTCCGCAATATTCCAGTTCGCCGGCCTCGTTTCCCCCTCCGGGTACCTGAAATCATACCTCAGCAGCAAACTGATCAACATGATCTTGATCTCGTCGGCCGCAAAGAAGCGTCCAGGGCAAGCGTGGTTGCCGTGTCCGAACAAGATCGACGTTGCAGACGTGGACACGAATTGGTGCGAATTAAACTGGTCTGCTTGCTGGCGCAGCTTGTGCCATCTGAAGCCGTCAAAGTCTTCTGGGTTCGGGATGAGGGCGGGGTCGTGGAGCATGGAGCGGAGAGGTGCGCCGATCATTGTGCCGCTGGGGAGGTGGGTGCCGTCGGATAGTGTTGTTGGTAGGCCGACTTTACGGACGAATGCAACTGGGAGATGTTAGTAACTGTAGCTGGGTGAGGTGTGAGGGGTGTACGAACGAGCACTACAGTTGAATCTTCCACTTTCTTTGATGAAACTGTCCAACTTGGTCATTTTCGCTAATGTGCTCTTCTTCAGCACACCACCGTCTTCCTCAATTGCAGTAATCATTTCTTCCCGCAGCGGATCAATATATTCTGGGTGAGCTGCAAGGTCGTATACTACCGAGACCACAGTGAGAGTCGTGGTGTGGATTGCGGCCATACTAAGTAGTAGTTGGAATTCAGCTAGTATTTCTGGTGTCCTTAGTTTTGGCTTCGCTTGGTCGAGCATCCAGGTGAATATATCCTCCTTTCGCGGGGTTTCTGTATCTGAACCTTCCTTGGCCATACGTTCGGCGTATACAGGGACGAGGTATTTTCGAGCGATTTGTCTGTGGCGGGCGATACGGCGGCGATACGGTAGTATGAATGTGGTGAGAGGACGAATGAACCGCGGGATGAGGGTGACCAAGAAGGAGTTTGTGAACATGTCTTCGGTGAATTTAACGGAAGTAGAAAGCCATTCTTCGTTGCGGCAGAAAGGAAGACCGACGAATACTCGGCCTGAGATACGGGCAACCAAGCGGAGCACAATATCGTGGAGCACGAGCGGTGTCCAATCTGTGGTGGAAGTCAGCTATAGTAAAACTTATAAGAGGTTGTGGCTATAATATGTTATAGGAAATCCTACCACTGGCGTCGGGAAACTCTATGTTAAAGGAAAAACGGGTTTCGTCCATTACGGGTTCAACTAATTTTGCTATTACCTGCGCATTAGCTACACAGCGGAGGCGCATAAAGGCACAACTACGAACCAAGATTCTGTGTAAGCTCCTTCTTGGTCACTCTCGTGTGAGGTGCAGACTCCTCTAGTAGCAATTCCATCCCAACAAGTTTGCCATGCATGAACTATCGCCATCATTAGCTTCACCCCGCTTCACCCCCCCCATGTTCCCTCTATAATAGAACTCACTTCGTAACTGGCCGCCGCAAGACTGAGCTTTGAATCCGGATAATTTCGGAGCTCTTCGACATGTTTGGACGAAAGGATAACACGGTTATTGGAGACTGTTGGGACCTGGAAAGGGTGGTTTTGATACTGTAGATTATCAGCATCACAGCCAGAGAACGACAAGCACTGGGAAACGCCATTTACCTTCCTGTACCCCTCCTCGATAATACCATGTGCATTGGTAATAAATCTAAACCTCCCCAAAAATAGATTCAGGAAACTCGTGTTCTTGACCCCGACAAACGGGATCTTGACTGCCTGTTCGTAAGGCTGAAAAAATAGGAGGTAACCGATTGTCGAGCCGAGAAGAAAAAGCACGGAGAATGCCATTGTGCGGTGGGGGGAATTGGGCTCAAAGAGAGCAACGACTTCGGTTAGTATCCCCATGGTAGATGGATTTCGGAGCGACAAACTTCTCTTTGCGAAGGGATTACTTTAATTGCGAAGCTGGGGGGGAGCTTGTTGATTTATATGTAGGAATGTTTGTGGAATACAGGGATCTCGATTCCGGTGAGCATCCATCATATCTACAGATAGTTAGCGATATTTGGCAATTGGTTAGTGCTACGTGTAGTTATCCCTTTGATGCAGGGCTGTCTAATTATCAGCAACATAACTTTTATTCCCCAGGGGCTGGTTGGCGTGGGCTAGCAATATCTCTGGTTTAACAACCACTGCCACCTAGTGGATTGCCTTCGCGTTGGGTTTAAAATGCCCAATCGGGGTTATAGCTGCTTCAAAATACAGCAATCCCTCCTTGGAATTGAACGCCTTGTCTCCAAACCATATGCAGCCAAGCGGCAACAAACAGAAATACTTCTCTTGGCCAGATAACAAACGCGTTCAGATGCTACCTTTTTCTTTTTCTTTTGGAATATGCATAGTTACTAGACAGACATATAGGGTATTTATTCTCTTCGTGCCTTGATCTCGCTGTGCCCTGAAGTGGTCTAGGGCAGAGCCCCTCCCACTCCACGCTGAGTGCGCATGTAAAGTTAGGCATACCCTGGCTCTATCACGATAAGCAACCCATGCGCGAAAGGAAATTGGAGGGTGACCAGATCGCTAACAGGAACAATGGAAGCAAATACCTACAGCAAGGAATTTGAGCTCTACGATTTCAAACTAGTAAGTCGGAAAACGTCGCACTTTCAGCCACATACAGCCTAGAATAGCTATTGTGGGGGCTTCCAATCAATTTTTTTTGGACTCAATCGAAGGTACTTTATTTTCGAGCATTCCATACTGCGGCTGAGCCGCTTACCCCGGCACCCGACACAAAATCACCCCAGGGGTCTAGATATGACAAAACATAGTGTGAGCTTGGTGGGCAGAATATCTGCTTTTAGGGTTGGGATGAAGTACCCTCTAAAAAGTAAAGAAAGTAGAGTCTTATCGAGTTCCCGTTGCCTAGAACCCTACACCGTAGGTGCTAAAGAAAAAGAAGAAAATAGAAAAAGGGAACAACAGCTCCTCTAAAGAGAAAGAAAAACTATTGCGTACGCATGTATAGATATATGTGGTTTTTATCAACATAAGATAGCCTACAGAAATGCTCCTAAAGATCCGAGCTTTCAGTATGATTTACAGATTTGATGCATACATAACACTGCATGGACGTCAGGCATAAGTATAGGCGCTCTTACAATATGGCTGTATGCGGCCTTAGAAGAAGAAAAAACTATACTTGTTATGTATATAATGCAGCGCAAGTGGACTATATTTACATTTGGTTCTACAGAGGTAGCTTCGACGTTGGGTTAACGTTCTGACTAAAGATGGTAAGCACAGGCTGAATCCTATAGTGCCAAGTTATATGCCTAGAGATCATAGATTGTCACTCGTTAGCACTCCCCATCGAGCATGGTGGAATAAGAAAATCAGGGATTGACTAATTGGGGACTCGATTGTAAATTTCCAGGTTCTGTATACTTGGCATTCGGAAAATACATGTGCTTTTCCTGAGTCTCTTTCCGCGTACTTCAGCACTGCGTATTGATGTTGTGTGCCGTTTGCCGTGTATCGTTAAACGCCAGCTATGTCATGTTTTCCAAAACTAAGGGAAACATAGAGTTAATTTAATATCAGTGTTGGCTTATGGAGTTAGACAGACGTGATTGCGTCGCATGGGGTTGCTGCCTTTCTAAACTGTAAGCATTCTGGACCCCATAACTGCATGTACATGTAGTTAACTGGAAGACTTACTGGAACGATAGGACACGTGATATTGAAGCAGATGTTAACCTACAAGTAGATTTAGTTCCCGTAGATGAAAATTTCTCTAGATTCGGGGTTTCTGTTTAGTTCCTGGCATAAACTGGGATCACGAAGAAAAAACCTATCCACTAGTTAGTGGTTTTGGCGTGGAAATCTAGCTAACCAGGGGAAAGTACGGGTTAGATTTCTGCTCATAGCTCTATATCGATGAAGAGGGAGTTTTGTATAAGAATTGGACGGATGCCCCATCCCATCCTACAAACCATTGAAACAATGTTTATCCCGCAAATAGATCATCACGAGAAGTCTTCACCAAGACATGAACGACACGTCACTTTTTGCCCAACCCCGCTTTACGCCACCTAAAAACTCCAAGACTCTCCCAAACACGAGGAACATTCAACCACACCTTATCTGGCCCTTTTTTAGTTTACCCTGATTTCTGCCAGCCCTACCATTGGTAGATGCGGTAACCCTCATCTCGACGGTTTATCGACTACCCTCCGCTCACAGCCCTGTGTCTAACATCCAGGGCCTAATCATGGCAATATGCATACATGTCCCATTAGATTTTTGCATACAGCTTGGTGTGGATCGAGCTTTGGTGGGTATATATATATATAACTCGTTGGGACTCAGCAATAAGATAAGATTAGCTTATATATTCTTTGGTCCTACCAGAACTCTGGGAGCCCTCGAGACGAGCAGCCACGGCTACAGATTGCCTACGACAAAGTGATTACCAAGAGGTACTCTCCTTGTATCAGAAGGAGCTAGACATCTTATCGGGTGAGAAGGAACGACATAGTCTGGAATACCATTTTACTCCCTAACGTACTGCGGTGGTACTATCATGTCTATGCAAGTGGGTCGATGCGTTCAAGATAGGAGTGGAGGCGCTAGATGCTCTAAGGCCCTGTCTGGCGGAATATCCAGATCACCAGAATCTTCTCGTCGCCACCTGGTTCATGGCCAATTTATGCAATTTTTCTCTGGGCGGGTGCGACGAAGGACTGAAGTTCGATAAACATATAGTCCTTACCTGGCCCCCCATAGGCATAGGCTTCATCATCAGCACGATCAAATTGTCGTATCTCAAAGTCGACTATTCCCAGGCACTTACAACAATCAAGAAGGTGCTGGTGGACATGGAGAAGTGGGCGAAGGCTTCCGTATTTACAAGCAAGAAATCACCATTTTGAAGGGCTGCACCTTCGAAGGTCAAGGCAAATTTATAGAAGCTGGCAGGGAATACCTATCGGCTTATAATGAGCTGCAAAGGGAACTGGGAGATGACCACCCGTGCACCATATTCGTTTCCATGCGGATCGCCAAGATCTACGTGATACAGGGGGATCATAACAAATCCCTTGAGTTATTTCAAGAGGCGTGGTATATCTCCCTGAAGAGGCTTGGGGCGAAGCACAACAGTACGCTCGAAGCCCTCTCCCAAATTGCATGGATCTACTATTTCCAACTTAAGTACGACGAAACACTCAAACTATTCAAGCAGATACAAGACATCCGTAAGGAAACACTGGGGGATAAACACCTATTCACCCTTGAGACCGTTGATTCCATAGCCAATGCCCTCTATATCCAGGGTAAATTCGATCAATCACTCGAGGTGTTTCAAACAATATTTGATAGTCGGAAAAAGACACTAGGAGCGGATTCTTCATCCACGTTTAGAATCCTGACATTCATGGCTCACTGCTTAAGCAGACAAGGAGAATATATAGAGGCGGCTGAGTAGTATAAGAAAGCCTTGGATGGGCTGGACAAGAAATTAGCGACAACTCACCCCGACGTGGTAGACGCCTACGAGGGATTGATTGAGGTCCACACCCGACAAGGGCGACACAACGAGGCTGAAGCACAGTGTAGATGGGTATGGGAGACACTACGGGAATCGCTAGGAGAAGGAGATCTCGCTACAATCACGCTCCTTATGCGACTTTCCTACCTTCTAGGAACAAGAGGAAACCACCCTGGAGCACTCTCCGGCTGTACATATTCAGTCGACATACTGCGGAAAAAACTCGGAGATGGTCACCCAAGGACCTTAATGGCGATGAGCGTCAAGGCCGATATACTCTTCAGTCAATGCAGTTAACTTACAGGAGCGCGCTGGAGCTATATAGGTTTGTGTATACTAGCTATAAGAAGCTCTTCGGCCTGGAGAACCCAACAACAATTAATATTGTTCAGATGGTGGCCGACGTCCTCTATCGCCAAATGATGTGTGATCAGGCTCTCCCATTGGTAGAGGCCGCATTGACTATTAGGATGAAGTTATTAGGAAAGGATCATTTTCAAGCACTTGCGTCTGCCTACCAGAAGGCTGAGATTTTGGACAAGCAAGGAATGCACAGAGACTCGCTCGGCCTTTACAAGTGGGCGGTTGATAAGACGGAGAAGAAGCTGGGACTGAACCACCTGACGAGGCTTAAATGGTCTAGCCGCTTGGCCGACTGTTACCAGAAATTTTCTATTATGAACGAGTCATGTGCGAACGGCTGGCTACATGTATACATAGACGACTGGTTTTGTGGGTAGGCAGATATAACCTAGGCTCGCCCCTATCCCATACTGTCTTAGCTTCTAGTACGAAGCGAGCTACGAGGACAGGGCCAGGCAAGAGACTAGATAGGCGTGTCGCGGAAGGAGGATATATAAAGAGGAGAAGCCGAGAGTCGCATTTTCCGGATCTCTTCTCTGGAATCCTTATCTCAATGGCGGGGTAAGGGTTGCAACAGTTTCGTAGAGGTTATTTTTTATTCCATCATACTTAGCATGTTATGTACTCCACCTTCATATCTCATCATATATCAATGCAACCCAAACCCACACGAAAAACAATAAACACAAGTAGCACATCATACATAGCACAGATAAAACATCAAGTAGAAGGAGCTGGGAATGTAAAATAAAACATAGCTACTATCATAACAGCCAAAGGCTGACGGGAAAGAAAGAAAAACCGAGAAAAACCGAAAAACCACACTCAATCAATCCCATTTAACGCCACGTCCCACCGCCCTTCATCCTCGAACAGTTCATCTAAAACATGCCACCCCATCTGCCCCTCACAGGCTCCCCCCTCGGTTCCTGTGCCGCCTTCTTACTTTTCTCGAGCGCCATCAAACTCTCCATCTTCTCCAATGCCAGTTCCAGCAGCTCCTTCCGTTTCTGCAGGTCAATGTGCTTTCTAATCTTCGGGTCCTCACGGGCAAATGCCTCTACTTGTGCCAGTGACAGGTGTCGGCCAAGACGGTTATCAAGTTCTCGGGGGAACTATAAATAGTTAATGACAATGATCGATTTGAAGTATTTTGGAAAGTGGGCATACATTATAGTAGAACTCCGACAGCAACTCAACATTTAAGAAGAGAACAGCAGTAGAGGTAAGTTTTTCGGCAACAACATCCATGAAGATCTCCGGGCAATGGTATTTATTAGCCAGATTAGCGCACTGCTTGCTCTTGAGCGCCATCAAGCGCATCTTAATAAGATCCGCCCTATCCTTCAAGAACACACCCTCGCGCCCTATACTTAACAGTCAGCATTTATCACTCCCTATTATTCACCTCCCTAGAAAGAAAACCCCTACCTTTCTGCAGCAATGCCTGACTAAAACCAAACGCCTCACTCCCCTCCGCAGCCTCCCCCTTCTCCCCCGCCCTCGCCCGTTCCACAAACGCCATAACCTGCCCCATTTTCTTCGCACCAATATTTGTCTTCAACCCCTTCAGCGCATCCTCACACGCCCTAAGCTCCTCCTTCAACAGCGATTGCGCATTTTCCCTACTCTGCGCCCACTCCCGCTCATCCACCTCGATTTCAAACTTAAACGGCTTGATACAATTCTCAACTTGATCACTCGTGGAGTAAAACCTCTCATTCAGTATCGCATTCGTCGCCTCCATAATCGCCTGTTTCGCGAATGGATGTTCCTTAAACGTCGATTCTGCAATAAGCCGGTCCATATGCTGCGTGAGTGAGTTGGCAACTACATTAGTAGCAAGACGGCCAACACCTAGTTTCGTCAAGCTAGACGTTGAGGCGTCGAGGCGGCGGTGCCAGAACAAGGATTCAGAATCCGCGTTAGGGAGTTCCGACAACGGGCGCTCGTCGAGACGGCTTAAGCGGGATTTATCGGTGGAGTCGAAAGGTCTATTCCAGTACCGCGAAGCGAGAAGATCAAGGACCTTCTGATCGAGTTCGTGTTTGAGGAGTTGTCGGACTTGGGGCCGGCCGAAGTGTTCGGTGAAGTCTTTGAACGAATGTTTAAACTTATCGAGTGACTCGGCGAGATATGTTTCTGCTGTGAGCGGACGGTCGTTATATTGGACTTTGAACTCGTATGATGCCTCCTCTAACTCCTGGTGGATTGCATCGGATGTCGCCTGGAGTGATAACGCCATGGTCTGCTCTAGTACCGTCATGAGCTTCTTGCGTAGATTCTGCGTACCAACCGTAAGCGGGCTATCGACGGCTGAGAACTCCGGATGTGAGCCGAAATATGCAGCTTCGTTCTTGCTAATTGCGCTTGTGATATTGACGTTTTTGCTGCCGAGGAAACCGAGTTTCGAGGTCGGGGTACGGCAAACGACTCCAACGTAACCAAGACGAAGCGGGTAGTTTCGGTCCCTCAAGATGGCGCTACCACGCTCTGGGTCCACGAGATCCATCTTGGTTATGACACCGATGGTACGTTCGCCGCGGGGGTCAACACGACGGCTGGCACGCAGGGCAGTGGAGTTGGCGAGGTCAACATCAGCAGCGGAAATGGCGAGAATCACGTTCGGGGGTTGGATGTATTTATCACAGAGGGCGGCGATCTTGCCTTTGAGTTCCGTTGGTTGGTCTTGCGCGCTGAGCTGGATATAGCCAGGGAGATCAATGAGAGATAGGTCAGGAACAGAAGGTGAGTAAATATTGAGCTGGATGGGGTCATCTGAGACGCAGTCGGCTTCTGGGACAGCAAGATTTAACTCTGTTAAAGTGCGTTGGATCTGTGTGAAGTCGGAGATACGCCCAAGCCCCAGGGCAGGGAATTCACCGTACTCAGCGGAGGAGTCGGGCGTGTTGATGAGGGTGAGTTCGATAGGACGTCGAGTTACCATGTTAGAACCCTTTGGCAGGAATTCGTGGCCAACAATGGCTTCCAGGACAGAGCTCTTACCCGAGCTTTGAGAACCAATGACAACAATCGAAGGGAGCTGGAGCACCCCTGTTTGCCCAACTTTCTGGAGAATACTTCGGATCTCAATCATTTTCCTGGTTAAAAGCATCATTTGGTCGTCTTTAGCAGCCTGCTGATCCGATCTTTCGTCCTCAGTCCCATATCCGAATGCTACAGCGGTAGCACCTGCTACTGCAGCTGCAGCTTTTCCATCACCCCCCGACTTCTTGCCTCCACCGCCAGACCCACCAGACCCCCCCTCCCCGCCACCACCAGAAAATAGTCCCTGCATCCATCCAGGCATCTCCACAGAGTTGATTTTATCGGTAACACCTCCATATAAATCATCGACTTTCTGTTTCGCCCCAGAATACGTAGTCCCCACGAGCTCGCCAGCTTGGTTGAATACACCAATGGCATAGCTTCCAGCCTCTACATCATAATCAGCCCTACCTGCCAACCAACCAACCACACCATCAAAAGAACTACTCACGTTGAGCTTGATACTGTATATATGCCAACCCCGCAATCATAGCACCCCCAAAGGCAGCAGGGATCCTTATGAATTTCATCATGAGTTGCGGGATGGCCCTATGGAAGCTAAAGCCTCTAACCATGAGGGCACCCGCGCTGTGAGCACGGTAGACCTGGTTCGGCCATGACTGACGTTGTGAGCGCAACACCGACTCGAGCCGTAGTAGGCCACCAGCCGTAGGATTTTGTTTTATGGCCGACGTGGACAGGGGAGAGGCGAGGATTCGACGAGTGGCGAGGCGGCGCGAGAAGGCCGTGGAGACGGCTCGCGAGGAGAGGAGACGGGTACTCATTGCTGGTGGCGGGCGGGGATGCGCATTAATTAGTGAAAAGTAGAATTAAGAAATCACCAGGTTTGTGTATATGTGTGTAAGTATGTATGTATGGTCTTGATTGAATTTTTTATTAATGTTTTTCTTTTTTTGTTTGGATGGATGGAGAAGGAATCGGGGTTTTTCTTTTCTTTGCCTTTCTTTTCTTTTGGAGGGGTTTGGTGGTCGTCGACGTGGTCGTGGCGACGAAATCGCTGCATCGGGTTGGTGGGCTTGGCAATACGCCGGATTAAAGTAGATCCTGTTCTGTCAGAGTGGGCAGGCCACTTGTGGTGATAAATAAATAAAAGAAGTACATATGTAGCCTGAGTATATGGGCTACATGTATTTGTACTACATGTATACGGGTTCCATAAGCCTGTCACAAGGTGGCTGCGATGCTTCGTTTCATGCCCAGCATTCTAGTGCTTCTCTTTCATCAAGTTACATGTACCTTTAATTCCCCCTAGCTCTGCGTCTTCTTTACTTGTAGAAACTTACTGTGGGTTTATTTAGTCTGGAGCTGAGCGGTCGAATTTCGCGCCATCACCAGCACCGCCTAGCGACAGACTTACTATAGTACACGAGACAACATGCCAAGCAGATACAGTGGACAACTATGGGCACGTGTGGTTTTCACAGAAATATCACATTTACAGAAGAGAAAGAGGAAAAAAATACCACTGCTCACCTTGAACCGTCGAGTTCCTAGGCACATGTTTTGGGAATTCCGAATATTTATCAACTAACCTCTTCATAGCCTGCTCGGGGGTCTCTCCCTTTTCTCCAACCTCTTCCGAAACCCTCAATCTAAACTAAAACCTCGAGAGCTGCCGCCCAATCGATGGCTTCTCGAACACCACACATTCAGCCCCAGAAGCTTTCCATCTGTGTTCAAGGTCTCCAAAATGACAGACCTAATCAAACATAACCAGCCTGCATTTCTTCAGCGCTACCATCCCCTCCCTCGACCCAACGAGTAGTTTCAATGCATATGGCACACCATAGAAGACCTCTGGAGGATTCTTTCGCATACTTTCAACAAGATACTGGTTTGTCAACGGCAGGCTAGCATTATAAATATGGATTTATTTTCCAGAGTGAATGACTCGAAAAACAGTTCGCAGTTCAGGGTCAGGGTCAGGGCTCGTGCAATCCATTTAGTTCACCGTAAATCACTCGCTGCGGATTTCTGTGTCAAGGCTTTCCCGGGATCGCCCAAATGAGGCCTTCTAAGGCCTGAGGTGAAATATTTTATCCCATTCTTGCTCGGCACCAAACCTTGCCTCGAACCAAACTCTGTGGGCTCCAATGGCTTGGTGAAGTAAATTACATACATAAACAAGCTAAGCTTAATTGGGACTGATTCGAGACAAACCGAAACCGACATTCTTTCCACTTATCGGAATATCAGTAATCTCTAACCTTGATACGAGTTAGGTGCAAGATTAGCTCATAGTCAATTTATACTAGCACGTATTGCCACCATGTGCTGGAATGAATTTCAAAAGATATCAAATAGTAGAAATACATTCTTTCGATTCAAATATATATCTACATGTACTTCTATCGCTCGAGCCGAAATCTACAAATTCAATGCAGTACCTTTTTGCACCCTGAACCATCTATCGCCTCGTGTCTGATCAAACCAAGCTTTTTTATTTGCCTCCGCCCAGTCAAGGGCAGTCTTCTTGACCTATTCCTCACCAGCCTCGTTGAAGATATCATGGCCCTAGCGAGAAGGGAAATCGAACCTCGTTTGTCTCTCAAGCGCATTCAATTCCTTGCACTCAACTTCCAGGGTAATAGAATCTGCACTAAATCCCAACCAGCACACAGGAAGCAAGCTTAAGAAATAGTAGCAGGAAGCTAGAACATACCCTCGAAATTCGATGCAATTCTAGACTTTTACCGTTCTTCGGCAGCACAGCATGTCCCTTCTGCATACCCCAACTAACTAACAACTGTCCACGACCCTTCTCCAGTATTTCCGTTAACTCATGTACCTTTAGATCATCGACAGTTCTCGGCTTGCCGATCTCGTTATTTCCAAGTGTGAAATATCTATAGGCTTCGATGTTATTTTCCCTGCAGATCTTCATGAGGGAGGGTTGTTGAAGGTATAGGAGGGCTCCAATCCGGTTGACAGCTGGAACGACGGTGCATTTAGAGAGAAGGTCGATTATACGGCACTCGTTGAAATTGGATATACCGATCACTGTGACCGTTTTAGTGGATAGGAGTGAGAGTCGTAGTATGGATAAGGAGGAAGAGTTTGTTCTGGATAGTGGAGAGGAGGTGGGGGCTGATGAAAGGAGGAAAGTATTTAGATATATTTTGTAGACTGGGTGGTTTGAGGGGGACTATGGTGGTTTTTGTTGTTGTTGGTTTTGGTTACTTCTTTCTTGGATACTAGTTTATTGTATGTAGTTTTTTATATGAATTCCACGTATGTAATTTGGCGCAAGAATTAGATGAAAACTATGAAAACGCCCTCAACACTAAATTCCAGACCGGCAAGCGATTGACCATGAAGCCCGCCCAGTACCTCGACCCCATTATTTGGTTTACGATACGGCTATCTATCCACACACCACCGTACAGCGACGAGCCCCAAGCCACCCAATCCACGATTAGACTATCTTGCTGGAACTCGATCGAAGGTACAGTAGTTTGTTGACATTAGAACGGTATCTGGGTTCGACTTCTGCTCAGTCTTCCAAACGCATAAAAACACCCTTAACAGCGAACCTATGAACTAACTCTACGGGTGACATCCATGATCGAACACAACACGCTTAATCCTAACCCACCCATCTTACCACAATCACAAAAGTCAAAAAGAGGGTCCCTCATCATGTCTGCACGGATCTCTAGGTCACACAGAGAGATAGAGAGAACTGTAGTGTTTGTACAACATAATTAAGCCAACCAATATCAGTAAGCGGTAAACAACAAACAGAAAAAATCACAAACAGTAAAGGGAAAAAAAGAGAGAAAAGAACCAGACGAGGTAGGATCAAAGCCAGCATATGATAATCCAATCCAATCCAAATTCGACTAAAATGAATACTGCTAGAATACTATTCAACTCAGAATCGAAAAACGCAGAAAGCGAGGAAGCGGAAAGAGCAAAAAACAACCACAGCACCCGGAGTTAGAAGTTCAGAAAAAGTCGAACAAAGGAATGTAGATGCAAATGCATGCAATCCTGCTGTGTGCATGTGTGTGCAAAGTTATGTCGATGCCAAGTACAAAAGAAATGTGTGATATCAAGAACGACAGGTATCAAAACGAGAAACGACAGCGACAAACGAAAGGATATATATATCAAGAAAATAAGTGAGTGTAAGCGACACCCACTGCGAAATCGTCAATGGATGCGATAATAATAACCCAAACCCCAGCTAATAATGCATCCTTGGAGAAGAGGCACAAAAGAAATATAAAGGAAACGCAATGTATAGACAGACACGCCTTCACCTCAAACGAGGAAGATGAGAAAGGTAAATAGAATAGATGAAACGAATAAATAGCCACAAAAAGTAAAAACAATCAATGTTTGACTCGCCAGAATCCATGACATTAGTAAGTTAAAGTCAAAAATAATACTTTTCCTTTCATTAGAAACTATTGAACCCAGGTCCGTCTCCCTACTATCGAAAATCCAATTCGCTATTGTGAATTTGCTATCAGAGTTGGTGCATGCCCTGGTGGGCTCATAGCCGCTGCACCACCACCAGGGACACCAGCAATGGGAGTAGCTTTTGCCAAAGCTCGTTTTGCCAGAGTACTCTTCAACGCCCCTAACCATTTCGCGAGCGCTTCTTCATCTGATGCAGAGAATCGGAATAATTTGCCTTCGGTAATGACCTGCATACAATGCTTTTTGGATTTGGACAATGGATCAATCTCGACAGCATCAACGATGGTGTCTAGCGGGACTATTTTGATGGCTCGGTATTCCTATTGCATATTAGAATTTACTATTTCGCTCCATAATGGGGCATATTATTTTGCTCGAAGCATCACTAGTGATCGTACCTCTTTATTTTTATAAAACGTAAGATTAGCAGTCCTCAGTACCACCCAGTACTTTTTCCACTGCTTCACACCACCCTTTGATTTCAGACAATAAAGATATCCATGCCACACGACCCTCGAATCATCCATAGCATCATGCGACGAAAATCCACTCATGTTCCTATCCACGCCTGGATGCGGCTCTGTCTCTGCCCCCGAATCAATCCCTGCGTTTCCCAAGCTCAACTGCGAAATCCTCGCCCCATCACTCATAGATGAGAAACTCCCCACCTCTGCCCCAGAATAATCCAGTGTCTGGCTCGATATACCTCCTCCTCCCATGCCCCTAATCTTCACTGCTCCCGGATTTGAACCAAATTCGGGGGAACTAGAGCCTAGTCTCATATCTGGGTTGTAGGCAGTCGGGGATGCGAGCGGGTGGGTGAAGTCGTGGGTGCTTGTTATTGGGGAGCCAAGAACATGGTCTCCATCACCATCGACGATGACAGCGGTGCTGCGGATGCAGTCAACCCATTCGTTTGTGTCTTTTGCTGATTCGGCCTGGAAATGGTAATTTTTGGATGGGGAGAAGAGACCGAATACATTGGGGCGTTTCGCGTCCTTGAGGACGGCAACAGCTGTGAGTTCATTAAGATAAATTTGGCGGTGGATTTTGTATTCCTTCTGGTCCTTGTAGGAGGAGAGACGATCACCACGGAGGACGAACCAGCGACGTTTCCAATTCTAAACAGTCCGTCAGCAAACTTAGTAAAGGGAGGAAGAAGGAAAGGGACGAGCAGCACTACCTTTGTCTTTCGGTTTCGTTTCGTTAACCAACCACTTTTGATTACTTTGTCCATCTGAAAGGATCCGTCCTGATCAACTACGACGGGAACAGTATTCGTTCGCATGCGCAGCTGCGGTGGTTGTTCTCGTTGGGCGAACGCGTTGATGGGCATCACCGTGGATGCAGGGGATATGGGAGTGAGGACTTCGGCTGTCGACATAATTGTTGAAGTTGCTGCAGCGGGAGGACTAGGGACTACCGTGGCGAAATGGATGGGGAGATGTTCATACCCAGAGGGAGAAAGGGGTGGGGAGGATTATCGAAGAGCCAGCGTCGAGAGCGAGATAGAGCAGGAGAAGGGGGTGGTGAAATATATAATCCAGATGGATGGCGGATGACGATGATGGCGCTGATCTATTTTGGTAGGATGCTCAGATTAGTCTTGTGTTGTGGAGGGGATGATGCAGGTGGAACTGGTGGTGGTTGCCAGACCAGATGTTGGGGTGGAGATGGAGTGGGAGTAGGGAGTGGAGATGCTGGTTAGGAAAAAGCAGAATACCTAGCTGATAAGCGAAGTTGATTGGGTGAGAGCAAGCAGTCGAGGTGTTAAGGGCATTTCCAGAAATGCAGCAGCGAGGGGAGAGATGCAGACACGGTAGGTGGGTATTAGTGTAGAGTGGAACAGCTACATGTATGGGCGTTGTGGTCTATGCTATGTGTGAAGAGAGCATGTGTACATGTAGGCACACACGCATAGATTCTCATAGAGCAGAGCACATAGAGTTGCTTGGCCTCCAGCTAGAGCAGAGTATCCCCTGTATCGTATTTAGTCGACGAACAATTCCTTGGGAGCAGCCCAGCAAGAGAGCAACGGCAAAGCACAACAACAACCAAATAGGGTTGCTTCCAAGGTTTCGCCAGAGCCTTGAGCGGTTGATTTCTGCCCCATCCGGCAACCTGGCTAAGTCGCGGTTACTAAGCGGGCGCCAAACAGCCGTCTTACTGGCTTGCCCGGCTCGTCTCATGCCCAGATGAGTCGCTCCCCTTGCCTCTAGCGTCCGCCTAGCTACCCCGCCAATGACACAAGGAATTCCCCAACGGCTGTAAAAAAGTGACTCTCTGTTCTGTCTGTTCTGTCTGCTCTGTAGGTCGTGAAAAGGCCCTGCTCACTTACCTGCTCTACGCCCCACGCCACCACCCCGTCGTTTCACCCTTCTTCAGCTCTACTCTCTCTATCTCACCACTCCTTCATCCATCCCTTACTTTGAAACACTTCGTTTCCCTCCATCGGATTCTTATTCTCAGCTGCATTCCATCCATCTAATCCCCATGCCTCCCATCACTCCGGCTCAGATAGTCGCCCTTCAGCGAAATAGTGACAACATCCGAAACGTACGTAAACAATCCCCCACACCCAAAAACAGATCTTGGTGAGGCGAAAGAAAAAAAAATATGATAGATTTTGAAAACCGCTAGGCTAACCGTGCTTACCAGATCTGTATTCTCGCCCATGTCGTAAGTCTATTTTTGCTCTCTAGTTCAGGTTTCAAAAAAATAAAATTGCTCGGAACCGAGAAAGTTTATTTCACTCGTTTTCCAAGTCCTTAGGTTCCCTCACAAGGCAACCCTGAGATACTCAGCAGGGGCAAGAAGGAAAAATAACAACCCTTGTGGCAATGTCTAGGATCACGGCAAAACTGCACTTTCTGACTGTCTCCTCACCGCCAATGGCATCATATCTAGCAAACTCGCTGGTCGCGTTCGGTACCTAGATTCCCGACCAGACGAGCAGCTCCGCGGCATCACGATGGAGTCCTCAGCCATCTCGCTCTACTTTCGATTAATGCGACGGGCAAGCCCAGAAGCTGAACCCGAAGCCCATGAATACCTTATTAATCTGATTGATTCTCCAGGCCATATTGATTTCTCCAGTGAGGTTTCGACGGCTTCTAGGTTATGCGATGGAGCGGTGATACTGGTGGATGCTGTCGAGGGCGTTTGCTCGCAGACTATAACCGTGCTACGGCAGGCGTGGATGGAAAATATTAAACCTATGTTGATTATTAATAAGATGGACAGACTGATCACGGAGATTAAGTTGTCTCCAAATGAAGCATATCTTCATTTGGGTAAACTAATAGAGCAGGTTAACGCTATCATGGGTAGCTTTTTTGCTGGAGAACGCATGGAAGAGGATCTTAAATGGCGGGAGACACTGGAGGCGAGACTGGTTGCAGCGAGGCTTAAACAGGAGGGCGGGAAAGAGGTGCCTGGAGATGATACACCTGAGTCTCAATACGAAGAAAAGGACGATGAAGATATTTACTTCGCGCCTGAAAAACACAATGTTATTTTTGCGTCGGCTATCGATGGGTGGGCGTTCACCATCCGCCAGTTTGCATCCATCTATGAAAAGAAACTAGGAATCAAGAAGAGTGTGCTCGAGAAGGTGCTCTGGGGAGACTTCTATCTGGATCCGAAAACCAAACGTGTGCTGGGGGCGAAGCATCTCAAGGGGAGGAGTTTGAAGCCCATGTTTGTGCAGCTTGTGCTCGAGAATATATGGGCTGTTTATGAGAGTACCGTACTGAATAAGTACGTTTCCCACTTTCTTTTTGCTCTTCGCTTTTTTTTTTGTTATATTTATTTTCTCCCACTCGTTATGCCAAGTTCCAATCAACTCAAAACATTTCGCTCATGAAATCTCACTCGTCGTAGAGACCAAGACAAAGTCGAGCGAATCGTCAAATCTCTTGCCCTTAAGATCCTTCCCCGTGATCTTAAATCTAAAGATACCCGTTCCCTCCTCACCTCAATCTTTGCGCAATGGCTTCCCCTATCCAGTTCCGTCCTCATCACCGTCATTGAACAACTCCCCTCCCCACCCGCCGCCCAGAACAAGCGCATCCCAGTCATCCTCGCGTCCGCACCAGACGCCGACAAAATCGACGAGAGCATCAAAAAGGCCATGGTTGACTTCGACATCACCGACGGTGCACCGATCATGGCATACGTATCGAAGATGGTCGCGGTCCCCGAGAAAGACCTGAAAAAGGTAACGAGGGTGCAGCTAACAGCCGAAGAGATGCGTGAGCAAGCGCGCCAGAAACGAATAGCGATAGCGAGAGCAATCGCAGCCAACGAAGATCCCGGTGCCGAGGCTGCGTCAGTAACACCAACACAGGCGCCAAAGGAAGGCGCCACCTTCAACGCGTCAACCTCTCCAATCGCACAGGAGGAAAAGGAACCGGAGAAGCCGAAGCAAGAGGAACCAGATGAACGGGAGCGCTTAATTGGGTTTGCAAGATTGTATTCCGGCACGATTAAACTCGGACAAGAGTTATATGTGTTGGGACCGAAATATACACCTGCTCACCCGGACCAGCATGTTACGAAGATTACGGTGACGGAACTGTACTATATGATGGGAAGAGATCTACAGAGGCTTGATTTTGTCCCTGCTGGTAATGTGTTTGGTATTGGCGGGCTGGAGGGGAAGATTTTGAAGAATGGAACTCTGTGCTCGCTTCCTAAAGGTGGTGTTAATCTAGCGGGAGTGAATCTTGGTACTGCCCCGATCGTTAGGGTCGCTGTGGAACCGGTTAATCCGAGCGAGATGTATAAAATGATTGAGGGACTTAAGATGCTAGAGCAGGCGGATCCGTGTGCTGAGTATATCGTACAGGAGACGGGGGAACACGTTTTATTGACGGCTGGAGAATTGCATTTAGAGGTACCCTCCCCCCAGGCAGTATAGGTTGGGGTTAAATGATACTGATATTATGCTGCTGGCGATTACAGAGATGCTTGAAGGATCTTAGAGAACGCTTCGCCAAGATCGAAATACAGTCCTCGGCGCCTATCGTGCCGTACCGCGAGACTATCATTGCCGCCCCCGAGATGTCGCCACCGAAAGACCCACAGCTTCCTAGGGGAACAGTGGTTGCGGTCACGCCAAGTAAGCAAGTCACCGTACGGATCAGACTACGGCCGTTGCCAAAGGAAGTTACCCAGTTCCTACTAAAGAGCAGCGTGTCTATCAAGCAGCTCTATGTTGAGCGCCGCGGAGTCGAAGAAGCCGAGGCTGCGACATCGGAGGTAGCGGATGCGGCTGGAAAGGCGGTTGCAGATGCAGCCGAGGGGACAGAGAATGCCGGCTTGCTTAGTTTGCCAGAGTTTTGCGAGGGGTTGAGGAAGGCATTTGATAAGGGTGGTGAGAAGGAGGTTTGGGCGGGTGTTGTAGAGCAGATTGCGGCTTTTGGGCCCAGGAGAATTGGGCCGAATTTGTTGATCGACGCGACGAGTCAGGGATTGTTCAGGAGATTGTGGGTCATCATCTCTTCTGTCGAGTGATATGTTATGATGTTGACTATGCGTTGTAGATTGAATGATACACCCGCTGGGTCTGAAGCACAAGACGGCGCGTCAGCTTCTGCGCGTGGATTTGAAGATAGGTTTACACATGCGTTCCAGTTGGCGACGTGGCAAGGGCCGCTGTGTCATGAACCTGTGCAAGGGATCGCGTGTTTTGTCGAGGAAGCCACCGTACGGGATCAAGAAGGGGATCGAAACTTCGAGGAGGATAGAAACCGGAATTTTGAGGTTGTAACGGTGGTTCGCGAGGCGATTAAGAATGCGTTTTTGGATTGGAGCCCTAGGTTGTTGATGGCTATGTATAGCTGCGACATTCAAGCCTCTAGTACGTCCCTCACCTCTAGCAACTTTCATATAAAATAGCGCTAACAAATAATCCCCCCTATAGCTGAGGTTCTCGGTAAAGTTTACGCAGTAATAACACGCCGTCGTGGGCGCATCCTCGCTGAGGAAATGAACGAGGGTACACCATTCTTTACAATCCGGGCCTCCATACCCGTAGCCGAGTCCTTCGGCTTTGGTGACGAGATCAGGACGAGGACGTCTGGTGCGGCGAGCCCACAGTTGATTTTCAGCGGATACGAAATGCTGGTTGACGAAGATCCGTTTTGGGTTCCGTTCACGGAGGATGAGTTGGAGGATTTGGGTGAGATGGCAGATAGGGAGAATGTGGCAAGGAAATATATGGATAAGGTGAGGGAGAGGAAGGGGTTGTTTGTTAAGAAAAAGGTGGTTGTTGGTGCGGAGAAACAGAAGACGCTGAAGAGGTAGATGGGGTTTAGAGTTAGGTGGAAAAGCTTAGTGTGGCTATAGAAAATCGAATTTAGGATTGGAATTTGTAGGAAGAAAAGAACGGGAGTTATTGGATAGTCGAGTGATGTTTTATGATTTAAACTCGCTGATTCTAGCGAAAAAACTATTGCACGCATGCTAAACTCATTGCAATCCCTTAGCTAAGTCTCATGCATTGTTAATTTATTTAAAGAGCGGGTGCAGTGCAGTCGCCCTATAAGAATACGGTCATATCCTCGACTAGGAGTTATTCTTAGAGAAAAAGCGAGAAAAAACGAGTTATCCACAAAGCCTATCGCACCCTAGGCTGTCTCTCTTGGTGGCTCCAGGTTAATCGAACGCGTAGAGATGTTTGATATTAACTTGGCTCGCTTTTGTTCACAGTGATAGATGGTGCAGCTAGTGATGGAAATGTCAAGTTGTTATTTTTCCTACTTATAGGAATACATGTCTACCTTTGTAAGGTAGAAGCTGTTCCAACAGATACCACTGTAGAACTTGTGCCGTATAATCGTATAACTATACCTTCAAAACGCCCACGATCCTTTTAATTAAGGCTTCGTTAACCCCAGAGCAGGTAGCTGACCCCCTCCTCCAATGTTTCTTGGGCATTCGCTAGATGGGAGTAAGCCTCGATTCTAAATAGGGATTATACCATAGAGACCGCATATGTTCATATTCCCTCGATACTGATGGTTCAACTAAATAGCTTAAGGGGACATTATTAACACCCCCGAGAAACCTTCCAGTATCTGAACTTCACTTCATCAGTTTGACTCGAACCTCACTCATCTGCCATTTTATATATACAACCCAGAAAACAACGAGTCTGTCTCGCAGCTACAGGTTTTGAACAAACTGTCTATCTATCTATATCTACCATTACACACGGTACTAGAAGCTCTTCGCCGAGTACGCGCGATAAGCTCTCCACGGCAGTTTCCATGCCCTCTTCTGCAAGCTCTGATGAAATGGGTCGAAATCAACGGCCTCTAATCGCTCAAGATACAGTGATGTCGGCACCTACAGCTGTCAGCTATATCCCCCCCCGAAAAAAAACACCCACTAAAACATACCGCTGACAAAAAGCTTGCAAATGCAGCACCTTTCCCTTCTTTTCCAGAATCTGCCAGCATCTTTCTCGCAGTGATCAAGTGATCGTTCGCCAGTGTCGCCACTTTAAACACCGCATCACCGAGACCGGGGGCGTTGCTGCCTTGCCTCAATATGTCTTCCTGGCGGAGATTACACTCTGCACACACGTCCAGCGGAAACACGACTGCTCCTGCGCTAGCACCACCGGGCGGGAATGCGAGCAATGGCATTCCACGCAGGATAGCTGCGATACCGGTGGCTTTACCAATATGGGAGGCGATATGGTCGAGGGTGACTGAGTGTTTATGGAAAGACTCGAGAGCCAGGTATGATAGTGACGAGTACGTATTTTCTGCATAAGATTCGAGAGTATCGAGGGTAGGGAATGGTACATTCCCAAGATAATGTTCCTACATACTCAGCCCCCCGCAAGAAAGAGAGAGGGGTGGGAGAGGTATTATTAGAAACACACCCTACTACTAATAACCTTCCGAAAAAACCCTTTACTCAGCGGTGCTCCATCCTCCCTCAACACTTTATCCAGCAGCACCGCAACCGGTTCTGCCGGCGGTCGCCCTAAATAGCTTTTCTCGATTGCGTCCCTCCAGAACTGCATCCGCATCCGTCCGACAGTCACGCTGCTGACCTGGTCCTCGATGCGTGCGATATCAACGTTGAATGCGCGGACCGCAAGATGTGCGTCCCGTGCGCGAGGGTGCACGAATGCCGAGAGCAGGTGCGAGGGGTAGTCGTGCTTCCTGATACCCCGATTAGAATTGTGCGGGTCTTGCGGCTAGTGAGGCTGGCGTACCGTACCGCAGGAGTTCAGAGCAGTAGGCGCGCGCTGAATCAGCATTGGGGGATGATGGGTGGGATGAGTGGAAGCGCCGCTGGGATAGGGTTGGTTTGATGCGAGCTGGGCTGTGTGGGAGATGGGGTTTTGGAGTTGCGCGGGCGTAGAGTCTGGTTGAAGACATCGTGGGTTTGCAATTGCGGTTTTCTGTCGAGTGCGTCGCTGGGGAGATAACTATTGACACTGGGCGATGTTACACGGCTGCGGTGCTAGGGGGTACTTACAAAACCAACCACAATCCATATAACCCTTTCAGTCTATTCAGTAGGCATGCTATTGGGAATATCCAGCTCGCAATCAATCCGACGAACACGACTATCGCACTCAGTAAATACAGTCCTTCAACACCACCAGTGATGCGCTGTTCACCAAGTCTACTAAGTGCCAAGACACTATTTCTATCACCCGAATCCTCCTGTTGAGCGCAAACATGAGGGTGGTGGTTGGAGTATAAAACCCCAATAACCTGGAAAGTTACTTGGCCGTTGGACAGAATTCATTTAACCCGAGTGACCTTGAGCCCTAGTCCGAGACCCAGCAGGTCTATCGCCGTCATTGTAACAACTAGGGTCTATCTGATTCACCGTGTTTCCGTCAGTTAGGTGATTAGTCCTCAACCAAGATAGTCCGTCCAAAAAACAGACAGACTGCCTTGGTAAAAAGATCGCCAGTCCTGCAACAAGAAGCTGCTGGGAGTAATATACATTTTTGGGCCCTTGGCTACCTCACAGGAATATTTGGCTAAGCTTATTCTAATGATAATAGGCGGTCATTCCATTAGGGACTGATGGGTTAAACCGACGATATGTGCAGCTATGCTGGAAGGTGTTAATATCTGGAACACGAGAAGTGGCACATTCCCGCAATCCCTAGAAGCCACTTTGAAACGATGAATTCACCAGAAATCACTCGGCAAGGAAGCCATTTGCTCTTTTTGGTAGTAAAGCTAAAGTTTTGGTAATTTTAACCCTATCGTCTATGGACTACGGTACAAATCCCTCCACGGCCAGACCTTCTCTTTCTCATTCCGATCATTATAATAGTACTCCTGCGGACTATTCGAACAGACGCCTCTAAAAAAAAAAAGCCCACAAAAACCAACCAAATAGAATAAAATTACAAAACTAATCCGACCCAAAAGGAAAGTAGGGACTGAAGATATGATAAAGCCGCTGAAAACTACTTTTCCACACCACCACCCTGATCCATTTCAGCCCATCCCCATCCCCACCTTCTACCCTCATCCTCCCCTCCCTCCCTCATACTCTCCGCCTCCTCCCCTTTCTCGCCGGCTCTCCAGCACCTCGCCAAATAATCATCGGATATCGCCACCATATTCCCACCATCAGTCCACGTCACGTCTGTAACCTCTTTCTCGTAACCACGAACGAGCGCAGCACCATAACCCACAGGCGTGGTTTTACCGATCTGTGCTGCTCTCGAGTCTTCTGGGTGGATACGTGGATATAGCTGTTGATTGAGGTACTGCTCGTCCGTCGGGAATACAATCGGGCAACCATCCGATGAGCCCGTCGAGAGCAACCTCCCATCGTGGCTAATCGCACTCTTAACATAGAATGTCGATGCGTGTAGCCGGGGATGCGTATACGCATGAATAGGTCCATTTGAAAGATGCTGCGTATCATACACATAGACAACAGAGTCCCTGCACAAACTATACAATCGTGCACCGTCGGGACTCATTGTCAGTGAATTCAGCCCAAACGGACGATGCCCCGGTAAAGTATGGGTTCTTGGTAATGCGCTCGTTTCAGCCGCTTGTGCTGGTTTCTTTTTACTCTGGATGCTCCTGATGTCCCAGACTCTGATCTCGGCATTTAGTTCGGACGCTGATGCGACTTTAAATTCTTCAATCCAGGTGACGGCCGTTACGGACACGTCTACTCGTGGTTTGCTACCCTTGCCTCGCGTGGCAGACGGGGTGTGGGCTTGGATAATGGAATTAACTGGTTTATGGGCTGTGAGGCCCTCAGAACGAACACCGACGCAGCGGAGATCCCACACGTTGATGGAGCCATCACGGGAGCACGAAGTGAGGACGGAGGGGTTGAGAGGGTTAAAGACTGCCTGTTTGATGCTAGAGCGGTGGCCTTGCAGGATTGAGATGCAGGTTTGTTTTTGGACGTCGAAGATTCGAACAGTCTGGTCACCGGATGCAGTGGCCATCTGGTAATCATCTGGGGAAAACGAAATGTCGAATACAGCGTTGTCATGGCAATTCATGCCAATATAGGCCTTCTCTGCCGGATGTTAGTAGAATCTCTGGGTATGTATACGAATCCAGGTACTTACCAAAACCCGGAGTTTCATCCTTCGCTGACTCGATTAACCGTACTGCTCCCGATTCGTCTCCCACAGCAACCAATGAATTACGGTTACATGCCTGGACGGTAAATGGCAGTGAAGGGCTGTTATCGGCGGTATAAACAGGGTGCATATCCTCTGGGCGTGAATAAAATCCTTTTACTTCAATATCCCAATCTATCAACCCCATTAATAAAAATTACACTTTACACATGATGGAGTAAAATAATTTACCTGCACAGTGATGGCCGCGATAACTAGTGTTTCTCGAAGATAGTCCATAACCACCCAAGCTCCTCATCAAAACTCGATTAATTAACGTTGGTCGAATTTTCTTTGGGATAACTGGGAGCACAATCTCCACTTCTTCCTCTTCTTCCAGTATTTCATGGTCGTCAACTTCTGATTTTATAAATTCTGGCTCTTGATTCTCGCCATATAGAGACTCAGCAACACGTCGTCTCTTAGACCGGTTAGATGGAGAGGCCTCTGGAGACGGGAGGCCTCGAATACGTGAATTGCTGTCACTAGGGGCGAGCTTTTGTAGAGGATTTCGACGGGGCGTGAAGAAGGCGTGAACAGGGTTAACAGATGTTGTTTTTGGATTTGGGGGCGAGGGAAGTGATGAAGCCGGATCAACGCTTCTAGAAGCTGTGCTAGGACGATTAGATGCGCGAGCTTTGCGATTTCCTGGAGTAATAGGCATTTTTGTAGTGGTGGCGGTATATTCTATGCGTGGTTGTAAATATCGAGAAAATGGAGGATTGAAGGAAAGACTCGTGGAGGTGGGATTGGGGGATGTTTGGACGCGTCGAGAGGACTTATACCGATGCAGCTAGCGTTCCAAATCGAGATTCTTAATTGACTTATCGACGCGACTCCGTAACCACAGCGACGTGACATCCAGTAGCCCGAAACAAACCACAACCTTAACATCATGAAACAGCTCCTTTTGGTAATTTCAACCCCAAGTAACTATTTCTTTGTCTTTTCAAATTGAACATGAGGGCTCTTTGATTCCTATATTTGATACTATCGTTTCCTTAGGGTTGAAACTTAAGCAAGAACAAGACACCTCGCTAGTCCATTCAGTGTTAAATCATTGCCCACCAAAAGACACGTAGTACACAGCCAACAAAGCCAAGAGGTACCAGAAAGGAGCTTTTCATCTCCTCCTCTCCGCTTTATGTGCACGGAGGTGTGTATAACTCCATCTTTGGTAAGATATTAAGTAACATCTAAAATGGATAGGAGAGGCTCGTATAGACAATAGACACAGCGGAGAGTCAGCCATCCGAACTCGTATGGTTCATTTACCCCAAATTCGACCAAACGCTAATAGTGATTAAAAAACGCAAGGTACCCTACGACAGGATCGACGCTACGAATGAGGAGGAGCAACAGTAGTAAATATTAGTACTATACAAAAGGAGAAAGAAAAAACGAAGGTAGAGCCCAAGGTAGAGGCCGAGGTATATGTTGGAGAGTAATCACGTTGTTGGAAAATTTATACTGCATATACAGTCTCTCCTACCTCAACGAGAAACCCCCTTACCAAGTCCCTGGGATTTTTTCTAACAAAACCGACCATTCAGTGACGGCCATTTGTTCTCATTTTCCGATCCGCTATTTCCTTTGCAAAAACCCCGGCAACTCGGTAAGGTGATTTCTCATTGAGGCGGGAAAGACTGCTGCAGCACCCAGGTGGCAATTAAATGCTCACAGATTGTGTTGTAACCGCGTCACCTCAACATTTTGACTCGACTTTCCATATCACGACAGTTTTCCCGGCTGCGCTCTGCTCGAGAATGCGTTTTTGGGTCTATATACCTACTATTTGCGCGAACTCGGTGTCAACCGGGAGTTGCCAGTGTGTTCACAGATGAGTTGAGGCGACGCGACTACAACACTCCGCGAGTATTTAATTACCGCCTAAGTACCTAGAGGGAGGGACGAAAAAACATGACTAAAGTATATATTCGTGCTCTATCATAAGTGCTTAAAAATGCCTTTTAGTGGCAACATCTTTTAATTCATCCCGCAGCAGCGCTACACAATTTGGTTGGTTAAGTTGTTTGTTTTTAGGCCCCTATGGTAGCTATAGAGCACGAGTACATATCCGAGAAACACAGAGATTCGTACCACCAGGTTCGTCGGAGATCCCACAAGAACCGACTAAATAAATCTCTGCAATAGGAAGTCGAATAAAAGGTACATTATATACGTATACGCTTTAAGATTAACTGCCTTGCAATATCATAAAAACTCCAGACTAGATACCGTGCTCCTTCTCTCATCTATTATACGGTCCCAACCTCTCCTGCACAACATTCCATCTCTCCTCTAAATCTCTATTCTTCCGTTCCAGATCCCCATTCCTACCTTTCAACTCCTCATTCTCTTTCCTCTTCTTTTCAACCTCCTCCTTAAGCCTTTGATTCTCTTCCCCCAACCTCGCATTCTCCCCCATCTGCCGTGCCAACTCCAGTTTCAACGCCTTAGCCCTCCCTTCCGCTTCATCGATCTTCGACACTGTTTCGCCGCTCAAGGTCTCGAGCTTCTCCAAAAGGTCGGAAAGCGACTCGACTATGATAGTAGCAATCAGTCACAGTGAGCTACATGTAGTATGCGAGCTATGAGAATCCATACTTCCATGCTGGTTAGACGATGCGCGGGTAGCCGTAGATTCCTGCACCGTGGACCACGGGTTAGTGAAGAGGGCATATGAAGTAGCAGGTATAAGACCAACTGATATGTCTGCCATTTCTGGAAATAGAGTAGGTAAAATTATATAGGTCCGGGAGTTGGGGGGAGAATGGGATGTGCCATGTGGGGTTGATACATGAGAGGAAATGAAAACAATGCCAAGATATGCATATGCAGATTAGTGATCAGATGCGAGTTCTACCAGGTCCATAAGTGATCACTCGCTCGGCTTGATAAAGCAGTTTGGATTGGAATCGGATTTCTGCGACGGAGCTCTGACACATTTCGAGTATTGTGAAAGTATTTTCTAGGTTAAGTTTATTGTGGCTGCATACACGCACGCATAGGCTTGATATCTCGTTCCCGAATGGCTCCACATGTTTTACGGTACGGAACGCAGCGTACCGGCCAGAGCGATAAAATTTTCTATCCACGGAACAGTCACCATCAAAATGCTACCTGTATAAGAATTATAAGCTACAAGCAGCAGTTCCAGTTACCAACGGCAAATCTATATGTACTCATGTTTTAAGCTTTAGTTATGTGAGCCGTATTTTTTATTACTATCTAAGCCCGAACACCGCATATTGCTGTTCTGTAGATTTCCGTCCTTAAGGTATTATGTGGAAATTCCCGACATCTCATCAGTGCATACTACATGTGATTAAACAATCATGAGTACTAGGATTAAAGCCTTAGGATTTTAATCCAGAAAATCAATATGATACATGTATCCACTGTAATGGCCACGACCAATCGCTAAAAGCTACATGTACTCTCTGAACCCGTCCAGTCTTTACCTAAGCTTAAGCCCTTACCAATTTCAAGGGTCTAGACTGAAAGTAGGGTTCGCGATAGACCATGCTGGGCACCATCCGAGCGACTGTGGAGAACAGCCCATCCCTTAAAGCCTAGATCACTATTCGGTTATAACTAAACATATCGCTTGATTAGGTTCTACATCTAGCTGCACGCCATCCGGGGGATCCGGGTTTATATTAAGAGACCGCTGCAACGCCCAATGTCCCTGGTCTAGCTAGGAAGACATCCCCGGAACATCAATCTTCTGCGTAGTTACATAGACGCATGGCATATGTTGGGAATTTGGTATGACTTTATCCAAGCTTTTAGTTTTGTTGCCACGAAGGTACTATGATCTTTAACTCAATAAAACCTTAGATAATACTAGTACGCGGCCCATCCGCCCCCCCCTGCACAACCAGCCTAGATCTAGAGACTATGTTAACTCTATTAGACAATTTTGAATACCAACCACATATGACTGTCGATACGATCCTGTTCCTGTTATCTAAAACACTTCATGGTATCTCACTCGATAGCGATTGTCTAAAGTGCGCCGAGGTTGCTGCTACCCTCAGAACCCCACCTTTTCCCGTATTCTTATCACAGGCATGATACTATAGCGTGCACAGTGCCAGGAAATCCAGCAGTCAGCAAGACTCTCTTGTCCAGACTACTATCATATATCAGTGTGAGACGGTCGATGTCTTGTCTCACTAGACAGTTATCGTGAGTTATCAGTCATTAGTCAAATAAATTTTATAATTTATATCAGACCTAGGCGACAAATGCAATTTGTGATTGAGAGATGAATAGATCATGACAACCTTCATGAGTAAAATAAAATAAAATAAAATAAGTTCTATATGTTAACTTTGACAACGTCAGAGTCGCCTTGTTTCGGGAAGAAGGGCTGTCAGCAAGCCGAGTTATCCCACCTACGCTGCTCATTACAGTAACTCCGTCATTAGCCAGATTACAACCTGAAGAAAAAAAGATGGCTTGTAGGTTCGCCTAGGCAGCGAACGAGCCTCGCTAGGGACTTACTCTTAAGATTCAAAATTAAAGAGATACGCTATCCATATGTTAGGAAATCTTTAGATAAGAAATTGAGGGTGTTTAAGTTATGGTGTTGTGGTTGCTAGCACTACCTAGGTCACAATTAGTTTTTTTAGATAGTATACTCTAGTCAGCTAGCATTATAAATCTGGCGACATGAGTACACGTATCCATATCTATAAAAACCGAGATATATACTACATGTAGTACTTGGCAAGCCATAAATGTAACCATGTTTGAGGCTCGTTATCAATGCAGCTGCTCTAGTGTTATTTATTTACCATTTATTTATTCATTAGGCACGTTTCTCGATTTTCACTTAAAGGAGTTAAAGGAGTTAAAGGAGAAGAAAAACCATGGCCTTTCTATTTACAGTATGCATTTCAGTGGTGAGATTCTACCGACGTCTCTGAAATTCCTGCTCCTGCACAAGTTTCCAGAAAATGGCGCCATCGTGATTCGTGAGCCGAGGCAAGCCATGACCATGTGTAGCACTAGGGGTAGGGGTGTAGAGATGGAACGCCAGGGTTTTCCGTTCTGTGAGGTCACCGTAGAAATAATGTGAGACCTGTACCTCTTCATACCCCTACCCCTAGTACTTGTCCTCCAGGAGAAGAACCCGGGTTCTTCTCCTGGTAGGCAAGTACATACATGCAGTTTACTAACACCATCCCGACCAATGACGCTCCCCAGGCGATCGTTGCCGAGGACAGACAGGGATGGATGGACACCGTTGTATTTGGCGAGGAGGTCCATGGACATGAAGTACAATCTCGGGCAGAATTATCGTAGTAAAACGAGGATAAGCGAACATCTTAAGCAGGTCAGAGTAGCTAATATCACAGCTAGAATCTTTCCGATGAACCCCCACGATTCTACAATAATTCTACCGGAGGCTGTAAAGTGGTGAGAAAAAAGGCGTGGGAACAAGCCAATTAGGGTCTTAGGGTTGGGGTTATTGTCAGTCAATGCTATCTGATATGCTCTTTTCATCACTTTCTCCAAATAGAGTACAGGTCCCACAAATTGAGTCCCTTTATCGATTACCGATTATCTTACCAAGCATCAATTACTCATCCGAGCTAATCGGCCGTAAGGTTGCCTGCCCCTCGTGCAGCCAAGGAATCGGCCGGTACGGACAATATGAGCCGCGTTTAGTAACTTAGGGCATTTGTAATATACATGGCAACAACCATACATGCAGCTTATCCAAGGGGTTAACCTGCGTATCTAGCTCCGTGGCATAGAATAGACTAGAGACATGTACTAACAGAAATTCGACGATATAAATTCCCTGGGCCCCCGCGACTTCTACCAGAAAGATATCCTCTACATCACCATCAGTCTTAGCAAACGTTGTTCGATTACCTCCTTCCAACTTCAATTTGCTCTTAAAACACACACTTCTTCCATAAAATCAATTTACGAAAACCAACCAACACTCCACTAAAAATGACGGTCACTGAAAGAACCTCTTCTCTCTTCACACCATTGAAGATTGGCGATATTACGCTGAATCACCGTATCGTATTGGCGCCATTGACCAGAGTCCGCTCTTTCGAGCACATCTCTGGGGATATGGGAGTTGAATATTATTCCCAGAGAGCTTCTGAGGGCGGTTTACTCATCAGTGAAGGAACCCATATTTCCGTTATGGTATGTATCACTTCTCCAGAATTATTATTTTTTGCGCTAGAGCAGCAATACTGATTATTTTATCTCAGGGTGGAAACTATGCCGATGCACCTGGAATCTTCACGCCAGAGCAGAGGCGTGCTTGGAAGAGGATAACTGACGCAGTTCATGCAAAGGGTGGCTACATCTTCTGTCAGCTTTGGCATGTAAGTTTTATTAACAATCTGGCTTAGCTTATTAGATCTGTACTGATTGTGAAATTTTCAGGTTGGAAGAACAACACATCCATCGCTTTTAGGTGGTAGGCTGCCTATCTCATCCTCTGCATCGTTGCTCGAGGGTGGTACCGTCTACTTTACACAGGATCGCGCTGGATCCCCAACAGTCACCCCTAAAGCGATGACCAAACAGGACATTGAAGAGACTATTGAAGACTACGTCCACGCCGCCAAAACCGCCATTGAGGCTGGCTTCGACGGTGTTGAAATCCACGGAGCTGTAAGTTATCCACTTATTCGGTCCATATCTCCATTCCTTCCACTAACTAACGTTTCCAGAACGGCTACCTCCTCGATCAATTCCACTGCGACAACATCAACAAGCGCACCGACGCCTACGGTGGAAGTGCCGAGAACCGCTCCCGCTTCACCTGGGAGGTCGTTGACGCCGTTTCCGCTGCCATTGGCGCAGGTCGTACCGGAATCCGCTTCAGCCCCTTCTCATCTTTCCAGGGCACAAAGCCATCTGATCCTGTCGAGCAATGGACCACTTTAATCAAGGGCCTTGATAACAAAGGACTCGCATATGTCCACCTTGTCAGGGAGACACAGAATATTAGCCCCGATGACGAACTAAGACAGCGGGTTTACGCAGCCGGAAGACGCCGCAGCGTCCCCGAGGCGGAACTCCCACGGGAGTTGAGCATGAAGCCATTCAGGGACGAACTGAAGAATACCGTTTTCTTCGTCTGTGGTGATTTCGATGATGAGAATTACAAGAAGCCGTTGGAGCAGGGTCTGTTGGATGCGCCTGTGTTTGGGAGGTTCTTTATCAGCAACCCTGACCTGGTGGAGAGGCTGAGGAACGGATGGAAGCTTTCGCAATGGAACAGCAAGACGTTCTACTCGAAGACTGAGGAGGGGTATACTACGTACCCAACTTATGTGGAGGAACAAAACCAGAAAGTTTCGAAGATCTGAGATTTAGAATTTTTATGTTGATGCCCGGGCTACTTGGTTTTTTCTTTTGTATATTCGCTAGCCTTTTTTTTGTGGTTGGTCGTTCGTTCGCGCATAGAATAGCCTCGTTACAGTCTTCTGTTTTAGGAAATTCTCTTTATATTAGTCTTAGACGTTAGACGTGAGGAGGATATAATACAGACTTTTCTCCTAAAAGTAGTGTTTTCTATAAGTTCTAGATCCCTCAAGCTCTGCGACGCAAAAGCGTATACTGATACCGATTTCGGTTTTGTCTATCCAAAGATGTTGTTATTCTGATTAGTGTCTTATTTATCCTATCATAAACACTAGTATCAGCCCCGTGCCCGAGACACATGATCACCTCTCAGCCTCGGTATACTAACAACGCCCATCAAAGAATTCCCAACCACAAGTGTCGTCATTCTTTCGATTTATTATAAATATCTGCCAAGGCCGTATATCCGTTCTCTGCAGCCCAACAGATGGCGAAGGTTTTAGTGTTGAAGTAAACGGTACGGAAAAGTGTGAGTTGAGGCGGAATCTATCGAGTTACGTATTTATTTAACAATCCAATAGGTCTTGAACTACATCTTCCGAATTCGCTACCCTCGCCTACATTGACATCCCATGACTGATTCCTCGTTCCATAAGATGAAACTTGGCTTGCTCTACCCGGTCGCTAGCATTGAAGATGTATACTTCTACTGGTACTGTCAAGCTACACCGTTTTATACTTCCTTCCTCACTCTACTCTGCTACCTCAACTAGCTGTGCCTCCAAGCCTCCAAGCCTCTAAAATTCTCGTCACGTCACGTCACTCGTCAGACAAGCCGAGCCACATTTTTAAATAGCATATCACCTTCATATTACATGCATCCTTACCAATACTTCTCACACAAACAAAAAAGATCCGAAATCGTCAGTCCGACCCCAGGCGGTTATCTTATAAACCATGGCCAAAAAGGCAGAAGGAACTCCTTTACCGTGACTTAATGATACAGGATGTGAATAAAAAGCACTCGGCCGTTGAGCGTGTTAGGAATCCTAAATACCTGTAAAACCTCCCCTCGAATTTCCTAAATACATTTAGAACGCTAACCCGAAAGAAAGTGAGCCCCCAAAGACTCATCAAGAAGATTTTGATGCCAACTACTAAAGAAATAATAGTACATGCTATACTAGTCACTACACTGAACTTGATGAAGAAGCGGTCGGCGCTGGTGATCCCGGTTCTTTTGCAGCGAATGGTGTCGGTATTGACATAGCCAGCTTTTTTGTCATGTGTTCAATTTTCGCGAGCAAGTTACTAGAAGGGAGATTAGCTAACACTATCTCCTCGTGGATAAGAAATATACTTACCCGACGTGATGTCCCGATCTACGGGGCAAAATCTCCCCACCAATGGCCTCCATTGCTATTTCCATGGCCTTTCCGTGCTCCTTGTAGTGTTGCCCAATCAACCTGAGGTTCTCATCGGTTTTGGCGTCAAGGATGCTGTGCTTGCAGCCATCTATTTCACATTTCCAGTGTCCGCCAGGCTGATTCGGCCCTACTGTCGGAGAACGAGTAACAGAGGTCACTGATCTATGACCGGATTTCAAGCCCGAGGGAGGGGTCGAGAAGATAAGATTCGAGGATGGAGTGGGAGATTGTGCATCAGCTCGAGTGCGAGGTTTTTTCGCTGCCAGAGCACCAATGCCAGGCGAGACCAGGTCTTCAAATGCACGCTTCCGGCTAAGCAACTTCAACAGAGCGTCATCGTCGATACTTTTTGACGGACTCGGAGCCTCGAGAGGTGCTGGGGTGAAGGAGGGCCGGAGAGAGGATTTTCCCTTTGTAGATCGTCGTTTTCGTGGCAGTTCCTCTTCCGAATCACTATACTCGTCGGTAGAGGTCACGGGAACCCCAGAAGTCGGAGACTCTACTGGTATTCCGGCAGTGATAGGAGAGTGGGCTTGAATTGAATCCCCCGTGTCATCGTCATCGTCACTAGCTTCGCCAAAAGTCCTCTCTACACATCTTTTACGTCTCTCCGCGGCATCGTCGATGAACATTGTTACATCCTCGAGTTCTTTATAGGCTGGAGTTTTAGACCAATTGAAGGAGTTACGAGTAGTAGCTGCATCCATAAGGCAAACTATGTCCTGGGCTCTAGCATCGATATTTCTAGCAGCAAGCAGGTAAGAGTCGAACTCATAATTCTCAAAAAGGAATTGAACAATTTTCTCCTTTGTGATTTCGATCGGCTGAAGTTCGTGAATGTTAACATACTCTTTCAAGCGTTCAAAGATGCCATAAGAGATGCATCCCTGCCTCAGTTTCTTTTTAGGATACATTGACCTAGGTGGAGCTAAGGCAACCTTCTTGGCGGGGAAAGATTTAGCTGATTCTCTCTGGGTCATCGATTTTTGAATTTCCGAGAACTCAATCGAGTATTTCAATGCATAATGACGGAAGAGTGGCGTCCGCTGCCACATCTCCGGATCATTTCCAGGGCGACACATCTCGATACACAGGTATCTGTGGTGCTTGTCGAATAGTACACCAGCTGCGCGCCCATTCGGACAGGTCGACTCGTTTTGAGCATACTGAGTATACAGCTTGCCCACCGTACCTGGTATTTTCCCACCTCTACCAGAGTATTCATTATACTCGTCTTGCAAAAAAAGCCAGATATTTGCCTTCTCAATCATAGTCTCGAAGATTGACTTGTACTCCTTTGAAGGCTGGATGGAGTACCATGCGCTTTCGCCCAACACCCAAATTTTAATTTTCCCATCATCAGCAGAGGTCCCCACAGCGTACATATCAACGCTTTTTAGATAAAGCTGTGTCTGATAAATTCTCTCCACGGGCCGAGCCCGTATTATGTCGTTAAATTCACCTGGAATCTTTGAAAGAGTCCCCACAACTCGGAATGGTCCACGATCATCGACTTCCAGCAGATCATCGTGTCCCCCGCGTTGATTCTTCACCATAACGTTTGTGAGCTTGAGTTCAGGCCATTCGTCCAAGTCCATTTCCATGTCGCCAGGATTTAGAGCCGTTCGCTCATGCATTTTCGAAGGCATTTGGTGAATTCCTTTTTGGCGCAGTATCGGAAGTTAATGGAGACGGGGCTAAGGTTATAAATAATGCCTCTGACGGTAGCTGGGGATAACGCGATGAGGAACTGGTCGCCCATATTCTATTGTCGCCCCACCACCATCAGTTGGATAGTGAAACAAGGCGCTAAATTGTGGCGGTTATGCATGGCGGTTATGCAGTAACAGGCGGTTGGGGGTTGTGGCGTGGAGTCTAGGCATTCATACTATATCACTCGATTCCCAAACCTCTGGCTTTTTTGTTTAAAATGCCCCAGCTAAACATGCAAACAACTTGCAGAAAGTTCCATCCATACATGTATTTGTAAATAATTTCCGCTTGAAACTGCATGTGTTCATTAACTTAGGCTAATTCGCGTTGAGACTTGAACTCCCAAGCTTTATCTATCTTTTTGGTTTTCCTGTTCTTTGGAAAAATGTATAACTCTTCTCGTAAGCGATACAAATAAGCATATATCTTCTGCTCTCTCCTTTCTCTCTCCTCTTCCAACCCTAAGTAATTCTACAGGCCCAATCCAGTATAATGTAATAAAACATGCATATAAAGAACGAGAAAAACAACTCAAGAAAGTCTGTAAAAAGTAAATAAAGTAACAAAAACAATACGCCACGCCGCTTTTTGTTGTCCCCCTGTCTGAAACGTAAACCTAGTCGCACGTGATAAAGAGTGCTTTAACAAATAAACAAAATATAAAAGAAAGCAAGGTTGATCCAGAATAGCTCTTACAGAAGCCGAATTGTATCTCTCCAAACACCGGAATAAAAACCCAAGAATCAACCAGCGAGTCGCCACGCTCGTAAAAAAAAACCACCCAGACTCGCCATCATACCCACATCTCATCTTCAGCGTAATCCCTTGATATACAGCGGTATCAACTTCTCTCCCTGTTATTCTACTTTCGGGACTTTATAGCTTGCTTCGAATCCCCTCCAGTCTAAATTTCACATCCTTCAAGACCTTCGAACTCGGTTTCCAGTTCTCAAACTGTTCCAACAGCTGCATGCACTCACCCTGCAGTCGGGTTTTAACATGTGGTTCCTCTAACATACCCCTCATGCTCCATGGTAGGAAGAATGGATTATTCGCATTTGTCGGCAATTCAAATGGCTCAGCTTTCAGTGGGACACCTTCACAATCGGCTGTTTCTAGGGCATGTCGAACACCAAGACTAGAGAGCAACCCACAATTAATATCCAATAGATAAAGCCTGTAAAAGTAAGAGGAGCTTACTCATAGACTTGCTCATCATCATAAATTCTCGAATGCCCTTCACCACCATACAAACTCCCGGCCAACGGCGAACTCAGTTCCCGAATCAACCCATGGTCAGAAATTCCTTGGTTTCTCAACTTCATGGCAAAGCCGACCAAGTGACTGAGGAAGTCCGGCGCGTGTACCCGTCCATCGACAAATACCGCTCGGAAAATATAGGGATGGCTAATGTTGGAGAACGAAGAAGACTCTAGTGGTACTAATTGATCGTCGATACTGCCGACATAAAGAACTCGGACGTTGTGCTTGAGAACAACCTCGAGAGCCTGCATGTATTTTCTTGAAGGTGCACTTTCCGACTTTTGAAATTCGAAAAGCTCCTTTGCGGAACCCGTCAGGATCGTAGTTGGCAGATGATAAAATGGTCCTAGATTGATTCCCGCCATCGCTGTAAATCCAACTCTTGCCTTCTCTTTAACACATCCTTCTTCGATCAGTCGGGCCAATAACTGAACTCCTACCACGACACCTTGTGAATGTGCTGCCATCAGTACAAAATCTGCGTTCTTCACATGATCCATCCAGTTGGAAAGCAGCTTCCATAGCATTTCCACTCTATCGCCAACCTTACCCTCCCCTTCAAGGGCGATCTTCTCAATCTCGACCTCCACATTGTTCTTTTCTGCCCACCGTTTGATGGCTGCCGCCGCAGAGTTAGCGAACCGTATCGATGTTCCCGTAGGTTCCCCAAGCACAGTGCGCACTAATCGCATTGGGAAGAACCCATGTACACCGATTGCTACAGCCTTTCGAATTCGAGGAGGTGTTGGTGACAAGTAAAGATGTCTCTTGGGTTGAGGGGGTTGAGTCTTGAAAACTCTAGTTAACTGACAAAATACGGAGAGCTGGTGCTGTTTATGGTAACAAGATTCGAATTCAGGTAAAACATGATTGTTCGTCACGGCTTTCTTGGGCATCTGCTTTGCGGCACTTGATGGCCCTGAAACAGATGGCTGCGGAGTGGGGGATACAACAGCAACAGCAGATGTACTAGCATCTGCCTTTTTAGGGGTATTTGGACGTGCCTCCTCCCGAAGGTTGGTTATCGTACGGGCAACCTTAGGCTCGGTGGCCGGCGCAGGAGCTGAGGAGAGAACTGGTATATCTTTTACCTTTGCCTTTTGGGGGTTTGATTGCGAAGGTGTATCAGCTATAGCCAATTGTCCTACAGTCGTCGTACTGCTAGCATTGCTAGAGCTAGGAGTCCCAACTGATTTGGAATGATCTCTCGACCAGAATCCCCAGCTGGATCTAACAGGTGCAATGCCAGCCGCAGAACTCACTGTTTCCGTAGAGCTCGGTATTGGAGAAAGAGGTGCTGAAATATTCGTCTGAGCTCCCAAAAGCTGTGTATCAGACCGCTTTGCGGCAGCAGCAACAGCGGCAGCAGTGGGTGCCTCTGCTGTGAGATTTGCTTCAGTTCGTGGGATATTTTGGGAACTAGATGGACTAGAATCTTTTGAAGATTCAGTCGCTGACTTTGAAATATCCTCGGTCTCTTCAACCTTTGGGGCACCTAAAAGTTCTTGTCCTCCTCCCCAAAACCCGAACCATGACCTCGGCCTCGGAGCGGGGCCAGAAGCACCATCCTCAGCACCATCCAGACTTGGAACGCCAGACAATTCGGTAGGGATTGGATCTGACACCACAGGCTGGGGTGGTGGCGGTGGTGGTGGCGGCGGTGGAGTAGGTTCTCGTGGGATCACAATTTCCACTACAGGAGGCTCTGTTGTTTGTTCCTCTGATACTTCTGATTTCGGGGCTTCTGGGGCTTCAGGCTCAGCCGGTGCCCCGTACCACCAGCCGAACCAATATGAACCAACAGCTGGTGCTGTTGTCGAATCATTCGGCCTCACGTCTTTCATGTCGTCTTTACCATTTGTGTCTTTGATATCGTTAGTATCCTTGATATCCCCGGGAATTTCTGCAGATCCTGCAGAGCGTTCTGCCTCAGCCGGTTCAGGATTTATAGATGGTGTCCTTGAAGTGCCTCGTATGGAGGGCACAGATTTTCTAGTCATTACTGATTCAGGAGTTGTGGACACAAGTGAGCGGGAGGATCTATTGTGGGGCTCCTCCGGAATCACAGCGGGTGTATCCACCGTCTGTTCGTGCCTTATCGATGGTGGGGGGCTGGTTGAGGTCCCAGAGACGTTTTCCTGAGCTACCTTTGTAACAGCTGCAGATTTCTTGTTAACGGATCGAGGCCAGGTACCAGTCCGTAAGAACCACCGTGAAGATGATGGTTTCTGATAACCTTAGCAATTTTCCTCGATGCCGGCAGAAACAAGCCGCGAGAGATAACGGTATCATACGTACTTCAACGTCATTCGCGGATAAGTTACCACGGCCGCGTCGCTTTGTTTCGGATGACTGAGGTGGCACAGAGGACGAAGCAACGGCCGAAGGGGAGGAATTTGGAGACTCATCGATGGGGCTGGGGGAGGGGGTTCGAAGAGCGTGGAGATTGGGCTCGCCCGCGGGGACAGATGATTCCCCCGAGGCGTGAACAGGCGAGACCGAGACCGCGGGAGAAGGCGGAGCGGAAGCTTTAGCGCGTGGGGAAAGCTTGTTTTTCTTCTTGCTGCCGGCCATGGAGACAGTGGGATGGGAGAGTATGGGGGAGGGAGGTGGATAGGGCGGGCGGGAAGACCGACAGAGACAAGTGAAGGTGGAGAACGAACGGCTGTGAGTTGAGTTTGTGGAGAAGAAAGAAGGAGCAGTCGGACAGCACTCTCAGCAGCAGCAGCAGACTGACTTCTGACTTGGAACGAACGGTCAACGTGAAGCCACGAGACTTTGGCTGCAGGTGTAACTTAGAGTCTGAGAGCAAGCACTCTAGGCAGCTCTGAGAATGGAATATGTGCTAGCATACACGGACAAACAGGCATCAGGCATCTGCCTAACCGCAGCGTTCTTGGAACACAGAACCTGGAGGTTGGGCTGTGGGGTTGGCATGTTAACCGATGCCTAACACAGGTTTATCCAGCGGTTGTCACTGCTGTGGCCACCCTCACCCACCCCAAGCTTTCGGCTGGCAGAGCCGCCTCCGCTGATTCATCGCCTGTGCTTGGCACAAAATTGCTTGCCAGGGATGTCTCCTAATTTCCCGACCACAATCCGAGAATTCTCCACCCTTATGCCAGCTGTGAAATCATGTCACAACGGTTTCCTGCAAACCCAAGCCCACAGTACCTTGCATGCTTTCCCCAGAACAGTGCCGGCATTCTAACTCCAGTCGGCTGCACATCGTGGCTGCTCGATCTGGACTCGATCCCAACTCTCGCACACATCCAGCCGCCAGCCTGGACCCAAATCCCCCCCCTGAGTTGATCATGCAGACTTCTGCTTCGTAAATTCTTCGAGCCAGTGCCGTAATACCAGTGCAGCTACCGGAATCCTTATCACAAATTACGCAGCTACGCCGTACTGAGAACAAGCAGATAGATCGAGTGAGAAAATATGATGAAAACAACAGGTGCCGCAAAGTGGGGTTGCCCACGCCAACGCTATAAACGCAATTAATATAACATAAACCCCTCCACTATCAAACCCAATCTCACTTCGCCGACTCCTGTCCACAATGCTCTCCCATCACCGTCAACTGAAATGATGCGAGACGACAATCAAGATCGAACTTAAATACGTTCCTATCCAACATACTCATTCTAATATCCTTGCCTACCGCCTTGAGGTAATCATACTTGGAGATAAAACCCCTTCAGGAGAATCTCACGGATAACTTTCTTTCCTTCTTTGTGATACGGTCGATTGGTGCTAAGAATGCCAGCAATCACAGGTTCATCTTCGGCAACCGCGAAAAACTTCCTATACACATCTACAATAGCGTGAAAAATATTTTAGTATATGCACGTAAGATAGCAACACGTGCCTTCGAACGCTTCGTAATGTCTAGCTTTTACCAAGCTCTTAAGAATCGAGTTCCTAGCGTCTTTAGTATACGTTTCTCCCTCCTCTGATCTAAAATTGTTGGGGAAGAACGAAGGTGATGGCCAAAAGACTGTGTGTAAGACATACATGTAGCTTTGGCGGTTCTTAAATTGCTAGTCGTGGTTTAGAACTCGTGAGCACCGCAAGAAACGTGTTGATCGGAAGAGGGATCTAGGGTAATAACTATGGATATATGCTAGTACATCGATATGACGGTGCGATATTGGACATGTGAAAAAAGAACCGAGATTAGATAATCGAATTTAGGTTGCTGGATGGTATTGTGTATTCACTGATCTAAGGGCAATGAATGGGACTAGTGGCTTTCATTTAGGTGACGTCGGGAAATAAGTTTGAGGGTGCTGTGGTACGTATGTGGAGCTTCTTGATATATATTACGCGCTTTCTCAGCTTCCTGACACCAAATTTCTCACACGAAAACTTGAAGAATTCAGTTTATATGTTTCTTATTCCAAACACTCTCAAGCCCTTTCTAGATTCTATCTACTGTGAAGGCACAAGTGTAGGATGTTTCCTAGAAACTAAAGACTCCATTACACCGAGAATAGTGTCTTAAATACAGTATACTCGCTATATAACTTCTAGAAGAGTGATCTCTGTATACGTATACACAGCAAGATTACACATAGTTCCCGATAATCGATCCCAACTCCGAGGAATTCCCTCACCAGCGATCCCGAAAACAATATCGAGTTCTGCGAATCATCAAAATCCGTGGAGTATCATTTGGTATGTCTCATTTCTTAGAATACAACATATAGTATCTTCTAGCAGGTGAAACCCACAGCCTCTATACATGCTGTGTATATACGCCTAATAAATCATATCAAGACGCTGAATTTAACACCTCGGTGCATTATTCCACTTTCTGTTCCGCTGGATCCCTACACGAGCTTCTAGAATACTCCCGAAGACCAAAAACTAGACTAAACGAGTCACGAAGAATACCAGCGGCGTGGGAAAATTTCTTCCTAGTAAATCCTCTCTCCTTCAAGTTCTCTTATTGGCCTACGGCGCGCAGCAAGCTGCGCAAGAGGGGCTGGACACGAGATTAGGGGCTAGATACGCACGGAACTACATGTACATGTGCATATTGTTAATCGTTTATAATTATTGATCCCTTTATTATAAACAAGTTCTTAACAGATCTTGGGTAAAATGGGTAACCCGAAGGCTATTCAGGCTTTCGAGGAAGAGGAAGAGGAAGTGCAGAGGTATTCCACGCAGATTAATTTTTGTATTAGTGCTGACGCTGATAGGAATTGCGGCTGGCCAGTATTTTATGGTTTAGGATGCTTGCTTCCTCTTCAAGGTACATAAACGTATACATGTAATTCATGCGAAGACATCCGTCAAACATCAGCCACTAATGAGTAGGTTCATGATCTCAGGTTATAATTAAACCAGGCGGGGCCCAGCGGCGTAATGTTTAGGCAATCCAGTTGGTGTAAAAGAAAGAATATTCCCCTTTAAAATCATGTCGTACAGTTACGCGGCTAACGTGGGTCGGATTCTTTCCGGCCCGCTTAGAAGAACCCTCAAACTTGGGGAAGTTCACGACGTTATGAAATGCATTTGAGCCCATGGCCATAGACGGGCTAAAGAATTACAGATGCCAGCTGAATATATGGGAAGGTTCTCTAACCTAGATATTCGTATAGCCAGATATAAATCCGTTTTTTGGTTTAAGGGGTTTTGGGGATTCAGACCTACCGAAGCTACATGTAGTACTAGTACATGGGCTTACCCCTGAGATTTTTTACGTGTCAACTACGTACAGACGGGTGAAAAAAGTGACGAAACAAGGGTCAATATACACCAAAACAAGCCAACTTTAGTTCAATTTAAGTCCCACTAAGAGTTGTGGCAACAAAAAACTGAGTAGTGGAACACATCTAATAGCTCTGGAATTTATATCCATGAATTTTCTGTACTCCCTCGAATTTTCTGTATTGAAATAGGAGCCTTTGACTTCATGAGGTTTAGTTATTTACCCAACTTTGGTGAGGAAAGGTATGATGCAACGGAAATCTATGGGTACTACAACTTTAAAAAGTTCTAGCCAATGATCCTCTAAATAGAATAGCCCAGAAATTTACTTATAGAGAGTTCATGAGTGATGAAGTCACTGGTGGGCTGGTCGTGTCACTTAGCTAATTTTAATAAAGAGGGTTTTGGTTGTGAAGTTGGCCGATTTTGGTGTGTTTTGGTCGTTGTTTCCTCACTTTTTTCACTCGTCTGTACACGTATATTCCAGAAAACCTGTTTCAGCTCCTAAACCCAATAGCGTGATTTTTCGGGGATGGTTTCTTTTGTTGACATGATTCTGGGATGTGCCCCACGGCTGGAGGCTGAGATTTTCACGAAGCGTTAGCCTACCAACTTGGGCTCTATTCGCTTGGATTTAGCCTCCACAACAACTTTGAACTAACGTGTATTTCACACAACCGTCGTTACACAGGATACATGTCGACTACCTACAGGTAAGTGCAAAAACTATCAGCCACAGCCGCGAGCTTCGGGAAGTACCATTTGCCCGAGTTCATTAGCCCTGGTTACAATTGAATAAGTACCGTTCAAGATCTTGACGCTCGGGCCGAGAAGTGACAATCAATTAGCAGCCCCTACTTATTAAGAAAGGTTTGAATCTAGAAGTTCTGAGTAAATACACGTATGTGGATATATAAAGTAGTCGTTTCGTGTATTAAGCTAAGGCGCATATATCTACCTGTAAGTATTGCTTTTACTGCTTGTGGGTCAGCTTTCGAGGAAGGAATGAAAAGGGTCTTCATCGATTTGGTGTTGATTAGTTCCACTGAATTGGCGGGGAACTGCCTTAGAGGGGCTTATTAGCATCGATTTAAAACCAAGTGATTAGCGGCCATGACGATGTAGCCTCGCTCGCCAGGCTGTAGAGTAGAAGCTACATGTGGCCTTATACACAGCCCCCATACCAGCATGTGCAGCAGCCAAGGCAGTAGAGAATGGAAATGATGTATGGAAGTATTATACAGACCAATGACGTCTTGCGTCCCTCTACGGTATGTACTACTATCCTCAGGCAGATAAAAAATTGCTAAGCATTTACACGGGCTCTAAAACGTACTAAGTGCAAGAGGTTTGAACGTGTCAACACAGACACTAGAGATTTAAACTCTGAAGTTATCGACAGATTAAATCGAGTTAACCAGAGGTTTGAACGGTTAGACGGGAGTTACGCAGCTAAACCAGGTGAACTATAGCTTTCGGGTTTTTTTTGGGACCCTAAACTTTTTTAGCGAACTCATTCTAGTACCCCTCTAGCTGATATATTTGCGAGCTCTCTCTAAAATATCCTACCAAGATTCTACAGTAAGGGCCGAGATGATAGCGATCGAAAAATCAAGGGGCAGAATGCCATCGATCATATGGCAGTTGTTGAGAGCTCCGCCGTGGTAGTGAAGAGCAGGGTTAGAGAGATGAAAAACTAGCTTGTTTTAGGGGAAACACATTTAAGCACGTGAATAATGAATGATTGGGAGTAGAGCTAGATGAATAACTTGGCCAATCTGTCTCGATCATTCTTTCAGAAGAGCGGGTTTCGATGCCAAGGACGCAGAAATCTACAGCGTGGAAGTGGCTGTAGAGAAACTTGGAGACCTTTGAGATAGTCTCGTGCCAACTACATACTAATGATTTGCTGTTTACGGTGCGCAGCAGCCAAGGCTGTAAGAGGGAAAAACGAGCCTATGTTGGAAGTATGTTGAATATAAAAGAAGATACACTCCCAGAACAAAGAAGTGCTTGATTCAGCTAAACGTCCATACTATATGTATGTATCTACACAATGTGGGTACATGCAGTATTTGGAAATGTTTTTGGGTTTTGGGTTTTGAGTTTAGATAGCCCTGAAAACTCTGGAGATGGAGATCTAGCCGGAATCTTAGCCTGTTGACATGCATTGTGTACTGGTTCGTGAACACAACCCAAACCCTGTATGTAGCTACTTCCAGGTATTCATCTGTTCGATGAGTGATCTTCTTTCCCAGTACCAGGGTTGAAAACAGATCCTTCAAGCTGCGGCTAAATGCGGGGAAGTGGCGACTGCTCGGCAACCCTGTACTGAGGGGGGTGCTGATGCTGTGAATGGATGCAAGATTCTTTTCAGGAGCGTATCTGAAGCGATATATATTCCTTCAAATGCGAAATAAAGTTTTCATGATGCACGATACCTGTGATACCAAATGCAGACCATGGCACATATATTTGCTTACATATAGGGACTGAATTCGGTGGTGTCCATAGAAATGGAGTTTGTGAAACAAACTCTCGGGTATTTATAACCCTATGTTATGTCTTGCTGGCATCATTGCCGAGGCTGGTGTAACATTGACTTCCCCTTTTCTGTCAAGACTTCCTGGGGCTGAGCGCAATAGACACGAGGGTGGGATTTTTGGCCAATAGCAGAGCGGTGCGCCCAGCCTGCAGTCTGCCCGCTGCCCATTTGCTTTTTCAAAACCTCCATCATTTTAAATAACTCCCCTCTCCCGCATTTGTGCGATACCTCAATACTCTCTATTTCTCGGCTTTCCGTTCCTTTATCTGCACCTCCTCCAAGCCTTTTTCCAATCGCAAGGATTTCAACTGGTTTTTTTTTTTTGAGAAATCAATCACCATATCTCGGAATTGCTAGATAACCACGAAAAGATGGCGAATGAACATCTCCCTGAGGTTTACCATCCTCAAATAAACGTAAGTCTCGTGACAATCTAGACCAAAAAAAAAAAATCCATGAAAACAAAGGGACTAACCGTTATTGATAGCCAAATCATCCAGATCATGGACCAGAGGTCATGTCACAACAACCAGATGCCAATGGAGGTAATCAAGGATATTTTGGTAAGAATCCTGTAGCTGGCGAGATTGCCGCGTAAACTTGTCATCCCCGCTATTTTGATCATCCTACTGATGTTTTTTTTTTTGTAAAGCCGGTGGTGGTAATGGACACCAATCACTACCCCCATATAAAAACGAGTATGCTTCCAATGCGCAACCAATCCCGCCGCAACCTACTTGGAGTCCTCCTCCTCAGGGCTATCAGCAACCACCACAGCAGATGTTTCCTCCACAGCCGCAACAGGCGCCGCCGGCCGAGAAGAGCAGAATATGTGGAATGAAAAGGGTTGTGTTTTGGATAGTGCTTGCTATTATCCTTATCATCATCATTGGGGTTGCTGTAGGAGCTGGTGTTGGTGTTTCGATGAAAAACGGGAATAGTCCAGGGTATGACCAATCCTTATCGAAATAGATCACCGTGATCTCCAGGGTTTTGGGATACTAATAATTTGCTGTTTAGCTATAAACCCTTCGCCCTAGAACTCGGATCATGGAATATCGTAAATGCTCCGCTCAGCCAGTATAACGGCATATGCAGCCAAGACTACACTACAGCTGTAGTAGGATGCGGGCCTCTGACTTTCCCTTTCACTGTCAGCAAAAGCGGAGACAATTACCAAATCACCAACAGCCCCTACGCAGATATGAATGGTATCCTGGCTCCACCGCTATTTGACGGAGACATGTACTCGAAAACTTCCTATACCAGCGGCCAGGCACCTTATGTTACTTCGCCTTGTATCTCAAGTGCAAATGTCACCGTCAAGCTAGGCAGAAATCGTCAATACGAGTTTTCAAAGTAAGTTAACAGGAAGATCCTAGGCTTACAGTAATTTCATGTTTGCTAACAAATGTCTCAATCTAGCGAACATTACTCCAAGAATACTTGCAGATTGGACAACGGCTTAACGAGTACAACAAACCAAGGATGCAACTGTTACTGGTACGGATACACGACCTCAGCGTGATACAATTTTGTCTTTTCTTTCCTTCGGTCTCTACAACTCTTGTTAGTCAACCCAAAAAGGCTGGGTTTTAGTGACGAGACGGAGCCCTTTTGTTTTGATAATGGCATCATCGGTATTATGATGTGTCGGAGTTTTAATCCATGGGTGGCGGTGTATATCTATAAGCTAGAATCACCTCAGTATTACTTTTCGATTGCGGGTCTTCGATAACGTTTAGTTGAATGTATCATGATTTTTACATAATTTACATATACTGCAGGGGTTTTCTCGAATATCGTTTCGCATAGGTATATGTAATTAGCACATTTCCGCGAAATAGAGCGGCGAGTGATGTGATATGATCACATCACTACCCCTCAACCATAAGAAGCAGTTATCTCCTGGCGACGCCCTTCAAAGAAAACTATCTGCTCATGTTGAGTTTAGTGAAAGCCATACAAACATAAGCTAGCTTGGAGTTCTACAATCCAACACTTTTGCCACCGCCCCCCCCCCCAATTCTGCCACCGGGTCACCGGATTGTATTATCAGTCATTGCTTGACGTTTATGATGCATCGTTTCTAGGTATTTTTCACTCCCCATCTATGAACTTTCATTTACCTATTTAACTCAGATATCTCCCCGTTGAATCCAACGACTGTATTAAGTAAGAACCTTCAAGAACCTGATGAGATGCTATCACAAGGGAACGAACAACAGCAACAGTCATTACTAATAAAGCTGCCTAACCCAGAGTCTATCGAACTTCCCGGCCCAGCGGGTACATACTTCTCCTTTGCGCGTGACGGCCACGCCTTTCCTCAGATTTACGTACCTGAGCTACTTGGAGAATATCCTTATATCGAATCGCTACCTGGGCCCGAACCTACGAGTGGAAACAGCTCTAATGTTGGTTTGGAGCCTGATAAGCTTTGTTGTAGAGTGAGGCGTAGGCTGTTTTGCATCCTCATTACCGTAAGTGCACTGCTGGTTGTTAGTTGTATTTGTGATGATATTTCCGCTAGACGAAGAAACTCTAGGTCAGGCTCACAAGTTCACAGGTACTTAAGACTGTAGAGTAAGAATTTCTGTTCCGTTCCTTGTCCTTGCAAATTACATACTTCCAAGAAAATACAATACGCCAAGTATCTACTACCACCTCAACTACATCTACATCACAACGAGACTCAGAAGCACGACTATCATGAATATCACCATAGCCTTAGCAGAGCCAATAATCTTCGCAAATCTTCGCAAATAATCCTCCTGAAGCGTTACCCGCTAGTGGGTGAGCCACTAGACCTAAAGCTACAAAAAATTAACGGGAGTTGCGAAGAGAAAGTTATATGGGGTCTTGGACCTTTGTGAAAGCCCGCCCCCAGCGTTTAAGGACATATTAGAGATGCGGTATAAGATGGTTTCGGCCTTCGCACAGCACAAGTCTTCTGGAATATCAGTATGATCCTACTCGATACCACGCTAGGGTATTGTTTTGACAGATTTGACTGGGAACGCCATTTCCGTGATGTTGGTCAAATATGTAATGCTATCAAGACCTGAGATATTTGGTTTGTGTCTGATCGTGAGGTTTGGAGATATACCTGTGATTCAGATAATCTACTGACCTAATAGAGCAAGCTTTATAGCCCTTAGGAAATTGTTTCTACGTCTCTCGTTGAGATGGCTATAAGTTAATAATGCGCGCCTTAAATTAACGCCTAGGTTGCGGCAGTTCATTAGGTAGGTTATTAATGCGCTTAATCATGTGTAGTCACTCGGCGTTATTTGTGCTTGCCTAACATCTTAGATAGACATCCCGCCACCCTGGCAAATTATGAGAAAGAGTTTGAACAAATTCACTTATTATACGAACGAGAAATAGGCATTTACATGGTTTGATGGAAGCTCAAGACCAACTATGAAATCGCATGCTTCAAAGAACTCGTACTTTTTTTCAAGCCCCGCTTGGAAATTTCTCCCTTAGTAGGGACCAAAAGCGTAAAACCCTTATGAATTGCCCAACCATAGTATGCATAAAACAAAAACAAAAGAATCGCTAGCTATCGAGTTCCATTTTCTGCCTTCCATCCATCAGTCTTTCCATGCAGTAAAGAAATAAAAAACAAAGTATAAAAACGCCCTTAGCAAGACAAAAACACCGTCCAGCCCTTACGCCAGTGATACCGATGCAGCCTCAGCGCTTGGTGTGTCCGTCTTTGTCCCATCCTCACTCCCCTTAAAGCTCTTGTGGCTCGAATGCTTCTTATAGTAATAATTCTGCGGCGCGGGCGCTAGTGCTTCTGGCAGTGCTTCTAGCGCCTTCGCTAGAATTGCATCAATAGACTTTTGATTATTTCCATCGCGATTCCAGATCATAATTAGGTGTGAGTTGAAACGGACGCTGATAGAAACACCGCAGATGTCGTCGCCTGTAGTGGGTGTTAGAGCTATCGGAAAATTTCAAGAGTGGGAAAAAGAGCGAACCTCGTTGGACAACTTCTTGTAGTATCTCCCCGATAGCCATCATCAATACTTCTTTCCAAAATTCCTGTGAATTCGCTTTAGGAACCCTGAATGTCCAAGCTCCACCGTTCTTGTTCCGTGGGTCTTCCCTATAATAGAAAGTAAGCTTCTAACTCTGGTACTGAGACGTTAGGGTAGAGAGAATGTCTTACCAGATAGGCTTCACATTCTTCTTAAACAGGTGCAGCGAGTCTCGAAGAGGGAGAGTCGAGAATGGCGTGTTATTATACACTTGCCAGAAGCTCTAAGAGAAGAAAACAGCTCCCGTAAGTATCCGATGGCAGTAGTACTAGATAAAGAAAGAAAAGAGACTAGCATACCTGCACAGTGCTTATCTGCGCAATCTCCTTCAACTGATCCTCCCAATCTCCTTCATTCATGTTTGGACTATTCCTAAAAATCCAACCAAACAATTAGCATTTTATCATCCTCTACTCTTTAACATATTCCATTTATGAGATTCGATAATGTTTTATACATGGGTTCTACCGACCTGTCGTGCCAAAACACCCACTCGTGTCTCAGCGGGTACGGTCTCAGCTTCTTCAACATGGTCATTCTCAGTTCCGCTCTCTTGACACTGTTTTCTCCTGACGTTGTTGGTGCAGAACCGTTTACTTGGAGTGCAGGCGGAGATGAAGCTCCCGTGGATGAAGAAGAAGGTGGAGGGCTAGGAGACGAGGCAGCTGTAGTGGTGGCCATTGGAGCTGGTTTTTCTTCTTCTGATCGAGTGGGCGAACAAAGAGAATTGAATGATGGACAAAGAAATGTCTCGTAAAGAATGTGTTTGTATTCAACCGCTGCGAGGGAGCTCTCTCACTGGGGATGGAGGGGATGAGTGGGGGAGACAGGAGACAAATAGTAGGTGGGCAGTAACAGAAAGGGAGAGAAAGAGAAAGCGGCAAAGAGAAAGTACATAATATATATCATGGCCGTCAACCTGTCAGGCGCCAAAAAACCGGGGGAGCTTTGCCCTAGTTACACCAATCGGAGAATCAGCAGCGGTTGGGGGTTAGTGAGGGGCTCTGGCGGGGAATGTGTGACAACAGCCTTGCTTCAAAGGGCCTGCAACGGAGTTTCATCCCATTGCCTTGGTCCCGTTTGTACGCGGCATCCCTGGCTTTCGTCACCCTTTTGCCGTTCTAGCTCCCTGGGACACGTATGAGGGAAGGAGGCAGAGAAAATAATATCGGAGCATCTCTAGCCTGTGAGATGCAGGAGACAAAACATAGAGTACTATAAACATGGGGGCCGTTGAGAGGCTGGAATACATGTAGCCTACAATTCCATCGGCCGTCGAGCTCAATCAGTCTGGACGGTTTCAACCTGAAGACGTGCTCGTATGATCGCCTTCGAGTTGTGGAGAACCTGCAGGTCTAGCGGTGCAGGCTTGTCGAATCCTAATATCTAAGCTAGTTAAGGGCCTCGCTTCACTAGGTTCAGACTAAGAGAAAAGACTTTGAATATCACTCGGTTGAAGTTACTAGTACCTTAATAAATCAGCAGTGGAGCAAAATTAGATTAGATAGCACTATTTTTAGGGTAGTTGATATCAATCGAGTTATTTCTCATGATGTACATAGGATGTGAAAAGCAGTTGAAGGTCTGCACACGTTAGCTACGAATCCTAGCCCTACCTGTACTATACTGGTAACCGTTCTTAGATCTAATATAATCGAATACGGATCTCTTCGAGGCTGGAGGGATTGGCAAACTTCTTTATCGTTGATTTAAACTAACTCACGAGACTAATACTGTCACTTTACTCTCGAGTTGCAGATGAGTGCTGTCGCGCGAAAACTTTCCTAAGGGTAATGCTATACTAAACGAAACTAATCCACCCAATGCATAGTAAATATGATAGAGAACTCTTTGTTTAACACCTTAGAAAACAATTTCTTGGGGTTTTGGGCATTTGTGGCTTCTCAACTTGAAATAATCGTGTTCCCCAGGGAAATCTTACCCATCTTAGCAACTTTCCACGCATCTCTATCCTTTGAATTTTCTTTCCGACCATATAAAATGCTTTCAGTTCTCTGAAAACAGTTATTCAGGGGTTTGAGCATAGTAGAGCCGCTCAAAACTGGCTAAAGCAACATTTCTATGTAGTCAAGTGGTATCTTTGAGGTGAATTTTCTCAAAGATGGCTGCAACGACCTTAGGAAGGTTCTCGCGCAACGACACTCATGGGTGTTGTTCTGTGAAAAGTACTTGCTGGCCAAAAAAGGGACTGCGAAGTGGGTAAAGTTGGATAGCATCCAAGTCAACGCTGCAAAGGTTAAAACCCACGAAGCTTAATACAGACAACTTCAAATTGCGGATTAATGCGTAGATATGATAGCTATGAAATAAACAACAGTGGTGAGCTGGCTGTGGGTTAAGAGGTTGTTTTGTGAATGGGTGATTGTTGCTACTGAGGTTTATCTATGCCACAAAATTCATTTTTTAGTAAGTGGCTAAGATTGAGTGTCAAATGCTCCCTGAGAATCGTATTTCCTTGTTAAATATTTTACTAACCATTCGAGATGCTAGAGAACTTTTTGGGCCAATTAGTTGTGGTGCGAGGTACTGTATATAACTTTTCGTTAGAACGACATCCATATGCCTTTTCTCATTATCACGCCAAGATCACTAGAGCCAACAACACGATCAAGCACAAGTAAAAAATTCCGACAAGAACATGCGTATTTGGATAGTTTACTCAACGTAGAAAGTTGAGAATATCCCTCGTCACAATACATTCTCACCGTTATATTTTTGGCGTTAAGTACTTGTATCTACTCGTCCTCCTCATCCTCCTCGTCCCCCTCGTCCTCCTCGTCCTCCTCATCCCCCTCGTCCTCCTCGCCGTCGTCCTCCTCGCCCTCCTCGCCGTCCTCCCTCTCAGTATCATAAGTTATTGGAATTTTTGGTCGATAGGCTGATGGTAGGCCGGGCGGTTCCATTAACCTTTTAAACGTGGTATTTTTATTTTTATTATGCCGATTATCGACAAGAGTCTTACAGTTCTTCGTTACCATCTAAGGACATGTAAGCGATAGCCTTCTTCCCCAATATCAAAAGGAATACGTACTTTCATTCGCCAGATACTAATTAATAGCCCTAATAGCTCTGGTGATTCTTTTACCGTAGTAGGGACATTAAATAGCCCATCTCGGCTCAAGACGCACACGAAACCCTCCGCATAATTAATTCGTAAAACCTGGCAGTGCAGCCCTGGATTGGGAGACTGTTTAGTATTGTTGGTTAAATGTACGATTCTGGCCTAACATACCTGCGCTCACCAATCCAACCAGCTGTAACTTCTTCAAAATGGCGTTATCATGTTTGACGTGGCCCTCTAGGCGGAATAACATGTCATGGAGAGCCTTCGCCACCTTATGATAGTCTTTAAGCCACTTGCTACATGTCTCAGAGCTAAAGTGTTTGGATGCTTCCATCGCCGCATATTCAAATTGACCAGACTTATCTTGGACTAATCCGTCAAAACGTGCGCCAGTCTTTTGCCGTTTTATTGTATCCACTCTGTCTCGATTTTTTCTGATAGTGTTTGCTAAGCAGGTCGTCTCCTTGCTATAGAGGGGTTAGATTTCGACAAGGGTAAAATAAAAAAATAAAAAAAGCACGTGGAAAGATCGAAGGGAGCATACCGAAGGACAACCATTCCTTTAAGATTTTGAAGACAGCGGTCGACTATAACAGACCAAATGTTGATGTCGTACCAGGATTCGTGATTTCGCCTCGATAATTGACTATGATCCTCATATAGTGGGAGCCTAGCATTATAGGTAAGTCTCAATACGATCAGGTGGAGAGGGGTAGACCAACAACATCGCCCAAACCAATTGCACCCAGTATCGGTCATAATGCTTATCACGATCGTATGATTCACCCTCTGGTAGATAAGAAGTTGTGTCTAGGACGCGTCGCAAGTCCGCGGGCGTCTCCAGCTCGGAGAATCTCATCATCGATTCTGCTAGCAACTCATCGGTCTTCGGCCATTCTGGTACTTTCTTGATTATCTCCGCCCAATCCGGTGGGTCAAAAAGTTTCTCGATAGCACGGTTATGTACATCGATGGTAAATGAATGTCCAAGGGATTCTCGACCTGCGTCCCGAAAACTATCATAAAGTACTTTTTCGACTATCACTCCACTGGGAAGTGTCCACATTGAATTTTTGTCCAACTGTGCGTATTTCTCCTCAAAAGCCATTGGGTTCCATGGTGGGGCTTTGGGTGAGGCTGGGACTGGGACTTTGGGTAAGACATCACTGTTAGGCTAAACTCTGTCAGAAAACTAACAATATCAAACGCTTTATTGACGCAACTGACCTGACTGTCATCTAGCTTCCTCTTGTTTGGACTCTTTGCCTTCCTAGACTTCGTTGCGGTAGCGATGCGACCATGATCCCCGATGATGAATCCAGACGAATTCTTAACGACTATAGGCGATGCACAGGCTTTGTCGCGCCATCCTTTAGCACGGGAGTTATCGTGGCCCTATTTGAAAACATTAGCACAGTTTCCTCCCCCCCTTCCCCCCACCAAAACGCCAGACAGGACCGAAGAGGTCATCTGGTTCTTAGTGGGACCAGCGCCAAGTGGGCGAAGAGCCTTAACAAGAGACTACCGAAGAGGTAATCTAATGCCCTAGCACTGGTATTATGGTTCGGCGATCCCTTTGAGCGCAGACCAGACCGAAGAGGTCATCTTTGCCCAAGCCAGTATCACGGCCCAGCGAAACCAGGTGATCAAGCCTTGATAGACAAGAACCGAAGAGGTTCTCGTCATGCCATTATCTCCTCCCTCCATCCACACGACAAGTCTCCAGGTCAGGTTCTACATACCTTTTTATAAGAATGAAGTAGCTCGCGAGCCTTCTCAAGTTTCTTCTCCGACTTAGCGTCCGCGTCCGATTTTGTGTTGACGTCCTCTAGGGCATTGATAATTTTCTGCAAATCTTTGAGGTACGAGTCGATCGCTACGTCAAACGCTGCCTTCAAGTTAGATGACTCTGTGAAATCGGATTTGTCCTCTAGGACAGCGTGGCTCAGGTAGTCGATGACATCCCACTTCTGGTAGCTGCGTTTGGTGAAATAAGTCGCATCTAACAAGGGCTAGCGGGCTAATCGTTAATCAGTTGAAGCAATCGTGCAAGAAGGCAAGGGAGATCTACGTGTTTTCTGGCTGTTTTTTCTGTGGTCATGGTTGGAAACGGCTGAGATTAAGCGAGGATGTGGAAGGAGAGAAGAGACGATGATGTTGAGCCCCAGTATATATCCCTGGAAATTCGGAGGCTGGACCCATGGCTCGAGATCTTTTTCTTTGTGTGGCCATAGTTGGGAGTGGCTGGAACTAAGTGAGGATGGGGAGGGAGAAGAGACGATGGTGCTGCACCCCAGTGTATCTGGAAATCCGGAGGCTGGGCTAAGGATGTGCTGTGCCTAGAAATACCGCATGTTGCTGTCAGCCACATGCAGTTAGGTATTGTTCTAACCGATGCCAAGACGAGCTTCGGTTACGGATCTTGCTTTATGATCAGTCAATTTTCTACTCAACCTACCATGCAACAGAACACACGCGTATCCGAACGCATCCTAGCGCAAAGCCAGTCAAATAAGGTTTATGGGTCAGGGCTAGTTAGCAACACCACAAACCCTAGCCGTGACACAAGGCCAGTGATCGAAGATATCTTCACAGCACCCCACCAACCGCGAAAAAGAAAGAAAAAAAAAAGAGATGCCTCGAAAGGATTCCGAAACCCTTCCCGCAGACTTTCTCGCGGAACTGCAAAAGAAAGAAGATTCTCCCCCACAATCCACCGTATCAGCCAGCCCAACACCTGGCAAGAAGCCAACAATAACCCCGGTATCCCCATCATCGGATTGTATGTTTTCCCCCCATCCTTGTCCAATGTAATAAAAACCATCTAGGTTAACACTAAATAGTGCTTTCTCGCCTCAATGCCTTCATCCCCGCCATCTCCGCCGCAAACAAAGACCTAGAGTCCGAAATCGCTGCGGGAACGATCGCATCCCGTAATATTGAAAATGTCGACGAGACGAAAGATGAAGCGTACGTCGAGATGGTAACCACCACCATTCCCTTCTCCTAAATACTGCTATGGTCCTTAAGAGGCGATAGACTCGCCCAAACGGATTTATCTCATCTTGGGCACTGTAGTATGCGTATTTTGTTTTCTGCCTTCCTCCGCTCACTCAAGCTAACACAGATGCGTACCTGCAGAATCTCGGCCTCGGCGTCCTCAAAGAACTGAAACCGCACCAACCTGGCGATCCGGAGTCATCTGAGTCTGACTCTGGCTCCGAGGATGGCGAAGGGGATGAGGGTGAGGAGGAAGACGATATCCTCGCGAAATTGTTGAACGGGAATAAACGTCACGACAATGGTCCCCGCGAGAAGCCAGTGATAGAGGAGGTTGAGGAGGCTCCCGGCATGCCCACGTCAGATGAACGGGAGGCATATAAGATGGTGGTGGAAAAGGAGACATCGTGAATGGGAAGCTTGGTAGGCTGGGTGGGACGTATGTTATATATAGCTGCTTTGGGTAGGGTAATAGATGCTATACTAGTTTAGATGGATTTCAGTTCTTTGGCTTAGTACTCTAGAATACGGCGTTTCGGGAGTTCCTAGAATGCTATCGAACTAGCAAAGTATAATTGGAAAGGTTTGCTCTACATCGTTTATTTTTAACATGATATCACACATTATGAGTCTACTACTGAGCTATCTGTTAACCAACAAACCAACCGCCCAGTCCAAAAACCCTATATCCACACCTAGAAGCCCAAAGAATTGATGGATCAATACAATACTCATAACCCCAGCCGTAAACCTATTACTCAACACTGACAAAGAAAAGAAAGAGAAAAAAAGTCTATGAACACAGCTCTCTATGAAACTTCCTTAACTTTGCACTGCCATCCACCGGCACCTTGATCGAGCAACGGCAGAGAGGCACCAAGACACCATCCAAGCTCATTACCCTTAATTTTCTTCGCAATTTTAACCTCGCGATCCAACGGCATTTCATACCCGGTATGGAGCAGGGCCAACATGAAGTTCAAATCCAGACAGTACTCTGGTCTTCCGGTGAGCTCTTCCATAGCGTCGGGAATAGGCTGGAATACGTCCCATGATTTCTCACCCCCGCAGACCTTGGCTGTTGTCTCGCGCATTTCCTTCAAAGTGAAGCTATCAGGAAGACCAAGAGGACGAGCGCGATCGTAGAAATAGGAGAAAATGTAGATGTCCTCTGTGGCAAATGTACGCTCGAGAGGTGGCTGGTGGATCCCGTTGAAGGAGCAAGGTGTTAACTCGCACTTTTCATCCTTCTTGAGGATGGACTCTGCAAGGAAACGGCATTGCGGCATCGATGGTTCAGAGGGGCCAGTCATGTTAACTTTGACCTTCTGGCCGAGGGTGAGTTCAACCTCAACCTCACGAATCATGCCGGGAATGATGCAAGGGTTGACGATAGGCTTATCAGCCCATGAAGGACCAACTTCGGCTTCCTTGGCGACTGCAACGATCTTGTGAATGGCCTTGCGAGCTTCCATGAGGCCGTATCCAAGATGCGAGTGCTGGTAGAGATCGAAATGGCGTCCACCAAATTTGAGGTCGTATTTGTGGTCGCCGGAAGCAAGGTGTGCGGGCATACCACCACCAATGGAGGGAAATGTGGGTTCAAAGACAATCTGGGTAGAGCCACCACCGAGGTCGAAAATAGCTGCAGTAGGGGTGTCTTCGATGGTACCAATCTTGCCCAAGAGGTAGTTAGTTGTGATCCAAGCGTAAACACCTGATGGATGTTAGAACTTTAATACTAAGGACGAAAATTGATGGTGAGGACGTACCTTCGTCTTTTCCTTCCATGATCTCAACACCACTTCCAGCAACAACGGGGAAGGGATAGGCAGTCTCCAGCCTGTGTCTCACGGCTTCCAAAATCTTTCCACTCTTTTCCGGGCCCAAGATTCGCAGTCCAGCGGTAGCTTTGACAGCAACTGGAGAGCAACCCTTAAGCTTGTCAGGGACAGATTTAATTGCTACTTCCATCAGCACATCCAAGCTTTTTGCAGCACCCTCAGGGTCATCCGGGAACGATGAAAGACCAGGTTTGGTCATCTTAAAATCTTCATTCTCGAGTTCAGGAGTCTCGCCACAATTGTTGAAGCGATAGACGTGGATGCGTGAACCAGTGGAACCAGCATCAATCATGAGAGCATACTGAACGAGCGGTTTATTTGGCGAACTAGATCTTAAGCACTTTGTGGTCCCTGTTGAGGGATCTGAGGCAGCTTGCCCATTTCCTCCTCCATGTGATCGAGATCCTTTAGGAAGTGAGAGATGAGGTTAGTAGCGCCCTTTCAGCTTGCACGTGGACCAATCGAACACACCTGAACTTGGGAAACTCCCAGGAGCTAGCAAAAAGAGAGCAAGACAGAAGACGACTCCAAGCGTCACGGTCTTAATCATTCGACTCGACATAGCAGGAAACCTCAGGGAGGAGTCCGAATCTTGATGGCGACCCAGTTTCTCGTGAGGATCGTCCGAAGGCCGAAGCGCGGACGAGATGCTAGAGGAGCGTTGGTGAGGGCGTTGGAATGAGAAGTAGGACCAGAGGGAAGGCCGTCTTCTCACGTTCGACATGGACAAGCAAAGAGAGAATTAGTGGATGTAAGAAGCCAGCGCTTGGTATCGAGGAGAGGGAGAAAATAAAAATAACAACACCAAGGGAGAGTAGGAATATTGTACAAGAAATGCCCTGAAAAGGAATAAATAAAGGACAGCGAATAAATAAAAGGTAAATAAAATTAAAGAACTAGACAGGCGCGCAAGTTAGCTTTGGACAGCGAAGGACTTGGCGGAAATCGGGACTGGGGCCAAAAGAACCTTAAAACAGAAAAGACGAAAGGGGTAACATCCCTATCTGGTGCCTTTATCCCAATCTGGCGGATCCCAGCAGAAGAAAGATGAAGACCTAACAACAGCTTTTGGTGGTTACCCGGACACCAAACATCTGTTGAGGCTCAACGGGAAGATTATTGCCATCGGCTCCGAGCCCAGAGTCTGGAAGCTTCGACGCCCCCAGAACCACAGTGAGACCGTGTATGTGCGTACGTGCAGAGTAGAATAAGTACTGTACAGAGAGTGGTGTGTGCCTGGCCTCATAAAGCTCCCCACTATTCATTCACCCACAATCATCTGTAGTTACATCATCTCATTTGAATTAATTTTATCACCTTCATCTCAATTTTGACCCACAAACTTCCATTTCTCTGCTGCATTTCAATCACTGTATTGCTTCATGGCTACAGATTCGATAGAACGTCCGGTCGAGCTTTATGTCTATGACTTGTCGCAAGGTGAGAAATAGCTTAACCACGCAGCGAAAGCTCTTGAACCAGCCGAAGCTAATTCCAAGTGATAGGCATGGCGAGACAGGTACATTCATAGCGTTTGATTTATTTGGTTTATTAAAATCGTTCCTTTATTTTAGTATTAACTTATGGGTTAGTTTTCCCTCGGGCTTTTAGGAACGTTTATAGGTAAGTCTCCCAGTTTCACATATTCAACGGCTATGTTTGCTGATCGAGCTCGATAGATGCTGTCTATCATACTAGTATAGTCCTTGGAGGTCGGGAGTACTACTACGGTACACCAACCTGCCAGATTATTCCTGTAAAATGGTTTACTAACATCCTCTAGGACAAGGTATTCAATTCTCCATCCCTGGGCGAACCCACCATGGTAAACCCATGGAAATAATCACCCTCGGTGTCACTTCCCTCCCACAAGAGGTCTTTCTCGAATACCTCGACTCTCTCAAACCCATCTACAGTCCTGAAGCCTACGATCTCTTCCAGCACAACTGCAACAATTTTACCAATGATGTCTCACAGTTCCTCTGCGGCCGTGGCATCCCCCCTCATATCGTATCTCTCCCACAAACCGTTCTGAACACCCCGTTCGGACAAATGCTGAAGCCACAATTGGAATCTGCCATGCGGCCAATTGCTACTGCGCCAACCCCGCATGCTGCTTATGGGGGGCTCGGAAAAGCTCGGGGTCAACCTAGGGCACCTTCGAAAGTCATAGTTAGTAACTCGCTTAAGGATCTTGGGGTGGCTTTGTCTTCCGCTGAGAGCTCTTGCGCTGTGGTTTTCTTCACTTCCGCTACATGTGGGCCCTGCAAAGTGATCTACCCACGTTTCGACGAGCTTGCTTCAGAAGCTGGGAACAAAGCAAAATTTATCAAGGTTGATATTGACTTTGCCTACGATGCAGCTCTTCAATTCGAGGTTTCTTCGACGCCAACTTTCATGACATTCTTGAAGGGCGAGAAGGTTGAGGAATGGGTAGGTGCATCTGAGAGTGACTTGAAGTCGAGGGTAGATACCCTTTTGCGGATGGCCTATCCTCGTAAGCATTTCTTGCCTCGCCAATATCTTGTAACACTTAAACTAATTTGTCTAGCTCACCCTCACATGGATGTCAAGCTCCCTATCACGCTCAACACACCTATGAAACCTATCACTTTCATAAAAGCCCCACCAATTGCAAAAGTAATCGAGAAACTTGGTGATACCGGAAAGAACCCTATTGTGATTTCAATGAGTGATTTCATCGCTACACGTGAATCCAAAGGCGCAATTGAAGCACATCTTCCGAATCTCTCCAATGTTGCAACCTTCCTCCGTGAATCCTTTGTCGGCCTTCCAGCCGAAAAACTCTTCCCGCTGGTTGACCTCTTCCGTGCCATGCTCTCTGATGTGCGGGTCTCTGGCTGGTTCGTGGAAGAATCAGGTATAATTATACTCCTTCATAGTCCGTCACTCGCAGTTAACTAACACTGGCAGGCGCCACAACCATCAAAACTTTACTCTCATACCCAACTTCACATCCAAATACACCATATTCCCTTCGACTTGTAACCCTCCAGGCAGCCTGTAACCTTTTCGCCACACCTCTCTTTGCCGCACATTTAACCATCACCTCGCTCTCAACCCCACTCACATCTCTCATCACTTCCTCGCTTCTCGACACCGCGCATACTTCTTGCCGTGTCGCCGCTTCTTCGCTCGTGTTCAACATAGCAGCATACACGCAGAAGCAGCGTTCCGTATACAACGAGGAAGTTCTCGACGGCGTGAACGTAGATCTTGTCGCCAGTGTAGTTGAGGCGCTGAAGAGTGAGAACGAGAGCAAAGAGGTGGTGAGGGGTTTGATACTATCTTTGGCATTACTGTGTTATTGTTCACCAACAGAAGGTGAAGTGAGTGACGTTATTAAAGTCTTAGAAGCTGGAGCGGTAGTGAAAGGGAAGATTCATGGGGGATTGGGCGAGAAGGGACTTTGTGAGGAGGTGGCAAGATTGTTGGAGAGCTAGAAGATAATATTAGTAGATGTACTAATTTATTAGAGGGTATTTGTACGGAATCATAACCGCAGCTTTGAATCAATTATCTTCTATGCAAATACATATGTACTGAGTGAGTGTAGTTAGGGATTGTTAATTATATAGCTAGGAATTGCTGAAGGGGTGGGGTTCAGGACTTAAAGCTAAAGTATGGTCCTAGTAAGAAGACGTACTCTGGAACATAACCCCTCAACTCCCTATCGTACGCAAAGGATATATGTAGGTATGGCCGTTTTAGGTACTAGAGAGATTATGGTGCTGGTTCGATGATTTCGGGGAACTTATGGGAAAGAGACGAGGGCTTATACCGGACAGATCCCTCAACAAGCCACAAAGCAGCCCTAAAATATACTCCCGAATAAGTCACTAAACCCCGTCTAATAGACCCTAGAACAATCAAAGAACGGACTTTTTTTCAAGCAGAATACCTCTAATCCCAAACGCTGTTGATTACTACACATGGTGTTTGGTGAGATCTTACTGGTTTAGCCAAGCCAGTATCCCTGTCCAGTTATGCTAAAGCTACTGCTTAGGATGAGATTAAAACCTCGAAATGCATAGCAGCCGTAACGCCTTAAAACATAACTCATATTCAAAGAAATTGGATCCCAAAATGGGGGAAATTTATGCAAAGGATAGTCCTGCGCCGTTATTCTTTAATGGAATATCTTTTAAGGTTGAATTGGCGGTTGTGTGTTGGTTATTGGGGTTGCAAATTGTTGGTTCTCGTTGCAATGCATTTCAGGGATTCAATCTTACAGCAAGTAAATAGCGTTAGCGAGAACTTCTGTCATTCAACATTTCCATCGTCCAACCTTTTACCTTTTCGACCATGAAACTTTTTATCACAGGCCACCGTGGTATGGTTGGATCAGCCCTCGTTCGCCAGGCTGAGAAGTTGGGAAATGCCGATATTTTGACTGCGAGTCGTGAGCAGCTTGACCTAACAAACCAAGCAGCCGTTTTCAATTATCTGGCTGTGGAAAAACCCGACACGGTGATAATCGCTGCTGCTAAGGTTGGAGGGATTCATGCAAATTCCACCTACCCAGCGGATTTCATCTACGAAAACCTCGTGATTGCTTCAAATCTGATCGAAGGCAGCCGGCGGGCTGGCGTTCCTCGGGTCCTCTTTCTCGGTTCATCTTGTATCTACCCTAAGCTTGCGCCGCAACCGATGCTGGAGGATTGCTTGCTGACAAGCCCGCTCGAGAATACCAACGAGGCCTATGCAATCGCCAAAATTGCTGGGTTAAAGCTCTGCCAGCATTACCGCGCTCAACACGGCTTGCTCTACCACAGCGTGATGCCAACAAACCTCTATGGGCCAGGCGACAACTACCACACGCAGAACTCGCACGTGATTCCTGCGCTCATACGGCGCTTCCATGAGGCGAAGGAAAATGGTGCGGCTTCAGTTACGATCTGGGGCACGGGCACACCACGTCGTGAGTTCTTACACGTCAATGATCTGGCTGCTGCTTGTTTCCATCTGCTCTCGCTCAGCAACCCACCTGATTGGGTCAATGTTGGAGTAGGAGAAGATGTTAGCATATATGATCTGGCGCGCCTTGTTGCAAAGACTGTTGGGTTCAAAGGCGAAATTCTTACCGATCCTACCAAGCCCGATGGCGCGCCTCGCAAGTTGCTAGATGTGTCGAAGATTAAGGAGACTGGCTGGAAGCCGGTGGTTGGGTTCGCTGAAGGTTTGGTTGAGGCTTATGCAGATTTCCAGGCATCACTCATAACTGGCGAAGTGCGGCTTTGAGTGGGAATCCTGAGGGGATAGAAGAAGCCTCTGATTGTGGCTTACGGCCTTTCTGCTGCTGGAATACGGTTGGTGGGTGTCGACAGATATGATGCCATAACTCTGTATAATATACAGCGAAACTTCGAAGTGCAGCACTTCTAGATGCTATTTTATTTTAAGATATAGTAGTAGAGACATAGCGCCTTTTACTGAGACCTGGCTGGGATCATACCAGAGCCCAAGAACCCAGATTATAGAAATATATCTTAGCTAAGTTATCAACAGAGCTTGGAACCGCAAATAGCTGACAGCTTAGTACGTTAGAGCTGTACGCAGACATGATTTTGTACACAATGTATCACTCGCTTAAACTATAATGGAGTATATTGGCTCCTTCCTCTATATCTACTTTAGTCTAGCTATTTACTTGAATATTGCCTGGGTTCCCGCTAGTGAGCTATAAGGAGCTGCTAGCTGAAGCCTAGACAAATCCGGGTAACTGTGAAATCTTAGGGTTCTAATAAACGTGAGAATGGAACAAGTCAGGCCCCCCATCATCTGCTGTCTTAGGCTGCTGCTTCACGGCACGTACCAAGCTGCATAAATGGGGTTGGGCATAAGTCTACATATCCCAAGTCTAATCAACAATCAAATTGGCAGAGTCCCCGCTGCCTAGCCTCATCCATCACTATGATATCAAGAACCATCAAAGCATTTTCTTGGGAGAGACACGAAAATACCCGTTGAATATGGGTAACCTACAGCTCTTCAATATGGAAAGAGGACTTGGCATGAACTGAGCGATGATTCGATGTAGAGGAATAGTTGTAAGTGTTAGGATATAAATATGGATGTAGATATGGACAAAGCCCTTAGCGGAGGCTTTTCTTGTTTCTTTTTTATGCGGGATTCAGTGGGAGAATATCTCCTTACTCCAATCCTTTCTATGTTGTCATAAGTGATCTTGAAACGCTTACCTTTCCTTTTCCTCTGTGGCTAGATTATGCCTTGTTAATTTTTACTAGGTCTTTACATTTCTTTTTTGATTTACTGATTTAGTGGGGGATGATTGATTTCTCTATATTAATGTGGGTCAGCAGCAGTCAGATAAGAACATGGCCGACAGCAGTCGATATGATGTCACAAACCTCCATACTTAGTAGTATATAGGAGGGGCCTACGCCCAACCCTTCTGCGCTATTCTCTCTAAATTCTACACTCTTTTCTCTGTGTCCTTGACATCTAGATTCGCGAAACATTCCGAAACATGCTGATCATACAGCTCCTCCAATCAAGAATCTATTGGTAATCGACTGGTTTCGCTACGCGAAATAATCGTCGATATGTCAGCTGTCCCGAGAGCAATCTGCGGAGAAAGTCTTAGAAATTGAGCTCAAAAAAACTAGCTGAGTCTTCTGCGGTGCTATTGGCGATATCCAATGCTGCAGTCTTCAGCAGCTCCAGATTTCGAAGATCTGTATGCGAAAACCTGTCGGTCTGTGCCGGGCTAGCGCTTCAAATCGAAAAGATATTTCATGGCAATACGATCCCTCGATGCGCAGCCCTACTGAAGACAGTAGAGAACTGTGCGCAGAGAAGTAATGATGTCAAAATCTGACCGTCAGAATAACTTCTTCATTTACGCCCTCGTCTCTTTGCTTTTCTTTCTTCGTTCTATGCTCCGCGCTTTTCATCCAGTCATGAAAAAAGCCCTCATCACCGGTGTTACAGGCCAGGATGGCTCTTATCTTGCGGAATTCCTACTCTCCAAGAACTATGAAGTCCACGGTATCAAGCGCCGCGCTTCACTTTTCAACACAGGGCGCGTGGATCACATATACGAAGAACCCCACATAAAGAATTCGCGCTTCCGTCTCCATTACGGGGATTTAACCGATAGCTCCAATCTCACTCGCATCCTGAGTGAGGTGAAGCCCGATGAAGTCTACAATCTCGGAGCGCAATCGCATGTGGCCGTCTCGTTTGAAGCGCCAGAATACACAAGCAATGTCGACGCGATTGGCACGCTTCGCCTACTTGAAGCGATCCGCTTCCTCGGCCTAGAGAGGAAAACCCGTTTCTACCAAGCCTCTTCTTCGGAGCTCTACGGTCTTGTGCAGGAAACTCCGCAGACGGAGACCACTCCATTTCATCCCCGCTCACCCTATGGCGTGGCTAAACTCTATGCTTATTGGATTACTATAAACTATCGCGAATCCTACGGTATATATGCTTGCAATGGTATTCTGTTTAACCATGAATCTCCACGCCGCGGTGAAACTTTTGTCACTCGCAAGATTACACGCGGAATCACCAATATCGCGCAAGGTCTCGAGAAAGTTCTATTTCTAGGCAACATCGACTCTCTCCGCGACTGGGGCCATGCTAAAGACTACGTGCGCATGCAGTGGATGATGCTCCAACAGGATGAACCGGACGATTTCGTTATTGCAACCGGCAGACAGCTCTCCGTTCGCGAGTTTGTGCGGATGGCTGCGGCTTACACCGGTTTGATAATCGAGTTCTCTGGCGAAGGAGTAGATGAAATCGGCGCCGTCGTCACCGTAACTGATGCGATGAAGGCACCTGCCGTCAAAGTGGGAGATGTCATCGTTAAAATATCCCCGCGTTACTTTCGCCCGGCAGAGGTTGAATCACTGCTGGGGGACCCGACAAAAGCAAAAACCAAGCTAGGCTGGGAACCTGAAATCACGGTCGAAGAAATGTGTGCTGAAATGGTTACGTTTGATCTTGATAGAGCTCGTCAGCATGCACTTTTGAAAGCTCATGGGCATCATGTCTCAATGGCCATGGAATAGATAGAAAGTAAGCACGGGCTTTAGTTCTAATATCGAGTGTGGATATATACGTGTAATCTAAGGTACTCGTGGATTCATATAAACTACATGTAGGCCTAGATATAGTATATGTAATGTAACACACTAGAACCCTAATTGAATGCCACTTTCTCTCGCGCTTTTTGAGGAGCATCTACCTTGGTAGCATCATCGTCACCTAAACTGTCTATGTCAAATCCTGATATAACATTTATTAGAATCATGAGAAATCTTGGATATATGTTAAACAGAAGTATCGACACAATGCTAGTGATTGTAATTGATACCTTAGAAGTAAAACTAATACCTGGATCCCTGACTAGAGGATACTAATTTGATTAGTAATAAAGAATGTCCAGATCCGGCCCCTAATAGAAACATCGGGAGCGCATTGGCGGAAGTGAGATATATTAAACTCGAGTGGCAATAGTAGCCTATATCAGGAAGCCCAAACCCGATCTATTGATGCTTAAATTTCCCGTGCAAAGATTGGTAGATGAGGTACCGCTTATAAAGGAGTAGGCAATACGTATGCAAAAGTATTAGGTATAAATGTTAAGGAAATGAACGGATGGCTTCTTGTGTTGTAGTTTCATCACGTGTAATCACTCGGTAACTGCTTATTTCAATATCTTCCTCATTATTGTCGCTACCACCGTTTTTACCTAGATGCAGGTATTTTCCCATCTTATCGAGGAAAACTCTAACACGGTAATAGTTCAGTCTCAAATAGTTATATATTTAGAGACCGACTATCTAGCGGATGTTGGAGGGGTTTGCAATGCTTCTGGTCTATATTTTACGCCGTTATAGAACGCCAATAGGCCTCGGGACCCATTCCCCACTCCATTTTCTCCACCTCCCCACCATTTGTCCACCTTCCACCTCCATCATGCTATCATCTGGCACCAATGCTGAACTGTCGTTTCGTAGCCCTGCCTCCAATTCTGTGCGCTGTCGCTGCATGGCTTCAAACCTAGCTTCGAAGGATTTGATCTCCTCCTCTATTTCTTCAATGGATCTCTTTCCACCATCTGTTTTGCTACCCTTAATCTGTTTTAACGGCTCGGCTTTCGAGTTTATGGCTGGGAGTATCACTTGTGTTGCAGCCATTTCTACTACTTCGCTGTACTTATTGGCGATGGAAGGATGTTCTTTAACAAGGTGGCGGAGAAATCGAATACCCCTGTTGCCAAAGGAAAGATCGCGTATCAGCAAAAGTCTACATGGGATAAGGATATATAACAACGAACCACTCAGTAGGGTGTAGAATGCACTGCTTGACTAGCTCATCCAAGTTAACCGGGCTAGATGAATGACTGCCGAATGACATTCTCAGCCCCGCTGACGTGAATGTAGATGTGAGAGTTTGAAGCCACGTTAGGATCGCTTCGATGAACTCAGGAGAGTAACCATCGACAGGAGAGGATTCGGTGGGCTGTGCTATTAGCGATTCTTGTGAATATGTGAAGATTTCCAGCATTGATGTCAATAGGTGATCGGCGAAACTATTAACGGAGGGATCAATTGATTCTAGAAGTGGAAGCCAAAGGTGGATTGCTCCGTTCATTAAGGGCGACTTTCTGTAGGCTCAAAGGTTAGTATTTGCTGAGATAGAGCTTATTTTTAGCGGTTTTCGGGAAAGAGAAGGAAACGGCAGGAATTGGCATACTTTTTCCCGGCAGGAATAAGCGCCTTTTCTTCCAAGAATGCGTCTACTAGAGCATCTCTTCCTTCCTCATCTTTGCAAATCGCAATACACTCTTTAATAATTGCGAAAGCTTCCCGACTCTCTGGCCTTGAGTCCCCTTGTTTTAGCTCTTTGTGTGGGTTGTCCCTCCTCAATTGTCGCCACCGTTTCAATGCCAACCGTGCCCGTGATAACTGTACTCGTTCATCGCCCACAGCCGTACCATCTGTCGTGGCAGTAGCCCCAACAGCACTCCAATAATTTGCCCACAGCCAGTCCAAAGCTCTAACCGCGACAGTCCGTAATACAGATATAGAAGGCAGTGCTTCATGTGTCGCCGCGTGACGGATCTCGACAAACGAGGCTGGAAGATTCAGGTTGCGCGCAAGCGTATGCATAGGTAAAGCGAACTGAGACTGTTGCCCGGGATCTAGCAGACCGTTTACAAACCTAATGCGATTCTTTCATTTTCAGTCCTTTACTCTTTCCTCTATTCTGCTTCGTAGATACGTACCGACAGATCGCCGTCGAATAAGCTAGTCGTACATTCAACTGTGAAGCTTCAGGAGTATCATGAAGGACCGCTTCGGTCAGAATTGCTGTTGCTTCAATTGCGTGTGGTAATCGCCCTCGGACGGTCCAGGCGCGAACCTATAGCGCAATGTCAGCGAATTTGGATCGCTTTGCTTTGAACGGGATCTGTAACCTTGGCCAATGCCATGCGGCGCTGGTTGGTGTCATTGGAAGCTGGGAAAAAGGCACTCTTGACTTCAGTGAGATCTTCGGGGGACCGCCAGGCAACGATGCGAGGGTGATAGCGGGACATTTTCAAGATAGTTTCTTTGGGTTGCTTTTGATACCTTGCACGAGTTGAGACTTCCATCTACCAAGAATGGCCGGGTAACCAACCAAGGGACGCATACTTCCATGTAATCTCAATCATTGCTGATGAATTTCCTTCTGAATTTCCCTTAAGGTATTATACGGAAAGATATTAGCGGCTAAGTCTTAACTTATATATGCATGTACATGTAGTCATATAGCGTGTTATTTATTAGCTTGATATGCCTCATGATTAAAGTTAGAGCTCGGGGATACTAGTAATCTAGATAGCACTGATCATCATCTCAGGAGTTGCTCGAATTCCTCGTAATACGTTTGAGTGCCTTTAGTGTCCATCCGTAGTTGCTGATAAAATTTTATTCCGCACTAGAAATTGAATTCGGTGGAGAATCTTATGCGGGCCATTGAAAGGACTGTATCAGTATTCGCCGAGCTGAACATGGTTCTCGGCGCCCATTTAAATAGGCCGCGTTCTCTGATCTCCCACTTTTATTTAACAAAATCAAAACCCTCCACTGGTATTTTAGTTTCCACATTTTTTCTCTTTTTCTCTTTGTTTTTGCTATTACTCCTAATAGAGGCACTGGTTTCATCAGTCTAAAACACCATGGCCGCAGCTTTTCATCCTCCAGACCCTACCTCTGTTCTGGCGTCTTTGGGTTGCAAGTACATCAAATATTGCGCTCGTTTTTCTCCAGGTCTCTACAACGGCGGTTGCCTGTTGGAAGGAACCCTTGTATGTAAAGGTTGCCGGCTAGTTAAGGTAAGCTATAGTAACCTTCCTATCACTTGTTTCTCTTATATTTACTGGATAAAAAGTATTGCAGTAAGCAATGTCAGGAGAATCATTGGACCGTTCATAGGGTCTCTTGTCAATCACCCATGGCCAAGAATACCTGGCTTCCTCGCTACGTTTTGGAGGATCGAAATCCGAGCTGGTTGAATAACGAGTCGTATTGGGGAAACATCGGTTGGGGGAGCCAACCGGCATTCGACATTCTAAAGCTTAAAGAGAATGAAGGAAATAACTGGAAGAAGGATCTAGATTTGTGTTTTGTGGGTATGATTTTACGATCTGAATTATTATTATTTTTTCCTTACAAGGAATTTTTATGTTAACTTTACTTCGATTTCCTTAGATACTGGAAACCTTGGGAGTATCATAAGCACTATCAACGGTCTTCCTAGCACTTTTAATAATAAATGCACGATCACCATCAGTGACTGCGTTGAACTGGCTTGCATTAAAAATGTGCTCGTCCTTCTCATATTTGGCTTACTCCCCGCCGAGGAGGCCGCCGAGATAGCTCTTCATGTTTTGTATTCAGCAAGGCTACCTACGGGTATCTCTGAACTACTTAAAGCAACGTTGTTCGATAGGCTCTACCCAGACATCTTCTGTCACATATTGAACCGTTCGGCTGATAAAGGGTTTCCGGAAAAAATCTTCCCTGGATCCTTCAGGCTTGGACCTTCTGCCAATATGAAGGCCCTATTTCCGTGGTCTGTGTGGCTCCAGATGGGCCATGTCCTTGATAATAACACTACACTCGAAGAAGCCGAGGAGAAAAGAAGAGAGATGGTGATGGGTGTAAGCCAGAACGATAACAGAGATAAAGAACTGCACTCCCTAAAGCCACAACATCGACTTGCTAGAGAAAAATTCTTCGAAGACGGGCTTGTTTTGCCGTTCGGTACTTATCGTGGTCACTTTACTGAACCAAACTTGTAAGTATATCTTCTCCACCTAAGCATGTACCTGGATAAAGCTCTCTGATTCTAATAATAATACATGTATCACAGCTTCCACATCGCAGACGAATTGATACCACCTGAGGACCTAACCCAGGAACCGACCCGGGAAGTGACCTGGTTACTACAAAATAACTCTGACCCTCTCCTCGAATGGGACACGGAGAGCATACTGAAGAGCGGCAAGGAAAACGGTGTCCCGAACAATGATCTCTATGGCGCGCTTTATATCCACGTCAAAGCCGAATTTTTGAAATTTGCCAGCCAGATAACCAAATTAGATCTTCAGATCATCCTCATCAGCAACGGGGATCGGAATATAGTCCCAAGTATGCTAGTCGAAAACAATTTTACTAGTAAATTCGATAGAATCGATATCACCTCTCTTACAACCTGTGATCTCACCAATGTGATTCCAGCAATCGCAATGTACGGTCCGTTTCTTAAGCCGATCAAATTCAACAAGCACGCATCACTGATCGCCTTTGTTTCCAACTACGACGAGTACCTCCACCAAAGCAAATCTCAGGTGAAGAAAGATATTCGGAGTCAGATGGGCTCTATGGACGTTCTCGGTCGAAGAGTCTATCAAGACCCAGACCCATCCAGGCGGAGAAATATAGAGAATGATCCATACTCGTTTCGTCTGCACGAGATCAAACTCTACCTCCTTAAAGATTGGAAGGCCGCGTTCTTTCAGTTCGAGAAGCTTGCTCGGCTGGAGGCACTTGGCAAAATCGGGGGTGTGGAGAGGAAGACTAAAAACACGATTGTGAAAATGTTTCCGTTCATGGTTGACAGAGGTAGTAGCATTCCGAGCATAGCCAGGCAGGTTATTTTGATGTCTCTTACGAGGCGCTTGGGCGGCGAGTGCAATATCGAGTGGCGGCGCCAAAGATCCCAAAATCCCAAAAAACCCTCAACGAGATTCTCAGAAAAGTCCATAGAAACTCCTTCGAGTACACTCAAGTAACATAAATGGAGAATTTCTTTTAATCGTGTCGGTTAATTTCGGAGGAAGGTGGTACTATACGTCTGGATAGAAGGGTACATCACCAGGCAATACTGATAGAAATCAACGAAATTAAGTGCGCATGTATTTAAGATTACTGCAAAGCCAATTAGTGGGAAATTTTAGTCCATTCAGTTTGTTAACTAAACCATTTGTTTGGGTTTCTTGTTCTCCTCGTCTACTAGAGTGACGTTAGAAAGTAGATTAAATATCGAGTGAGGATCCGTAATGCGATCTGAAAACCCTCGCTGCCCGTAAAGTGTTTCCTGAATACGTGTAATATACGTAGCTAGCTATCCTAGGCCTAAGTCGTCAAATGAGTATTACATGTAGTTAACGTGTTGTCCAATAGTAGAGTCAACCACCCCAAGCCATATTATTTATTACCCAACCATTAGGCTTTTATCAGGAATCCCCCTAAACAAACCATTATAATTAAGGAGAACTCCTTGTAGAGATTCCAGAAATTCTTCTTGATAATGAGAGGCAGATTACATACATCCCAAGAAAATGATATCTTGTAGTACAAAGTACTCTAGCCCTTCCATTATCTGAGGTCAAGAGATTGACTTAATGCAGGTAGCTCTTAGTTGGTGATGGTTTTCATTGATAAGCTACATCGTAGTTTGTATTATGGCGAAATGACCCTCCATTATAATTCAGGAATCAACTGCAGGAAAGACTCCTAGACGTAAACCCTAAGAGTTTATCCTCAATACTCATCTCTTGAGAATCGTCCCGGCCAGCCGCTTTCTTCTCTCGTCTCCCATTAAAACTCGTTCATCACTTCGCCCTCGATTATCCGCCCTCCACCCATTGCCACTTCTTCTCCCCCATCTACTTTCTTTTTGCTCACTCACCTATACCTTCCCACACCTTCTCGATCTCTTCTTATGAGTATATTATCACTTCGTTTTGCTCCATTCTTATCTAAGAGCTGCCCTCGAGAGGGTGAGTTCATTACCCATTTTATGCTTCCAATCAAACTGGCCTTTCTAATCATAGCCATAAGCTTCAGAAGGAAAAATAATGCGGCCTATCATCCATTTCCGGATATAATAGTATCGGTGATCACACACATTACACCATTACACATTCTGCCAGTCACGGTTCCCAATACAACGCTCCGTCACACGCATTCCTCCCTCCCCACCAAACCAGGTGGTGCTTTAGCTATCGTAAAAAACCTCCTTATACTGATGGTTCACCCCTACTAGTGCATCATAAATGTCGAAATCTAGTAATACATCCCCCCAAAAGTCAGCACCACTTTATGTCCCGCAAATGCCGCAGAAGGAATGAAGAGACAACTAACCAACATTCAGTCCAAAATCCATGGAGTTCAGCACTTTGAGCGTAAGATCTGGTTGGACCTTCCCCACCAATTCCGCAGCATGACCAACCGTGAGATTGCTATCCTATTTTCCCATACTCCTACTTAGTAAAAAAATCTGCCAGGGACTTGATAGAGAGAGATCACATACCCTGTCGAGAACAACCGTGATGCTGCCATGCGAATCGACTACCGCCTTATCGCCACGTAACTCGACGACCTTGCACACGACGCGAACGATCCGGCCCTGGAACTGTTCGAGCAGCGGTGCGTTGATACGAGGGGACTGTTCGGCCATGATGAAAATAAAGCGTTATGTGATGGATGATGGGAAAATGGTTTGCGAGGTTTTGTCTGGTATTCTGGGGGGTAGACGCGTTCTGTTGGTGTCGTTGACTCGACGTGTACAGTGGGTTTGTCGCGACCAGAGCCTCACTCTTGACCTAGCTAGGCTTAACGCCGCATGGATCGGCGCTTCGGCGCTTCGAGGCTCAAATTGCATGGAGACGACTATGGCTTCTTCCGCTCTACCCCTTGCTCCTCTCAGGATCAATAAATACGGAATCATTTGAGATTATCATAGCTATTTGCTCCTGTCATGGAATATCACTCTTAAATATATAGGGTTAGGGTTTTGTTATCTGAGCTGACTACTATATCAAGGGGTTCTGAGCCTCGTCAAACATGACAAACCTGTAGTAAAAACTTCAATACAATCTGATATAACAGATAAAATACAGTATCTCGTTCTCGTTCTTTATTCTTATAGTAAGCTAACGACATCATGCTCACCAGTGGCCAACAGCAACAGCAGGAGCGGCCGGTGCAACCAGTCTACGTACTCAGAGGCCACTCAGCGCAGATACATGCAGTAGCCTTTACGCGAGAAAATGAGAGGCTCATCACGGCGGATGCCGATGGGTGGGTTGTTGTTTGGAACGTCGGTACGAGACGCCCAGTTGCTGTCTGGAGAGCGCATGAAGGGGCCGTGATGAATGTCGCAGAATGGGGTGGAAGGATCCTAACGTTCGTTTTTTCTCATCCCCTGCTTATCTTTTTTCTTTGACTTTTTTTGCAAACTATGGCGTAATATAGGGCCTTGGACGTCCAATAGAATCACCATCGGACCTCACCCGTATTGTGAAGGTCTGATTCGTTGCATTAAACATCAAATTGGCTAACATATAAAATATCAGTCATGGAAGAGATAATAAGCTCCTTGTCTGGAAGCTAGGTAGCCCACAAGATGAAGCTGGATTGGATACTGCATTACCTGTCGAGGAAGGGGCGGGACATCGCCGAAGCCCCTGGTTGTTGACCGCGCTGGATGTGAACGCACTCAATTTCTGCGGATTTGCTATGTGTATAGAACATGGAAGTGGAGGTAAAGAAGAAACAGAAGAAACTCTGTTAATTGCAGTACCTAGTTCACTTAATTCTAACTCCGTATGAAATTTTGCCAGCGGTATATGGGTCAAGGCTGATTAGATCCGCAGGTTGATATCATGAGACTACCAACTAAGGAGAGGGTTCATGCTGCAGTTGGGACGACGGAGGTCAAGACAGGTTTTCTCATGGCCCCCCTCCCCATACAGAGTGAAACAGTAAAACTAATTTAGTGAAAATTAGGTATGGCTATGGCTCTAAAAATCCTGTATTGTGAGGGAGCATTAGTACTCGTCGCGGCATATGAAAGTGGACACGCAGCTGTGTACAAGTTCAACGAGGGCTCTTGGAACACGGTATACCTACAAAATCCGCATTCACAGCCAAGTAAGAAAGACACTTCCTTATTTTTAGACATATGGAAAACTAAGATAGTATGATTGGTGAAATGTAAAAGTACTCTCACTCGCCGTATCCCCGACCCCAGAAATTGCCCCCTACTTTCTCACCTCCTCTGCCGACGCTGTCATTGCGAAGCATCCTTTGCCCGTCACCGCATCGACGGCTTCAGCCTCTAGCCCTATTAAGGTTGTGAATACGAAACATTCAGGGCAGCAATCAATCTCCGTACGTTCCGACGGTAAGATATTTGGAACTGCTGGATGGGATGCACGGATTCGGGTTTATTCGACGAAGACTATGAAAGAGCTTGCTGTGCTGAAGTGGCATCGGGAAGGGTGCTATGCCGTTGCATTTGGGAAGGTCCTAGAGACGGAGGGGAAGAGGGAAGATGGTACGGTGGCTACGGTAGTTACGGTAGAAGAGAGAAGGAGAGAAAGAGTTAGAACAACGCATTGGATTGCGGGGGGTGCTAAAGATGGAAAAGTTTCTTTGTGGAACATTTATTAAGAGTGGGTACGAATTGCTGGGGATTCTGTGTAGCGAAGAGTCGATGTCTAAGTAAATTTGAATTCAGAGAGGTCTATTTAAAATCCGTACAGCCCAGGTTCTCGGGCGCCCCACTTACAAAAAGATTGACCTTGATCTACAAAAGAGGTTAAAATATAAATGTCCAGAATAATATATCTAATAGTATTCGTATAAGCTTATTTTATTGTTTAACGTGTAGTTTAAGGTTATAGTGGACCTGAATTTTCAGCATCACTTGAAATTGTGTCACTGGAGGTGTTTAGAAAGTTTTCCGGGGAAAAAGCCACCCCCATCGGATATATATCATAGCTGCTGCAGGTTCGTTGCAACTGAGATCAATAATCACAAAATATCACTCGCAAAGCCACTCCGGTAGAAGAATAAAGTACGGGGCCGGAATGATATTTTCTGGAAGATTTGACTATAGGTAGCTATAATACTCTCGATGGCAAAAGTTGAGTTTTAAAAAACAATAGACATACGATCATCCCCTTTACTAAGCGCCAAGAATTTTAGTTACCCTGAAGTTTTTCTGAGTATTCAAGACCTCAATCATCACCAGCGGAACCCACAGCAAGAGTCGAAAAAAATAAAAAATAAAAAATGTCCGTACGACATCTCTTCGCCCAGTCGGGCCTGATCCGCCGACAACTTATGATACCGTCTTTAACACCACGGCTACTACCCACCGCCAATTCCATTCTTTCCCGCTCCTACGCAGCCCAGCCAGACACGCTGCCCCGCGATGATGAGATCAGAAAGATATCCGGGATTACCGAAGACATAGAGTTCATCGATGCTTCTGGGACTTTCAAGGGGCTCAGTTCACTCAGTTACGTTCTTGCCAATTACGACCGCGAAAAATACCACCTCGTCTGCGTCAACCCACACAAGGCGCCGGAGCCGGTAATGTGCAAGCTTGTTTCCAAGGAGCGGTTTGAGGAGGAGGAGAGGATTGCATATTATACTAGGAAGTTGAAGAAACGAACAAACAAAGATCCCACCAAGACTGTCAAGAAGGTTGAGATATCGTGGGCCACCGCACCGAATGATTTCGAGCACAAGATGAAGAAGATCAACGACTTTCTACTGAAGGGGAATAGAGTGGATGTCGTATTGGGTGTCAGGAAGGGTATGGCAAAGCAACCGCTAGGGAAGATGGTAGAATTAGTGGAGAATATCAAGAAACTGTCGGCAGATTTTGGGAGAGTGTGGAAGGACTCGGAAGGCAGTATCGGAATTCAGTATACGATCTACTTTGAAGGGAACAAGCCCAAGAAGACAGAGGAAGAATTGAGGATACTAGAGGAGATAGAGGCTATACAGAGAGGAATTTTTCCGGAGAGAAAGAATTCTTCGAGGGGAGGAGATGCTGTGGAGAAACCTAAGGTTGGAGGGGAAACAATTGCCGCAAAGGAGGAACTAAGGCCTACGGAAGAGACGAAGCTAACAGGGGAAGTGAGAGTTTTGGGGAGGGAAATATGATACGTTGCGTTTTACTGGTGAGAGGCTGGGGTTGAGTGGGATGTACTGTATTATCCGAGTTTTGCTGTATAGAAAGAAGACTACAAAGATCTTCGGGGACGGCGTTATCTGGAAAGTTTTGTAAAAAGAAAGCACACGAAATTACAGCATTTTAGCTAGGACGATTCGGCCGATGACCATATGGGAGAATGCCATGGAAGAAGTTCAACGCGGGATTTAGAAGAGGAGACTTGGACCTAATCGAACTCGTTTCCGCTCTCACAGACTCTTTACAGCAAGATGGGGGAGGGCGAATGGATAGATTAGTGGGAAGAAGATCAAATTCTGATGGGAGAAGATATCGATATATAGCACGTAGCCCAACAGAATAGAGACCCCAATCCTCAATACGAATTGGTCTGATAAATTGGCTAGCAGCCTAACTCGGAACAAATTTCCTAGAGGATCGAGTTACGGACATAGGATACATGACAGATATTACAACTTAGCCCGCAGACTTAGGGACAGGACCCTGGAAAAATCTCGTATGAAAAACTTATAGTAAAGCTGCTAATGAAAGGAGGGGGTGTGAACTACCCTGGCGAAAAATAAAGTAAAGCAATACCTACCATTGATACTCCAATGCCAATCAAAACAAAATAGAAAAGAAGTCAAGTGCTCCGGAAGCCTCCCAGTAAAGATATAAACGAAAATACAAAATACAAACCATTCCCCAGTTTAGGCATCATCATCATCATTCATCCCAGCCACCCAATGCTATCAAACCAAAAAACCCCAAAACCAAACGACCCCGTTTCATGATTACAAAAGAAAGAAAAAGCCCCAAGCCCCATTCTATAATCAACTATTGGTCGAGAGCCTTGTTGCCTCATCGATATAGCTCGAAAAATCAACTGTTAACGCTGTCGCTTCCGGTGTTACTCCCGCGCTGCTGCACTTTTCGCTCTTAACACTTCCTGCCTCGCCCTCTGCCTGGCCTCCAACGCTTGTTATACCCTCAAAAATGTAGGCCATGTCACCGAATTCTGGAGTCGATGGCAGAAATTCGCCCCAGCCATTGACTTCGTCTTCCGTAGCGTCGCCCAAATTAAACAAAGGTGGTGGCGAACTCGGCATCGTCATGTCTGTCCCGAACATGTCATCACCGAAATCGAAGTTCTGACTAGGGTCGATAGGGGACAGCCCAGGGAGATGATCTGGTGAAGTACCGGTTAGGTCCGCCGTAACACCAGTGACAGTGACCGGCACATTCGCCATTGACATAATCTTCTCTAGAAGTTCTGAAGTAGGAGAGAGGTTGCACCCCCGAGCGGATGTTTGACCCACCCGCCTTTCTGGGGTAGCCGGGGCTCCATTGCACGCCTTCCTTTTCCCACCAGAAACGAAGATATCGGCGTTCCAGGGTGATGGTGACATCAATTTACTGCCTTTAACAGGAGAACTTAAGGGCGTCCTGGGATGTAGAAAATTGGCTCTCTTTTTTATAGGAGTGGTTGGCCGTTGAGTTTCTTTCCCCGCAGCTGTTGGTGCATTTGTTCCTTCTGGTGCACAATTCTCCTTCCCGACAACTGCAGCAAGATTCGACTGGCGAGTCCCGGTACCCGAGTCAATTGACCCTCGGATAGGGGAACGATTAGGAGAAGGCTTTGTAGGGAATAAAATACGTCGTGGGGATTGTGAATTAGGTTCCAAGTTCTCCAAATCAATAGGGCTGGTCGCACTGCCACGTTTTGCCGGGCTTGATTGAAAAGCGCGTTTAGAGGCAGCAGAAGCAGCATCCCATTCTGGATCACTACACTTAGAAGATTTATCTCCCCTAGGTGTCATTGCAAGTCGCTTTGTCAGCGATGTTGAGGGGGGTGCCATTGGTAACCCTTGCTCCTCGTCCTCATCAGGGACAATGATAGGCTCTGTACAAGATTCTGAAGGTTGACGTGCGGCTTGATTCGGTACAGCCGGTGCAGACACCAATTTCTTCTTCTTAGATCGGGGTTTTTTCGGCGCTGGTTCTTCCTTCTTTCCATCCCAATAATCCTGTGGCCGCATCGTCTTATGTGAACCATGCCACAATCCACAAGGATTGCATAGCAACACTTCTTTCTCTTTCTTCCCCTTCCCATTACCCTCATCCGCTGCCTCACTATCGTCTTTCATTGAAACCTTTCGCCAAGTTGGTGTCTCAATAGCCCCGCAATTCATGCAAAAAGCTGGCATTTTTCCCTCACTAACTGCCGCTACCATTTGTGCATGGATCCTTTCTTTAACATTAGCAGCTGTTCGAGCGGCCTTTTCACTCTTCGATCGCTTTATTTTCCTCCCTTCGTCTCCAATATCGCTAGAAGCCACAATCTCTGAAGGTATTACTGCTGTTACAGCTTTCGCCTTCCTAGGGTACTTTCGTTTAGGTTTAGGCTTAGGCTGTATAATCTCATGAGAGATTGGTGAAGGTGCTGCACTGATAGTCACATCGAGGGCTGTGATGAGAGCAGGAAGCGTGGGTGGTTGTAAACTCGGTGGCAATTGTGCCTCTTGATCTACCCGAGGAGTAATAGTACTTGGAATCTCGGTTGGCGGTAAGCCATCATTAATGATTTCTGGTTTAATATCTTGAAAAAGACTCTCTAGGTCTCGAGTATATTCTTGGGATAAATTCAGAGTCTCTTCATTGGACGGTAACAATGGTAGGACAGGACTCGTAGGCTCTGGAGAAAATTCGATCCTAGGCTCCTCGGTTGAGTCATCATGGCCAGTCGGCGGAGATGAGGCCATAGCAGTGGAATTCACTGTTGGGGGAGCGGGTGAATCTTCATCCTCAGGCGAGAAGCCCGTCTCCTGCGAGGTATATAAAATACCAGAAGGCCCTCTAGCAAGTTCGATAGCATTCTCGGGCGGTGAAGGAGTTGGTGGAGCTAGAGAAGGCTGGGCATGTAATGGCTCTTTGAACTCTGGCACGGTAGGTTGAAAAAGTTCTGGGATCGGGGAAAGAGGAGCAGGAGGCAATGTGGCAGTCGCTTTTTTCCGAGAACCACCACTAGGTTTCCTGACTCTCCCGGCATTAGTTCGGGCCTTTTTCTTTGGGGGCTCTCCCCCATCCTCCCCCCTATCTTGTTCTAGGGCCGCGAATAATCCATTTCCATCCCTCTTGGGTTGCAATCGGCCCTTATGGGAGCTCTTAGACTCAGAGTCATCGAGCAAAGGTTCATCTAAAGGCCTGGATGGGATTGGCGATAAGGCAAGTGTGTTTGAACAATGAGCAGGTGGCGCCAATATATTGGGGTGTTGGTTTAAGTAATTTGTCCAAGCTGAAGCATCAAATCCTCCTGGTATAGCTTTCGAGAGAGCACTGTAGGTGTGTACAGATTGGACAAATTGGGCCTGCGTAAATGTCTGCACAGGTGTGAGTTTGAATTTTACTTCAAGTGTTTCCTTTACTTCATCATTGCTGAAGAATCCAAAATTGTTGCAAGATATGCGGCCAGTGATAATATGACGAGCAGGAGCAGGATTGTCCGAGCCATGGCTAGAGTTAACAGTTGTCATAGCCCATGAGAGCAGCCCACAACCAACAAGCGGCACTCCTGTTTCCGAATAGTCATACGCGTAAATGGAATAGTCTTGGCTCATCTTGGCCACGAGCTCAGGACTGCACAAAAGGGATGGATCATATATCAGCAAGAAAGGTCCCTCTATCCACGATGACACGTATATATTGTGTTGGCTCCAACCTTGAAGAAATCATGCTCAGGATACATGTATTGAACTCGACAGCTCCAACTAGCAGACCCCTGTCCATTTGAATGGCTCGAGTGTGTACCAAGTGAGGATATCTCGCCAGGCAGTTGGACTTGCTCTCATCATCGAACGTATATGCTACTTTCACTATTTTTTTCAAAAAAAGGTTGTGATATTAGCATATATTCGTGACTGCTTTCCCCACTATAGGAGGACGCGTACATCTCATAGGTCTCTCGGCCGAATGATTGTCAACTTGGATGCCTAGTGAGGATCCAGGAGGAGTAGCCATGGCTGAAGACATCGAAATTCTTCAGCCGTGAAGCGGTTTTCTGGCCAGACCGCTACGAGGAGTGGGTATATTGGATTCGCGTTTCGTGTCGGTTACTCGTCTCCGGCTCGGGCAATGGCCAGCTAAATCGATAGTCCGGGAAATGGCACTTAGCGCGTCGAGGATAGCGGGCGGTACGAGAAGCAGAGGTGGCCTGATAGAATGGATGTCGTAGACAGATGCAGGAAAGGTTTGGAGAAGGGCTGAAGGCTAGAGGAAGAGTCGTGTCTGTAGATGAGGAAGCGAAGGAAAGGGTGAGAGTTGTATAAAGCGTGCCGTGAGGGGCGCAACATTGGAGGTTGTGGGAATGGAGGGCCGGAAATGGAAAATGTAAGAGGCTTGGGTATAGAACGCGCCGCAGGGGTCGTTTTGTGAGAGAAACGATCCCTGCCATGGCTCAAAACTCAGTAATTCACGACAACGCGCTCCCCGGGCAACGCGGGTTACGCGATACAACGCACTTTGCTCCCCGATCTGGCTGAAATTTCTCCTGCATGTTAAGTGGTAACTCGACATCCAACACGCAATTGGCGATAAGTGACGAATCATCCATGATACATAAAAACTTTGCGATTGATGCTCTGAAATTCAAACTTTTATTCAGCAAGTTTTATGCAAACGCAACTCACATCAAAGACATAAGGCTTGGGCCCCGGATATAATCATTATCGTTCAACCTATCAGCTTCCCCGAGAGCCACCACTGCCAAGAAAAGCACACCCAACTCCTTTTCTGGATCCCCAGGCCCTGTCACACTTGCAGCTTCTTCACCCATCCCACCTCTTTTCCATCCATCTTCACCATCTTCACCCCAGCATCAATCATATTCTTTTCCGCAGTATCCCACCCTTCCCCTGGAGCTACCGCCTTCGTCCCTTCCACAACTACAAAGGTCTCATACCCAAACCTTGCTGAATCAATCGCAGTCTCCTTAACACAATAGTCCTGAGCCAATCCCACAACATACACATGAGTAATCCCTTTATTGTGCAAAACCTTTGGCAATGCAGATGTCGAGATGCTTGTAGACTCTGGTGTGAAGGGTGCTTCGTGGAACGGGTCGGTAAAGGCTGAATACATCTCCACTCTTGGATCGCCGCCCTTCTCAATAATCACGTCGAAACGGTCAATATGCATCTGTGGGATTAGATCCGCACCAGGCGTATTCTGAACGCAGTGGTCTGGCCAGAGGAGGGTCTCATAGGTTCGGGATGGGTCTGATGGATGGACGATAGTTTTATGCGACACGAAGGCGACACCATTCAAGTGATTAGAGGCAAATGATACATGATTCTGCGGATGCCAGTCCTTCGTAGCGATCTTGCTGGCAAATGGGAGTGAAAGTAAATCATTTACGGTAGGGATGATATCCCTTCCATCAGGCACTGCAAGGGATCCTTTCTGAGCTTAGGTTAGCTATCGAGAACGACAAAAATGGGGGGGCACTAACAGGAGGGCAGAAGTCTTCTTGCACATCAACCACTAACAGAGCAGGTTTGAAATTTTGTGGAGCTGGCGACATTTGATGTAATGGGTACTGGATTGCGAGATGATGATGAAGCTCAGCAAACCATAGGCAGCAAGAATGGTGGGGTGAGTAACTCGCTTATTGTCACGTATTCGGCTTAGCGCAATGCAACGTCAGGATAACGATAAGACAAGGCATGTGGGTGAGATGAGATTAGCGAGCATCAAATCATCACGTTCACTCAATTCCAAAAACGGGAACAACGGATCCGTTTTCTGCTTCAAGACTTAGACCCGTCTAAAGTTACATCGTGCTCCGTTGAAAAATATGTGTTAATCACAGCCTCCAACATCACAAAGCAACTCCCGCCTCACCGCTTAGGGAAGAGCTTGTGTAAAAACGTTTATGGAATAGCCTAGTCTATAATAGGTCTCTATTTGGCTTCTATTGTGGGCAACAGCGGTTGTGTTATATGCCTTGGCAATATATTGAAATCAGGTCACGTGGTACATACCTTCCGTGACATTAACTTCTTATTCCCACTCGAAGTGTCATTTCCCGCCCCCGTTACTTCAGAAACCTAGAGCAGTAAATCCACTGTAGTTATATTTTGGCTGTACCTCCGCCGACTCTATAGCTTTTTCTTAGCCAAAGATGGAACCAGGGGAACAGCAAACACTGGCATACCATGGTAGAGAGTATTAACCCTAAATCAAATACATGTACAGCCGTGTAAGAAAAGTATTGGCACCCCACCTAACTAGCAAGACAGTCACCGGGGTGTCGAAACTTTTCTTACACGGCTATACCCATTGCTCTATTCCAGGCCCTTGTTCGCCGTTGACTTAATTTCGTCGTTAGAAGAAGAATCGGTGTACCCAAACCTTATGCATCTTATTTGCGACGATTCAAGCTTTCATCGATCCTGTTTTATCTCTCCACGGGATCCCACATTCGCAACCCGGCGATACGGCTAACTTAAAGGTGCTAGGAAAACGAGACAATATTAATTCCATATAATCTTTCTCGGGATCTTATCTGAATTGCCGGCCCGGTATGCCTTATATATGAACCTAAGTACTTGATGATTTTGATCATAAAATATCACTCGATGAGACCTAGAGAGCTATCTGTTCCCTCCTTCTCAGGTTCGCAATGTCGCACGCGCAAAACCCTGATGATGAGCGCTGTGCTCAGTGTCCACCAAGTGGCGTTGCAATATCTGCATTGGCTATATATGCCGTACGCAGACTGAATAGCTGACTGAAGTTCTTGTACTCTAGGCGCAAGATTTGACCATAATCGAAAAGGTAGCTGCCGTTCTATATATATCGCGACTCTTCCTTGCTAGTAAGATTTTGTTCACGCTATATCTTGATTTTTTAGTAAAAAATTCTTGTCTATTCCTAACTGCGAATCGAGTTCGCAAGGGACAGCGTACTATGTACTCAAAGAATCTACTATATAATTTCTACATAAAGTTATTAGCGCCTCCGGCAAGCTTATCGCAACTTAATTCTCAGGGGTTAAGATCCGCATGAGTTTTCTACATAGAATAAAGTTCTAAATGAAGATTTTAGTTCTGAGAGCAAGCCGTAAATTCCTGCAGCTAGCCTCATTTTTAAAATAACCTTAACAGAGACACCAACAAGGTAAAGGACCAAACAGAGCGTGATACCTCCGATAGATAATTTCCCAAGTTATCCTCGTTACGGACTTTAAAATATCAAACGCCGAGACTAACGAATATCACTCCGCCACCCACGTACACACAGATAATTAAAAATTCTATGAATATTATAGCCCAATCAATGCCCTTAAGCTTCTACTATTCTTGAGACATATTCACAGAACTACATATACATGCGGTATGCTGTTATGACTGTTTCTTATCGATGCTTTTCAAAACCCAAAGTCGGTGAGCCTGCGGGAAGTCTAGAAAGATTGCAAAATTCGTATCCTAATCTACTCCGTGAATATTTAAGAAAAACCTGGTTGGCACACAACATCCCAGGCTGTATCAATGCTTAGTTCGACCTCTACCACACGAACACGCACTATCTAAAGCGCGATAAACGAGCTACTTGACCATCCCCCCCCTGAATCGGGGGAAATCCCCTCAGAATATAAGCTTTCTAGAATAGCAACCGGTTTCCTTCCCGCCCAATCCTATCTTCTCCGCCAAAAATCAGCTAATCACCATCCATCTAAACTAGGGGTGTGCTTGAATCGCTTGTGAAGGGGTTTATAAAATCGTTAACTGAACGTTACAGTTTCCCCGTCCACACGACGAAACTAAGCAGCTGACGGACGGGGGTCGGGGAGAGAGCAGCAGTGGTTTAGGGTTCTGAGGATTGCAGGTATTTGCGGTGGTAAGCCCTTGTTCATCAACTACCCAGTTTCATCGTGTGGCTGTGTGAGACAGTACCGGCTGATAGCTCCGCCGTTTTGAGTCGAAACACTTGGCTTTCGAGTACCTGGTTGCGTCATGGCATCCAGTCCCAAAATCTCAGACCTCAGATCTTACCAGGGTGGCTTGTCAGACTTGATGGGATCCGTCACGCCGACGTCATTACGCAGATGATTTACATCTTGTCGAAATTTCTATTTTTCGCTGTTTATTGCGTCAGTCATCTCACGCAGACACGATTAGAATCTGCACGATTGCCGCAGATAGTAGAGACACGTCACATGCAACCTTACAGGTTGTAAGATTGTACCAGGCTGCTGGAAAACGAGCTCTTGGGATAACGTGGTGCCTTCAACGGATTTTGATCTCCTTTGCATGATTCCCGAAGAGGAATTGTTTGAGTCTTGAGTGGCTGTGTTGTCACAGGCACCGTAGGCCCAGATTTTTAGTAGACAGATAAGCAATTAACCCAAGCAAGAGGAAACTGATTTTCGATCTTCAAAGTTAAGGTCTAGCTGTTGATAAATTTAGGACAAAGAAGCAGAAAGATGGAGCTGGAGAACGGCGCCGAAACAAAAGCAAGACATATATCGAGTGATATTTCATGGGAGAAATAGCGATGCTTCCTTCAAATAGCCCTGAATCTTCACTCACGATCCAAAACAGTACAGCATTCACACATTTGGAGAAATGTGTTTATGATTTATGACAGATCGAAAACACTTTTAGGGTGTCGGCTCATTTAATTTCCCTAAAGGCCTCGAAATCCGCCTATCGCTTCATAACGGCAACTCGATCATTGATACACTAGTGCAAGTCAAGCTTTAGAGGCATCCGCAAAGCCTCCTGTCAACACCGCAATCCCCATAGCTCCAGGGTCCAGCGTGTTTCCGACATCACCAACATACACACTCCTACCTAGGCTTGCTTTCATTGCCCTTGTGCTTTCCGCGCCTTCTTTCGCCGCCTCGGCAGCTACAACAAGACCTTTCTTATCCACTAGTGAAGCAATGAATGGTTGCAATGCATCAACCAGCGTCCTATCTCCTGGTTGGGCTGGTGTGTATTTCCTCAAAGATACTAGCGCAGTATAGGATGCCTTTGCCCAAGTATTACTAGTCATGGTTTCTGCGCCGGTCTCGCGGAGCGCTTTAGCGAGCGAGTTGAGGAAGATCCTGCAGTCATCAGGATTAAATAAATCGAATTTCTAGTACGATCAAGGGAGGATCAAGAACATACGAATACAAAGCACCTGATGTTCCATCCATATGCTCCTCTACCACCTCAGCAAGCTTGGCAACAGTGACTACAGCATCTGTAGCGACTTGTCCGTCTGCAATGAATTTCAGCACAGCTTCGGCCCCCCTCTTCAGCGCTAGTCCACAGTCGCCATCGCCAACTATCTCATCGGCTTTTGTAATTTCCTGCTCTGCGTCAATGAGTTTCTTCAACCCTCCGGTCAGTATCTTTGAGAATAGCTCAGCGTCCACTAAGTGATATTAGCATCTAGCGTTGTTTGTTGCTATCAATGATATGTGCCCCACTTTTTAGTTTTGAAGCTGGAATATGCTCTCCCTCCGCACCAGCATAACTGGGCTCTTTCACGGGCCTTTTCTCCCAGGCTCCTGGCTTCACTGACGCAGGCCATGCTAAGGTTTCATGAGGAGCATCTAGGAGCTCAAGCATACTCTTACCCTTGCCTAGGCCAGTGTCTACCAGCCTTAACAAGCTGATACTGAAACCGTTACCGTTCAGCGAAGTCATGAATGTTCCACTAAACACCCTCTTCGGGCTAATAGAGCAAGACGCATCTGAATCGGCCCAAGTTAGTACAGTTTGAAATGCAGCAGGCATAGAACCGCCTACCAAGCTGCTTCACAACCTCCGCCGTGATACCGCCGATCTCCAACGGACTAACGCCTCCCAGGTTATTAATCATAAGCACCCAGCCCTCATGCATCTCCACATCCTCCAGATACCCTCTGTCCTTGTCCTCGTTATCCAACAACTGCCTCAGCAACAACCCTACCAGCTCCGGCAGCTCCGGAATCTTCATCTTCTTATACCCCTGCTCATTATGAATCCCCATCCCAACCTCAATCTCATCTGGCTTCAATGCCGCCTCATGTTCCCCAGACGTATCTGAGTGTCCTGGCACATGCACATGTCCCAGCGAGCTCCCAACACTAACCAGATTCTTACCTACCAACCCCGCCAGCTCCGCCGACACCTTCAAACTCTCACCCGTAGCCGCCAGAGCACCAACAATCTTATGAACCAATACGGTACCCGCAATGCCTCTACGACCAACCTTCCCATTCTTCTCCCTGCCAACTCCAACATCGTCTCCAATAACCACCATCTCCACGTCCAGTCCCGCAGCTCTTGCTTTCTCACTCGCAAGCCCAAAGTGGAGCACGTCCCCAGTATAGTTCATGACCACCAGCAACACCCCAGCATTGGGAGAGACGCGGCGCGTGATGCAGTTGTAGATCTGTCTTACGGACGGACTGGCGAAGATCGTGCCGGACACAGCGGCGCGGAGGATTCCAGCGCCAACGAAGCTACATAAATAAAATAAAAATTATTAGTATGCGGTTGTCACCCTCCCCCCTTCTCCATAATTGGGATCTGGACTGGGCTGAGGAAGGAGCTCGTACCAAACGAATGAAGGCTCATGTCCGGCACCCCCACCCGATACGATTGCGACGGTGCCTGGGTTGCCGGTCCGCGTGAATATGATTTTGTTCTCCTCGTCGAGAGCCAGGGATGGATTGGTTAGCGGGATAGACTGGAGGGCGGATGCTACGAGATCCGCTGGGTCGTTGATGAAGTGTTTTGCTGCCGGGGGAGGGAGGAAGTCAGCAAATTGTTGAATGACGTCAAATCGAGGGGGGAGATTCTTACTGGACATATTTATTCTCTATTTATTTTGAAATATCTTTTTTTGGGTTGTATTTTGTTGCAAGTTTTTTTTCCTTCTCCCCTGATAGATGAGGGGTTCCCTTTGGTGTAGCACTCGAACTTCCGGTTCCTCACCAGTTGCTAAGTGTTTTAAGTAATTGTTTGACGAATGCGGTAATTCCGACTGTCAGTGATATTTGCAAAAAAAGCCTCTGCCCTCTCTGCCTTGACGATCTCCAGCAGGAGGAGGCCAGAACTACGCTTTGGAATATTTATACGAAGGAGACACGGTCTCCGGCTCTCTATCCCTTCGGAATGTGTAGCCATCGGCTCTATCGTGTAGGTTACTCCATCCAGATGTTCTGTACCGAGTCTAAAACCCCACGACGCACCAATAAGCCTCAACGTGATCCGTGATTTAGACAGTGGGTGTTTTTTTCTAGACTTCTATTCTTACGCTGTAGGTATTACACTAAGCTGCATGGAAATGCGTATTAGGATGAAGTTCGGAAATACAAATTACCAGTAATGCCAATACTAATACTAATCCCGAATCGGCAAACACCAACAACAAAAAAGTAGGCCGGAAAACCGCGAGTAGGCCGGAAATCCCCAAGTAGAACGGAAATCCGTCCATCCACATCTCTCCAATAACGCTCTAGCCACACTCCACACTCCACATTCCTGCACTCCTGCACTCGGAAACACCAGACGAAAGATCAAGAAGGCTACATGCTTCGAGCCAGGGAGAAGCAATTATAACTACATGTACCTAGGTACTCCCTGTTGCTCCACGTATTGATACTATTGCAGTAGAATACATGTAGCTACCACAACCCACGAGAGCGAGTAAACACGCCCCCCGAGGCCAACATCCCCCAAATGCGAAATGGTCAAAAACAGCGCAGTCACCATCCGTCCTGATACGAGATATTTTACCGAGCTACTTCGCGGGCGTTCGCTACAGCCGTCCCGCAGCGCACCTCACTCGCCCCCATCCACTAACAAATGACTTCACAGCGACTTCATCCCCCCCCCTTCACTATCGCCGGAAACCCCCCTAACTCTATAAATCCGCTTACTGCGCTGAAAGAAACCCCGGGGCGAGGGGGGGAGGGGGGCGACTCTGCGCACTCTCGAAGGTAGGTACATCTTTAATTAGCTGCAGCAGCATGCGCATGCGCGTGTTTTATAACTGACATGCGGCGCCGTCCCTACCTAGCGTGATGTCACACTCATAGCTGCGGCTCTGCTCTGCTTCTACTTCTGCGCCGCTGCTGATCCCTCTTTTCCCTCCTTCCCCCTTCCACCCCCCGGTTTACGCAAGTGCCACAAATGAGATCGAGAGATTCTTTTCACGCAGAGTGTAGTTAGTAGTTGGGATAACTTGGAAATCATTCCCCCGGGTCGAAGTACCGTCCACACGCCAAAAGTAAAGTGAAGTCATTCGTGCCACCCCGGTTGTGAACAAACCTGTTTGGTAATACTTTATGAGAAGCCCCCCCGGGGGGGGTTGCAGGACGGTAGATGTTTTTTTGTCTCCCTCGGAGCATTTTATGAGGGGTAGGGGTGGGGGGGTAAGGGGGGAGTGGCTGGTTGGACCCGGAGTTGTGTTCCTTACTGCTGGTTGACAGTTTTATGTCCCCCCCTGGTCTGGTGTGGTGTGGCGCTGAGAAGAGACCGCATATCGATAACTTATCAAAGTTTTTTGTTTTTTTTAAAGAAGTGTTCCTTTTTTGAAAGGGAGAGAATAGCGGTGTTCGATGGAGATGTTTAATTGGACCTCGGGGGAGGGGGGGGGGTTTGCTCCTCCCTCCAGAAACAATGCGTCAGAACACAACATATATCCCCCCTCCCACGAGACTCGAGCCAACATCGCAGCTTCACAGACCTGCTTTTGCCTATCGTCTCTCCATCTCATCCCGCGGTTGGGAAGAGGAGGGGAGGGGGTCTCGAGTAATCAAGCGCTCGGACGGCGCAGAAGAGTTACGCGTTCGACTAGAAGGTGGGCCCCCAGCAGCTCGACATTGCATTGATGATAAAAGGAGGTCCTTGCTGCATAATTTACCAGGAGGATATATAAAAAAAACCATCGTTGACAATATCAAATGAATCGAGGGTGCCTGTATGTAACGCCTTAGAATAAATGCGCTCATAGAGCCACAAACGGTTACGGACGACATGTGAGGCGGTGTAAGTATGAGAGTACTTTACCTCCGTTTGGGCCTTCTTCCAGTGCGTGCCCCACTCTCCGGTTGCCGGAACACCCCCCTCACCCCTCCTGCAGGCAACTCAGAAAAAAAACAAAAAGACGGAATTTAGGAAAAACAGGTTTTCTGACGGATGGGAAAGACACATGTCCACCACCATGCGAACAGGGTTGGCGCCCGATGCGTGTGTTTGCTGATTTGGTAATGGCATGTGTTTTATGCAGAGCAGAGCAGAGCAGAGCAGAGCAGAGCAGAGCAGAGCAGTTAGAGCAGAGGAGTAGAGTAGAGCAGCGCAATTAAAGCACAGCGTGACAGTCGAGCTATCATATCAGTCAGGCCAAGGTCTTCTTTCTGATGCAGAGCATGCCAGATGGTATCTGTGGGTCGAGAGTGAGAAATAGACCTAGAGCGTGCTTCGAGACGCGACACGACGCGACCTGGAAGTACCTGGAACACATGTAGTCGCCGGCGAGATCTCGATGGTGCTATCGAGAGTATTTCTGATGAGAGACAGTTCTGCAGTTCTGTCTCTGGCGTTGCTGTATATTTCCAGAATGTGTGTAGGGAGGGTTATTGGAGGCCGACTCGAGGATGTACCGCAGAGGGATCTCTCTCTCCTTTTAAATGTGCTGCCACAGCTGGCAGATCTACATACAATCCGCACATTGTGACGAAATGGCTTTTTCTTTTTTCTTTTTTCTTTTATTTCGGTATTTGGTCTTCCCTCCTATCTATTCGTGGCCCATGGCAGAATTCCTCATATCTTTTTTTTAATTTTAAAAACGGAAACAAATCGTGAAGCAGCACAGTACAGCGCGTACTGCAGTGACGAAAATGGAGGGAGGGATCGAGTCGGAAAACCGATGATTGACCCTTCTGCGCACGTCCCGTCTACTGGCCCGTGCACTCGCTCTGTGCCTCAACCCCCAACCCCTCCCCATCCCCGGGGGAGTGCGCCAACAATGAGTTCCCTCCGCCGCCTCTACTCCACCGCCGCTGTCCCTCCACGCCGCATCCTCGCCCAGCAGCTCCGCTACGCAGCAGGCACCCTGCAGGGCTTCTTCTTCCTGCACCTGTTCTGGGAGCACTTCTACTGCGTCGGGGCCACGTCCGGCGCGTCGATGCTGCCTACGATCAACATCGAGGGCGACTTCATCGTCATCTCGAAGCTGTACTCGCGCGGTCGCGGGGTCGCCGTCGGGGACCTGGTGTCGTATGTGCACCCCGTGGACGGGCCGGGCGTGCATGTGTGTAAGCGGATCATTGGCATGCCGGGTGATTTTGTGGTGACGGATCCGATGGGGGCGCCGGGGGAGATGGTGCAGGTATGTTTCTTTCTAGGGGTGGGGGGAGGGGGGAAGGAGAGGAGGGAGAGGGAGAGAGGGAGAGAGGGAGAGAGGGAAGAGAGGGAGAGGAGGGCTGACGGGGGTAGGTTCCGGAGGGACATTGCTGGACGACGGGGGACAATCTGCCGTACTCGAAGGATTCGAGGTATTACGGACCGGTACCGCTGGCGCTGGTGCGTGGGAAGGTGGTGGGAAGGCTGTGGCCGGATCCAAGGTGGTTTGAGAATGCGCTGAAGCCTGTGGAGGATTGAGGGGGTGTCGCTGTTTTGTATATATATGTGTGTGTGTGTGTGTGTGTTTGGAGTGGAAGCGGACTTGGGAATATAGACATCTTGGTAGACATGTTGGTAAAGCCTTGAGGAATTGCTGTATATACATCTAACGGTACGGAGAACACAGCTTTTATCTACTATACAAAGTATTCTGTACACCCAATTCCCCTGCAGACCCCCCCCCAATACAGACCCCCGTGTCCCTAATCCTTCACACGGGTATACATAACATCCCACCCCTCGATCCCATTCCTCTGCATCACGTCCTTCGTCCCCTCGTCCCACTGGCCTCTCCACATATACGCCCCAATCGCCGCCAGGCTGTGTTTCGTCTGGAAGCTCCTCAGATTGAACCTCTCGCGGTCCACCTTCCCCACCAGCGATTTCGGGTCAATCCTCGCGTTGTCCTTCTGCTGGAACACAAACATTGCGTACCGGTGGTACGGCAGTCCCTTCTGCACGTACGGCGGCAGATACGGCGCGATTTCGTCGCTGGGCTTGGAGCCGGTGCCGACCGCCTGGGTCTGTGTAGGGGATATCACGACGTTCGACAGGATCCAGTGAAGACGGTAGCGGAAGCCGTCTTTCGCGACATCGGGGACATCTATGCCGCACCATACCATATCAGCACCGCCGTCCCATAGCCACCCACCAGCCAACCAGCAAACAAAAGCAAGTAGGAGACATCCTCACCAGGATCCACAACAACAACAGTACACAGCTTCTCGCCCTGCCTGAACGGGATGATCTTGAACGTGGGCCGTCGCTCCGAGTCCGCAGACTTGACGAACGCCCCCGGCTGTATATCGCGGCCTTTGAACCGCACCTGAACGTCGACCGTCGGCTCGACGCCGGGGAGCACGTCCGGGATCACGTTCATCTGTGTCAGGCGCTGCATCAAGATCGGCCGTCTCGTGGCGCGCCATTTGCGTTCTAGGAGGTACCGATAGATGGGCTTGTTCATGCCGACTGGCCACCCTCTGCGTTAGCACACCACGGGAGGGAGAGGGGGGAGGGGGGAGGGTGGGAGAGGAGGTGGGAGAGGGAGAGGGTGGGAGAGGAGGTGGGAGAGGAGGAGGAGGAGGAGGAGGAGGAGGAGGAGGAGGAGGAGGAGGAGGAGGGGAGAACACTCACTAAGCCCCGTATCAAAATTATATTTAACCCTCGGATTGTTAATATCCGCCTTAATCTTCAGCTGCTCCAGATAGCGCACCATGCTCTTGACCTCGCGGCTCTCGGGCGTCAGGCCCTTGTACTTGATGACCTTGCCCATCTTCTCGTGCTCCGCCTTGATCATGTCGAGCTTCTCGGCGCGGTCGCGGCGGATCACCGACAGCGCGAGCTGGTACGTCTGGAACGGCATGGACTCGATCGTGCGCATGCGGCGGGCGCCGTCCGCTGCAGCGGGGGTGGCCGTGGCAGCGGCATTGCGGGGGCGGGTGCGCAGGGTGCGGAAGGTGCGGACTTGGGGGACGGGGGATCGGAGACTGGAGAGTGACCGGGTTGTTGGGCGGGACATTGCTGTTTTTCTGCGGGGGGTCGTTTGGTTGGCGGGGGACGTTGGCGGGGGACGTTGATGGGAAGTTTTCGCTGTAACCTAACCCTGGGGCGGTTTGCTCAACCGCCGCTCTCTTCTTCCCTCACCACGATTGCCTGCAGCGCTGCACCGACACTGGAACAACGGATCGATATGGCTCTGAGTATGTCTGGGATCAGGAACGGGCTTGGAGGCTGCGTGCGGCGGGCGATGGCGGGCGCGGGCGCGGGGGTGAAGGTGCTTTTCTGTCTTTTGTGGCCCCGCTATCATTGATGTACTGACGATAATATAACGGCTGTCGCAGGCATTCGCTATTCCCGGCCAGCGGTCAATGGCTACAGAAGCAGACACAGAAGCCTCTCCGGCGGTGTCTGCGGCCATCAAGATCCTGCCTGCAGACCCCCCAGTCCCTCCCTCCTTTGCCTACCGGAAACGTAAGTTTGCTCAGGTCCATGTGTGTATATAAATATCACGATATCTAACCTCCCCCGCCAGCCCCCACGGTCCTCACGACCCTCTACAAGTTCCCCTCGCTGGAGCCCTCCCGCTTCGAGCCCTTCCCCTCCACCTTCCTCTACGCGCCCCTCCGCCGCGACATCCTGCACCGCGCCATCGTCTTCGAGGGCGACTCGCACCGTCTCGGTCTCGCGTCCACCAAGTGGCGCCGCGAAGTCCACGGCTCCTCGCACAAACTCCGTCCCCAGAAGGGCACGGGCAGAGCGCGTCTCGGCGACCGCGACTCGCCCATGCTGCGTGGCGGCGGTGTCGCTTTCGGCCCCAAACCGCGCGACTTCAGCACGAAGCTGCCGCGGAAGATATACGACCTGGCGTGGCGCACGGCGCTCAGCTACCGCTACCGGCGCGACCAGCTGCTGGTTGTGGAGGACGAGATGGAGGTCAACGAGCCGGATCCGGGACTGGTGGTCAGCATCATGCGGCAGAACGCGTGGGGGAACGAGCACGGGCGGAGCACGCTGGTTGTAGCTGAGGAGAGGCCGAACCTGAAGGAGGCGATGAAGGGACTGGGGAGAGAGGGGAGGGTGCTGCTGAAGGAGGAGGTGGATGTCAAGGATATTGTGAGTTTTTTTTATATACATATACGCTTCCCCCCCACCAGGCACTTTTCTCTGCCTGCTGTCTTTTGGTCTGTCTGAGCAGACTGTTTTACCACTATCTGGAGAGACATCACTGACGGTATACGCCACAGCTGGAAATGGGGAGGATTGTGATTGAGAGAGAGGCCCTGCTGTGGTTCCAGCAGGAGCACGGCAATGCAGCTGCATAGACAGCATAAGGAAAGCAGCCAGTACTCTGTAAATAGCATACAAAAGACCCATAGACCGCAGACCCAGCACTGTACCTGTGAAATTGCAATTGCGTGCAGCTACTGTGATGTATTCCCTCCGTTCCATCATTGGTGTGACTTTGCAAGTGCCCGGCCAACATCGGCTGCGGGCAGTCCAGCAACACCCGAATCCCGACAACCATCCGACATCCCGACATCCCGACAGCCATCCCTCCCCATCCCCACCACCACCACCCCACCACCACCACACCGCCCCTATTCACACACCGCCCTCCGCATGCTGCTAAAACCCGGTTTCTGCGCCCGAGCGACCTCTCTGCGCCTCCTCTGCAGACCGCGACTGGCGATGCCGCTGCGTGCAAAAATCCTCAATCCCGCAGTCCTCCACCAAAAAGTATGCCCCCCCTCTCACTACTCCGCAGTCCAGCCCGCTCACTGACAAGAACCAGATGTCGACCTCGCCGGCGATGCCAGTGATCAGAGAGCAGGAGGGCGACAATCCAGACGACGTCCTGTTCAATTCCAGCCTCGGCGTGCGCACGATCGAACTGAACAGGCCGAAGAAACACAATGCGCTCGATGGATCAATGGCACGGAAGATTGTTCCCCGCCTGCAGGTTCGTCCCCCCCGCCGCCGAAAGAACGCTCTCGAGGACTGACCCCCAGCAGCAATGGGAGAACTCGCAACTCGCAAACATCATCATCCTCAAAGGCGCCGGCGAGAAAGCGCTCTGCGTAGGCGGGGATGTGCAAGCGCTCGCAGCCGAGCTCAGCAAGCCAGCCACAGCCGGCGCCAGCGAAGAAGAAATAGAAAGAGAAAAGGAAGAAGGCGTGCAGAAAGCGATCGACTACTTTGCGCTCGAATACAGACTCGACCACCTCATCGCCACGTACCGGAAGCCGTACATCGCGTTCATGGACGGCATCACCATGGGCGGCGGGGTCGGGCTCAGCGTGCACGCCCCGTTCCGCATCGCGACCGAGAGGACGCGGTTCGCGATGCCCGAGACCAAGATTGGGTTTTTTCCGGACGTGGGAGGCAGCTTCTTCTTGCCGCGGCTGGACGGGCAGGTTGGGACGTATTTGGCGCTGACGGGGGAGACGTTGGTGGGGGTGCAGACGCTGTATGTGGTCTTTTTTTTTCTACGTTTGGGCGGTGCAGAGACTGATACTGGAGGATGGGGGGATTAGGTATGCGGGGATTGCTACACATTATCTACATTCTTCGAGTCTGCCGGACCTGGAGCAGCGCCTGTCGGAGCTGAATTTTGACGACTATGCGCCGCAGGGAGAGAAATGGGGCATCGTCAACAACACCATCGAGGAGTTTGTCACCGGTCTCCCTGACGAGCCCATCCAGCTCGCGGGCGAGGTCCGTGAAGCCATTGACCGGTACAGTTCCCTTCTCCACTCCCTCTCCACTACTCTGCCTGCAATATAAACTAACACTCCCAACAGCTGCTTCTCCTTCAACACAGTCGAGCAGATCCTCCACGCCCTCGAAGCCGAGAACACGTCCTGGGCAGACAACGTCCTCGCCACACTGCACGCCCGCTCCCCCACCTCGGTCCGCGTCACGCTGCGCCTGATGCGTCTCGGCCTCAGCCCCGAATGGAACATCAGCGAGGCCTTCCAGCGCGAACACTCCGTCGCCGCGCGGTTCATGCGACACCCGGACTTCGTCACGGGCGTCACCGCCGTGCTCGGCGACAGATCCACCGACCGGCCGAACTGGACCCCGGCCACCCTCGAGGGCGTGACAGACGCAGACGCAGAAGCGTTCGTGACCCCGGAGCCCGGCGAGCTGCGACTGGAGCTGCTCAGAGCCGGCGGCGGGGGCACCGAGTACGCCGCGTACCCGCACGCGGGCCTGGGCCTGCCGACGGAAGACGAAGTGAGGAGCGTGTTGGCGCACTCGAAGTTTGTGGAGGACGACCTGGTGGGGCTGTTTGTGGACGGACGGAACGGGAAGGCGGGGGTCAGGGAGAAGGTTCTCGACATACTGGGGAGGAAGACGGAGAGGGGGCCAGAAGGGTATATTCAGTGGGTCAGTGGGGACGGGTATTAGATAGATGTTACATGTAGCTGTGGCTGTGGTTTTATGTACAAAAGAAATTGATGTGACAGCTGCAGTGCATGAGTGATGTCTCATGTCTCTGCTGCAGCCCCCCGAGCAAGACTGTCTCAGCCCTAACACGAGCAGCCAGCACTATACTGCGGCGGGCTCACGGCAGATGCAATTATTCCCAGCGCGTCGGCTCGATTAGGCATTCGATGCTTATGTACATGTACTCTCTGCCTGGAATTAGTGTATCGTTAACCGGGCCAGATATCCCCCTATCCTGTTGATCAAAACCACAAACCCCATCTCTAGCGAATACTCCCCAGATCTCGATGGAAGTGGAGTTTAGTCTACTCTGCTCTACTCTACTATACTATACCCCACACACACTACCAGTTATGGGCAACCGGCGGGACTCCCTAACCAAACCAGTAGCGACAATCATTGACAACAAGCTTTAACTACATGTATGTGAGGGGGGATGGGGGTGGGGGAGAATATCCCTCGATCATCGCTCACGTTCATAAAGGGTACGTATACGTACACGTATACGTATGTGTATGGCGTATGGCGTATACAACTCCCCGATTACCTGTTTTCTTCCTTTTCTTTCTTTCTTTGTTTCCTTTGTTTTCCCCCCCTTCTCTATCGGAGAATTATGGGACTATCAACCATCCCACGTTTTTTCCCCCGCCTGGCGACCGACCGACCGATCGACCGACCAACGTGAGACTGTTATCTACTATGTACAAGGCCTAGGCATAAAGTGAGCGAACGGGTAGGTATGGGTCTGCAGGAAAAGCAGGCGCGCGAGAGCGATCTTGGCTCACTACTCTACAAAACCAACATCAGGGATAACCAACCAGTCAAGAGGCTTCCCCTACACCCAATGCTGCCCAAAACTAAGAAAGAATCGAAAGAAAAAAAAAAAAACCGTTACTTGGTAAAAAAAAAAAAAGTACAATCCATAGATGAATTTTAGAGAAAAAAAAGCAAGGGGGGGGAAAAAAAAGGTAGCGATTTTCATCTTATTGTTGATTATCCTTTTAGTTGACCTCCATGGTTAATCGCTGTGGTTGAGTGACTCAGCCACGAAGGCAAAAAGTCACTGTGTCACTTATCTTATTACTCTGGATCTGCATGTGTCGGCATAAAATTGTGATTGTAGCTATTTATTATTATTAACCATCCTTATGGTGTTCTGTCCTAAATGCAGACCCCTACTGTTCGGTCACTTTATGCCTGGGCCTTGTACATGATTGTGGGTTGGGGAATTGTGCTGTTAACTGGGGGGTTGCTGCCGAGGTTGACTTAACCCACGTCACAAACTTTATTTTTTTTTAACAAATACAGTGTATGGTGAAAAGAAAAAAAAGATCGAGAAACTGGGGGTTGTACAGTACTCTACTCTGCTCTACTGACAGGGGGCTCTGTGCTGTGGCCAATCCAACAACTGCTAGAATCTTCCTCAAAAAAGGCTTTTTGACGAGCCAATAACAGTCCTCCCTTTGGGTTCCAAATTTTCACACGTCTCTCGATCTGTTTTTCTTTTTTCCCGCTCCGATGCTCCCGTGTTTGTTTGCCGGCGGTAAAGCATGTAGATGACCTGGCAAAAAAATAAAAATACTCTTCTCCTTTTTCCTCTCGACCGGCGAGGAACCAAGGTAGAGTGGTGGAAATGTTAGAGGAGGGGGGGAGAAAACGGGAAAAAAAATCACTGCTTCCTTCAAGCCGGTAGGACGAGGCTTGTCTTGGCATTCATCATTAAGCGTGACAGAGAGGCTCAAGGAATGCCTATCACATGACGCTCTTGCGTCACGGCTTGCTGCTCTATGCAGTTCACCCCAGTCCGCATGGAATCTTTGAGAATCCCTCGAGCTCCCCCACTAGGAATCACCCCCTTTCAAGAAAACTCTCCGAAAGCTTCCATCCCAAGTGTTTCCTGCCCTCCCCTCGTCCATTGGTGGTGCACATGCATGCGCTGATCAATGGCCCTATTAACGTTACGATTAAATCAAGTCGACCGGCAAGAACTGTAGTGCGTTATCAAGTAGCCTTCCTACCCAGAATTCTGTTCCCAATACATCTTCCAGCCCTTTCTAATAGCCGGGCTGGGATAGCTAGATAGCTGCGTTTGCATCCATTATATATTTTTTCCTAACTTGTCTTGAAATATTACGCAGACAACCACCCAGTTCCCCTTCCCTAAAAAAAAAAAAAAAGTATCGCAGAGAGCATAGCAACAAGTTTACTTTCCTCTCTCTGCTTTTATAAAAGTTGTCAAAAATGAAAACCATCCAAAAGGAAAATCCAAAAAACCGTGTTAAAACGAATAAACCCTTATAACTCCTGCTGCCCATTTTTACTTACAGCAATATTCATGCCCATCCTCGTGTTTCATCGTGATGGTGTAATTATACGGAAGGGAAAGAAAAAAAAAGGAAACAAACCGAAGAAAAACAGAACAAACGTTATATCTACAGGCAAGGGCCCGGATTTGAGTCTTCCGCAAGATGATTTGAAGTCTTCCCATCTTCATCTCAAATGCATAAGCACTCGTGAAGTGAATAAATAAAATCAGTGTGTTTCACTGAAGCTTATTGAACAAGAAAAGAAGCCCAGCCAAGGGAGATTGACGAGAAAAAAGATCGGCGGGGGAAATTAGGAAGCAGCGTAAAATCGAGCAACCCAAACGCGCGTACTCCTGATCATGCTTTTGACACAGCAAAGGAAGGTAAAAAAAAGATTATTTTTTAACCGCTACGTTCGCTGCCGCCTCCGCCGCCGCTAGGAGGATCGTGTAGATCTGCATCATCTTCCTCCATATCAATCATATCGTCATCGTCGAACTGCTCTGAGCTTTCGCTGTGGTTGCTGTACTGAAGCTGAGAGACGGAAATTTGATTTGCGTTTTGCTGCAATGCTGCCATCGACCTATGTGCTCCCTCGGCAACCTTTGCGGCCTCGTTCAGGAGGTATGTTGAGATCTGCTCACAGCCACAGCTAGAATGCTTCAAAAGCTCGCCCTTCAAGCGCAGCAATTCTTCCCTCAAAATACCAACCATCCCATGCAGATGTTTGGAGTCTGATTGCGCCTTGCGGGCATTTGTCTCAAGCTCTTGCATCCATTGCTTCTTCTTCAGACGACACTTGCTCGCAGCAACCCTGTTGCGCTCGAGAAATCTTCTCCTCTTCACGTCATTCACATTCTCCTCCTGCTCGACTACAGATCCTTCACCGCCATTCCTCTTCGATCTACGAGAGTTAGATGATCCAGATTTCGCCGATCCTCGTTTCGACCGGGTAGTCCTCTGGGGATGGCTAGAGTTGTTGCCGGAACCAGAACCGCTGAAAAGGGCTGGATTTTGAACTGCAGGGCTATCGGACGGGGGTGTGTACTGGCCATGGGCTTCTGCTGTGTTATCCGTGATCAAAGTATCTAGAGGAGATAAATTGTCTACTGGCGTCATGGTGGCCTGCAGACCTCCATCAGAGTTGAAGTTATTGACCGGCGAGTTGGAATGGGTCGAACTTGGAGGAGTTGGATGAGGAATAGTAATTGACTGTAGAGTGGGAGAAATGTCGGACTTATGGCGTGAATATTGCTGATCATGTTCCGAAGTAGTCATCCATGCTGGACTGGACCTCGAAAAGGAAGGATGTTGAGGTTGATGAGACCAGCGTCTATCATTTTGGAATTGATCGATCGTGGGTAGAGTGTCGAAGCTAGGGGGCCCTACTGGCAGCGAATAACGACGTTCCGATTCAAATGATGGGAGAGGGCTCTGGGGAAGATGAAGAGAATGCCGTTTCTCATTCGGAGGGGGACTAGGCATATTCATCTCCATTGAGTTCGGATATTCACTCTCGCTGCTTAAATCTCCCAAAGGGATGGATTTCGGTGAAGCAATGCTATCGGAGTGTGGATTAATCTTTTGATCTGACGCTGTTGTCTCTCCCGTGAGGGACGAAAAACATTGATCGAACACGTTTAACTCCAAAAACGCCGACGAGAAGAATCCGGGAGTGCTCGCGGATGGGAGCATTGAAGGCTGCTGTGACGGTGCAGCGACAGCACTCATGACGGATAGATTTATAGGCGTAAGTGGGGAATTATATCCCAACGGGAATTCTGTTTGTGGGAAACGTCCAAAGCTATTATAAGAAAACGCACCAGACGAGATAAACTCCAACAAAAGACGGGTGGGAAAGGTTAAGGCTGCAGCTGGGGGAGGGGAGCCCTTTAGATGAAAAAGAAGACCTTAGTTGAGGAAGTGATTGGGAGAAGTAGGGGAATTTCGTAGGAAAATTCGGCCCAATCACTCTAGCCTCGAGACGGAGAAGCAGCAGGATAGAGTAATGATGCCAATATTGCCGAGGCTATGACGATTACAACAGAGAAGGCAGCATATAGCGATGTGGTGGAAGTGAAATACGGCGGGCGAGAGGGAAACGGCCTAACGAAGGTAGGAGGCAAATTGAAGGTCGGAGGAGAGATTGATGGAGCCGTTAGGTATGGAATGGGACGGGGGGAAGCTCTTGGGAAGCAAAAACTGGCGATGGGTCGAAATAAATAAATGGCGTGTCCTAGTACGATTCAGAACACCTGGGGATAGATGGAACGAAGCTCGCAGTAGTTGTGAGCGGTGCCAAAGGAAATTTGGAGTGAGGCTAGCGAGCGATACTTAAACATAGCATACTGGGGGATGGAGGGTGTTGAAGTTATGTAGCCACTGCCGTGCTCCTGCTTCCAGAGTACAGCGGACTGCAATCGCGCTCGCATAGGCCTAGAATTTCATGAACGCGAATCTCATCCTCGTCAATCTACAATGGGTAACTGTGATCTGCATCCCGCCGGTTCGGCCACCATCATAAGAAGCCTGTGTGGCTTATGTGCAGTGATGGCATGGCATGCCAGAAAGGGCGCTACAGCCCGGCGAGTTTTGGAGCATCAAGCAAATACTCTAGAGCACATATGTAGTGGTGGGTGGGCGAGTGGGTGGCACAGCGGTTTGCGGGGACCAGTATCGTGCGTTGACGGGTGCATCCAGTCGAGCCACACTTATTAGTAGCATGCTCCACCCTGTTTTCAGTGCACGGTTGCTATGGTTCCCACACAAACGCCACGGATGAAAGATCCGTCCACTAAGAACCATCAACCTCCCCCCCCAGTTATCCCATATCCGGAACTTCCATCGTCGATGAAATCGGATTTTCGATTACCAGGGAGCATTCCTGGGCTCCTGGGTGCGGACAGGGGCGCCGCCAACATAAGACACTGGAAACGGCTTCGGTTGGCTGGAAATCCGCTGCCGCCGTTTTCCTCACACCCACCACTCACAGCCAAAGATCCTGGAAATGACAGGGCTTGGAGTTTCCTTCCAGGCTATTCACAAGCGTATTACGGCTTGAGGAAGCCCAGTGGCTGGAAGAGTAAACCCTTTGGAGTTTTGTTCCGCTGAACCTGGGAGAAGCAAAAGAGTGAGTATTTTTCCCAGTGCTCCTCGTCTTTATACTCGCTACGATCCCTTCAGGCGCTCGGTGGTGATGGTGATCATGACGGTATCTCGTCTCGAAGCTTGGGAAACCCGTTTTGACTTCTAAACGTCCAACCCGCCAAAAGTTGCCGAGTTCTGTAGCGATGTGTCAAACTTGTGGTGCTGCTTTTTCTGCTAGTTTACACTCACAAGCCAATCAGGCCCCACTTACGTGCCCCAGTATGCAAGCTACAGACTTGGACTGTAGCTTGGGTCATCTCATATTCGAGGTGGCAGGATCAGAATTTCATACCTGCATTTCATCCCTACTATGGGACGGCTGCGGAGCCTACCGGCTCGATTCTCTATCAATGTAGAGTGCGTATTTTCAAGAATAGCAAGAGCTCTGCACTCTTATCACAGTTCTCCACTCTGGGGAAATTTCCTTGGTATTCGATAACTACATGTATCTGATAAGCGCCGCTCTTTCTGTTCTAGAGACTACGATAATCTATCGCGGTAAAAATAGGATTGCGCAACTCAAAATCTGAGATGGTATCTGTTCAACATGTCGATACGCGAGCCTATGCACCCTCTGAGTTTGCCCTATCGCAACCTACACGATATGATATACAAAATCCGACAAGATGGGCTCGAGCGGCGGCGACTTGACTGACATAAAAACGAGATGCAGTCCTGCCAACAATGAATCTTGTTCCCCCACATCTGGTCGGCGTAAAATCTGACGAGAAGCAAGCGCGGCACGCTCCTCCTCCTTACTGCCTATTGGTATCATGAACTAGTCTTAGGATTCTTTGGGAATCCCTTGGGAATTGGAAAATGGAAATCGATCGCTGCGCTGTGGCGGTGCATGTGGCACAATTACCATTAGTCCTTTTGCAGATACAAGTAAACGCGTCAAATCCAAGTGGCCAAAGGCTTTCTCCGCAAGATGTAGGCGGATTGGTCCACTTCTAGCACGCACTAAGGTCTAATAGTCGATAGTTAATCCTATAGCAAAGCTCATAAAAGGAATAGTGGTAAGTGTGGGACTCAACTTTCTGCCTCCTCGCCAGTATATATATTTTTCTCTTTTGTTGCATAGAGATTTTTCGAGTTGAACTGCGGCTGTCTCTGCCGTGCTTCTTAATACAAGGCCAGGGAATGAGTAGAAATCTGTGGAATTAAATCAAACCATAACACCGGAGCCGCTTTTGCGTTAAGGAATGGGAAAGTGAAACCGAGAGGCGGACTGCCCGGTACTAGAACTAAAGGTGTGCTCTGTCCAAGGAACCCGGAAGGGGATGCGCTAGGAGTCTGGGAAATAACCACCGTTAGAGTATGTATGAGGCTTTTTGATTTAAATATCCCCCAAAATAAACCTTACATACCTCCCGAAGACGGAAAAGTTGCCAGCATTGTCGGGGTGCTACATAGCTAGATACTCAACATATATTCCCAATTTAGATGAAGTGTTTAAAATCTAGATGAAAACTGGGCCAATATCGAGGACAACGATACTCGATCGATACATATAGGCTTAAACGTTGGGGCTTTCTGGACACCGCTGGGAAATACCGTTCTCACTGAATAGGCCTATAAGATCTCTCGTGGATCTGGCTTCACCACGTTGTAACGGCAAGCAATGCCATGTACCGGCCAGAGCAGGGTTGAATTCGTGCCACGTTGAACCACACTTACAAGTACCGAAATTTCTAGGACCTTGCTGTAAACACTACAATTTCAAGGTGAAATGGAAATTATCATAACTGGTGTATTTTACTATTGTGAACACCTGTCCTATTTGTTAATTAGACAATACAGTTATTAGTTTCGCTATTTTGTAAATAATACGGTGGAACCTCCGTTTTTTTTGGTAATTTCTGGCAAGGCGTTTTGCTACCAGAGACACTCCTTCGATCCTTATTCGAGCTAGAGCTAGTTCCAGCAGGGATAGTAGTCACCTGGAGCCATCGGGGTTTCGCTGTCATGTACAATACTGTCATCAGTCTGCCAAGTTTTACTTAATTTGGACTCAGACCTTTGTATAAAGCCAAGTGGCTGAAGATCTTCCTTCAGCAACTTAATGGCGCAGATTGGAGGTAGCCAATAGCAGAGATGTTTCCAGGTAAGGCCGATCCATCTCAGACAGATGATATATGCCAAGGTCTCTCGTAAAACCCTTCCGAAATCGGGAGTAAAGGTTCTGATGTCGATAGATCCAAAGCGTAGCCCTGATCTCCAGTTGTAGCTTGTGAGATCAGTTTGTTACCTTGGCCACACAGTCCAAAGTCCAAATTTCTGTTCTCAGACCTGCAAAACCGCTGCCAAATAACAATAACAAGGCTCCCTGTAATTTCAAGTACAGTCGTTCATGGGGGGACGGCGAATCCTGTCTAATGGTGAACAAGGGTTTTGGGTCAATAGATAACCAGGTTGAGATGATAACTCTGCAGCTCCGTACTCAAATATACTGTGAAAATCCCTGCTCGCCGTCACCCCGTGAACCACTATAAGCGCTTGGGCTTATAATACTAGGTCTAGTTGGTATGTACGTATCCAAAATTCAGGTTTTTTTTTGGCAAAAATGATGCTGTCAGGGGTCACACTTACCCAGTTTTGAAACGCGGCAGTATTTGAGCGCGGCATACCCCGTATTTGCTGAGGTGTCTGAATAAAGTTTGGCGTCCTGAATTACTCACGGGCTTAGATTCCTTAATGACGCCTCCCGAAACTGCCCGTTTTGCGCACAGTTGAGACAGAACTTTATATGCACCTCTTGTACCAAATTCGGAGGGCTTCTTGTTCTGGTTAGATGAAGTAGGAATACATGCGGTTTAGAAAGCTAGATCTAGATCCATGTTAGCGAGGTACATGTAAGTCCTTTTGTGTATGAACACGAGAACCTCGTTTTTATTTTGGTGAGAGACGTATGCCCTTTTTCCCTCTCCAAAAAGCATAAGCGAAAGTGGGGGAAGGCAATACATAGATGAAATCATACAGCTTACATTCCGAGTACCGTAAACTAATCACCCCCACTAACTATTTTTCTTCGGTAAGGCTTAGATTAAAAGCTGAGAAACGCATAACCTTGACATAACTCTGATCTAGGAGTTGTCTAGATCCTATCATCCCTAGGCCTCGGAACTAGCAACAAGGTATTAGCTTTTTTTTGCGCTTAAGGTACAATCGACTCAAACATGCTCTGTTAGCCGGGTTTTAAATTTTATAGTTGATTTCAAATTTCAAGCTAATGTCGAATTTAGTTGACCGAATTTCGGCCCCTATTGAGTAGAAGCTTTGATATTTAGTGCCCCAAATAGTTCTCTGTGTTTTGAAGTATGCTTACTAGCTATGGAACTTATAGTTTTTTTTAACATATTTAATCATGAGATGTCACTCGGCAATTGGATTCGTCGTACCCAACAATCCAGGAATTTATTTGTAGTAGGCGCTTATGGCGTTATATGGCACAAATATTGAGCTGGGGCCTTTGCGGATGCTCGAGTCTGTGTTTGTGCTATCCGGATTCTTATAGTCTTATTCGAGTCTAAGAGTGCCGATCTAATAGACGATATGCATCGACTTATAACCTAGCGACTCGCTAGTTATATTCCCGTGCAACTAATGCGCGTCAAAGATAGTGATTTAAATGGATATATTTTGCGTATTGTTGCTCGATCTACTGTTGAGAGACATGTTGATTCTTGGCTTGATAAAAGACTCACTGTGAAACGGCATGATGCCACAGCGCGAGCTAACCACCAGCTAGTCGATTGTCATATATCTATCATCCTTTTATTAAGTTTCTGTTTGACTATACCAAGTCTCTTTCGTGAACAGGCCTGTCGGGTGTATTTTCTGAGTTTTTGTACTGCTCCGGAGAATTGGTCTGTGTCCTCTCATAACTCCGGCTAGGTTTCACACTGTTTTCAAGCCGATATATAAAGCATCATCTATTAGTCGCCAATTTATCCCCCCTTGACAAGATTCATTCTGCTACCGGATAAAAGGTGAATCGTTGAAGTGATAATGAACACACTCGAATGGCGTGACCGACTGGTGTTACCCTTGTACTGGACACGAACATCAGTACCCCTAGCAGCAGCCTTGCCCGTGTTTCGGTCAGATAGGCCACGGCTAACTGAAGGTCTCTATGTTTATTCTTATTGCTGGTCAGATGGTAGATTCCTGATTCAGTATTAACAACAAAAATACCCCTCTGGTGCCGTTAGCCAAAGATATTACAGAAACAGCATACGTAGTTTGATCTAATCTTAATATTCTTTCGATGCTTCCACGAATTATGATTGTTTCGTCCTTTGTTCGGATGGCGGTGTCGTGAGATGAGGTCAGAGACTCTGCGGAGTGATGGCTATCCTGAAGGTTTGAACTCGGAGGCCGAAGGGCCCCTGGAATGAGGAGATGCAATTCACTTTGGAGGTTGGGGAACGACATGACAGGATAGGAAGTTGATGATCAGGATCATAGTGCGGGGAGGGTAACCTTACGTTAGTATGTCGTTATTGGGATTTAAAGCTCATGAATAGTCTCTCGATAAGTCTAATCTTGCAAAAAAAACAATATTGACACCTTAGTTTGTTTATTGAGTATTCATTAAGGAAAATACGTGAGCCAATGTTTTTGCTTGAATCCAGTACAGTATCCTCAAGAAATGGCCGCTCTCGGCCCAACATTCTGATACTTCACAATTTCTGCTAGATTGTCGATAGTTCACAAGACTCTTAGTCAATGACCAACCGTTCTGTAAGTCCACGGATGAAGGCTACAAGTACCTGAAATACAAGAGCCCCACAACAGACGAATGATGTTATCCCTCACGAGTGTCTCTGAAACACGAATTCAGATTCATTTGTTGCCAAGACTTGGCTGAACCTAGATACAGTAATGAAAGACATAGTTAATAAAGAACAAAGACATCTGTGAAACACGGAGTTGTAGTAATAAAGAATTCCGTGAAAGTATTCTGTTCTAGAAATCAAATCATCAGAGCATCATGAACCCGTACTTGTCCTACTAGTTCAAAGTATGTCCCACAATATAGTATTCTGTGTTGCTCATATTTCGCTTTGATTGGCTGCTACCGCTGTCTGTATAATTGGTTGTTCGCTAGCCGTCTATATGTGTATGTACGTAGCCTAAGGTGCTAGATCCTTCCTCTCGATTGATGAAAGATTCTTAGCAGCTCTGTAGCTGCAAATAGCCACGTTTCTTTTCCTTGTTGCTTTTTTAGTTACAACCCTCTTCGTAGTTGACATGAAACGTTTTCCGGCTGTCGTCTTGATACACTGGATCGAGAAATACTACCTATATGCGCTTGTAGAAAGCCATATCTAAAACTTTGGTAAGTGGTAAGAGAATTTACAACACTGGTGTTGGCATGAATGTGCGGGGGGTATTATCATAAAAAATCACTCGTTATATTCCGCATTTTACATTGGACGGTTTTAAGCCCTGCTTCGTAACGAGGACAAAGAAATTACATGTAGTACTGATCCATCTAAACAAGAGTTGAGACACAAGACTTGGCTGCCTGTGTCTCGCCTTCGATCCCACGGGTTTAAAATATAAATAAAAGAGCACGAGTCACCTTAGAGAGAAGGATATTGCTCAGATATCCTACTTTACTCAAGGATTTCTCTCTGGGGGCTCAGATCACCTTTTGACTGTCGTTTTCTTATACCATCAACTTAATACCCTTCTGCAAATTTCTTAGCAACTATTCCAACTTTCTTTCATCCTAACTCGATACCTAGGTGCCAAAAGCTCAAAAGCTCAAGCTTCCCATAAGACCCCACCTGAAAGAGTCGCAGTTGTTATCATCTATCTGCTAGAGACCCAAAGCCCTAGCCCTGCTCGTGAAATACTTTGCCCGGAGAACGAGGGTGGATGGAATAACGAGGCTCCATTCATCCGCTCTACAAACATCTCCCGCGTTCTTCAATAAGTGGAATAACAAAGAAAGTTTCAATGGGAAAGGGACATCGTTCAGTTACTAAGCTCGGGGATGGGGGGCGACTAAAAACACCACCAACCGAACTGGAGATAATCCATAGGAGGACACTCTCTGGCCCTGCGTTTTACCATACAATTCGGAAGCCAGGTTGTGACACCATCACTAGGTTCACGAGCATTCCACGGACACCGAATTTATTTAAGGGCTTGGGAGCCAACGCTAGCGGGGAACTTACAATCGGAGACATGCCAGACTATGGAGGTAAAAAGGCGGAATTAACATTAGAAATTCCTGAATCTGATATTCAGGACCGTTCCAGCGGCGACGAGGGTATTGTTACAGCTGTGCAGGTTGTTCCCATCTCATTGGCGTCTCCTAACTATTCAGAAATATGAAGGACTGCTATTAACGATACGGATGCAGATCCTTCATACGCCAGCAGAATCGCCAACCTCTATAATCTCTGAACCTCTTAGCACTGACGTTGGACCCCCATCTACGCGTTCAGAAGGTTCATATGTCGAGGAAAACGAGCTTATAGAACCCATGGGGTGGGTGTTTGGTGATAGTCTTGGCGAAGTTAACACACCAAAACATGTTTTTATCACAGACGAAGGAGTTCAAACACTTCAAAGAAGCTGCCAGAAACTGTATGACGAATTCCTAGAGATTGGAAACTATACTGCAAATATTGGGGATCAGATAGACGAATTGATTATCAGGTCACAGTATCTCGATGCGAGTGTAGCACTTATGAAAAAGAGATCGGAAAGATTGACAAGAAAAAAGAAAAAACTCGTTATGAGAGGACGAGATACATATATTACTTATATACAACAGTACGTCGAGCGCCTGATTGAGCTTCGAGAATTTATTGAAAGAATGGACGAAGAAGAATTGCAAGATGAAAAACAGTTAGTCGTCTCGGAGTGGCTGGCTACCCCCGGGTTCGAGTTCGTTGTTAGAAACCCTAGACGAAAAGGACTTAAGGGAACATGGAGTGTAGTGAACGAATCGCGTTGATATTAATACTACCTGTATTTCTTATTTCAGTACTCTATTGTTTTCTTTTGTTAAGCCATTCCCACAACTGTTCCCGGAACTTATCTAAATCAACTATCAGAACATCGATTGGGTCTGAGGAGACGAACAAAGTGGGACCGCGATACAAATGAGCTTCTCTGCGAGAAACAGCAATTTTAACAAGAGATATTTGGCCATAGAAACCAGTATCCTCTACCGCACAGTACAGAATCGATATACTTGCCAAGAACACCTCCGACCTCATCCGATCATCCTGACTAAGATATCGCCCGAAAGCAGTCTAGCGCCGTTTCTCTTCAGAAATTTCAACGATTTTGAAGATCGCGTCTTCTCTCCAGACTTCATCTTTCCCCCACTCTCTGTATTTGCCCGTAATGGCTTCCTGGAAAGCCTCATTTGCTCCTCTGTTACGGAGTGCCGCAAGGCTCTCCGAGAGTGCCACAGCAAACAATACCGCTTTCTCATGCAAATTCTTGCTTCAATCACCATCTTCGTTGTCTCCGCTTTCTAGATATAATGTTTCCAGCCCAATCCTTACTTCCGTCCGTCGGATGGCGAGTTACGAGCGAAAGAAGCCCCATGTTAACATTGGCAAGACCATACTTTCCAATATTGGGGGGGAATTCGAGTAACTGACTTTTATCCAGGTACAATTGGACATGTCGATCACGGAAAGGTCGGTCGTCAATTTGCCCCGCAGTTTGTTTCATCATTTCCGAAATAAACACTGCCTGTACTGACGGGGAAAAAAAACAAAAACACAACAGACAACTTTAACTGCTGCTATCACCAAGACTCTTGCTGCGAAAGGGCAGGCCAGTTTCCATGACTATGCCTCTATCGACAAGGCCCCTGAAGAACGGGCTCGTGGTATTACTATCTCTGCTGCTCACATCGAATATGAAACCGATAACCGCCATTACTCCCACGTCGACTGCCCTGGACACGCTGATTACATCAAAAACATGATTACTGGTGCTGCCTCTATGGATGGTGCTATCATTGTTGTTGCTGCTTCCGATGGTCAAATGCAAGTTTACCCATTATAAATCCCACGAATCACCATTTGGTTTATTAACGACCTACTCAGGCCCCAAACCCGTGAACATCTGCTCCTTGCCCGTCAGGTCGGTGTCCAGAGAATCGTCGTTTTCGTCAACAAGGTCGATGCTCTCGAAGACCCTGAGATGTTGGAACTTGTCGAAATGGAAATGCGTGAACTCCTGTCTAGCTATGGCTTCGATGGTGACAACACACCTATCATCATGGGATCTGCCTTGTGTGCTCTTGAAGGACGTCGCCCGGATATTGGAGAAGAGAAGATTACCGAGCTTTTGCAGGCTGTCGACGACTATATTCCTACCCCGATCCGTGACCTTGATATGCCTTTCCTGATGCCTGTTGAAGGTTTGTATTCCCCACAGCAGGGTCATTAAAAATCGCTAATCAGCGCTTCTTAGATGTTTTCTCCATTGCTGGCCGTGGCACCGTTGCTACTGGTCGTGTCGAACGTGGCATGCTCAAGAAGGGTGACGAAGTCGAACTCGTCGGCTACGAAGAACAACCCGTCAAGACTATCGTTACCGGTCTCGAAACATTCAAGAAGGAACTCGACTCTGCCCAAGCTGGCGACAACGCCGGTCTCCTCCTCCGTGGTGTTAAGCGTGAACAGATCCGCCGTGGTATGGTCATTGTCAAGCCCGGCACTACAAAGGCAAAGAGCAAGTTCTTGGCTTCCCTCTACGTTCTTACCAAGGAAGAAGGCGGTCGCCACACTGGATTTCACGGAAACTACCGCCCACAGATGTTCTTGAGAACTTCGGATATTCCTGTCACAATTGATTTCCCGGAAGGTACTGAGGATACGAGCAAGATGGTCATGCCCGGTGACAACACCGAGATGCAGTGCAAGATCTACAAGCCGATGGCTATTGACCCTGGCCAGCGATTCAACCTTCGTGAGGGTGGCCGGTAAGTTCAAATGATCCCCCCCCCTTTGTGGTTTGAGGGATAACGTTTACTGACGAAACCACACAGCACTGTTGCGACTGGTCTCATCACTCGGATTTTGGACTAAGAAAAACAAAAACAAAAACTGTAAGATGGGAAATTTTTATGTAAATTTTAGAATGGGTTTGCGAATAAGTTTTAAAAAAAAAAATATGATGGATTCATGATTATTTTTTTGTCCATAACTCTCCATTCAACTCTTATTTCCTATTTTCTGGTGTAAGGGATTGTGGTAGTGGTAGGTTTTTATTACTCTCTTTTTTTTTCATGTCTGGTTTCCGGGTTTTTTTTAGTTGTAAATACATGTATACACATGGACGGTCCATTGGGATTTTGCCTGATCATTGGCTGTGTCGCGTTCGATCCAGCGACCGTTTTTCATGATGCACAATAATTGACCCGCAAAAAAGATTATTTACATGCTGCTTAACCGTGAATTGTTACCAAAGGCTACTGTACAGACGCAGAAAGCGCTACCACCAGGTGTATAATGCAGAGTGAAAGAAAGAAAGAAAGCAAACAAACAAAAGCAAACCCTTAGCGCCTATGAAGAAAGAATCACAAGTTCCTATCCCAAGTATCTATTTAGACCACAAGCCGGGGTGGAGCTGGGGGTGGAGGGGGAGGGGGAGGGAGGGGTGTTATTTATTTATTCAACCTCAACCATAGCAATATACCTGCAAAATTCAAGTCAGCGCAGATCCTCAGGCGAGAAGATATTATACACACCCTTTATTCTCCACAACTCCTCTGCTCTTAATAACGGCCGTATACTTAACCACCCACTGGGGCACCATCTTCACGCCTTCGCCAAACAGCCCAAACTCACCCACCAGCACATCGTCCAGCGTCTCCGCCGGCAATATCGCCGAGCAGTCGTTGTGCGTCAGCAACTCGATCCCGCGCTGCTTGGCATACAGGATCAGCGGCCGGGGCACGACGCAGCAGTCGCGCAGGTTTATCTGGTCCACGCTCGGCTTCACTTTCGTGTGCGGCAGCAACTGCGACAGTCTTGTTGTGCCAAACTCGGACAGTCCGATGCGCGAGATCTTGCCCTGGGCGTGCAGGGACTCGAGGGTGCGGTATGTGCGCGTCCACTCGGCGACGTCGGTGTCGGAGGAGATCTCCTCGTCGTCGGCGTCGAAGGAGATGTTGGGGAACGAGACGATGAGGAGGTCGAGGTGGGTTGTGCCGAGCGACTCGGAGACGAGACGGACCGCGTCGGTCGTGTGTTGGCAGCGCAGGGAGGGGGCGACGCCGGGGAGGTAGAACAGTTTTACTGGGGAAGTGTCAGTATATGGGCGTGTGGGGGTACGGGATGGGACGGATGGCCTTGATAATGCGCAGGCTCAATCGTGGGGCACATACCAGTAACATCGTATTCCGCACGATCTTCAACCAGCACTTCCGGCTTGCTGATCGCAGCCGGGATGTAGGTGGTGCCGTCATCGCCAACCTTGATCCATTCGTGGGCAGAAAGCTGTTTCTCGTGGGCGTCGCCATTGCTGGAGCCGTCGCTGCTCGAGGAGCCGCTGGACGGGGAGACAAAGGCCGAGGAGGCGGCCTTGAAGTTCTCGCGCAGCGAATTGACGAGTTCGGTGTTTGATTTTTCGAGCGTGGGTTTGCGGATCACCTCAGCGCCAGCGGTCATGATGTTGCCGGTGGAGAGAATGCATTTTGTTACCATTTTTGTTTCGCTGGGCCGGGGAGGAGTTGGGGCAGAAGAGTTCAAGTGGGGCAGAATGGGGGATTTCTTCTTTCAGGTGGGCTTCGAGGACTGGCGGGCTCTGTCTGGGCTTGGGCTTGGGCTTGGTGGTGAGGAATGCGATGGTGGAGTTGGCAGATTTATAGTCGCGATAGTTACATAGACATGTCACTGCGCTTGGGGTGCAGAGTCGCCGCCTGGCGCATTGTAAGCAGCTTATTTGTAATGCAGAATCGAAGGCGCCAGACGGACAAATACTCGGCGTGCGTGCTGCAATGCAGTGCAGGCAGCTGCCCGAGCCCCGGTCCGCTCCCAGGCCCGGCTGCTGCATCTCAGCCGCAGATCAATCTGATAAGATTGGCCCACCGCCTGCCTGCCGAGGGCATCTCCGAAGGACAGAAGGGCAGACCCAGCCAACAACCAGACCAGACTGCTGTCGATCTCTTCCCTGCTGCTCGTTTTCGCCCCTTGCTAGACCAGAGCCCCACGATGGCCATCAGGTAGCCTGAATCTCCCCAATCCCCCATCGCCGAGGACTGACAAGGGGAACCTATCCGTGGGCCAGATACATCATTCTCCTCTCCCGCCAGGGCAAAGTCGTAAGTCCAATCTCGTGGAGAGGGGAGCAAACATACGCAGCTTCGACCCCAGAGCTAACAGGTCCCCCACAGCGTCTCTGCAAATGGTTCACCACCCTCTCCCCCAAAGAGAAGGCCAAAATCACCAAAGATGTCTCAGCTCTCGTCCTCGCACGGCGAACCCGGATGTGCAACTTCCTCGAATACAAAGGCACCACCCCACTTCGTCTCGCCTTCCTCCCAATTAACTAACAAGCAAAACAGACTCTAAAGTAGTCTACAGACGCTACGCATCCCTCTTCTTCATCGCCGGTATCGACGCAACCGACAACGAACTAATAACCCTCGAGATCGTCCACCGCTACGTCGAGCAGATGGATAAGTACTACGGCAACGTGTGCGAGCTCGACATAATCTTCAACTTCCAAAAAGCATACTTCATTCTCGACGAGCTCCTGATTGCTGGCGAGCTGCAGGAGAGCTCAAAGAAGAATGTGTTGCGATGTATCTCGCAGGAAGATGCGTTGGAGGATATGGAGGTAGGTTTAAATCCTCCCTCCCCCTTTCCACTTTCCCCTTTCCCTATTTACTTGGGACGATTTGCTTTTTGTTTTATATTACCCCTCCTCCCCCCCCCCAAACATGCACTCTGGTCTGTTTGTTTTTGCTCTGTTCCTTATCATGGCCGACTTTATATGGTCCTGAGAAATAGTTATCTTGAATTTCAAAAACTAGTTGGTGCACGATGTACTCTCTTCGAGCGGCTTCATCTAGTAACCCTTCGACACACCGTTGAGTCTGGTTCGCGGAGTTCACCAGGAGGAGGAGGGTGTAGCACGGGACGGGAAAAAAAAAGGCTTGGGATAGATGGCACTGGGTAGGTGGATGACGTGGGGGGGAGGGGAGGAATTTTCTACGTTAAGATGTCGTTTGCTTTGTGATGGTATGAAAAAGGCGATAAATACATGTATGCATGTGGTAATGAAAAAAAGAGGAAGGAGGGGTTATGGGTTCTTTTTTTTTTTTGCGTGTCTTTGTGTTTGATCCTGTTTTCAATGTATTTAGTTGTAGGTGTTTTTCCCCGTGGTAGTTACGTGTACTCTTTCCTTTTGCCTTGTATCGTATATTCTTAAACGGAAAGGAAATTCGAGTGATTTTTTTGTGATGTAAATCCACAGCCCAATGGAATGGTCCACCAAAAGCCTGCTTTTATACATGTCCCTGGTCCCGTGTTCAGCTCCTCTCACGCAGCAGCCCTGCAGTAGGGCGTAGAAATGAGTCTAGCAACCCCTGAAAACGCATACAACTCTATAAAGAGTTATCGGCTTTTTTCCGAGCCGACTATCGAGTTTAAATCTAAGTTTAACAGGACTATAGTAGGTGAAACTATATAGCTGTATCACACGAGTTATCAACTTCGTATGAACTAATGTTATTTAATACTATTGCAATCCGTCCGAAGTTTAGAAATACGCCTATCTAATCCAATTTTGCAGCTTCATCTAGTTCAGCTTTTGCATCATACATAAGCACATGTAGTTCTATCGAGAAATCAATTACCTACCGCAACAACGGAAGCCCCACAACAGGGCTACACGTAACGTCCGGTTTGCGAACCTTGAAATCTGCGAACCTGCATTTGAATAAAGCGAGATATCGAGACTGGAACCATTGAGAACCGAGAACTGAGAACATAGACGACAGCCAAGCGACGTTGTACGCGTTAAGCCATAAGAGGATCCGACGCCACTGGAAATACATGTAGTTCTGGAGAACCTTTCTCTATCGATACCCTTCTCGTGTCCGAAGATTTTCAGTAACTGCTTTTTTCCTTTCCCTTTGACTTCTTCCTCTGTTGATTGCTAAAAAAAAAAAAATCCCATCAGATGCTAAGGGATGAGGATGGAACCAGCAGGATTCCATCCCAAGAGAGTTCTGAAACTTGACGTCTTCAAATAGGTTCGGATACAATCGCTGCCCTGGCGACACTACAGATGTAGTCTCAATATACAGTGCTAGTCTAATGGTGCTCAGCGCAGAGAATAGGCTGATGAACCCTAGTATGCTGATACTGAGATACCATACACCTAATTTTGGCGTTTGTGGCTAAGGTGGGAACATGATGATAGTTGGTAAGATTGTTATAGTTCCAGAGGCCATGACGGTCGGTTCCCAGGTCTGCGGTTTGTAAAACCATAGATAGATAGATAGATAGATACACCATTCACGCATTTGTAAAACCATGCGTAGTATAGATCTTCACTGTTTTTTTTTTGCTCCTTCTCGATTCGGACTGTCCCGGAGGCCCTTGATGTGTTTAACGGGTTTCCCGTCAGAAGGAGGACGAATCTTAGAAACGCGAAGAGCAAGGCCGTTTTTGTTGAGAGGAGAGCAAGCGAGCGTTTGGATAGCTTGGGTGCGACTGGTGACTTTAGGAAGCAGATTGCCCGCTTGGTTGTGTTTTGTGAAATGAAGTTAGTATGGCTTGTAGTTGAGGTTGATATTTTGGACGAAATTTTTGTTTATTTGAAAACGTACCTTTCAAAAGGTTTTTGCGTTGGCCATTAAACACACATGCATGAGTTTTGAGGTTCTGGCTAAGCAGGAATTCTGCGACAGCCAATCCTCGAGGAGATGGTGGCACAGAAGCTCGAACAGTAGAGAAGCACCGATAGGGCATCGTCGTTATCTATACAGTTGGTAATATCTTACTGGAGGTTTTCAGAAGTTGTCGAAATTCAATGGTCTCTGGATGCCGCTAGCTAAGCTCCACGCTTAACTTGGATTAGCGTCTTATGCTGGTTGTCGACAGTGCATGGAGCTGTTGCCCACGGTCGTCCTCAGTCACCTCCCATCTCGAATTTGCCCACCACTGCTCTAGCAAAATTTAATCCGTTACTTTATCCCAAGATGCAAGATCCCGAATTCCCTCGCAGTGCCAGCGATATTTTTTCTCATGATCTCTACAGGGGCACGATGGACGGCAAGGATAAAGGCCTGCTGGTACACTTACAAATCCTCCGCAAGAAAGCCTCTAAAGATGGAGATACTGTCTTCTCCCTTCCCGACAACAGCAGAATATGGGTGCATTCTCCCCTTTTCTATATTGCTTCTGGGGAAAAGCTACCTTCAGACTTCGGAGTTGCCCGCCGCCTGGATACCAACTCAGATGCCGTAGAGACGGCTAGCAACAGTTTGGGTGCAGTTGTGACGGTGTTGTTCGTAACAGAGGAAAACAAGCCAGCTTTGAAGAACGTGGTGGATTCTTGCTACACGGCCAACAGCCTGGACGGTATTTGGAAGGCTATGGGCTATCCATCCAACGCGGAGGGGCTTGAAGGGAGTGTCCCCCAGAACCTAGCGCTACCTACGTCGGTGTTACCGGATTTTGAGATTCAACTCAGAGAGCCGAAAAACAAACACCTGCTCTTCTCAATCAAGGTCCACAAATTCCTCCTTGCCTGGCGAATCCCCTACTACGAAACATTTTTCGCTTCAGGATTTGGAGACGCCTCTGCTATGAAATCAATCTTATATACGGAGGAGTTTACAGTTTTTTCATTGTATGCCATGATGAACTTTGTCTACCATGAGGATCCTCTATCGGTCTTCGAAGGTTACCCAACTTTGAGAGACTACATCACACCCTCTCCTGTTGCTCAGATCAAGCTTCCGTGCTGCGCTTCTTTCAACAGAAAACTTTCAATACCCGCACTCGATATCGTGGATAAGCTACTAGAGATCGCTAAATCTGCGCACTATCTCCAAGCAACAGATCTCCAAAACTGGTCGCTTTTCTTTCTTTGCGAACTGGGTCACCAATTCCAGTGTCAAGGAAGGGGGTGCATCGAGTTCGTCCCCTATATCATGAACCTTGTTCTCGACAACGATGCCATCGACGAGTGGATCTTCAGGAGGGGCATCTCGTTTTTAGCACAGCATAAAAGCATTTTGACAATGTGGAAAAGGCCATTGCTAAACTGCAAACCTTCCGTCTTGAAGTCCTTAGTCCGAGAGGTTCAAACCCATAGCGAAACCGAGGAGCAGAAGGGACGCATCATTCAGCTCTTTGTAGAGCTTTCGAATCTAAGACGGCATACGTCAACATCAAAAAATTCCAACAACTGGGATAAAAAGTTGATCGCACCATTAATGGACCATACGGCAGGAGTTATAGCTGAAAACTTCGACAACCCTGGTATTACCAACGGAGTGGCGTGTTTCTTTCGCGGAATGAACTTTTCGAGACCTATCGGGGAAGAGCTGCTAGAAATCATCGTTGACAATAAAACGATAAGAGAGAAGAATTGCAGGCAGATATTCGTTGGTATCACGATTTTGCAGGGTGAATGTGGGCACAGCGTACTAGAAATCGAAAATGCAAAGATGAAATGCATTGCATGGTTCGAGCGCAAATGGGTCACGCTTTCTCTTACACCTGCTCTAATATTTCCAAAGGCCTCCTTTCCAAAGAGCCAGCAGCCTGAATATGCCGCAGGGGCACCTGCACTTTCTAATCAAAGAAGCAAACTTCATATATTATCGAAAGGCAAGAACAGAACAACCCCTTCGAGAACTGGGGCTGCGAATGAAGGGAATTTCTTCTCAACATGGGAAATTTCAGAGATCGAAAATCTAGCAAAAGACCTTCCAGCCTCTGTCTCCGACTTGCTAGCTACAAGCCACCGCAAGAAAGCCCAAGCAGTTGATAATAGGTACAATTCTCCAATAAGAGCAAGATCCGGCGCAAGCAGCGCGGTCACCAGAGGAGATAACAGCAACAGCGAAGTCCCAGAGACAGCTTCCGATACGGGTGCGGATTGGGGCAGCGTAGACGGTCGGCGTACTGAAGATTAATGTCTGACGAAACAATATCAAAGCTTGGAGATGATATTGTGGGGGGTAATCGTTTGCTATTGCTTTCACGTTTGTTGGGGTGCTAAGATTGTACTTTTCGCTATCTAGGAGCTACACGCTCATCACTAGAGAATTAGAGTATAGGTCCGAGTTCATGTTAGCAAACAGATAAAGTAGATAATTGTTTTCCCATCTAGTACTTGACTTCGAAAATTTCATTCTCATTCCCCTTTTCCTCTGATGTCACTATTCGCCCCGAGTTTTAAAAAGAATGATCAGTAACTAGAAATCAAAACACAAATATTACGGTGAGTCTGCAACTCTCACTGGTCACAAAGTGCCAAGACCGAGTGATTATGCGTGGCGTGAAGTAACTCGATATCACTGGTCTTTAAACTTATTTGCACTCCTCGTAACGGGTAAATACAAAATAAATGGCATTTACCGATTATTCTAAACTACATGCTGACACGGGCTCAGGTGTAGCACCAGAAGCTAGAACAATCAAATGTTTTAGCTTCTGCTGTGTTGACAATTGGATCTCGGAAAATTTACTTCACTGTTTAGCACCGTCGCTGGAGTTGACCCATTCACTGGCCGTCTTTCTTAGTACACAGTCTAAGCCTTAAATTTAGGGTTACAGATATATAGCTCGTTGCTATTCCTTACTTCGTCTGCTCTCTACCGCCTGAAGGTCATCCTCTACAGCCCGGGGAATTCCCTCTGATTCCCTGCAGCTTTCAGCCGTGACCTACATATATCGTTGTTCGCCTCTCATACGAGCTCTTCCTTTTCCAGTTACTGGTTGCTAGGGCCTGAAAAGCCCTCTTCCAAATAGAGAACTGTTCTGATTTGATACGTGCATGACAATTAGTTATATCAGTTGTATATATATATCCCACCCACTCTATTTGGCAGATTCTATCCATTCCTAACATCGATCATAAGTTAGCATGATCGGTAAATCTTACGATTTCTTGATCTGCCAGCAGAACACGTAGCAGGGGGAAAAAATGACTTACGGAAATTTGCACCAAGTTCCATGGCTGCACGTCCAACTAGTGTAACACCGCATATCCTCGAAAGTTTTACCTGATTTATGCAGTTTATGGACCTAGGTTTGTAGTAATTCACTTGGTTGCCCCCACCCTGGGGTGTCCAGTATATATTATTCGCACTGGAGTATTTTTCTTTTTCTTCTTCTGCTCGCATGTATACGTATGCTTGGTATCTTCTCTCTAAGGAAAGGAAAAGCTACTTATTTGGAGATGGAAGTTGAAAGCTTTTCGGGCCCTAAGTTCTCATAAGGAAGAAGAAAGGCTTAAGTTCGTTTGGTAAACTGAAGAGCGGCATGTGGAGTTGCTATTGATACATGTATTATCCGGGTAGTCGAGCAAGTTTTTCAATAAAACCAGTTTTTTAAGTTTTTTCTTTTCTTTCAGGTTTGTTTATTTATTTATTTATGTTTTTTTTTTTTTATTTAAAAAGAGAGGGTCGTTGGTTACATGTACTACTGCATGTATGCAAAGTTTCAGATATAATGGACTAACCTGCATATGCATATGGCCAGCCGGCCCCCAAAAAATCTCGAATTCGTCCTTGAGGTATCAAAGATCACTGCCCAGGCCGCCCCCGCAAAAAAATCAGTCGTAAAGAGAAAGAAAAAAACCTGTTACCTCATGCAGGTTCTTTATTTCCTCATTTCAGATCATATTAGATAAAATCTAGGTCGCGAAGAAAGGAATCCAAGACAGACCTAGTTAATACTGCAGCTGAACGAAAGCTTGGGAAACGATCCATGCAATCTACATCCTTACCTGTACCCCGCATGAGAAGAGAAGGATATCTGTACCCCACCTTTTCCATTTAGGGCCACCCAAGATAGTCTCAGTCGAACTACTGTTACAAGTAAAGTTAATATCCTAAACTGGTTCACCTACTATGCGCATGTTTACAAAAAAGGCTTAGCGAAAGTCAAGACCCACATGTAGTTAACAGGGCAGGCGGGATTAGCCAGAAATCCAAACCACAAAGTAAACACAATACGTAAATAAATAATTCACATCAACAAAACAAGAAATAACAACACGCACGTTCTAAGCCAACCGCTTGTAGCATAACTATTCTACTATTCTAGAAACCACTTCGTTGCAAACGCTTCCTCGTCGAATCCTATCTTTAAGTTTTTTTCTTTTTTTTCTTCTTCCCTAGCTCGCCTACACTTCCTTCACCACTCGAGTCATGGGTCACATCTCAGCAGGAAATATACCGTGCTTTCCTTGTTCCCGCTACACATAAGTCTCATCTAATACGCTACTGAGGATGAGAATATCAGATCCAATAACTTTTTACGCCATTTGCGGGACTTTCGACATCTGATTCACGATTTCAGGATCAACTCTACCGATCTAGATAGTGATATTCTTCCAGCCACTTATACAGTATCAGTATCTACCGAAGCATGAACTCTCTTCCCGAAAGATAACGTGAATGAAAATAAATAACCGCAAAGGGGATATACGAAACAGACAAGAGGGTGGCGAATATCTATCTCTGCATTCCACACCCGATTCAGCTAGACTTGTAGAGAATATCGTAGGGCAGGCTGATCAGAGATCAAATAGAAGAGGGATATAGACACAAGTCGCGATAAGAATAACAGAATGAATGTTGTAGCAGTTCGAATCACTAGTGTCAATGATATCAGAGACCAGGATTGCCTTGAACTTGATAAGTTGATGTAAACTGCATACTAAACACGATTTAGGTGCTGCCGGGTCACAAACCACGATCACTTCTACAAGGCAAAATAAGACAAGCTTCTTTTCCAAGTTTTCAGCCCATCGTATTTGCGTTTTCACGCTGTTTGTTTTGCTTCTCAGGAATGCCAAGCCGGATGAAATTAAAATTGATTCGTATAATATCATTGGACCGAAGCGTTTCTCGGTTACTATTACCTGCATAACTAATCTGAGAAGTGGCATTTAGCAAACCTAACAAGAGTACATGACGGTGGTAGTTGGACATATGAAATAGATAGTATATGGAAGAAATAGGAAATAGGAGTATGAAAGTACGGAGCGAAGTGGGAAAAATAAGGGAGGATGAGAGGGATGGGAGTGAAAATTAGTGGTGGAGACGTACAGCTGGCAGGAGAGAACCCGAGAGATGACCTTGCTGAGTGTCCCTGAACATAACTAACGCGCCTACCAAAACGCGTTATAATTATGCAGGGGTTCGCTCTTCCGTGGGGGTCACGGGATCACAACTCTGTAGTTAATCAATCGAACCCAGAGGCGATGGGACGGTCGACCAGGACCTGGAAACACCAAATAACTTCCCTCATTAATAATCACTCGGTATCAAAGCGGTCGTTTATAAACGCGGACAAACACGGCACATCTCGAAGAAGAAATTGACCCTCGTGCAGTCTAAGCCCGTTCAAGAGACCTTACCTCAGAAACAAATAGCAATTAAACAATCTAGGGACCCATCAGCCCGTGGAGGTCACAGAAGGCTAGGCGGTGATGGACGGACGGTGGATCATGAAATTGCTCTTCTGGATAAAGTCTAGCAGTTTCTAAATGGAGAGTTTCTGGCATCCAGCCGTTCGGGTGACAGGCAGGGGGGGGGCAAAGCTGAGAGACATTTGTGGTGTTTTGTTCGTGTTTTGTCTCGTCAGCGCGACCGTTGCCGGTTGCTAGGCGCATGTTGTTTGTTTTGGTTCACTTTTTCCCGGTACGTCGTGTGATGTAAATAAATCTCAAGCCTGTCCCCCGGCGTTTATCTGTTTCTTCGCCTTTAATCCCACTTCCTTCCCCTCTTTTCACTACATCGTTCTCCCCTGCTGCTAAAGTAATTTCTGTTGTTTCCGACCAGGCGTTTCTCCTTCACCCTGACGGAGAGTTTCGAGTTCCTTCATGTTTGGCGACATCACTGACTGAGTTAACCCACTTTACATTGTAAATCCCCCTCGTGCATTTCATTTTGGCAGCAAACATTGAACTGACAACGTACTCTGTAGCTCTCCTTACCGTTGTGCGAAAACCAACAATATGCAAGATCCATTGCAACCCCGCCGTGGCCCTTCACGCCGCTCTCGGCCGTCGTTGGCCGCTATGGCCGACAGCGGGTATCAACCCTCAAACCAAACCATGTCACAAAACAACACGCTACCACGTTCCTTATTCAGCAACAACAATGTCTTAGATGAACACCCATCGGAAGCAACAGACCCGTTCAATTTAGGGGTCGCGTCTCAACTAATGGGTGAAGACTTGCTTCCTAAGGATCATAAGTCATCTGTGCGAATTCCACATAGCCAGACTATGAGAAGTATGCGTTCGTATAAATTTCCTGTTGATGGCAACCGAAGTGTAAAAAGTACCAGCGGCTCTTCAGCATACCCTTCGAACACGATGACTAGAAGTCAAACTATTAGCTCTGCGTGGAGTGGGATGAGCAATCGATTATTTACGGAGTCCCTTGGCGGAACAGCAAACGAGAAGCAATCCGACGTCTTCACAAAGCAATTTGATAAGCTGGCAAAGAAACATGGCATTCAATCATTCCCAGAGAGCTTCAAGGCCGAACTCACCTCTGTTTCTGTTTCGAGTGCCTCAGACGCCAACAAATCTTCGGGTGATTCGACGCCGGCATTGCATGGGAATAAGCTTTGGAACAGGCTTCTGGGTAGAACTCCTTCAACGGTTGATATTTCTAAAACCTATGGAAACATGAAGCTGTCGCTGGGTCGCAAGAGGGGTAGTAGCATCAGCGATCTTGCAGCAATTGGGCGTGGCAAGCGAGATTCACTGAAGGGGATGCATTTGGAGGATATGATCAGGTTAGGAGGTGTCTCTCCGTTTTCGTTACCTGAGGGATTATCTCCTGGTGATCTCTTGATACCTACATGTATGCATGCTTCAGCGTCTTACATCTTGAGTCATGGTGAGTTTTCCGATACAGTGGATTCACCTTATTTTTTTAGGCAAGGTCTAATAGGAAATAAAGGTCTTAAAACTCCTGGACTATTTCGGGTTTCGGGGAATCTGAATACCACATACGCGCTCTATGACTATTATCAGAGACAGTTCGAGGAGAATAACAATGACGCAGTGGTCCAAACAATAGCTCTTGCGAAATTGCCAAACAGTATTAGATTCAACGTCCATGATGTCGCCCATCTTTTCAAAAAGCTGCTCCACGGGTTGCCTGGGGGGCTTCTCGGTTCTCCCGCAATTTTCCAGGCGTTGTACAATATTCATTCCTTCGTCTACCCAGATCCGTCGCTCGGAGATCATATGTCCCGAAAAGTCAAGCCCCGAATGATCGCCTTGGCCCTTGCAGCAATCAACCTTCATTTCAGAGTCGCATTGATTTGTGCTGTTTTTGGTCTATTAAGAGCCGTTAGTCTTGCTTCGGACCATGAACCAGAATCAAAGTTGCGGGATCCACACAGCACTTTCGAGTCGATGAAGGAAGATGCGCTGGGGATAATTTTCGGACCCCTATTACTGGGGGATAAGTCAGATCAGATCCTCTTGCAAGAGGCAGAAGACCGAGGTGGTTTGCTTGTTCTCCCAAAGATTTCTCCTGTACCAGATATCAGTTCAAAGCGCGGAAGGTATACACACCGACACAGCAGCGCTTACACCAAGATGCAAAATGAGAGGACAAAACGAGCTGCTCTTGTGTGCGAGATGCTTATCAATAACTGGGAAGATATTTCTTACCAACTAAAAAAGATTGATGCTTTGGGTATAACTGCTCAAGCGTACGAACTTCCTTCGCTCGGGCAAGAACAATCAGAAGAGAACCAAGAGGAGAGGCTGTTGTCGCAATCCATCCGAGCATCGAGGACTGGATCCATGCGTAGTCGTCGCGTCAGCACAGTTCGAAACAGAGTGATTTCAGATGCTGAATCTATGAACCATCTCCATAGCCTTAATCCACCGTCATTCCATAAACCACCACAGCTAGATGACCTACTCTTGTTTTCTAACCGTAATTCAATGGAAGATGAAATGCCTACCCATCTCATTGTACCTCAACTAGGTGCGCCGCCGATGAGTCCTGTCCCAGAAGCAACATCGCCAAGTAGGTCCATAGGTGTTAGTTCTGGGCCGTCGTCACCAAATTGGGTTGCTATCAATCCAGAAACTCCAATGCAGACCCCGATACGAAAACGCAACTTCCATGGACAGCCATCTCAGCTCCGACAATCCGCCCAAGTAGATGAACCTGGGACACCAAGTTCAGTTGCTAGTTCGGCTCCTTCTTCACCTGGATTAGAGGTTGCGGCCCAGGCCGCTACCCGACTTCAACGGGCGTTTCTTGCTAATGAACCAAGGATGGAAGGTGGTTCAACAATCAGCGCCCCAGAGCTCATGTCGTCAAAGACGTTCCGAACACCTAGCGCCAAAAGACTTGCTTCTGAAATTCCAGAGTTAGCTTTCACACCTACCACCTTTGCTGATCTTGATCTGGGAGATTTTACTGTCAAGGCCGATCCTGAGACTACTCCCAGGCCTCTGAATATCCGGAATAAGACATTGAAGGCAAAGACCCCACCAGCTTTCTCGATCTTCGAAGACAAGCCTGGATCCAAACCCCCCAAGACCCCCAAACTCCCCTCCAGCCCTATCCTCACCCTGACCAGACCCAACTCGAAGGCTGAAGTCAAGCTTACTCCGAAGAAGACATTATTATCGCGACAACCCTCGCGATCGCCCGAGCGTTCCCCCACGCGACCGCCGACGCGTCGCCACCTCCCCGAGTCCCCGCGACCCATCAGCGCCCTTCAACCTTCAACTCCTAATCGTCGGCCACGGACGACCTCGATCGATAGCGATTTTGAGGACCGGTATGCCTGGCAGGGGACTGAAACTTCCTCCCCAACCAAAAAAGGACGCAGTAACTCTGCCCTTCATGCTGAGATCCGGAGGCTACAGCGATTAGTAGACGTTAAGACAGAAGAGGCGCTCCAGGCAAAAAAGGATTTGGAGCTGGCACAGAACATTGCGAATGCTGGAACTTTGAGCAATATGTTAAGGGAGACGCAGGACGAACTAAAGGTTTGGAGGAATCGTGCAGAATGGGCGGAGAAGCAGTTGAGGACTAAGGCGGCAGCGGATAACAAGAGGAATGTAGAAGGTCCAAGACCTATGACACCAAAAAAGGGTGGTATGAGGTATAGTCTGGGGTAGTGCCGTGGTAGGGGTTTCTTACGTGATGTGTTGATAGAAGTTATGTGAGTTCGGGCGTTGGTAATGCGTTTTGGGGTACGGGCACGGTATGATACCTTAACTTGTGAGGATGTACAGCAAGGTTCGAAAAGTGCATGAATTTTCGTTCATGGGTTTTACGATTCTTCATTGTTTTGGGGTCTGGGGCGTTTTTAATACCTTTTTTCCTTTATGATATCCTTAACTTTTTATACCCTTTTCCATCCATTTTGTCTCCTCTTTGAGTTGGGATTTTTATAAGCGGCCTTTTTTTTAACTTCTTCACGGCGAGACGATTACGTTTTTCCTTTCTCATGACACGGTTGTAGCATGGGCATGGTGTTTTCTTGATTCTTGCATTTTATTTTTTTCCTTCTTAGAGCGGTTTCCAGTTCTCACGATTCCCTTTTGTGTTGATATTGGAATCTTTTTATGACGAGGGATTGAATTTTGTATATATTTTTACAGGCCGACTTCAGAATTTTATCATCTCGCGGGACTCATCCTATTATCTTTTATCTCAATTCTAGTTGTGGCTGTATCTCACTGGATGTACAGGAATGACTACAATAGTAATTATAATACTGAAAATATTAGTTTAATATGGATAAGTTTTTGAGCACTGTTATCAAAGTTGTTGTTTAATCTTGGTATTATATTAAGACTACATACACTAATCGCAGCCTTTTATTTACAGACAATGCTCGGCCAGAGATTGAATTTTCTATAAGCAAAGGCGTAAACTTCCCTCCGTTTCCAGTGAGGTTCTGGAATACCATGGAGGTGCAGACTATCACCGGGCTCGCTTGGGAGGCAAATGAAGCTTTGTGTCGGTGTTTTTTTTTTTTTGAATATACACATACTACACGTACATGAGTATGTAGTATGCGAGTCCCGGATATGAAATGGGCAATCACTAGCGTCGGCACGCTTCGTGACAGCATATGTGCTTCGCTTCAGATTTTGTCGATTGAATTGAAAGGCTGGCGAGAATTGTCTAGCTCGCGATAGTATCTTTAAAGTGTGTGTACGACTTAAATTCTTGGGTTTTATACAGAGCAGCCGTTGGTGTAGTACATATACGTGTGTAGAACTTGAAAGAGCGCTCGTGGAAGATAATCAACGACAAGAAAAGTATTGGTGACAGAAAAGTATCGATAGTAGGAGAGAAAAAATGGAGAAAAAAGTTCTTCGTTCGTCTAGCAAGCTCAGGGGTGGTATAGATCCCCAGGGTATTCTAGAATCTCACATCAAAAGCGGGGGTGGTCTACTTTCCACGTGAATAACTTCTCGCGCTCGGATCACCACAAATCCACCTATATCTATGTTGTAACGTATGAAGAGTTATTCTCGCCGCAAATACGCCATTGCTCATATAGATCACTATTTATTCATGCTCGGAGGTTGAATACACATCCAATTCAAACGAAAATCATGGTTCCTAGGGGCTATTTAAAGGTCTATGTGGATGAAGTTTCAATTAAGATAGGCAGGTAAATCTAGAAATTGTTCTGGTTATTCTTTTTCGTTTTATGCTATTTGTTGACTTGTTACTGTAGAGGCAATTCTATGTTAGCCTTAATCATTGACTGTTCGGAATCACAATATATCACTCGTCTCTTGGCGAAATCCGTCGCAGCCTAGTCGAGACGACCGCAGGCGCAGTGTGGCCAACTACATGTAGTGTGGCCATCTTCACCTACAGGGCCACTCAGGGAAGTTCTGTACGTATTACGTATTAGAACATAGGATTAAAGAGCAGAAGGGATTAGATACATTTGTCTGAGGCTTACGCTTCATCCATACTTGCGACTGTCATAAGTGGCCATCTTAGCCCTATCATCGATATTGTGAGTTTGTGTTTTTACTCTCTTGCCACTTAATCCTAGAAGATGAACTTTTCTTCCTACCGCCACAGTTTAAAATGTTGATGATTGGGGGTTCACAAAAGACTAAGAGTTGGCTCGCAGTAATAGCGTATATACTTATTTACGGAGTAGTTGGGATAAAACACGCTTTTAGAAAAAAAAAATTCCTGGCAAAGTACATGTAATTGACAGACTATAGAATGGAAAGTATGGATCGCAGATCATCTTGGCGGAGGATCTCATCCATAGAATCATTCATCTAAGCGGTGCGTTGGTTTCCCACAACCATCCTCAACCTGCGTTCTTTGGCCCTCCCACCCTCATTTTTCAGAAAAACTACCGAGGACTGATAATAGAATGGAAAATATGAGCCACATACTACCTTGGCAGAGGATCTCATCCATAGAATCATTCATCCTAGCTGTGCATTAATTTCCAACGGCCTGCATACTTCTTTCCCCCACTCCCGCTCTTCAGAACAATCACCATACTCAATTCTCCTCACTTTCTTCATCTCTCTTCCTCGCTTCACCAACTTCACATTAACTCTCCTGTAACAACCTTAATTCATCTCATACGATAACTCAAAGGCATACTTGAGTCAGTGTTGGTGTCCAAAATCCGAGGTTGCCGCTGTCGAGGTCTCTGAGACTTATTTTTTCTTCTTATCTCACCCCTGCGTCCTAACCCCTTCTCGATTCGATAAATTTACCTATAATTTCGAATTCGAGTGTTCGCTGGTGAAGACAGGTCGTCCTCCATTGTAAAGAGGACTCAGTGGTATGTTTGCATCCAAATCCCATTGAGTAAAGATTTATTGCTAAAATTTCCTATACAAAGTCAATAATCAGTGCTATCGATCCCCCATAAACAGAAATTTATGAAAAACGGCGGCACAAAGCCTACTTTAAAGAAGGGATACTACCGTCCCCGTAACAGCAAGAAAAATAAGAAAAATAAGATCGTCCCCCAACCAGCCATAGTTGACGCGGCTGGACCGGTAGAAAAAAACACCTCCCGCGAGATCGCGGATCACATCAAGCAAGCAAGCAGAAATTTACCGTATTTAAAATCGGTAGACGAATATATAGCCTTCGTCAAGGAGGTTGGGCGAGAGGAGGAAAAAAACCTCAATAAACAATCGTACCGTCAAGTAGCCTTGTCGTCAGAGCCTACATACGATAGGTTTTTGGAGCAAGTGGCAGAGGTACCTCTAGGTTCCATCGAAGAAGTACCCGAATTTCGAACGATTTGTTTTTTGGCAGTGTACTACAGGCTAGTTCAGAAGCCAAATGGGAAATAACTCCAAAGCCAAAGCATCAACGGCCAAGGGGAAGAAGAGCGAGAAAGCAACAAAAAATGATAATGAGCAAAAAGAGGGCTCAAATCATAAGAGAGCAATCAGTAGCCGAATGTTTGTAGGTCATATCAATGTGTGGTATTTATTGCAGAAAATGATATTCAATACTCTTGACGTCAAAGAACTATCAAGGGCCATTATCAGCAAGCTGGAAGATGGTCGATGCTGGAGAGGGGAGGGCGAGGGTTTCCCAAGAGAAGTAAGTAACTGAATTTCACTGGCTTTGGGTTAAAAATTTATTATTCTAACGTCTCTCACATAAATATAGCTATGCGTCTTCGGTGCGCACCGCGATTGTGTGAGACTTGTGGGAATTGAAGTAGGCGGGTCTTTAAAGACGGCCAACGTGATTGTAGTCGCCTCATTTTCGGTGACAGACCACAAAAAATATACGAGTTACTTAAACAAGTTGCGTAGTAACCCCCATATCCTAAGGGACGCAACCGCTGGGTGCTACGAAGCCTGGAATCGTTGTGTGATGGCAGAGCTGGTTAACGGACCGGCGAGCTCTTTCCAACAGTTATCAATGGGAAACCGTGAGGGAGAAGAGGGAGAAGGAGAAGGCGAGGGAGAAAGGAAAACAAAAGCCAAGAATTGGGATAAATGCAACCTTGGCGGGCAAGGTTGGATGTGGATCGATATGGGAGAAGCGGAAGCGGATTTTGATTGCTGGGAAGTATACTAGCAGTTTTAAATTCAACCCACTCTTTGCTCCAGGTGCTAAGAGTTTGGATAATTCAAAGAATTTATATCCTCCCCCCTCAACTATCACACCATGCTTCCTGTTTTTCCTTACTATCGGCTTTATATTACGCCATATTATTCTTTTCTTTTATGATTGCTACCCGTTTTTGATGGTTATCATTTTTCCCTTTTTCTTTTTTTCTCTACCTCTTACTCATGTCCATCATCCCGCAGTACTTACTTTTGTACACAATTTAGCTACTAAAGGCTATACTATTCACAAACCCGTATGTCATGCTCTCACCTCATATATTCAGATGAACACTGGGAAATAGAAGTTGGGTGTACGTGAACCTGCGTGGTAACTCTCGAGACTATATGCGAGCATGAAACCTCAGGTCACGGAACATCACTCGCTATGACTTGACTATTGTAATAGACCAGTACTACCAACATCTGGAATCTGGTCGTTGAATATCCCATACACTTGATATAAGGTGATACTCACCACGAAAGACAGTCGGGTTGTGGCCAGTTTAAACTTAGGCAATAATATGCATAGGGACATACGAGAGCTACGAGACGATACTTAGCCGGAATACCACTTTAGAGCCGTGATTTCCTAAACTTACTTCCGTTTGAAACCGGTGCGGGTCCACAGGTCGGATTCGAACTCGTAAATACTAAGTCCATTTAAGAGTTTCTTGTACCTATTGGACTAATAAATAAATAAATAACTTAAAAGCTTCTTTCTTCGATACTAGTTACGGCATTTGGGAAAAACACCAAGACTAAAATTGGTTGATTTAGGTGTATTCTGATTATCGCGATATCATCTCGCGGCTTTTTACACACGATTATAAATACGTCTCAATCCCGATTCAAGCGTTAAAGGCTCTTGCGAAGGGTTATATCTTATCCAGAGAGAAGGCATGAGTAGAATAGAACCATATAGAACATAAAGTCAACAACCTAGGTCCGAAATGGTTGTTAAAGATAATAATGAAGCTACCCAATCCGTGATAGTACTAAGCGTTTTTGTTTGGAAATTCAAAGAAACAAAATAATCAAATTAAATCCCAGACAGAAAAAAACAGCTTGAATGGAACTTGTGTATATTATCAACTGCGCAAAAGAGCCTATAGAAGTTCCTTTGGAATCCAGCTCCCTACCAACCCTTCCTTAGAATGGTAGCTACCTCACCTAGCATACGTGCCCAAGGATAAAGTGAACCTCAAAACTGAAAGCCTAAATAAGGGCCCAATGGCGCCTTCCCGATAGCGAGGATAGCTATGAGATTCATGTTAGTACCCATCTTGAATTACACTTTTTTGGTATCCAAAAAGTAGAGCGGTTCAACCTACCAAGAATAACTAGGAAGTACCTAAATGCACCACCTTTCTTACTAGAAGCTCCCAATGACAATACTCGTGCCCAGAATGGTTTCGGGGTAGCCTTCCAGTTTCTCGGATATTGTGGGCTTGGGTCCCCAACAAGTCTGTGGAAGAGCTTGATCTTATCTGGGGTGTATGGTGGATAACGCATCTGTCGTAAAAAATAAATAAGGTATAATATTAGCCACAATCAATCCTAAACTTTTGTAGATAAAACGTACCTTTAGTTGGCCTTCTATCCACAACGGTTGGCTCAACACTGGCCTCTTGTGGATGAAGGATTCGAAAGTGTCACGACCTCTGTACTTGCCATGTCCAGACTCACCAACTCCACCAAACGGGATGTCGGTGGTACAAGCATGGAGCATAACACTATGTTTGATGGTTAGCAATCTATTTTCCACAGACTTAAAGTTAATAGATAGGGAATTAATTTTATAAAATGCACTAGTAGGATTATTAAAGAAGTTAGAGTAACGCAAGAGTGCGGCTCGAGGAGTTGTAGACTCCGAGTTAAAATTGCCCTGCAGGCAGGCTTCCCTTGTAGACAAGCTGGACATCATGCATGCCATCACGCTTCACAGTCGTAAGTGAGAGTCAAAAACTTACTCGTTGATTGAACACCCTCCAGATCTAAGACCTCTCATCACTGCAAATTCTATTAACCATCAAAGCTCGCAATATCAGAAAATTGCTAACTTACTGTACTCTTGTTCTACCTTATCTCCCGAGAAGATATACATCGACAATGGAGTATCACCGATCCTTTTAGCTAGAGACAACATCTCATCCACATTCTCCACCACAAGCATGGCAATAACTGGTCCGAAAACCTCCTCGCTCAACAAAGAATCACCAGGATCAGTAACCTTGACCAGTGTCGGTTCGATGAACTTTTTAGCTTCATCGGTGCCCCCACCACATAGGATCGTCCCATTGGATTTGTCCAGCAAACCCTTAATACGATGGAAACTTCTCTTCTCAATAATAGAAGCCATATCCGGGGACCCCATAGCTCCATTGGGAAGATATGTCTTGATACTTTGGATAAAAGATTCGACAAATTCTTGTTCCTTTGAAGGGTGGATGAGGACGTAGTTGGGTGCTATGCAAACTTGACCGGCATTGTGGACCTTGCCCCAGCATACTCGTTTGGCGGCGATTCTGGCGTCTGCGGATTTGGTAACGAAAACTGGATTCAGGCCACCACTGTTTACAAGTCAGCTCGTGCTAAGTCAGATTAGAAGTCCATGAAACATATGTTTTTTTCCCTTCTGTTCATGGCTTTGGCTTTTCGCTAAAGGGATGGCTTACAGTTCCAATAAAACGGGCGTCAAATGCTTTGCTGCTGCTGCCGCAACAATACGCCCTACACGGCCACTACCAGTATATACGATCTTGTCCCACTTTTGATCCAATAGCTTTGTGGTCTCAGCGATGCTACCATTGACCACCGCATACAAACTAGGATCCATAGACTCTATAATCCTAGTGATGACTGCCGACGTATTTGGTGTCAATTCGCTAGGCTTTATAACGGCAGCATTTCCTCCGGCGATGGCACCGATAAAAGGATGTATAACTAATTGCGCTGGGAAGTTGGAAGGTCTATATCAAATAAATACACATGATTTTTAGCCTATGTTTAACTTAAAAGGCCCTTTGAGATGAGGTGAAAAGGTAAAAGTGTCATAGGAAGTGTATGTATGCTGTTCAAAGGTTTGTAATACCCGATAATCAATATAATTCCCATAGGCTCCTTTCTCATGCGAGGGGAATTGGTGAGTCTGAGTGACAACGGAACGTCCAAAGCTTCATCAGCTGCCCACTTCCTAAGATTCTTCATCACATCGAGGATTGCTAGCTGCATCCAAGCGATCTCGGTTATATATGTTTCATATGTCGGTTTATTGAAGTCCGCCTTCAGCGCATCGTAAAGGTGCTGCTCATTATCTTTGATTGCCCAATAGAGTTTGTTGAGCTGCTCTAGGCGGAACTCAAGCGGGTACGACTTGAGGGTACCAAACGACTTGTTCAGACGAGCGTAGGTAGGCTCAATTGTTTCCACAGGTGTGAAAGCAAAGGGAAGAAGAGTAGGTGAGGACATAATTGTAATAGCTGCCTAATCTCTCTTGTTGATAGTGCCCTTGATAGAAAGTTCGAAAGGCTTACGCACTACCTTACTTAAGTACGAGAACTGGGCGTGATGACGGGCACAACTCCCTTTGGTGTCTTAGATGCCTTAGGTGTCTTAAGTCAGCTTCACTGAACTCACCCGCACAGATCGAGCGGCAATATCCGTGATTTTCTGGCTAATTACTGGATCGTGTGGTGTTGATCAATGTTTGAGGTTGACCAATGTTGTTGCTATATATGTGGGAATGAACCAATATGAAATTCCGAGTGCTTTGTTCCGATATTGGGGTCGAAACGCGATTTTGTTCTTGTCACGCTGTCTGAACTTATACTGAGAGCGTTTGCCAAAGTACTCTACATCTTCGAGCCACTCCTAACCCTGTGCAGAAAACCTTAAATTCACGTGTTCGCGCGCCCAATATCTCTCTAACCGAACCGAGGCATCGCCATATCGGAGGCTACGTAATTTGCATCATCCCAAATCGCGATGGTACAGCCCACAATCCCTCAGAAACTTCTCTCCGCTATCAAGATCTACAGTAGCCCCACTTATACCCAGCCCGAAGACCGTGTTCTCCTCGAGAATGCAACCTCAATAGACCACCATGCAGTCCACAGAATTTCTTCAGCCTTACTCACTAGAAATGCTGTGCAAACGAACGACGAAAGCGATGACAGGCATCTCGCAACGGAAGAATTTAGGCTAAACGCTCCTCTGAGAGATTGCGGTATATACATCCCGCCAAAGCCAAAAATGCCAGAACCAGTAAGTATCATATCTCTTTAGACCCCACCACATTATTAATTATATCTTCGATTTCTTTTCAACTAATTCCTATTCCTTCAATACAGAAACCGGAGTCCAAAATGCTGATGGATCACCTTACTAAAGTGGGATCCAAGGAACACGCTACCCTAGTGAGAAAACTCCACTCGAATAGCGTGGAGGCAGAATACGAGGACGATGAATACATCCATGAAGATTTTAAACGCTATATGCTCATCATAGCAAACATGATGTTATCCATCAATTTGGCTACTGTGACAGCTTGGATGGCAGCGTCATCGTGGGGCGTACCTGAGCGGTTGACGTTGATGCTCTCGTGTACTATTGTGGTTACCGTTACAGAGGTGGTAATTTTTATGGGTTACATAAGAAGGGACCTTCAGAGGAAGCAAGAGAAAAAGAGAGCTCACAACAAGAAGAAAGTCGTGGTTGAAGTGTGATAATGTACTGTATATCTTCAAAAGAAGGGCCCGGGCCTATTCCAAAAATACAGGCCAAAATACAGGGTAAGATGGTGGTGGTTGTTATACGATATTGTTAAATGAATCTATATGATTGGTCCTAAAAAAACTTATGTTGTCTTTGCCACCCAACGCCATCCATCGCTCTGGATAAGGCATAGAAACTACCTATCCGGTAAGTGTTCCTGGCTAGGATTTTTGGAATAGGCCCGGGCTTTTCTTTTGGAGATATACGGTAGTTCAACTACAGGAGGGAACAGCGGCGTGAGGAAAGGGAATGGTCAAATACCTTTAATGCGCACGAATCTAAATAGAATCTGGATTGAATTAATTGTTGGTCCAAGCAACTGTGTACTAGATCAAAATAATAAAGTCCCAGGTAATGGCTTTCAATAAATACCTGTAGTCTCGATCACTCTGGCTGAAAAAGGAAAAAAGGGCAATTAAAGACCAGGCCGTCATCTTTCAGGCCCCTCATGATTAGTAGCGGGTTGCTATTTTCGTGTGCTCTAACCTTAAAATACTAATTCTCCATGTATCTTGTCTGACGGGGCCGGTTGGTATTCGTAATAAAACCCTGTTTGTATTGTGATATAAAGCGGGGAGATCAGCAGCGACATCAAACACAGTCATAACCGAGTGATATTCCATGATAAATTACAGAAAGCCCAAGGACGAATACATCCCAAGAAATTCCACTCCATCAAATTCTCTGAAAACCCCCAATACTCATATATCCAATACCCTTCGTATTCTAGCATGAACCCACACCTATCGGCATTCAACCTATCTTCCCCAACACCCACCAACACCCATCCAAAGAGCTCAAACAACCCACAACCCAAATAAACAAAACCAAGCACCACCCGCAACAACTAAATACCAAAAAATGAGCCTGTTTCGATCGCGAGAGGACTCGAACCCCCAATCTCTGGTGCCGAAAACCAGCGCCTTAACCATTAGGCCACGCGACCGAGCGCTAAAAATCCCGCTCTTCACATTAGTGAAACAAAATTTCACCGAGTAAACAAAAACCACTGATCGGAACAAGGTGAGATGTTTGCTTAAACCCCCCCCACTACCATCGCCACTACATGTAGCTATAAGACGTCATTTCCTAAACTTGGGGAGGAGGGTAGGAAAAAAAGAGCTAGAAATACATTTGTAATCGTAACCTCCACCGAAAAACCCAGGGTCTCGTAGAAATAGTTATGTCATATCACACCTAGCACATTATAAGCCCCCCTCCATCTTTTTTTTTTTTTGATCAAAAACTTTGTAACGTAAGAAAGAAAAAAGAGGGCTCGATGTTTGCTCGCAAAATAAAAAAACCAAAAAAAAGGAGAAGGAAGAAGGGAAAACCCCCACATCACTCACGCTATGAATTACCCCGTGGGACCTCTTCCACCCTAAAAAGCAGATTGTGTGTATGCAAAAAAATCTTGAGGGAAAAAAACTCTCCCCCAATAGAAATAGAAATTACAGACCAGCAGCCTTGGGGGACCCAGAGCTCTGCTCTGCTGGGCCAATGTCAGACAACGAACCACGATATCGTAAGAAAAAAAGCAAAGAGAGCACGAAGAAAAAGAAAAAGAACAGAACGTTTCCCATTCCAAACCCATCCCCTTGCAGCGTGGTGCAGGAAAAGAAAATATAAGACGAGATAGAAAAAGAGATAGAAAGAAAAAGACAGCAAATCAGAATCGCGTTTTGGTTTTCTTTTTTTCTTTTTTTCTTTTCTCTCTTTCGGAATTTGCAATTTAGCTTCCCTTATTCCATTCTGCGAATCCTTTCCATACGCGCTCAACCCTAATAACACCGTAGTAGTAGCAAAAGCACAAAAGAAAACTTAAAGGGAAAATAAAAATAAAAAAATCATGGCCCATAAAGCCTGCTTTCAATACCGCTTCCCAGGCACATTGCAGAGATTGTGCGTAGAAGATCCACAGCGCAAAGATGTAAACAGCAGGATAAAAAAAAACACAAGAGAATTATGAAAAAGACATGAGGAAATCAATACATGGGGTGAAGCCCGAACTAGTTATGCCTGATAGGCTCGCAATATGCATGCAACCCGCGTGTAAAAGAGAAGAAAACCAGAAAACAGTACGGACATCTTTCTAATAGATCATCCACAAAGGAGGGCTCCCAATGACCCGTTATTGCACCTTACTGAAATTACCATTGCTCCCATTTAGCAGGGCCGCAGACCGTCTTGCTAATGCCACGACCTCGCCTTCACCATCCTCTCCCTCATCGTCTGAATCCACATTCTTCTCCCCAATGTTCTTGATCATCGTGACAATCTCCGTCGACTGGCTGATCAAGGCTTTTAACCGCGGTTCATCTGCCTCAAGCAGCTGCAGCAATGTCCAGATAGCAATGTGCTGGAATGTTGGGTCTCCGCTAGCAAGGAATCTCTTCAAATAACCATGGATACCGCCCTCTGGCTCCAGCCAATCCTGCACGAACATAGAGTAATCGCCAACTAAACAATCGGTCGGTCAGTCAGCTTGCATAATATAAACTAAGCAATTTTTGCCTTACCTTTCGAGGATAGGTTCCCTAATGCGGCAGCGCTATTCCCCTGCACCTCAATGCTCTCAGAGGCCGTCAGGGGAATAAGGACATCAAATACACCCAAATTTAGCAAATGCGACTTCAGATCGTCACTCAAAGCTAACACAGCGATAGCCGCCGTCATTTCTGATTGAACACTCAACGGAACATCTAAGACAAGTTGTTTACATTTCTGCACCGCTCCGGCCTCCAATACTAACTCCTTGTTCTTATCAGAACTAGCCGCCAAATTTCGCAGAGTTGAAATCGCGTGACATTGTATTTCCTCGTTGTCCGTTGACCCTAACAAATCGATAAGAGGTTTCAGGAAGCCGGCTTCAATAATTGGGGATTCATTTAGAGGGTGTATTGAGATATTTCGGATGCAAGCAACGGCCGACAAAATTAGAGGAAGAAATGAGGACTGAAGTAGACGAAGTAAAGGTGGCAGGCCTTTTGCCCGGACAATATCCAGTTGGTATTTTTCGTCAGATGCCAAATTTCGAAGCGCCAATGCAGCCTGGCATTGAACCTTCGGGCTCGAGGAATCCATAAGGTGAACAAGAGAGAAAACAAGTTTAGGTTCTGTCTGCGCAAGCTTTTTCCTGTTGGCCTGGTCAACGGCAATGTTGCTGAGAGCGGTGGTGCAATAGTATTGGACATCAACATCGTGTGAAGATAAAAGCGAAACAAGGACCGGTATTGCTCCAGCGTTCACCAGCTGTTGCCGATTATCGTCTACGGAACGTGATGGGTAAGCATCCATGCCATTCACATGCAAGGGGGAAACTGGCATTCTAGCCGTACCTGAATGTGTCATGTTAAGTAGAGCCCCCGTAGCGTTCCTTTGAACTCTCATATCTTTTGACTTTGCGAGCCTCGTCAATGGACCTAGCGCACCTGACCTTGCTATCTTTGCTTTATTGTCTTCATGGGTAGCAAGATTCGTAATACAACCAACGGCGTTGCATTGAACTTCAACGTTGGGTGACATCATCTGTCGTATTAGAGGTGCAAGCCCGCCAAGGAGAACGATAGCAACCTTATTTTCAGCTAGCCCAACGTCAGCGTGTACTCAAAATCAACGATAAGGGTGAAATCATACTATTCACAGCGAGATTTCCTAGGGCAGCGCTGGCCGCACGTTGGACCTCGATATCGGTGCTCTGAAGAAGAAACAGTATTGGTTCAAGGGTATCACGATCCACTTCCCGAACATCTGGTGACCAAAAAAGAATACAGTCGTCAGCACGCTAGACCTCCCTAGTCAGGAACCGGTAAAGTGAAGCTCATCACCTCTCTCCGTGATCTCGGCAAACGTTAAGCTTGCACTTCTTTGAAGATCGACATTATCGGAATACACCAAGGTGCTTAAAGCTCGAAGGGGCTCGCCAGCGAAAAAGTCAACTTCGGAACGCTATATCCAGAGCGTTAGCAGCCGAGGTCAAGGGAGGCAGAAAAGGAGCTCGATGCGGTAGAAGGACGGAGTGTACGTTTTCGAGATATTGCAAGAGATCGGAAACCGCCTCCCTCTCGCTTTCCTGGAGAACTGGCTCGTACAGACCATCTCGAGCGCGGCCTGTGTCACGTCAGTCCAACGCCTGCTATAGCAGACAACGAGAGCAGGGAAGTGTACCTCTGCAGCAGGTAGAGCAAGAGGAGCCGCAGTTCCCCATCGCGCAGTATTATATAGTTATTAAAGACTAGAGACTAGGGGGTTCGAAGATTTTTAGTATAGGAAGGGGGGGAGAAGGAAAAAAGAACTCGGGATGTCGCAGAGGTTGAAGTCACGCACGAGGACGACAGCACACGCCTGATGGGGGTAGTGGTGAGACTAAGACTCGAGTGTGGCTGGAGAGCGAGGCAGCAAGGGATTGGGGGAGGGGGACGCGATGGGTGTGGGTGGGTAGCGGAGGGGAGGTGCGGGCGGGCTGGAGAGAGCTGATGATATCTGGTGGGAAAACTGGCCGAGGAGGGGAGGAGGGGAGGGGGTTCGAGAGATACAGACTATCACAGAGAGAAGAGAAGAAGATGTTGCAGCTCGAGCGTTGAGAGATTACGGTCAGCGGTCGTATTTTTCTCTTGAAGGGTGTCCGTCCGTCGCACGCAGCAACCAAGCACCCCAAGCAACCAAGCAGAAGCAGGATGTGTCTGCAAGAAACGAGAAACAGAACAGCACAACCGCGCGCCACGTTTACTGGTCTCTTGCTCGTCTGCCATCGATGACAATCCTATTTTTTCACACACCAGCACAGGTGACAGCAATCATCCTGCAGCACGAGATAAAAACAATGCCTTTATTTCTTCTCCAGCTTTCCTTTTTCTTCCCTGGCCGAAATCTAGAAAGGCTCCTGCTGTTGTGTTACAGAGATGAGAGATCAGATTACGATTACGCCGGAACACGCGCCCCTCGGCAACCAGATTGATTGCCAGCATGGAGTGGGCGTTCGTTGCAAAGCCGACCGGGACCGGCGGACAAGGTTCCTGGGGTTCTATGGGACAACGTGGTTGAGGGTGCCGTACGAAGGGTACGCACGCAGCCCCGAGTTCAATTTTTTTATTTCTTCCACATACGAATAGACCCGTTCTTATATAAACTGGCCGAACAAAACAAACCCCACGAGGGAAAGAAGCCCGAGACTACATATGTAGCTCTCAGGTGAGGGGAAGCCATCTCCGCTCCCGCCTTTGCGCCCGTCCGTGCTGCTGATGTTGCTACTGCTGCTCCCCCAGAAAACGCTAGAGAGTTTCAAGTGACCTCATTTTCGCCGTTGTTGCGAACTTCGCCCCTCAAGGGCTCAGACTAGACCTGAGCAGCAAACAAACTCTGGTGTTCGCGAACATGTGAGAAGAGCTTGCTGCGCCCATGCAGGAGATCTGCCGCTCTTCAAATCCGGATTCTATGACCCAGGAATATTTTGCACCTGCATAGCTGTGGTACATGGTGTTTGACTGGGAGAGAGTATTATATGAGCGAAAACCCCCTTCCAAGCCAGTATGGTTAAGAGCGCATAATAAAGGCTATCTACCTAGTATGTACTCACGGCGCTTCTCCAGGTAGGTACACGCATCCTACATAGAAACCGACACTTGGGCCTTCCGCACTCGGTGCATCCCTTTTTTCCCAAGCTTCTTAGCTACCAGAGAATTCGTAATGGCACGACGTTTTGAGATTGGGCTACTTTTGCGTACGTACGCAACAAAAATAAAATAAAATAAATAAATCAATTGAGGTTCTAAACTCGCTCATCAAAAAGCACAGGCCCAGTCCATTCTGAAAACGATGAGAGATACTTTTTAACGTTTGTCGCTGTTCCTGTACAGTCACGGTGTTATGATTGGTTAAATGTAAGGGTATATTCTAGAGTAAGCGGTTGGTACCGGGGAGGTAGGTGATAAGGTGATGGTAGCATGCTGCTATAGTGGGGCAGAGACTGGAGCCCCTCCTTCACAGCCCAGTAAACCTTGTCAGGCTGACGACATGATATGTTCAGGCAAAGAGCGTAACTCCAGTGTGCCGCACAGTCATTACTATCTCCTCCCCTCTCCCGCCTGTCTCGCAGTGTTATTTATTATTCCGCCTTACCCCACTGGAGCTTTACTTCATTCAACACCTTTTTTCCTTGTGCCGAATACCCAACAACTTCGCCCGCTCAAACCTATCCATAATCCGAAAATTTCAACAACCCATCCTCTGACCTATATCTGATTCAATATGGGAGTAAGTACATCATAGTGGCGTTTTCTTTGCTCTTTCCTTCCTACGCTTTGTGGTATAAGAGCATTTGCATTCCCCTACCCGCCCTTGCTTTGTTCGTTATAATACTACACTACCCTACTCTCTGCACTTCACTTCTTTAACACACTCTACTATACGCTCCACTCCACTATTACAATCCACTACTACAATCCACTTCTCTCAAACACTTCCTACATCCCTATCCTCGCATCGCATCGCATCATATCACAATTCCCCATCATCGTTATCTTCCCCTAAAAAAACTTGTAAAACACACTTTTTAGGACAGTTAACTAATGTATAATTATTACGCCGACCGCCAGCTTGCCTCAAAAGTTGCCGCTTCTCAAACAGCTGGTGGTGGGGGACCTGCTCCAGCTCAATATGGTCAGGCTCCAGCACCCTATGGTCAAGCACCACCCCAACCCTATGGGCAGCCTGCGCCGCAAGGCCAGTACCCAGGGTACCCTCCTCAGGGCGGCCCACAGGGGCCGGGGGGCTACCAGCCATATGTAAATCCTAACTTCTATCCATCATACCCATCATACCCACCACAAAATGCTTATGGACCCCAGGGCCAGCAGCAGCAGCAGCAACCGTATGGTTCCCCGTACGGACAATCACCACAACCCGGCTATGGCCAACAACCCTATGGTGCCCCACCGCAGCAGTATGGAGGTGTGCCACCTGGAGGACCAACCCCAACAGGGCCCCCGCCAGACGCAGGCGTTCTCTTGTCCATCTTGAAGGAGGCCGTCAAAGAAAAGCGTATCGAGCACATGTACCCAGAGCAGAAGTTGATCCAAATGGCGCAGGATCTAGCTCGAAATGATCCGGTTAATATGCTTTGTAACCACTGGAAACTACCAAAGGAGGTCGGATTCGATTTCGTCAAACTTGCGTTGTTCGATGTAGTGTTCCTACTCGACGATTCTGGTAGCATGAGGTTCGGCGATGGACTTATCGACGAGCTGAAATTCATCCTCGCGAGTGTAGCTTACGCGACAGGTCTTTTTGATCAGGATGGGTTCTCAGTGAGATTCATGAACTCGAACGTTCAGGGCGACAACATCAAGACGGAAAAGGATGCTATGGATTTGATCGACCGTGTCAGGTTCGAAGACGTTACTCCGTTGGCGACGAGTTTGAAGAATAAGATTCTGGACCCATTGGTGTATGCCCCGGATAGAGCCGGAGGACTGAAAAAGCCGTTCTCGGTCATAATCATTACTGATGGAAGACCGACGGATAATGTTCACGGCGAATTCCAGGCGCATATTCAGAGAGTTTCGAACCATTTCCAGGGGAGAGGGGGTAATTACTAGCTCACCCGCGATCTAGAAACGAATTTTTAAGCTAACTTTGGCAACAGTTGTCAACTTCCAAATCGCACAAGTCGGAAATGATAAGGGTGCTCAAGAATTCTTGGCCCAACTTGATAAGGACAAAGCCATTGGTGGGTTGATCGATTGCACATCAAGTAAGTATCCTATTTATACCCCTAACATTCCATCTACTAACTGCTGCAGACTTTGAGATGGAATCTAGCGAATGGAAAGCCAAGGGTCTCACTCTGACCAGACATCTCTGGTACACCAAGCTTCTCCTCGGAAGCATTGATGCAAGCGTAAGCTCCCCTCAAAACCCCCGCTCATTTGTACGCTTTTGAAAATGCGCTAGCTCACACGCCATTAGTACGATAACAAAGACGAAGACGCTAAACCCACTGGTTCCCAATCCTACGGCGGTGGTGCTGCACCTTCTCCATATGGTGCCCCACCACAGCAATACGGTGCCCCGCAGCAACCATACGGGGTACCGCAACAGCAATACGGTGCACCGCAACAGCAACAACAGCAACAGCAACAACAGCAACAGCAACCGTACGGACATCCCCCAAGTGGCCAACACCCGCCTGGCCTTCAGGCAGGTTATGGTGGGCTTGGCGGCCCTCCCTCGGCTAGCCCACGTCCTCCAGGCGCCTATGGTGGCCCCCCTCCTGTCGGTCCACGCCCTTATGGTACGCCCCAGCCGTATGGTCAGCCTCAAGGTGGTCAGCCCCAAGGTGGTTACCCACCGCAAGGTCAAGCCCCAGGTGGATATCCGCCGCAGTCGGCCGGTGGGTTCAATCCAAATGCACCACCACCACCAGCCGCGTATACGCCCAATGCCCAGTATGGTGGCGGACATCCGCCCAAATAAACCACCTTAAGTCATAGAGCGGGCTCGTGTTAGTTCTTAGTTTCATGATAATGATAAGTAGCGACGATATTTGCGTTTTTTCCTTCTCACTTTTCTTTTCATTGGAAGTGATTTTCGTGGATTCTGGAAAAAAATTAGAACTTCATGGGAGGTATTTGGTTTGTTTGGTGTTATATTTCTTTATTCTTTAGTGTTATTTTCTTTCACCCAGTTTTGTGGGGAAGGAGAGGGTTTTTTTCTTTTGGTGGATTCTGTATTTGAGATAGTGTGGTGGCGGTTGAGATTCTTAAGTTTTCTGATAGCCATGTGTGTGGTATTTTCAGCTTGATACCTCTTTTTTCTCACAGATGTAAAATAAATTTTAAAAAAAACAGTTGCAAAAATTCTGTGTCATTAAGAGCTTCTTTCCGTGTGAAATTGATATAAATATCCCGATTTGTAGTGGGGAAACTCTGATTAGTAGATAAAATCGTGCGCAACCAAAAATCTGCGATTCCTGCACACGGACCACAAAAACCTCTAAGCCGTGAGTGGAAGATTAGGCAAATGCAAGGGTGATCCAGAAAGCTTAGCATGAACAAATAATAGAATAGCAATCAGCCTGGGACCTCCGTACCTGGCGGCTAAGGTCAACCTTCCAACCTTCTTCCTTAACCTCTACACACCCAAAATATTTATATCTCGCCATCTTTTCAAGTACCTACCTATGTGTCTCCTATAGAGATTGATATTGAAGTATCATAACGATCTCCACAGTGAGCTATTCAAAAGCATGATGCGAATTATGCTCTCTTCCAATGCTCCACTATTTAAAGTAACGATAAAACCTCTCTGAGAGAACCAATGGAAGAATATTCTAGCCGTTTACCTGGACTGCTATTTCATTTCTGTTCTCCTTGTTCGATACCAAAAATTGATACTCCTAGGTTTACCTATCCATTTACGTATGAATCCGGACACCAGAAACAACATTACAAACTTGTAGGTGGATGTCTTTACGATGCTAAAGATTTAGGCTGTGGGATTAACATAGAGTTACGTTTGTTATATTAATGGGTTACTAGGTTTAGCGTATGATGGCATTGAACGGAGCGCTGACGACTTATAGATTGATACCTTGTGCATTTCGAACTGATGGGATATGATGGGTTTAATACCTTGCTCCTTTCCTTTCCATTATTGGGATACTCCCTGACCTGTCGGTGGCAGAAGAGTCTTGTGATGGCTTAAAAACAACTTATTCGATGGGGTAAATGATTCACGGAACGGGCTGAAACGCTGCACAAGCTATCTGGTAATAACGTCCTTATTTCAGAACACTCGTATCTCTTTTTAACTTGACTGTTTGGCTTTTTACTGCTTCATATCGCTAACTCTTTAACTAGCTTAATACATCCACTAGATCGATAAATTCCTCCCTTTCTTATGCACCAGCAATTCTTGATGGAAAGGCCATATCTAGCCCTATTGGCTAGATATATCGCAAAGCCGAGGCCTAGTTACCTATAAGAAGTGATCTCGAAAGAGCTGATTCAAGCTGCTACAGCTTTTTAAGAATTTACTTTTCTTTTGTTTAAGGAGATATTGATGTAGTGATTAGGCAAGATCCGAAAGCGAATTCACAGCAACCAACCATTCGCAGGTGACTTCTTGGCACAATCTACCCTAATCGATCTGGAACGACATCCAAAAGCGATAGTTCGACTAATTTTAAACTCACACCCCCATTTGGAGAAGGCGTCCCTACCACACCTAATCTCTCCATGATCTATCTTCATGATACTACCTACTTGTGTAGAGTTCTAGTGTAACTCAAGGATATGGTAGGTCAGGTATTGGGATATCAGAAACTTGTTAGAAAGGTGGTTAGAGGTAATTTCTTACCTTAAAAATTTATAGCTTCATAGTTTCACTTGACCGCGTGTGGAGATGGGCAATTTACAGGGATCTTGAATATACGATTCAAGGGGAATGCTGCGGGTAGCTGGCACGTGCTGCAGCTTTTTTCTCGGGGATGTCAGTGGCTTTTTCGAGTGATAGGCAGTGTTTTGCTAGACCAGGGAAATTGAAATTATGGATGGCTTCAAAGTTTCCACAGCAATGACAAACATTTTTTGAGATAATCTCTATTGAATATGCGCTAACAATGGCAACCCTTAGAAATCCGAGAAGCTAGGTATTATTTGCGTATGAATATGGTGGATTGCCTCTAATTTTTTATGAAGTGTGATTGATATAACAGAATTTTGGGAACGGCAAATATATCCGGATGCACAAAAGCTGCGAAGGAGCTTCCTCTCTCGGTGTTACTTGAAATATAAAAAAACCCGGATCGAGGCCTCCGAGAAATAGGCTTTTTTGAGCCTCACCTCGCTAAACTAGTTCTTGGCTACCTCCGTTTCCGGATGTGTCTATTTTTGGCCCACGTGCATTGTGTCGTGGGTATGGATTGGAGGATAGCTGACGTATCATGATGTATTATGTTACAGTTGCCAGTATGGTTATAGAAATAGTCAAGTACGACTTAGAGTTTTATCCGTTGAGTAAACAAATAATGCACGTGCGACAGCCTAACCTTGGGCTACCTAGTTGTTTGTTGTTTCCCCAGAACATAAAATCCAGCCTTCCCACCCTAAGCCCGTGTCATAAACACACCCGCCCATACAAGCCCCACGGCCGAACCCATTCTCGCCCCGCGCTTGGGACAAAAAGAAAGGAACAAACAATGTCAGCATCACCAGCCCCATCGTTTGCTCGCCGCGGTTATGGTTGCCAACGCGAGGTCTATCATCCACTTTCGAAACGCGCAGAGCCAGCAGCGTTGATGTACTATGAGTCCTCAGATGAAGAGGATGTTGTAGGCGAGGTAGGGAACACGCCGTTGCGTCTAGGAGCACTGAGACGTATGTTTTCGTATCCAGAAGGAATAAGTGATGGTGGTTAACGATGTCTATAGCTTTCATCGTTACTCCTACAACTGGGTCGAAAGCTCTAGTACTTCACAGAGGACCAAAGACCAGAGGCACCCCTACGCCGGTGCCGGGTATGATGGTAAAGAAGACATTTATGCCGAAGAAACCGCCGATGAGAGTTGTGGCAAAAAAGGATCCTATCGACCATAAGGGTAAAGGGATAGAGAAACAGTCTGTATTTTTATTAGACGAAATGGCTGGAATGGAGAAACCTGGTATGCTATTACTAGTCCTAGTCCGTTATTATATGTATGGTTGGAATTAACACCATTACCTTTGGTAGGAGAATCGTCTGATCCGGTCTCAAAACGTCTTATCCCACCACGCCCCTCAACTCCACCAAGGCAAACACGGATACCGTTTAGCGTACTCACACCGGAAAACACATTCGGTGCGTCAAGCCCCTTCAAGATTCGCGCCAACGGCGCAGGGAGAGAGCAGGAGAAGGAGAAGGGCAAAGAGAATGGCAGCAGCTACAATTATGGAAGCATCCCTGGGGGATTTGATGGTTGGTAACTAGACTTGATACCTCTTTTTTTTTTTGTTCCACCATCCAATTATAGTGGTTTTTTTATATATATATCCCCTTTCCCCTCACTTTTTTGTTCATTTACTTGGAAAGCCTTTGCTTTACGTGTGTTCAATCTCGGTTCTGACCTTTTTGGGGGTATTCAAGGTAATCTTGATCTACATTCCCTGTTTGAGATCTCGCATGGCACTGGCGTTTTGTTTGGTGATACCCAGGGAAGTCTACTTTCGTTTATTCTGCTTGCGACTACCTTTGCCGCCGAAATGGTCGCGTTTTACATGACCCTGCTTGATTTCCATGAAGGATGGGCCGGAGTAGCATTGTAGGTAGGTTACTGTGAGCTAGGAAGTCTGTACAAATTTACTTGTTATCCCCCTAACTTGGTTATAGCGTGTGACTCTTATCTTTTGGTTTCTTATCCAAGTTTCAACATCAGCTGCAAGAAAATATCGCGTCTTGCATTGTAAATTGTAATATTCTTAATAAAGCCTCTAGCGGAAACGCAGAGAGAAAAAGAACCCGGATACCCTATAGTATGAACATACAAACGAAAAATAATAATAACGAAACTCCTGCACCCCTCAAATCGTGGCACATCAACACCCTCCCAAGTCATAATTTTAGATTTCTGTTAAATGTGTAACCAGACCCGTCAACCTCGCGATTCTTCCGTCCTTTCCATCGACAAGTATATCAACATCTTCTAGATCCGCATCGTCATCAACAGCAACCGGCTTCAGCATCCCCGCAGCCTCCTCAAACTCCCATCCTTCGGCAACAGCCTTCGCAATCATCGTTGCCTCTTCGCCTTCTGCAAAGCCAAGGTAGCTAGCTGCAGCTTTGGGGGAGATCGTGGTGTAAGCTCTCGATAGTAGGATAAATGTCTTGCGACGGAAGTGCTCTAGGAAACGGTTCGCAAGTGGGGTGATGGTGGACGACCAAGGCGCGGAGGAGAGTGTGGTGTAAACGCTGGGGTAAGAACGTGTGTAGAGGGCACGAAGAAGGGTGTAGGTCGATATCAGTAGTGGATCCGACTGAAGGTAATTTGTTGGGATGCGTTTGGTGAGGAAGCGGGCTTCATTGCTGGGGAGTGGGGGTAATATTAGTGGGTATTTGGAAAGATATGGGGAGGATATAGAGAGCTCACAGGTCATCACATAGGAAGAGAGAAAACAGATAAGTGCTATAAAAGTTGGAAAGGATTTCGGTGGTGGATGGTGTGATGACGGAGCTGTAAGCTGTGCTCTCGAGGTCCGCGAGAAGATCAACAAGAGTTGATGGGGGGATAGAGACATCCACTGCGAGGGTAGCAAGATATTCGATACTCAGTGATGGTGCCATGATGGATAGGGGACTAGCAATATTAATGAAAGCGCTGATGGTGAGAAAGTGTGAATATGGCGGGGGAGTACAAACAACCGGACCTTGTGGTGGGGGAGTGGTGGGTTGAGGCTGAGTGACCTTCCCAACCCCAGCTGCATTTGTCTTGGCACACTTGCCGACTCGCGAAGGAGACACCTAACGGTTAGCTGGTACCGAGAAGACACCTTCAAGTTTGTCTGCCTGCCCTTTCTCTCTCGAGTGAGAGCTCTCTTCCAATTCCACCAACGTCCGCTCACACCGAGCAATCGCAGCACCACCGCCCACTATGTCGTCTACAGGCGTCAAAAGCCTCCTCAAGGACGAGTCTACAAAAAACATACGTCAACTGTTAAAGGTTGTTATTCTTATTACTATCGCCGGTGCGGCTCTATCTAGTCGTCTGTTTTCTGTAATTCGTAAGCTCCCCTTTGATCGTAGCATTTTGAGCCCCTGAATTTGGTTTAAAGGAGCATGCGTACTAATTGAAAGATAGGGTTCGAAAGTATTATTCATGAGTGTAAGTCTTCACTACCCCGTGACCATTGAGTCTAGAACGACACATAGAGGGCGCTATTAGGTGTCCTTTGTTGGTGTACACAAGCTGACGACGACTCTTAGTTGATCCGTGGTTCAACTTTCGCGCTTCGAAATACCTCGTCAAGAACGGGTTTTACAATTTCTGGGATTGGTTCGATGATCGTATGTACCTTTATTACCATCTACAGCTCGTGTTCAATTGTTGGCTCTAACGGTGTTGCCGTTGTTTCTAGGAACATGGCATCCCCTCGGTCGTGTTACTGGCGGTACCCTTTATCCAGGTCTTATGGTCACTTCCGGCGCCATTTATCACATTCTCCGCTTCCTGACTTTCCCTGTTGACATTCGTAATGTCTGTGTCCTCCTCGCTCCGGCATTCTCGGGCCTCACGGCGTTCGCAACCTACCTGTTTACCAAGGAGATGAAGGATGAATCCGCCGGTCTTCTTGCCGCGGCCTTCATTGGTATTGCCCCTGGTTACATCTCTCGTTCCGTCGCTGGTTCTTACGACAACGAGGCGATTGCCATCTTCCTATTAATGTTCACGTTCTACCTCTGGATTAAGGCCTTGAAGGTTGGGAGCGCATACTGGGGTGCTCTTTGCGCGTTGTTTTACTTCTACATGGTTGCTGCCTGGGGTGGTTACGTTTTCATTACGAACATGATCCCACTACACGCACTCGTTTTGATTGCAATGGGGAGGTACTCTCCAAGGCTGTATGTGGCATATACCAGTTGGTTCGCTCTTGGGACGTTGGGGAGCATGCAAATTCCATTCGTTGGTTTCTTGCCTATTAGGTCTTCCGAGCACATGTCTGCACTTGGTATGTTTATCTACCCAATACGCCGTGTGTAGTTGGTTTTTGATACTGATAATTCTGGTACTATAGGTGTTTTTGGTCTTATCCAGATTGTCGCTTTTGTCGAGTTCGTTCGCGAACATGTCCCGTCCCGTCAATTCCAAACCCTCTTGAAATCATTCATCGCTATCACTTTTCTCGGGTCTATGTCGGTACTCGTGCTCTTGACTCTTTCTGGTGTCATTGCGCCTTGGTCTGGTCGTTTCTATTCGCTCTGGGATACCGGATACGCCAAGATTCACATTCCTATCATTGCCTCCGTCTCTGAACATCAGCCTACCGCGTGGCCCTCGTTCTTCTTCGATCTTGAGATGCTGATCTGGATGTTCCCCGCTGGTATTTATATGTGTTTTAACACACTTGAGGATCATCATGTTTTCGTCATCATCTACGGCATCATGGCCAGCTACTTCGCTGGTGTCATGGTCCGTCTAATGCTCACCCTAACTCCTGTCGTCTGTGTCACTGCGGCCATCGCTTTGTCCAACATTTTGGATGCCTACCTCTCTGTCAAAACCCCTGAGGACCCATCCGCTCTTACATCCACCACCGATGACGCCTCCGAGACCAACACTCCTGGGGCCCCAGCTCCAGCAGCCAAGAAAGTCGAGAAGAAGCGCCAGAACCTCCTCAACTCTGCCAAGGGTACTATGATTGGTATCTACTCCAACACCTCCAAGTTTATCGTCGTTAGTGCTTTCACTATCTACCTCTTTGTCTTTGTCCTCCATTGTACCTGGGTCACTTCCAACGCCTACTCATCGCCCTCCGTCGTCTTGGCTTCGCGTGGTGCAGATGGAAGCCAGCATATCATTGATGATTACCGTGAGGCATACTACTGGCTCAGGAAGAACACCCCAGAGGATGCGAAGATCATGTCTTGGTGGGATTACGGCTACCAGATTGGCGGTATGGCGGACAGGACTACCCTCGTTGATAATAACACCTGGAACAACACACATATTGCCACTGTCGGAAAGGCTATGAGCTCCAGGGAGGAGGTGTCGTATCCGATCCTGAGACAGCATGACGTCGATTACGTTCTTGTCATCTTTGGTGGTTTGTTGGGATACTCTGGCGATGATATCAATAAGGTATGTTTCATTTTTAATAATCTTCCGAGTGAGCGCCATAACTAACACCCTTTAGTTCCTCTGGATGATTCGTATTGCCGAAGGTGTCTGGCCCAACGAAGTCAAAGAAGCCGAATTCTTCACTCCCCGTGGCGAGTATCGCGTTGACGACCAAGCAACTGAGACCATGAAGAACTCACTCCTCTATAAGATGTCATACTACAACTACGACCGTCTATTCCCCGCTGGTCAGGTCACTGACCGTGTCCGCAACGTTAAGTTACCCTCAAAGGGACCCGAGCTCAACACCCTCGAAGAGGCGTTCACGACCGAGAACTGGATCGTGCGTATCTACAAGGTAAAGCCGCTCGACAATGTTGGACGTGACCATGCTAGCGCTAGTGCGTTTGAGTCTGGGAAGAAGAAGATAAAGAGGGGTAAGGCTGGCAGGGTCGGGAGGAAGCTGAGGGTTGTGTAGAGCAGTAATGAAGAAACAGGTTCTTTTCTCTTTTGTAGGGTCTTTTTTTGATTTTGGTTCATATAGGGTGGGGGTGGAGCGTGGGAAGGGGAGAAAAAGGATGCTGTATTGCTATGTTTTATTTGATTCCCTTGTTTGTTTACGGTGTCTACAAATAGACTGAAGGGTACGAAGAATAAAAAAGGAAGGATATGGGGGGTGTACGTTATGTACTCTATTATTGCGCGCTATTATTGCGTAGGAAGTAGTGAATTCAGAGTTGGGCTGAATACGGGTGTTTAAGCATAATGTGTTATGTTACGTATACTTTATCATGATTGGGTGCTTACTTGCAATCTCTCGTGGCTATTGAAGGGAAACGAGAAAATAAATCGTCAATAGGATACCGTCATGAGTTCTCATCACCAGCAGTACTAATGCAACCTGACACAAGAAGCAAAACTCATGCGAACATTAAGCCAGATATTAAGCATCATCCATCCACACCTTTTACTCACTGCCATACTACGCGTCAAGGTCTGCGATGCCCTAGCGCTTATCACGGTAGACGACAAATCACCGCTCATAGTGAATAAGCCCGAGTACAGCAGCAATCCGCCGAATTGTGTTGGATTTGAAGAGTAGATCGTAGCCCAGGAACATTCTACTAGACAGTTCGGACGTTTTTTTACCATGAACATGGATCATGAAAACTCACTCGATAGCATATCAGGCCGTAATGTTGAAATAATGAATAGATCTGATATATTGACTGTCCAGTAAACTAGAGAAGAGGAAACAGAATAGACGAACGGGAGAAGAGCTCCATATATATACTCCCTATGGAGTCATATATAAACAGGTTTATGGGGGCTCTTTGGGCGCCGAATAGATCGGCCCGAGCAACCCCCTTTAGCAGTATAGACTATACCGAACGTCTTCGGTATCCCGAGTAGTGACGTACCAAATGAGACACTAGGAAGCCTATGGATATATACCATATATCCAACACGTAACGTGTTAATCCGAACCCGCTGGGCAAGTTAGGAAGAGGGAACTAATGTTTAGGAATGATATAAAGATGCGGATACAATATTTAAATGCTATTTCTAAACCTAAACAGGAGGGTTTAGTCTATGCTGTTGTATCTGTTGGGGGGTTTCTTGGAGGAGGAATTGGTTTTAGTTTCTCAGATTTAAGGATGAGTTCCGGTAAGGAATCGGAAGATAAACTGATGGACTCGATATGTAGTGATCTCATCTAGGTAATCTTTAGGTCTTCCATAACTAATTAGGTCTCGACTGGGGGGGTTGAGATTTAATAGATCCTGTAGTTAGTTCATGATTTTTTACGCATTTTTAACGTACTAAGAGTGCTGTTCTTAACAGATATTCTTGCAAGCTACTCAGGCCATCAATATTTGATCACTAGGTGTCTCCCCTCTATCCAACAGAATCTTTCAGTAATTTCACACACCAAAAATAGCTAAGTATATATCTCAATTCACCACGCCCCTATTGACAATACTTAATAGAACATACTTTTCGTCACTAAGTTTCACAGCCTCTCATACATAGAGTAATCGTAGCTAAACTCAATGCTATAGCTTTCTCCTCACGATGTTGGCAGCTAGTTAAGCTAAGCCACTATAACCAAATAAACAATAATTAATCCACAATCCAAAACCATCCTAGAGGGAGCAACTTCATCGTTTCTTCTCCTTATTCCACACCTAAAGTGGTCAAGCGTCTTTTACTAGTGGGTTATCACTGTCGTAGCCAAGGGCTTTCACAATTCCCAAACCTTTGGTCCGCCCCTCACGGAACAAGAGCTTATCGCCGATGCAAAGGAATTCTCTGTATATCATAGATTAGGATTAATTAGACAAAGGTAAATATGAGTCAAAGAAAAGATGACTCACGGTCTCTGACAGAACTCGAAGGCAACAGTAGCCCTGTCGCCGGTACGCATAAGGTCACGGTTGATATCGATGATACGGCAAGTTTGACTGACAGGCCCAACGTGAAGCATGGCTTGGTATTTTGGCTTGATGGTGGTTGCATGGGAAAGAATCAAGACTAAGAAAACAACGTAAATTTATTGTCACCTGAGGATTGGGTTCCAAATTTGATGTCGGGGCCTACCTTCAGCAATGAAGCGCATATGTGCTTTTGGAGGAGTCTCAGACCGCGGCAACACGACCATTCCTTTCCGAACTTCGCGTCGCCTCACTTTCTTTAGGGCAAAAGAAGCACTTTGGCCGGCAGAGCACACTGGAACTGCTATCCGTTTTCGCTCAATAGACCTGACAGTGGTTTGGATGAAATTCCCCAGGCTGTCTGGTCCGAGTTGGATTGGGTCACCAGCATGAATGACACCGCTTTTTACGACACCGGAAACCACGGTGCCGACAAATGGCACCGAGAAGCAGTCATTGACATGGAACTCGAACGAAGACTTTGAATCAAACTTTCCATGGAACGGCAAGATATTTAAGAATGTCTTGATATGGTCCAAGCCCTCACCGGTGACGTTGGAAACCTGGAAAACCGGGCAGATACGTTCACTGACGAATTGTTTCGCAGTGTTAACGACATCCGTCTTATTCTTGATGAAAATCGGAATTTTCCTTGCTCCTGGGGACTTTAAGATTTTGGTGATTTGATCGATGGTTTGTTTGAGAATTTGTGGCGGGCAAATATCAATTTTAGTTACCACCACGAGGACAGGAACATTTAATGCAAGCGCAATTCCGAGATGTTCGCGGGACATGCCAATAAGACCATTATTGGCGGCGACCATGAGCATCACATAATCCGGGGAAGTGCCTAGTAGCCCGAATACGGTGGTACGGAGGTATCTTTCGTGACCAGCGAGATCGGTGAAGGATATTACTTTGGCAGAGCGATTACCAATTTCTTCCCATTTAAGTTTTCGTCCAGGGTCGTTGCTACCTATTATGTTGGACTCGGAGTCATAGCCAAGAATTTCCATTCCTTTATGACCAGATAATCAGAATTGGGCAACATCATCGAATTTCTTGCAGCTTCATACCAACAGAGCTAGTTCGCCCAGACTCAATCTCGTGCTTGTGCCTAAAAAGGTTCACACGTGTTCGACCACGCCCATCGTCAAGGGTGTTTTTTGTCAGCACACCTAACATAGTCGACTTCCCGGCATCGACTAAAATGTTGATACTAAGTTAGCTTAACCCGAACCAGAAAATAAGTATTCCATACCATTCCCAACGACTGCTACTCGGATCTCAAGCAAATCTTCTAAGGACTCCGGCTTCTTGCGTATTAGTAACATTGAGCTGGCGCCCTTGTCATCACCAGGCTCCTCGCCATCGATTCCCAGATTGTGTGTAATTAGTACTGTTATCGAGGCTTTTAGCCCCGTTGCTACGCTTCTTATTGATTTCATCGCATAATCGTGCTCTTCTTTGGTAAAACCCATCGACTCCTCGGTTGTGTTGTCAATTCCCACATCAAACAAGGTCTCTCCTCGCCCTTCTGCGATTCTAGAAACTATAAGTTCTTCCAGTTTCGGGCCATTCTCTTCCTGTGGGCCTAAAAGAAGGTCTCGTATCCGTGCGCTTGGCTGGGTCTCGTCCGATAGACCCAATGTTTCGATAATGCTGAGCTCGTCGTGCTCATCCTGTGCATCGCCGCCTGGTTTCCGTAGTCGGGTTTGCTTCTCAACGTAATCTGCAAAATCGCTCAATGCGATTTCACCAGCACGACGCCGCTCATGCGCTATCTGCTTATCTGCCCTTGTGTTTGACATTGGTGGTTTTGTTTTTTTTCGAGTTCTGTAATGGATAGGAAGCTTGTATTTAACTGATAATTAGCCGAAGGAATTGCTTGTGGAGGTCCTGTGTATTCGTGGGATCATTGGTCTGTGAGGGAGAACGGGAGTTAGAGATGCTTTGGAGCAAATGCTTTGGAGGATAGGGAGTGGAGAGATGAGGGCCATTCACATTTTATAGAGCTCCACGGGGGGTTATGGGAGCTTTGCTGTTGAGTCAGTTCCAGTGGGAAGAGCTTGGGCGGGTAAAGCATGGCTATGACGCCGACCCCGCCTGACTCACCGCATATGCCCTGAGGGCCTAAAATTGTTCGATATCTTCAGCCCCTTCTACTGCTGAAGATATACTCGGTGAGTCGCAGCAAGGCATATTCTCTACTATCGTAGTTTTCTCTAGAAAATTGTTGTATTTCGTAATTCGGCAGCGTTGCGGATGAGTGACGGGATGTGACGGTAAGTGCAAATGCAGTTTCACGCTTACTAACCACGTTTTATCACGGGGAATTGATTTTTTGACATGTCGCGTCGCGTCGGTTTTTACCTCAACACGTCTCCTTATTAGGTTACTGTGACACAGAAGAAAAATCATCCTTTGATCTCAACGTATTGACAAGAAATGGAATCATCTAATCCTCCTCCATCAAAACGGCCACGATATGCCGAGATCGTCGGCTTGGCTCCAACGTCTCCTTTAATTTCAGATCCCGTCGAGTCTTCAGATGTGGCAACCGCAGGTGGTTCGGCTGCTGGATCGCTGGATGGATTAAACAATGACACTGTTGCGAGTGGTTCCAGCCCAAGCTCAAGCTCTGGTTCTGGCTCCAGCTCTCTATTTGATCCTGGGGTTTTTGCTACCTTCACCGGGGAAAACGTGTCGCTTGACACCTTGAAGGCGCTCGAGGATGCCTCCGGTGGAGATATGCAGAGAGCTATAAATATGTAGGTAAATTCCTCACTTCCAATTCTATATATTTGCGACTTATATATTGAATAGGTATTTTGACGGTTCCTGGAGAGAGGCGAAACCTGTTCGTTCCGCAGAAGCCCCCAACTCTTCCCGGAAGAGAAAAGAGTCATCAGGGCTTTCATCAGTTGCAAACTTACTAGGTATAGAGCCTATATACGGGAATGGAGTTCCTAAACCAATGCCCGAGAAAAGATACATCGGCGCTTTTGGTGTTGCGGGCTGGGCGACAAGAAGTGGGACGAAATTGATCACTCACGCGGAGGTGGTCAGAATTGAACGCCAGAGGCAAGCTCTGCAAGTAGCAGCCGTTCGTAGGACGACAACGGTTGCGAAAAAGAAGGGGAAAAGAGGAACGGATGAAAGGGCTGAGCCTATAGTGCATGGTCGGGCTCCTCCGACTAGGCAAAGAAGAACCCAGGATATTGTGGTTCGGTTCACCAATTCACGAGGTGAGGAGGTTGGGCGTCTACCCCAAGACACTGCGGCTTTTGTTTCTACATTAATCGACCAGCAAATATGTTCGTTTGAAGGCGTATGCGTGTATGCTCCGGATAGAATACGAACAAATGATACAGTTAATCTGCAGCTGCGATGTTTTCTGTTGAGAAGAGCATTTGAACATAGAGACATCCGTCCGCTTGATACAAATCGCATTTCTGACATTTTCGCCCCAAAGGAGACGGAAGATGAAAAAGCATTACGATTGAGACAAGTAGCATTGGTGAAGCTTTTTGAGGAAATCACCCTTGAGCCCTCTGCTACGAATGCCACCACTACGAAACACAAAAGGGCAGGTATTTTGCAGGCAGCCGAAATGGCAGAACAATACGAGGATTCCAAGCCTGAAGTGGCAAGTAGTGGGGAGAGTAAAGACGCTTCAGAGGTGGAGAAAGAGGAAGGAAAAGAATTGGAGCAAGACCAGCTTGATCAACTCTATCGTTTGTGGTCCCAAAGCGATATATAGACTAGAGTTATTTACTAATAAACATCCTATCCACAGGCAAGGCGCAGTCTTTCGACTTCGATTCCCCAGAAGCAGAACCCGCAGAGAGCTTTGTAATGGATCTCCGTCGATATCAAAAACAGGCACTGCATTGGTTTCTCACTAAAGAGAGGGGCGTGTCTGAGCGTGGTAATGAGTCCATGCATCCCCTATGGGAAGAATATCTATGGCCCACAAAGGATGCAAATGATGAGGCTGTTCTAAAAGTGGCTGGGAAAGATAAGTTTTATGTCAACCCTTACTCTGGGGAGCTATCACTCGAATTTCCTCGACAGGAGCAGAATTGTTTGGGCGGCATCCTTGCAGATGGTATGTCACTTGTTTTAGAATGTTATGGATCAACGCTAACATGTCATTAGAAATGGGACTTGGAAAAACTATTGAGATGCTGAGTCTGATACATACAAATAAATCTGATGTTGCGAATAACATCCCGACTTCCACTGTCAACACACTTCCAAGATTCCAAAAAGCATCAAGCGACGTGGAGCCCGCACCATGTACGACTCTTGTTGTCGCACCAATGAGTTTATTAGCTCAATGGCAATCTGAAGCTGAAGTAGCTTCGAAGCCGGGGACCATGAAGACTTTAGTTTACTATGGCCAGGAAAAGAAGGTTTCTCTGCAGAATATATGCAGTGCCGCCAACGCTTCGACTGCACCGAATCTAGTTATTACAAGTTACGGCACGGTACTTTCGGAATATAGCCAGATTGCAGCAGCAGGCGGGAAAAGAGGAATACATGGCGGGTTATTTTCAGTGAAGTTCTTCCGAATCATTTTAGATGAAGGGCATCACATAAAGAATAGGTAAAGAAATTAAGTGCCTTTATGCCTATAGCCGTACTAATAAATCATCAAGAACAAGCAAAACAGCAAAAGCTTGCTACGACCTCAGTGCCGACCACCGTTGGGTTCTGACAGGTACTCCTATTGTCAACCGATTAGAGGACCTATTCAGTTTGGTTAGATTCCTGAGGGTCGAGCCTTGGAGCAATTTCTCTTTCTGGAAAACTTTCATCACCGTACCTTTCGAGGCCAAGGATTTCCTTCGAGCTCTCGATGTCGTACAAACTGTGTTGGAGCCACTTGTTCTGAGAAGAACTAAAGAGATGAAAACGCCCGATGGAATGCCTTTGGTCCCCCTACCTCCAAAACACATTATCATTGAGAAAATAGTTCTTTCGAAGGCTGAGAGAGAGGTATACGATCATATTCAAGATCGGGCAAAGAGATCTTTCGCACATAACCTTGAGGTGAGAAGCATTCCTCTGGAGCTGTGTAGCCCTCACTGATGTATCGTAGGCGGGTACTCTTATGAAATCATATACTAGTATTCTAGCCCAAATCCTGCGCCTCCGACAATCGTGTTGTCATCCGACATTAATCAAAAAAAAGGAAATTGTGGAGGACGAAATAGAAGCCGAAGCCGCTTACGACGCCGCGAAAGGGTTTAGTGATGATATGGATCTGCATGCCCTCATCGACAGATTCTCGGATCAACAGGATGAGACGAACGCAAATACTTATGGCGCAGAGATCTTAAAGCAGATCAGGGATGAGGTGGAACACGAATGTCCTATTTGTTTGTCTGCCCCCATGAGGGATATGACAGTCACTGGTTGCTACCATGCAGCGTGTAAAGAGTGTTGGATAGATATTATCGAGGTATTTACAATTAAAAAATTGAGCTTATGTGGACTAGGTAGTAACGTCTTAGCAGAGAGAGAAGGAGAAGGAAGAGTTGCCGAGGTGCGTCATTTGTCGCGAACCAATAAACGAAAGGGATCTTTTCGAGGTTATTCGAGAAGAGCTGGACGAAATTATGGACGAGGAGGAGGAAGGGTCACAGCAGCCGGAGATTATCCTACGCCGCATCAACTCGAGATCATCAGCAAAGATCGAAGCATTGATTAAGAAGTTGAAGCAGTTGAAGAAAGACGAGCCTACGACGAAAAGCACGATTTTCTCGCAGTTCACATCGTTTATCGATCTTATCGAACCAGCATTACAAAGGTAGTTCTCCTCTAGCGAGTGATGAGTTGTGAAGGCACGTATTCTAACCCAGAAATGATAGAGAGCGGATCTCTTTCTTCCGTTTTGACGGTTCAATGCAACAGCAGCAACGTGCAGCTATTATTCAAAAATTCAAACAATATGAGGGGGCCGCCGTCCTCATAATATCTCTCCGAGCTGGTGGCGTTGGACTTAATTTGACAGAAGCGAGTCGGGTCTTTATGATGGATCCTTGGTGGAGTTTTGCAATAGAGGCTCAAGCGATAGATCGGGTCCACAGAATGGGGCAAACACAAGAAGTTATTGTGCATCGATTCATCGTCGAAGGGAGTGTGGAAGAGAGGATGGTTAATAAGATCCAGGCGAAGAAAAAGTTTATTGCATCGTCGTTAGGAATGATGAACGATGATGAGAAGAAACAAGCGAGGATTGACGACATTAAAGATCTTCTTAATGATTAGATAGCGATAAGATGGTATGTTGTGATGGTGTATGTTTTACTTTGCATGGCTTTCAGCTGTATACATTAGTTGATTTTGGTGTGTATCATAAATGGTGGTGGGGTTAGTGGTCTGTTTGCTTATTTGACTTCATTTGGAGTCACCATGTTCGTATTTAGAAGGAGGCTAGAATAGTAAAGGGAATGGATCGATATATTAGACACAGTTTTTCTGTACTGCTGATTCACTTTATAGAAATATGATTTTAGTGTACTGCCGTGTTTTTATAAGGAAGCTATTCTTGCATCAAAATCGAGTGACTACGTGTACTTATATTCGTACCTCCGCTTCCACTACAACGAGATAATGACCTTTAAATAATTGAAGACTGAGGGTTGATAACTAAACCGATGGTTTTGAGCCACTTCTAAAGGGGTTAAACCCCGGTCTACTACCCCCGAATGTAGCTCTAGAGATCACAATAAACCCGAACATCCAAACATATCCGACGATGGTTCTTCTCGAAGGTATCCGCTGACTCTTTATCGTGTCGTTACTTAAGTAACTTATGTTTGTGCTTAACACTCCAAGCCGATTCTAATAATTATATCCCCAAAAGAAAAGTAGCCCAATATCCCAAACTATTGTACATCGACATTAACAAACATAGCGAGTGACATATCATGCATAACACAAAGATCTCCAGCATTCCTCGAACAATTGTATCACCACACTTGCTAGGCATAATCTCGAGTGAGTAACTTTCATATAGACAAACCTATAATAAAAACGCACCCCTTTTACTTAAAGTAATCGCTTTTATTTTAGTTAAACCCCCACATATTACTCTCTATTTCCCAAACCGTTTCCCCCCGCCCCAGCCACCTCCACCTCCACCGCCAGACTTTCCAGTAGGTTTGCCAGCAGGTTTGCCAGATTTCATACTGCCCTCAAATCCCGGCCTTGACCCGTTCTTCTTCCCTTTTTTCTGCACCTTCTTCTTCCCGCCAGTTTTCGCTTTCTTCCCAGCCTTCCCGAGCTTCTTCTGTTCTTTTCGTGCATTGATATTTTCCTCGCGTTTCTTCTGTCTCATAGCGATACCCTTGGAGACGGTATCCTTCCGTTCTTTCCTATATGTATGTCAGCCTCCACATCCCACAAAAACCCTCCCCCCTCCCTTAAGAAAACAAATAAAAGGATAAAACCTACCATTCCCTCTCACTCTTCTTCTTCTGTCCCTCCTGCCGTTTCAAAGCCTTCTTGAGCAATTTTTCATCATCCCTGACCTTCTCACCAGCAGTCTGTTTCAACGCTTTACTCCACAGCTCCTTCTCGTGGATCTTGTCCGCTTTCTCCGGATCCATATTCTCCAAGCGCGCCTTCTTCGCCTCCGCGTGTTTCAGCTGCCCCATGACGTCCGTCGGTCCTTTACGTTTCCGCGTTTTCTTAAAGTCGGTTAGAGTGTGATCCAGTTCCTGTCCATCGTCGAAGGTGACGGCGCCGAACATGAAGTCGTTTTTCAGAGCCTCTTCAGTGGGTGGTGGTGGACGGGCGGAGGAGGGGACGGAGGAGGAGGTTAGGGGGGAGTTGTCGATGCCCTCAGTGGCGAGCTTCGAGGCGATGCGGAGGGCCTTTTTGCGTTCTTTTCGGGCGGCTTCTTTCTTTTGTCGGGCTTCGAGGAGGGCGTGGCGGTTTTTAGCGGTAGTGCCATCGGGGTTGTCGGCTTTGCGTTTTGAGCGCAGGGCGACAATGTGGGCGGCGAGACGGGCGCGGGCTTCGGCGCGCTCAGCGGGGGTGACAGGATGTGTGGGTGTGGGCGGTGGAGAGGGAGTTGTGGCGGGTGAGGAAGGTGTGGTGGAGAGGGGGGCGGACGAGTCTGAGGTTGAGTCTGCGGAAGGGTCTGAAGGCTCTGAGAGTTGCTCCTTTGATTGAGTGGGGGTCGTTATTTTGGCTTTCTTTTGGGATGGTGATTTGGGACTCGGCTTCTTCTTCTCAGTTGCTGCCTCTACTAGGACTTCTGCATTGGCGTCGTCTCCCTCCCCTGGTGTTGAATCAGGTACCTTGCTGCTAGACTGCTCTGGCTTTGGCTTTGGCTTCGATTTCTGCTGCTTCTTCTCTTGCCCGTCCTGCTTCACCGACGATGCATCCTCACTCACTGCAGCAGCAGCATTCCGCTCCTCCTCCTTCTTCTTCCCCTCCTTCTTCCCCTCCCTCACAAGCTTCCCCTTTCCGTTCGTTTCCGGGCCGAGTTTCGCCTTCTTGGCTTCTTTGCGCTTCTCTTCCTTGGTAAGTTTTCTCTTATTCTGTTAAACCATCAGCATTCATCCAATTGAAAAAAAGCCACCACCCCACCCTAGCAGAGAATAGAGGAAGAAAGGAAGAAAGACGAGAATACAAACCTCGTTAACAGGCACCAGCGACAACAGTCCTTCAAATGCATGTGAATGCTTCAAGATCCGATCCTGTCGCCGCTCATCACGGTCAGTAAGTAGAAACACGCCCTGCAGAGCCGCAGTAGGAGATACCTCTATGTCCGCCATTTGCCGAACCCTGTGCAGTATATGAAGGCAGTCGCTGCTAGGAGGGGTATCTGGGCTATTGTGGGGGTGGGGTGGGTGGGCATCAATTGAATGGCGGAGGCTGCTGCGGTGGTGGTTACATGGTTTTTGGGGATGGTGAAACTTTTGGGAGTGCCAAGGTGGTGGTTGTTAGCGCCATGCAGGGATGCGCCACCGTCTGGTCTTTTTCTTTTTGGTCGGATTCATGTTGTAATTGTCATTGCTATTGTTTAATACCGGTATGGGGTTTTTGGAGTAACTTAGTCTTGGTAGAGGCACTGCAGCAGCGCTCTAGGCTTTGATGATGGAATTCAGCATGGAAGAAAGACAGGACATGCAGCTTCACAATTAAGATCTGGGCCAGATTATGAGATTGGGGAAACTCGGAATCGTTTCTAATTCAGTAGTAAATCCCCAATGCCCATGATATATTTTGAGTATTTACAGTGTACATCTCCCTCTCCTCAAACCCTCCAAGTCTCTACAAAGTCGCCGGCTTCATAGGCGCACTCTCCACAACCTCCTCACCCTATCATCGCAAATCAGCATATCATCCCCCCCTCCCCCCTCAGAGGATAACTAAAACTCACCTCAGCCTGCGACTCTTCGAACGGCGTCGGGACATAAGCCTGGCCCTCCCCACTCAAATTCACCTCCGGATCGGTTGCCCCAATCACCCTCGCAGCCTCCCAAGCGTAGTATCGCTCGGTAAGTACATGCTTGATGCCGCGCTGCGTATTCTTGACCTGGATGCGACGAGCCTGCGATTCGTGATCCCCCTCACCAGGCTTGAGACGGTCGCGCTCAAGTTTCTGCGTCGCTATGATATTAAGCTCTTTGATGCAGACCCACCAGAGCTTATGTAGGTCTTCCCACGATTTGGCGCGGAGCTCTTCAGCGGACCAGGCGCGACCTGTGCAAGAGATGTCAGTATGTATGTATGCGTAGATGCCACCACTAGAGTAAACAAAATATCCATGAGGCTCCCCCCCACCCCCCACCCGGCTGGGCAATTGAAATCCCAGGTGAATCCTACCGTGCTCAGAATCCTCTATTGGTGTTGGCAGCGCTTTCTTGTCCAGAAAAAAACCCCAAAGCCCATGATCCGGGTCCACCTCTACTTTATTAGTGTGTTCGCTCAGAGCCACCGGCTCCGGTAGCTCGAATTTTGCTGCTGCGAGTGCAATCTTCTTTGGCTGTCGTCTGAGCGCCGAGACGCCGCGTAGCTTTGAGCGATCTTTGTTTGTGCGGCGGCCTGCGGCGGCGATTGACGAGGTGCTGAAGTGGGAGGAGAAGGCATTGGGGCGGAGTTGCCGTAGGGGGCGGAGGAAGGTCAGCGCTGTTGACATGGTGGTGATGGTGGGTTTGGTGGGCTGGGTTTAATTTTGGTGGGTGTGGGTTTGGGGACTGGAAAAGTTTGGAGAGCCGCAGCGGACGGGTGCCAAGAGTTGTGCCTGGGAGGTTTGATCTGTGGACTTGGGCAGGGCGACAGCCCGGCAATCGTTTCATTCAAACTTCAGCATTCAAACACCTAAAGCCAATTAAACAAAACTGCACCGGATGAAACACAGGGTGTTTGTATTTCCAACAGTTGTTTCCTCCCTCTGGTCGAGTGACTTCCTGTGCTTCTTCTGCAGTTACCCGGCCCCACCACCTCTTCTCGGAGAAGTCAATGATCCTGCGTTGAGAAAAGGTTAAATCGCCATCACCTTGGCTTCTCGTGCTATCGAAGTTGCCACGGGCGGAAACAGCGAAAATAAATATAGCCAATATTTCTGGGACATCACTAGCACAAGCATATTCGTGTTTACCACAGGGTTACAGCACCTTTTTATAGGAAGAGTACAACCCCCGGGACCATTAGTAGCTAACAATGTCTTGAATTAATCTTTGTCTATATTAAAACATCCAAAAATCTAGCCCATCCCCAGCCCATGCCCACCCTGGCTGTGGAGAAGCGCTATTGTAAAAATCTAAGCATACTACATGTACCCCCGAAACTATTTTATTGGCGTGCCCCTTAGTTCTACGGATATAAACTAAGAATCTTCGTCGTCCAAAACCTCTTGCTTCATCGCCAAGCCAGCTCTCATAATTTCGTCCCACTTAGCCTCGAGTACGTCATAGAGCTCGCGGTTATAACCAACACATTTATAGACTTGACACTCCAATCGCAATAATCCCTACAAAAGGTTAGCTAGGATGAAAGGCAATGGAATAGGCCGAATAACACAAACATCATCGATAAACTGAAGCACATCTTGCGCCGTGACTTTTTGGCCAGGTGATATGAGCCCCAGGTTCAACATGTGTGCGATACCCCATTTCCCCCTCTTTCCTGCAAATCCTTCAGACCAAAATTTTTTTGCTATCGGTGGCACCCTCGACCACTCGCCTGGAACAAAGTCACGCCGAGTAATTTGATATTCGCCACAATATTCCCATTGATTCGCCCCCCGTCTGCAAAAGACTGAATAGGTGGAATGATTGAAGTTGACTGCGCCCTTGTTAGACTTTGTTGCGTAAACCACGCCATGCGCGCCAGGTCTCTCCGGCATATCTGGTGCCCATTCTGCTCTCTCGCAGTAATAAACACTCATATCATAGATCTGAGTCTTTTTCTTTGCTTCACTAATAACACATTCTTGCATTTGTTCACAGCCGCCCAGGTATTTAGACATAAACCTCCTGGAAAACATGGTTGTGGGAAACTTCGGTAGATTGTTGATAACACATGGCTTCCACACCCTTATGAGCTGATTTGCATCAAACTTTTTGAACGGCTCATCAGAGGCTGCAACCATGTCGTTATCTTTAGTAGGAAGTACCCAGGGCTCAGGCTCTACTTCCCACATTTCGACGCTAGAGCCACGCTCACTATCCCCATTAGGATTAACTCGAACTAGAGTTCGCGAAGCTTTTGGGGGTTTAGCATTCGGCGGTGCCGAATATAGGTCTTCATCATCACCGAAACGCTCTTCCTTGATTCTTAGCGTTGCGGCATCCTGTGTTGGAGGGGGCGGAGAAGGGATTGGGGGAAAGGGAACTGGGGGAGAAGGGGGGGCCCGAGTGGTCTCATTAACACTCTGATCCTGGCTATCAGAGTCAGGTTCAACACGTAAGGCAGAACGACGGTTGAATCTAGTCCTCTTCCGAGGAGGAACATCTTCATTATCGCTAGAAAGCTGTTCCGTGTAATCATCATCGGGAAGCCCAATTTCGTCGTCGTCGTTAATGACCTTGCGTTTCTCTACAGCTAAGGGCTTTAAATCCTTCATCGGGGTATGGGTAGTGGATTTCTCCTCCAACAGATCATAGAGATTTCTGTTGTACCGCATAAATTCAAGGTGGCGCGCAGTAATGCGAAGGCGACGAGGATTACTATCCTCCTATCCTCCTGGTCAGTATAGCAAACTAGAAAGGATGAGAAGAGCTAGTTACCCGGTCAAATAGGACGTGAACTTTTTCCCAGTCACTCGAGCTCATCGATCTCAGCTCACGTTCTGAGAAGTGCTTCGCCAGAACCGACTTGCCCCATCCCCTAGTAAGCATATGCTTACACCACGTAATTTTCTGTATCTTTGAAAACCCCCTCCATTCCTGCAGTAATACTTCGTGGCATCCCGTGATTCTATAATCACCGTAGTATTTCCATTTAGGAGCTTCTTCTCTGATAAACAGGGGGAAACCCGCCTGACCCCAATCAAACGGCCTTGTTGCAAACATAAGGGCATCCTCTCCTGGTCTAGAGGGTAAGCACCAATTTAGTTCCCTGCGTAGACAACAGTATCTCGTAACTTTGATGGCATAATTGTGATCTGGTACTGGCGTTGGCCAAGTGTGCTGGAGTTGCCCGCCAATAGCAGAACGAATAACCATTCGCGTAAACGCTTTAGAAATTTCTGGAATGCCCATGTTAGATCTTTGGGTTCCAGAGGGTCTTCCAAAGTTCCCTCCTCCTCGCCAGGTTTTTGCCCTTGTTGGAACAGGCCCTGGAATCTTGGCCTTGACCATAGAAGACTTAGCGTGAGCACGCTTTGGAACATTAAGCCGGGTTTCAGGATATTGAGAGAGGGTTGGTGCCGGGACCTTGAGCTGAATCCTGAGAGTAGGGGTGGTTTTCTGAGAGCCTGCAAGACCATCGTTCTCTTGAGTTGCTGGCGCTGCCTTCTCACCAACTTTGGGTTGATTAACTTCCACTGGTGATTGATTACTGGAAACATCATCGTCTTCCCAGTCGTCATCTCCCATCGGCATATTCGCATCGCTCTCGTCGTCATGCCAGCTTGCATCACGATTATCTTGTGAAGGGATTGTTGATTTCCTCTGGGGTGGAGGTGGTTGCAGCGGTGAAGCCTGGTTCCTCACAACAGATGTATTTTGTGTTTCAGTTTTTAAAACCCTTGACGGGGTAGAAGCACCCACCGTCGGCGAGGCATTCCTAGACGGTATTTGAACACCCATAAAGATACTCCGTTGCCTGACCCTGGGCTTTGGTTTATCTCTGCTTAGCAAATTACCTTCTTCCTTTGGTTCCTTCTTCACCTCAGTTTTAACCTCGACGGACACCCCAGATCTGGCATTTATCTCAGTAACACCCGAATTCAGAGCCTCGCTCTTCTGTTCTATCAATTTGAGTCTCTTCTCCTGCTCTTTCTCCAGTCTAGCTTCCGCGGAGTGCAGGAGCTCCTTCAAACGGGTTACATCACCCTTGTAGGCCTGGATAGTAGAATTTGTTTCCTCGATACGAACATTTATATCCGCAACAACTATAATATAATATGCAATCGTCAGCCTATACCCACGACCGTAGCAACACAAATAACTTACTAGCAAAAGCACGAATCGGGCGAGGAGGCTGCAGAATAACCTGTGCTTTCACAACAGCCCTCCCTTCGTCATCGCTAATTTCTATAGGATCGAAAGGCGGCATCACTGCTATTTACTGTATCGTGCAGTGCCTGACACAGCATGCCTTGGAGATTCGGAAGGGGCTTAAGGGAATGCCAAGGCAAAGGCAGGAGGCGACACGTGCAGTCGTGGTCCGTGCGTTGGAAGAGTTTGAGAGGACACTTTATAATCAGATTTACAATCATCAAACTCTTAGAGATCCAAATACTTATCTCCTGCTCTGCAGCCTAGCAAGGTTACATACGTAATTTGACTGCTTTGCAATTGACAAAACAGCTAGCTTGGCATTGTAGGTACAGTTGCGTCCAACAAGTCCCTGCGGTTTTTGAAGTACCACAACACAGCAAATGATACCAGGTCATTCCCCTAAAAAAAATCAGAAAAAATATCCTTGCTTTAAAAACACAGTAGAGAAGATAGCCCCATCATGCTATTGAGTTTTTATTGCCGCACAAGAAGAGGAGGTTGTAATAGGTTGTTTTTTAGTTGAATTCCATGTTGTTTCATCGCGTTGTGGTACCCCAAAAACCGCAGGGTCTTGTTGGACGCGACTGTACATGTACTTAGGGGTGCCATTTAGCAATGCTAACATATGCAATTGTGGGAGCAGATGAAATGTTAAATTTATGTAGCTAGAATAGATTGATTTGGTTTTTACCCCATTGCAATTATATTCTCTTAACTAGGTTTTTATTTGGGCTAGTCATTAGCTTTGGTTGTTGATACATTTAATGATACGTGATAGCTACATGTAGGTGCCAGTGTTGCATTATTAAACGGCACCCCCAAATACATGTAACCATATTCTAATCCTGCATTGTGCACTCACACGCAGAGTTTTTAGCAGTAACCAAGCATTATACTTGTCTTCCAAGACAAGAACCTGGAAACAGGGGTGTGTGACTTTAATGCCAACGGCATCGAGGCACGGTTGCTTAGAATACAAAGCCACACGCCCCATGTTTCCGGGTTCTTTTCCTGGAAGATAAGTACCCACATGTAGTATAAATTGACTCTCTCCTTCTTCGTAAATACAATAAACAAATAGCTATATTAGGACTGCCGTAGATATTTACTCTACAGATCGCATTTTAACCCCAAGAATGATATATTCAGGCTTGATAAACTTAAACGTACTAATAAAATAAATTAACATAAAAACGCAAAAATCCACCTGCTATCCATCCGCCCATTCCCCCAAATAGCGCCAAAGGTAACCAAATGCAGAAAAGAAAACGGGTTGCTAAATAAAAAAAATTCGCAGGTAATAATGCCTTGCATCTGAAAAAAGGGACAAAAGAGAACAACTAAAACGAGAGCAACGTAATATAAAAACTCCCACCGAATAAGGACAATCCAAAAACTTTAAGTTCGAACAAATCGTGTCACATAATGCACGCACAACCCTCACTTGACAAACGAAACACCGGATGGTTAATTCTCAATACAAAACAAATCCCAGAATTGAGGATCCACTAGCTTTATCACTAGGCATATATAATCAATCATAGATAGTCTAATCTCTATGTAAGACATTCGCTCTGTACGCCACATGAATTGTCAGCAGAGTGATAACACATGATTTTGGGGTCACCAAGTTATGACATAAATAACGCAACTCAAACGTACCTTCGAAGAACCAGCTCCAGGCTGTCAGTGCTCAAATTCCTTCCAGGTGGTATCTCGTCTACAATTTTCATGATGTTTGCGAATAGTTCACCACCTTTGTATGCCAATACTGCAGGTACAACGGCAGGGTCCATTTCGGCCTCTAGATGGTGAAGTTTGACGAAACGAGTGGTGACATAGCGACGGGCGAGTGTGTTGAAGCAATCTTCTACAAACTGACTTTCTGACGACTATTGTTTCACTTTGTTAGAATCTTCATGCTAATTGCATGAATATGCTAAGTGATCTCCATGGGCTTTTCCTTCTTCTTCTCCCTCCTTGTCATATACACTAAAGGGGCAGGTATCTACCTTATCATTGTAAATTGTCACTACGACGATTGTTTCTGGGGAGACACGTTCCACGGCATCCAGATAGCCCCCAGCGTCTACAACCTCCACTCTCCCATATTTTCGTTTACTCGGTGACTGTCGTCTTGTTGTAGCATTTCCCGCTTTAAGCTCTGCTAACCGGTTCTTTCGCCATGTTTTGACAAAGTCATCATCACTGCCGCTCTCACCGTCACTTGATCGGCGCTTTGGGGGCGGGCTGACCATAGCGGGTTCGGTGTAACCAGCATGAGGTGCAACCCTAGCAGTGCGTTCTCGTCGTTTAGCAGTCTCGTAGGACACAGCATCTGCAAGGACTCCTTTAACACCCTAGATATGAAATTTTGTTAGCCATGTTCAGCCAATAGGGTTTAATAAGCCGACATAGTGAAGAAGGGCGAGTAGCAAGGCGACCGGATGAAAGGAGAGGTATAGGGGGAAAAAATGCTAGAAGAGGGGTGCAGTGCAATGTAGAACCAGCCCAAGGGCCAGTGCAAAAGAAGAGACAACTTACAGTCTGGAATGAGCCTGACAGCGAAAGGTGTGATCTGTGGCCGAAGATGGGCATATTTCCAGCAGGTCCAGCTCCAAGTACTTCAAAATCGTCTTGATCTTCGTCGTCGTCGTCTCCGTCTTCGTCTCTGGCGCCGTGTTCGTGGTTTAAGTGCGTAGATTCTGAGTCGCTATTATCACCCGAGTCAACGTCCTCAGGGTGACGGCGAGCGGAGGAGGATGCAGCGGCACTTTTAATGGATTCGAGCTCGTCCATGTCTGATCTTTTTTTATTACTTCGGAAGCCGTAGTGTGTCTGCTTGGTAGACGAGGACCAGGGGAGGAAGATGAGGATTGGGTGGGGCGAAGAATTGAAGGGGGGGTGTGAATGTAGAGCGGGGATTTGTCCACAGGGGGTGAGGGAAGGCAGGAACGTCACCGAACGTGGGCGTCAGTATATATGCAACCTACCGCAAGTAAGGTAGAACTGAGGGAGATCGATGGGGGTTTGTGGACGTGTGTAGTCTCTATTTGTTTCGTTACTTCTGCATGAAACGGTCGTGAGTGGGGGAGAGGTTCCAAACAAAAAGCCAATAAAGATGTCTTGTTTACAGCGTTTGATAGTCGTAGATTAACTAGAATACCAAATACGGATGAAGTGTAACCTGTGATCTCCGAGGCGAGAGAGTGCAGCGAATTGACGACTGCAAGAAAGGGGATGATGATGCGGTGAACCCCTCTGAAACGCCGAAAACACATGGTCTGGCAGGGATTACAGGGTCCCCTTTTTTTTTTTGCTTTTTCAGACTCAGTAATGCTAAGCCCACCCGTCGGTCCGTCCGTACAGGTGGTGGTGCCTGATACAACCTGTCAAAAAAAGAACACGGGGAAACACAGCAGCTGTTTAACAAACAAGTACTTCTCAATTCGTTCGGTATACAGAGTAGGTACATGTATCTCAAAGGTCCAGAATCGCATCAATACTTACCACAGCAAGAAAGTCGTACCTCTCCCAATCGGTACTCGTCCGTTTCTCTTTGGATAATCCCGTTTCTCTTCGGCCTGCCCCGCAACAACTTGAAACCGGTTGTTCCTCCCTGGAGTCTAAAGAAGCCTCGTCGACGCGACGGGCCTTTGGTCCTAGTGACTTCCCTACAATTCGACTCCATCTCTAACTAGGCCCAGGAAGGCCCTGTTGAGCACGTTATCCCTAACCAAGCTCTTTCAACAGTTACATCGTTCCTAATTAAGAAGACTCCCCACGGAACTACTTTCCCATACTAGATCGGTCTAGGGATATAACGAGATTGGACTGTTGACCAGGGTACCTTGCCCCCAGATCATCCTTCTAGAAGCCAGAAAACAGTGGTGCCGTGTGTCTACGCCTTACGCCTGGCAATCTAAATCTAAATCTCCGATCACGAAATATGAGACTAGCTAGGAAGGCGTCGGTTTGACGACTCCACAGTATCCCACTAGATTGCAGCATACCTTACCTGAAACCTATTTTTGGATTGCTTTTAACATTGAAACACCAGTGCTGCGATCATGACCGTTATACGGCTGAGTATAAATACAAGTTCGCAGACGTACGTACTACAGGCACAACGCCCTACACATATTCATGCAACTACGCTACCAAGCTATCATCAGATGAACGAGCAAAAATAACTGTAAATACCCACTACTTGGCTACCAATAGAAATGGCTTTGAGGATGGAAGGAAAATAAATATTGTTGACATAAGGAAATTCAAAAGGCAAGAAAAACTCCGGAAGCTAGTACTCTTGCACCTCGAAAAAAAAAAAAAAAAGCTGAAAAAATATTACTCAGTACACTCGCTCGGCGACGGACATGATAGGCGTAGCAAATTTAGCAATGGGAAACAAGGAATAAGGGCCATAAGAGGTAAAGCATAGGTTACAGGTAATAGGGACTCAGTGAATGTTGCGGAAGTAGAATTGGGGGGGAAAAAGTATGAAGTACGAAAAAAGGATGGAAAAAAATAGTTGCTGACACATAATGTCCCACCCGGTTTTCCTCCATGTCCCACTAATAAACCTACCGAGGAGAATATAAACGAAATGCGAAGATAGATCGTTGATTGCCAGCAGAGACAACCCTCCCCTCGCACCTGTCGCCTAAAAATAGCCACTTTTGAGATAAATTTTCTTATTAAAGTAATGCCTACTGGCATGAGCAATTACCATGCCCAAATTTTGAGCTGATACCAGAGTTAGTAATCGTCCAATCTTAAAATATGGTGGACGAATGGACTTACAGTAGAATCCCATGATCCTGTACACAAACTAATGCCATCATTGCTAACCCCTAGGCAGCTGACCCGATTATCGTGTCCAGTCAATGTTCCCACTCGCTCACCACGCAAGACATCCCAAACCTAAAGTAAAATGAGTCAGAAACGTGCATCAGAGGGTGAGTGTATTGGCATAATATTCTAGATTGGGGACGGCAATACCCAAGGATAGGAATAAGCAAAAGAGACAATTAGGGATACTCACTTTGCACTCAAAGTCATCGTAGCCAGCAAACAATAACCGACCCGAAACAGAGAAAGCAACTGACGTAATACCACATAAAATTTGGTCGGACTAGATCCCACAAAAAGTTAGTCATCAAGTGTGAGCTATATGAAAACGGGTTGCTTACAGAATATGTGTTGAGTTCTCGGTCAGCGCGAATATCGAACAAGCGGCATGTGGCATCGTCAGAGCCAGTTCCAAAGGCATTTCCATCTGGAAAAAACTGCACGGCATTGATGTCTGACTCGTGACCAGCGAAAGTCTGAACAGCCTTTCCGGTACGAATATCCCACAACTTTGCAAAAGCATCACAAGCACCAGAAACAAAAATGTTTTGGTTCGTTGGGTTGATGCTCAAACTCATGACGTCTCCAAGATGGTCGGAGAATTCGGTAATCTTAGCACCGGTATCGATATCCCACAGCATACAAGTCATGTCTCCAGATGATGTGAGGATCCTCCTGTCGTTGATAAAGCGACAGCAGGAAAGATAACCTGAGTGACCAGAGAGCTCACGAGCAACTCGTGTTGGTCCATCCCTCGCGGAAAGATTGTACACTGAACATATATTGTCAAGACCACCACAAGCAACATAGTTACCACTAGGAGCATAGGCGCAGGTCATGACCCATGACGAACGAAGCGGGATGGCGTGAACTTTGTTTGTAGTGTACGCATCCCAGATGATCAGTTTCCCATCTTGTGAAGCTGAAACCAAGTGTCTCCTATCTGTTGACCAATGCATAGCGTAGATCTTCGCGAGATGACCCTTCAGCGTTTTCCGTATTTTCATATTGGTACGTGGTAGAGGTTCAAGAGTCTCCTTCGCAAGTTGTCGTACTGTAGAACACATCTGGAGTCAGCCATGTCGTCCAAACTTTGTTCACATTTGAACGTCGATTTGCATGTTTTGCTCACAGTCAGCATCAGCCAATTCCTCTTTCTTGATCTTTATCTTTGCCTTCAACCCCTCAGCTTCCCTCCTCGCAGCAGCGATTCTATCCTGAATGTCAGACATTATGATGTTATTTGCTGTACTCGTGACTGCCGAGCGGCGCTATTCCTCCAGAGGTCGATGAGTTGCTCGTCGCAAAAGATATCCAGGCTACCGTTCCTGAAAAGCTGGTTTTCTTCAAAAATTAAAAAGTGAAAGAGTCGAAAGAGTGAATGGGCAAGAGCAACAACACAACAAAGAACAAGATTTCCCCACGACGATCGAGCGACGCCTCACGAAGGATTGACAGACGTCGTTCGAGACGGTTTGGTTGGGTGGATGAGATTCGGGGAAGGGGGAGGGGGAGGGGGTTAGAAGGAGGAAAGGGGATGGATGGATGGATTGGGGGGGAGTCTTGGGAGTTTAGCAGCTGGCGCGATGCGATATTGTCTTGCTTGCTGCCTAGCGCCTACGCGAACGGGTAAGGTGAGAGCGAAAAGGGGAAATTAGCTGGTGTAGGGATGCCGGTAAGTAGGTAACGGGGGCTGCAGCACTTAGGCTCGTCTCCTGCCGTTCCGAAGAGCGTTCCGAGCAGCGATTCTTCTGGAAAGGAGAAAGAAGAGAAGGGATAGAACGGTCACTACAAGAAATCTGGAGGAGGCTGGGAGATAGGATGAAGGAGAGTTAGGTTGGGTGGAGAAGCGAAGATGTCGAGATGCAGACGCAAAAGGAGGAGGAGGAACAAACGGGCGAATTGGCAACGGGGGCAGGATAAAGGGACCTGGGACCTATTGAGCCTTGCCTGCCATTATTCTTCCCACAGACGCCAACGCGAACTTCTCGCGGCTGTGTAGATCGTGCCGACCGAGGCTTGAGCCACTTTGACTACATGTGCGGAGAACACGTATTCTATGATTTTTAACAAGCTACGTACGGGAGATGTATTCACCACCAGCTACGGGTATCCGAGACTCTATCTGTTTTGAGGGTTTCGTTTGTGCCTGCACTTTTGCTCCACGGGAGCCAACTAGACGGAGTTCCTGGTGATGACAAACTACAGCGATAGACTCATTAACATTGTGGCTTGAACCCCAGGACTCGTGCCGCTCGCTTCCCTGAATACATGTAGGCTAACCTTCCTCCCAAAAAAGCAGGTGCAGTTGGGATACTTTCCTTTTTGCGACCCCCCAGAAAAGTTGTTAGCCTCATCGGCTCTTTCCATTGTTCGCTACTGCCTGTTCCGAAATCGTCTTTTACACCCACCCAATCGAGATAGTATTTCTTGCCTAAACCTCAGTAGAAACAATGCTAGAGGCCGAATCTTCGAGAGCTGTGGGTGAGACCCACAAAATAAACGAACTGGAGGCTTTTTGCAAAGCACTGCCAAAGATTGTTGTTTGCCCCATCAATCCCGCTTACCGAACAAGGCTGATACAATCTGATAGGAGCTTCATGCCCATCTATCAGGGAGCATTACCCGTGAGTGCTTGCACGAAATATACGAGAAAAGGAAGGAATCAGATTCCAATCTTGCGCTAGAAGATCCTCTGGTTGCAATTCCTCTAGGAAAAGTGGATTACGACCTTGAAACATTCGTAAGAAACGTCCCTATGTCACATGGCTAGGGCTGATGACTCGGCAAAGTTCCCATTGTTCTCGAAATATATATATCAGCTATGTAATAATGTTCCAAGTGTTCGATACTCGACTGAGAGCGTCCTACGAGATTTTGAACGTGACGGCGTTGTCTACCTAGAACTTCGTACTACGCCTAGAGAATTTAAAGAAACCGGGTTGACCAAGGATCAGTACATTGAAACTATTATTGAGGCTATTGAAAGATATGAAAAGGATTCATCAACCTCAATGAAAACTTTTCTTTTGCTGTCAGTTGACCGCCGAGACACACCTCAAAAGGCCGCAGAGTGCATTGATTTAGCCATTCGATACAAAGATCGTGGCGTCGTGGGAGTCGATCTTTGCGGTGATCCTCTGGTTAGTATCCCAACTTCGGTTTGAGTTGCATCCTGTAGTTAAAGCCCGTTGGCTGACTGTCACCTCAGAAAGGAGATATCAAGTCATTTCGTGAGGCTTTTGTTAGAGCGAAGGAAAACAGTTTGAAAATCACGCTTCATTTCGCGGAGGCTGCACAAACATCGAGTGATGAGGAACTCCTCACACTCCTCTCTTTCCAACCAGAGCGGATTGGCCATGTCATTCACGTATCTGATGCAATTCGTGCAGAAATTTCGGAGAGGAGACTAGCGTTGGAATTATGCATTTCCTGCAACGTACACGCCAAAATGATTGCTGGGTCCTTTGAGGATCACCATTTCCGTGATTGGTGGTTGGAAAAGAGATGTCCTCTGATTCTATGTGTATGCCTACTCATTTCACACAACATTTCCTTTATCGTCCCTTTATGCTGGTGCTGTTTTAAACCAAGTCCGTGGTCTGTTAACAGCTTGCTTCTTTCGATGATACAGACCGATGACGTGGGAGTTTTCTGTTCGCCGATCTGGAACGAGTACTTGATCGTGGCCCAACATTTTGGGTTGTCTCGCATGCAGCTTTGGGATTTAAGTTTCCAGGCAATTGGTGCGATATTTAGTGAGGGGCATGAAAAAATGCGGCTGACGGAGTTGATGTTATCGTGGCGTGAAATCCACGGGATTGAAGACTAGACTAGAGGGCTTGATATGATGAATGTTCAGAAATGGTGTATTTTGAGTGATAAACCATGATCTATCGAAATTTTGATATAGTTTTCTTCATTTTAATCCCCCTTCGATATGATGGATCTTTTATATAGTTCCAGATGCCTTCGGGAAATGAGGGTGTTGGAAATAACATAGCACGTACTTTTCATTACCTGCTAGGACCTAGATTACGACGCTTAGAATCACGAGAAGTGGTTCGGGACCCTCAGCATCAACCACAGCCACCTATATTTCTCTATAACCTTATCGTCATATCAGACCCCCCCCCATATCTATGCTTAAACTTGTTATCCTAAGTATGTAGCCCTGTTCCGTCTGTGAAACACTACGCCTGGTGTTCAATTTGTCCAATCTTGGCCACGAAGCCTTTTCTACGTGCCCTGGTTTATTTTTTTAACTCGCTAGTTTTAATATATCTGTGAGTAGGGCAGAGCCCATCGCCCGATCTGAGCTGTCTTCTAGCTTATAAAAGGGTTCCATTCTATAGAGGCTATTTCTCCCATTCATGCACCCCCAACTAGCACTAGTCGCTACTCGCTCCGAACAAGCTGTCTACCAGTATCCGCTGTCTCCCGATCCCCTACAAATTTTTTATCTGATCTTCTAGTTCTCTCGTCGTTCTGCTGGCCCAATTCTATATTGCCCGCACGGCATGGTGACGTCAAAGGTTTCTTGATGTGTTCGTATGTCGCTTTTTTATATGCATAGATGCAGCTTCTGCCTGCAGCTTCACGTTCCTCCCGGTAAGCCTGATGGATGGGTCATACTCTCTGCATACCCTGCCTGCGGGTCCAGTAAGGCACCATGCCATACTGTCGCGAATCACTTGCTGTGCTGTTGCCCAAACAGGAGAGCGGGGAACCCGTGTTCCGCATACCAACCGTTCCGTAGGGCGGGCTCGACGCACGGACCACCAATTTCCAAGCTCATCTTGAAAAAACCGAAACTTCAACCCTGCTTCTTAGCTTTCCGTACGAATTCTTACCTTCTTTAATCGTTATCTCTAAGAATTTGGTGGAAAGAGATCGATAAAAAATTTGGGTCACTATCTTTGCCTTGCGGGAGCCGCAGGGTACGGGTATGGGCCAGGGGATATCTCTTTCCAGCCAGCAGACACCTTAGCGACAACATCATTCCACGACTTTTTCATCCATCTCTGAAATTGTTCATTTCGCCGAAGGTGAGTAAGTCGTATCGCCAATGTTGGAAGTGTCTAACTGTTCCTTGGAAAAATTGAGCTTGAAATTTGTAGGATCAAGAGCACGTTGAATTTCTCCTAGGAGAAACTTGCTCTAGTCTAGAGAAATTCACCAGTACCATCACATCTTCCGAAATGCCTCCACTCAGCTCCATTGTGATTTCAGATGACGAAGAACCTGATCCTCAGCAGACTCTCTCCCGAGGTCAGCTTTCAGTTCTCTAGTGCTTCCAAAGCTATAATTGACTAATGACAACGTTTGTAGTTAGATCTGGCGTTGTTGGACGAGGATATCAGCAGAGCCGGCGAAACAGTAAAGGAGTTGGATGCCGAAGTGACATCGTACACAAATCTTCTCAAGGCGGCTCAAACCCGACTGCATAAAGCTAGGGAGCAGAAAGAACGATTGATCGATAACAAACAGAAACTTTTGGATAAGAAATTAAGATTTCTCCAATCGAATACAATGACCAGAAATATTGTGAATGTGAAATCTAAGAAGGAGACCAGCATCAAAACCGAGCCTGCGAAGCAACCACTGGCAGCAGCAAACCCAATAGAAATGGGCCAGGTCATAAAGGGTTCATCCAGATCAAAGAATTCTTCGCGGCAGGTATTAGGCCCTCGCCAAACTCATTCTACCCCTACCCCTCCAGTGCAAGAATCTTCATCGTTGCCGCCATCTCTAGGTTTGTTGCTCCTTGTTGTCGACATTGGTGATACTCACACCATTACAGGCCACGGATCGAGTTCCCATGCGTCTGGCGATGGTTCCGAGCTTGAAATTGAACTTGAACCTCAATCTTCATTGAGTGATACTTCTATTCTTCACATCTCCGAACCAAAACCGCCGCCAACTACAAATACTGTCGGCAGTTTCTCGAAGGACTCGAGTTACTTTGGGCCGTTCAAAGTCACAAGATCAGACAATGTCACTCAATCGTCAAGTACAGGCAAACGTAACAGATCCCAGAGAATGACAAGACTCCGTGGAAGTGGGTCGAGAAGATCCTATGGGGGAGGCTTGCGTGGCGTTAGGCTCGGAGCTTCAATAGCTGGCCGAATCCCAAGCGAGCATGACTCGGAAGAAGAACAACCGCAGAGAACTCGGGGCAAAAAAGGTCGTGCAACGATTTATAGCCCTTATTGGGAGGCATCCGACAGCGAACCTGAATCCGGGAATAGTTTAGGTCGAAAAAATCAACTACTAGTTCATCCTGCGCTAGTAGCTCAGGGTTCTCTACGAAATATTCCGGCCAACCCTAAAACTCATAGTCGGATAGAAATTTCTAGCGTGATTGGCGGAAAGACCCAAGGAACGTGGTGCAAGATCAACCTTAACAAACCCACGCTGTACAACGCGGGATCATACATGGCTTTAGACCGGGGATTAAACCATTTACTCCCAAGACATCCGGGAGAAAATGGCGGGGTGTATGTCGCTGATTGGCTAAGAAAGGAAGTGGGAAAATCTTATCAAATTTTTATCAAGAGCACCACAAATCATTGGCTGTAGGGACCCAGTGCATCTTAAACCCCGAAGAAAGAAATACTGATCTAAATTTCCGAAAAAAAAGTTTTTACGGTGAGTACTTAATCGCATCTATCCGAGAGGTTTCTCTGGATGAATGGCAGTTATTCGACGATAAAGATAAGAGTAGGTGGGCGGAACATATGCTGGAGCACCAGTGGGGGAAAAATATACTCCAGAAAAAAAGACTCCTCACAGAAGTCCAATGTGCGAAGTCTAATTGGGTGAAAGTATTAAACTTCTTTAACCAGGTTTGTTTTCCTTTAAAAATAGTGTTCTTTTTCGAAGTTCGCAAGAACCTGTTTGACGGATGCTAAATTATATTTGGATGGGCTGACCGAGAACAGCTTAACCGTCCCAACCTACGTCTAAAAGTTTTGGAGCTACAATTCATCTCATATGATAGAAATTTATATGAAGTCCTCGTCTCTGTGTCTGGAAAGAAAGGTAAAAGAAAACGGCACTCCTATGAATCTGATGAAGACGTAGATGATATCTGGGACGAATAATTCCCCTCACTAGGATGATAGTGGTTCGACTAATTTTTTTTCACGTTTGTTACACAACTGGGTCAGTTTTGGAAACATAGTTAATCAATGGGCGTTGATAATATAATTGGAAGATAAGGGCTAGTATTGTAATTTAGTATTGTATTTTACGGGTGAAACAATGTTGTATTTACGGGTCTATTTGGTTTATAGCGGTTGTGGAATAAGAAACGATACGCTATTCAAGGGACTAAAAAAACCCTCCATGCAGTGTCCATACCGTTAACGGAAAAAAATGTCGTAAAACTAGTGATTGTAGATAAAATACTTCCCCCCCAAAGCCAGTCCCAACCACCCATCGATCACCAACTCCTCATTGCTAGCTTCTAGGTTAATTATCACCAGGATGTAGTAAAACAACTAGCAGCAGCAATGGTATCAGTTGACCCAAGATAACAAATTTTTTGCCTTTCCCTCACCCAAACCCATTGAATTCCAACCATGAAAGAAATTGAAGAAAGGAAGAAAGAAAACTAAGGGTGTTTTTTTTTAAAGAAAAAAACCTTGCAAATAAAAATCAAAATGGTAACACAAGAGTAAGAGGAGGGCGGGGAAAAAAAAGGAAGTTAAAAGCCGAATCCGGTAGAAATAAGGTAGTAGAGTAATGTACAGGGCTAAGGTAAAACACAATTCATGGGATTATATTTTCCCCACTAATCTCCACCAGACAATCCTCCACCCCGCCCCCCTGGCCCTTCTCTTTTGTTTGGGGGATAAATTATATTCGAGAAGGCTTAATGGTGATGTTTTTGCAGCGGTTTTTTTGTTTCTGTTTTATGTTTTAGGGGATGTGGGGCTTCCCCTTTTGTCTTGAGGAGTTTAATTAAGGTAGTTTTTAATTCATCATACGTCCACCCCGCAATCCTGAACAAACTTCCAGAGCATCTGCGTCAAGTGTTGCGGTAGTGTATAGAGGTCAACGTGGAATTCCCCTTGCTCAACATCGTTCTTGATGTATGTCTCGGGGGTTTTATTATCGTGGACCATCTGCACAACTTGGAGGAGATGCTCTTCTTGGAGTTTTTGGAGGCCGTCGGCTAGTTTCTCCATATCGAACTAGTTTTTTTTTACGTTAACAGGGCGTGGAATTTAGATAGTGAAGGTGGGGGGGAAGTTACAGCGCGTTCGCTCCGGGACTTCTTCTTAACCCTCTCCTCGCCGTCATTTTTGCGCTTGTCACGTTTGGTGACACCATTCTCCTCCGGCGGCACCGCATCTGCACCTGGTACGGGACCAGAATTGGCTAGTTGTTTGAGGAGGCCTGGACGTGGGTTGTTGAAAGTCTGTTATCCAGCGCCAGGAAGTCAGCATTTGCACAAGGATGAAAACGGCAAGAAAAAAAAATATAGGGTCAACTCACAATTGTATGAACCGACTCATACTTAGTTTTCTGAAAGTTTAAATCATGGCGAACAACGTGATCACCACCTTTATCCGCCCCATGGAGAACAATCTCCATATCGAATTCACCCCACCCTTGCTCGCTGAGCAGGAACGGCGCCTTCTTCAACACTGCATGCAAAAGTCAGCGTCCAATCACCCAATCCTCACCCACAAACATCCTCCCTTCTAGCCACTTCTCTTCCCACCCCCTCAAGCATAGCATGAGATATACATACCTCTCGTAGGATTGGTAAATGTCGGGTGCAACTTGTATGTCACTTTATCGAAGATAGTTGCCGGAAGCTCCTCCCCGCTGGTGCCCAGAACAACGATGCGGATAGACCATTCTCGCATTGGGAAACCCTCATGCGCGGGCGCTACATCGCTCCTATACCGCAAATAGCAAAAAAAAAATCAGCATACACAACTACCACTTTACGCGAATCATATATAAAGAAGTTGACGTGAGGGGGAGAAGGAAGGCTTGGAATAAAATAAAAATAAAAATAAAAAACAGGTGACTGAACGTACAAAATCGACTGCTGTGTTATGAGCTTAACTTTGCGCTGTACCTATATTTTTCCAAACACCATCCCCCAAGGATCCCCCGTTAGCCCCATGTTCACATATTTCTTTTCATCTGACCGTCACTTCAATCGCGTCATTGTGCGCGGCTCTTCCCCTTGCCCTAGAAACCAAAGGGACACGAACGAACGCACCTCTGCCATCGTGAAAATGCGCGGTCGAAAACAAGCGTCTTAGAGAATCAGATCAGATTAGACACAGCAACAGCCGACACGTCGTTATATACCGTTGTATATGGCGGCTTGGCGTTCTGCAGGTGAATGGTTGTTGGGGCGAGTCGTGATCTCGTAGGAAGCTGTCTGATCTTGTCTAACTGATTCTCGGGTTGGTGGACTCTGGGTTGATGTGGGGGGAAGAGGAGCGTTGTTATTTGTTATGGCGGATCGCAGAGGCCTTGGCGTCACGTGCCGCGTTGCCACGCATCGCGCATCACCCACTCTATTAACTAAACGACACGGAGTCTTCACGGCGCGTCACTCGGGTACGTGTCACGGAAAGCACAGCGATAGACAGTGATAGCGGAGGGCTTGAATTTAACTGGGGGTGATAGGCCTAGCATTTACTGCTATTTATAAAACAATGCTGTCGGAAACCAGTAGTCAACTCTTCCAAGTTTCCAGTGTTCTGTGACACCTCTGTTCTTCCGGTCCACCATCCAACAAGAATAGAGAATAAAGAGTATGTGACCAATCAAGACAAAACCAACATCGACATCAACATCAACAAAAACTACTCCACTCCTCCTCATCCTCGCAATCCTCGAAACTATTTCGATTAGCTTATCCAATAATCCCTGTAACCTACGCCGAATAGAACCCAATGATATCACTTACCAGTTCCACGCAAATTCACCCCTACTATATCTTACTCCAAGATACAGACAGTGTGAGCATCAGAAGCTCGAGGAAGAGGAGAGAGGAACAGATAAAAAAAAAACCTAAAAACATAGAAAATAGTAAAAAGAAAGCCTAAACAAACACCATCCTAGTCCTTCCGCACCTCTTTCCCATTGATCGCCGTCCACCCAAAGAAGTTGCAAGATAAAGAAAAAATAACAAAAGGAGGGGGAAAATAACAACACTCGGACACAGGCAATTTATGAAAAGATAATTTAAAAAAAAACCTGCCACTCCAATCAAGTAATGGAAAGAAAAACCTGTGGCATCAATATCTCCAGTCATGTCCGCAGCCACCCCCGCTTCTTAGCCTCTTCTTTTTTCTCCTCAATCTCCGCTACTTTTTTCTCCCAAACGCTTCTTGCGTGTCGCTGTGCCATCTGCACATAAATCGAAGGTGCAACGGAGGGTATAAATACTGTGATATCGATATCCTTAGTCCCCCGGTAGAGTTTTGAAACACTCTTTGAAACACTCTCTGAAATTTCCCTTGCTTTCGCCACTACCAAGTCCTTCGCCTCTGAGGCTTGCTGCCCTGCGGTTTGAGTGAGATCGCTTGCGATCCGGTTCGCGTCTGTCTTGGCTTGCCCGATGAATGCCTGCAATTCGGTCTTTTTCTGTTCCGCAACCTTTTTCCACCCCGAAAGTCTCAGCCAAGGCGATCCAAAGTCAACCTCAAGCGTTTCTTTCATCAAGGGTTTCTTTTTCGTCCAAAGCGAGACGTTCACCAGACCCCAAGCCTCTTCTGAATCCAACTTCAACGTGTAGACACCATCAAAAAGTTTTGACAGCTCAGCGTCGATTTTCTCGTCGCTGCGAGTAACCTCGACAAAGAGCATAGGGGGGTTCTTGAGAAGCAAGTATTTTTGTGGAGGACGCACCAAGATGTGATTGTCGCCGATGACATGGATGCTGAACTGATCTGACTCATTCAACGACAATAATGAAGAGTCGTAGATAAAACCAGAAATATCCATTTTTGGCCCACACGCTGTAGAAGACATACTCGGAGATGGTGTCATGGAAGTATATATAGATGTAAAGGCGGAGATCGAGGTAGGGATGATTATACTTGATGTAGTAGTAATAGCTGTGACAACTTGAACGACGGTTTCCGTGACATCTTCAACCGCCATTGAGGACTTCGAGAATTTCATATAAGCGATGGCAAACGTCGCTCCAGCAAGCCCACAAACGAAGAGCCAGCCCACGAGGAACATTTTCCATAGGCCATCTCGTTTCTGCTCACGAATCCAGTATAGGGAACTCGTCGGGTTCGCACTTTGACGATGAGGGGTTTTTTCTACATCTCGCATTAATGGGTTGAGAATGGCAGAAGAGGATGTACGTGCTCTGCCAACAGGGGCCGGGGGTATCTCCTGGCTAGAAGATATACCAGTGATGCAAGCTAAATTTCGGTTCAATTGACGAACATCAAGGTTGAGAAACGTTGAGAGATCAACTGGTAGCCGTTTGTGCACAAGGTTACCATACTTCGATTCAGATTGAGACTCGAGACACATATGCACACTTCGCGTGTCGAGAGTGTAATTCTCTGTTGGCTTGTGATAAAGAGTGTTCTGTGAAATAACTAGAGTGGGAACGGAATGTCTAGCCATGAAAGATCGGGCATAGACTCTGGTCATTCTCCTCTGTGTATTATCATCTTCCGAGCAGAAGACAACCGCAAGATGAGGAATTTTCCACCCAGGGGTCTCGATTTCTGGTCCATTCTCGCCGTAGGAAGACTGCACCGACTGGTTGCCGTTCAACCACAAGCAGAGAGTGTCCGGCCGGCCTTCCCGCTTTGAAGATTTTGCAGTGGTGCAAACATCAACGGCCATTTCCACACCAAAAGACTCCACCAGTTCAACCTCTGGTGAGCAGCTGCGAGTTCCAAATGAGGAAACAGGAATAACATTGAACCGAGAACCTTTAGACCCAGATTCCCAAGAGCTCAGTGAGCTTGTCGACTCGGTAATGGGAACAGCTAGAGCTCCACCCAACTTTGTGATTATATCATCCTTCGCAACGGTGGAGCCAACGTAAAGGACACGGAAGGGCTCGTTCATAATGAGCTGTGATTTGCTCATTGTTTGCCGTATGGTAGCAAATAACTTTGCGGGCGAAGGCTCCTCGACCCGAATGTGGTGGTTGATCTCGCTAGTTTGAGCTTCGTTGAAGTTACATATGCTGTGGCTGACCGAGATCTGGTCACCAGCATACTCTTCTGGTTCTTCAAAGGTTATCTGTTCCAAACTTGAACCATCTGATCTCACGGTCATTCCACTGCTCTCGAGGGGTTGCTCATCCAAGCCACCAAAAGCAGGAATGCCTGGATGAGGATCGTGATGCTCAGCTTTCTCTGGGAATTCCGCAAGGGACTCGGCATCTTCTATGGAGGCACCATCTTCTTCCTCGCTCTGGTCGTCTAGTGATGCTACAGAAGATGCATCATCTTCGTCGTCTGTTAGAATGGTAGAGTCCGTGAGGATCTCATAGGTACTTTCTCCCATTATACCATCACCATCCTCAGAATAAGTCGGCATATTTAGCGAGCTATGGGGGTCTGAGCCGCCGAAAGAAAGATATCAGGATAGACGTCTATAGTGGATTATGAATATTTAGAGAATCTGCAAAGCAGCTAGCAAGTGAGGCAGGAAAACGAGATGAGCGATGGCGCCTTGTTTTCCGGTCAGCAACAAAAGAACAGAAAACGCCACAGTACTATTGGGAGGAGGGAGCAGCACGAGGATAGCGGAGAGGACAGAGAAATACACCTTTGTAAACGTAGGCAAACACGAAGAGAATTCCGGGCTGTGGAGCAAGGGAGAGCAATGGAGGAGGAAGATGAAGAGGTTTGAGGATGGTGAGGGGAGAGGAAGGGAGGGGTTTCTATCCAGCCTAGGCGTTGTATGTGGTTTTCGTTACGTCGGGACTTTAAGGCTCCTCGGCACGGGGCAAACGCTTCCGCCTTATGATTGTGGGTTGAGTCAGAGGAAGAAAGAGAGATGAAAGTTCAAGATAGCGAGAGGAGTCGCCGCACAAAATAGCTATTCAAGAACTTTGGTGGCCAACTGTAGAGTGAGAAAATGACGGGCGCAGTTAGACGCGGGGCTCAACAGGACTATTTGCTTTGTATTGCACACAACTATTGGAGGGGGTTGTATCAGAAAAGAAGCAACAACAGCAGCAGGAGCAGCAGCAGGGAAGAGAAGAGATATCTCTGGAAGAGAATAGAACTAGATGCAAGACGCCAGCGAGAACAGAGAAACCTGAGTGCACTTGAGAAGGGAGAGGAGAAGCACAAGTGAAGGGAAAGTGGGGAGCGAGTGGTGTCCTTTCTTCAAGAGTGTGCGTACTACAAGCTCAGCAACAGTTGTGGAGCCTTGGAGGGGTAAATTACACCAGGTGAGCTGCAACAAGCATCACACCAAACCCCTTCCAGCTAGACTACGCGTTATCATGGATCAGGATAAGGGTTATTTCGCGAACCTTGCTGAGGATGGCACACGTTTCCTACTGTATCTCGATTCGATTCGATTCATCATCTGTGTTGACCGTAGCCGGTGGCTATTCATGACACAGACAATGGGGGCTCTCTCCAGGTACCAGCCCAGTCACCAAGAGCCTGATACATAACGTAGCAGAGTTCCTGGCTCTTAAACTGCGCTGTTGCCGCCTGCCTGTCGTCGGTTCGTGTCTCTTATCCAAAGCCTTATTTCCTGACACACACTCCCCCACCTCACCACCATTTCCCCAGGAAAATAATTGTTGCAAAACATCTGGTCGGCTCCTTGATTTTGGCCTCCTTTAGTTTTGGAAAAATTGCACGCCCATTATTATACATACAACGGAAGCCATCATTAAACCTACATGTCCACCTCGTTCCCCAATTCGTTTTTTAAATCTTTGGCCAGTTCCTTTGAACCCTCTATAAGCCCGTCCACGGCTAATCCACTTTTTTGATTGCTTCATCCAGTAAGATACCATATCCTTCAACAAAGAGCCGCATGAGAAATACCCCTCGCCCCACTAGCCAGTTTATAACATGAAAAATATGAAAGAGAAAGAAGAAAAAAGAGTAATAATAAAAGGAGTAAAAACGAACAGAATGAAAGCCCAGTGTACATCCCCAGTCTCTACAGGTCCACAAAAATGGCATCTGATACTAGCGTCAAGACTCGGCTAGACGAAGCAAACCTACCCTTGAAATATGAAAACCGAATTTATCAAATCAATCTTTGCAGTCGAGGCCACAAACGAAGCGGAATTATCAGGTGATAGAGGAATGGTGAGAGTCAAGACGGGAAGAAAGGGAGGCAAAATAAGAAAGAATAAGATGAGCCAAAACCCAAAAAAAAGAGAAAAACACGGACAGCAATACATAGACTCCGAATGCGGCTGTAATCGATACCCATCCCACTCATCCACCCAGACAAAGCGTTCATTCATGACCTCCATTAGGCAGATGTCCATCCACCCGCTGCTTCCACCCACTCAGAAAGACAGCTTCCCGGCTTGCCCTCGATATCTTGAATATCTGTATCGCATCTGCACCTGCACCCCACGCCGTTCTCCTTCACTGCGTCCCAGTTTTCCCAGTAATCATCCTCTTCTTTCGCCTTTTTGGGATCAAGGGTTGACTTCTCAATGAATTTCGGCCTAGGGAGTTGGCGGGCAGGAGCATTGGCAGGACAATGCTGAATGGTGGTGTGCCGGTAGCCAAAATCACGGAAATAGTGGATGTCTGCTGGGCCTAAGAGGGCACCAGCAGCAAGGGAATGGATCGGAGCATCTCCCCACTACAAAAACCGTTAGCATCCAACATACAATAAGAAAACCGCAAGCGCATCCCGCCCATTAATACTTACTCGTTCCGTCCAAAAACCACCGCTTTTATCCATCATCTGGAAAAAATCCTCATAGGGCTTGCTTCGGAAAAAATCAAGTCGTGCGATTTCAAAATTACTCCAGAAATGACACATGTTGTATTTTTCGGTTTCCATAGATTCCGGGTCCACATCAGGAAGTTTTCCGCTATTAGGGTCCAACTTCAACACCTCTTCAGGGAGTTTATCCTTTTTGTTTTGTTCTTTTGGCTTTTCCGGCTTTTCGAGGAACATCTCCCATAACCCTTTAGACGTGATGTTGTTGGTTCTTTTGAACGCAGAGGCGTAACGGAAAAGATTGGGCACAGTTTCTTTCAATTCTTTGACTGCGATTGTGAAACCGTAGGTCTTATTCGCTCTTGCCATGTGGAGGAAAGGATCACTAGTTTTGTTAGTGTTTGTGAGTGAGGTGTAGGGCGGAAAGGAAGGTCGTACTATGTGATGTCACAGAAATATTTAATCTCGGGCTCCAAGCGCCAATACCACTCGTACTTCGCCAGCAATTCGTGCTTATAGAAGAACCTAATTACCCAACCCCTGTTAGGAAAAGTTTTACTAGTGCAGAGAAACCAATCAGAGGAGGATCTCATACCCAGAGTAGAACCGACACATGTGATGATAACTGGCCATACCACCGTACATGATCGCCGCATCACCTTGCTTCGCAATCGATTCCGCAGCCTCTTCGTGGTCTACCCAGTCGGGGAAGCCCCACATGTCTGAGTCGATCTTTCCAAATTCGACTGTGCCACTGGTGTAGTTCTGAACAGTATTCTTGAACTCCTCGCTGAAAACTCCGTCATTGAGAAATACATAAGGATAATGATACCATCGGTTGAAATGACGTTCGATCGATTTGAGAGACTGGATAACACCTTCTAATTCCTTGTTTCGGGCCAGTACAACGAATGCCGCATTTGCTCGGGGTGTATCTGTCTGGACATCCAAACAACCTGTTACGAACGGCTTGTCGTACTGTTCAGAGATTCTCCTGCAAAAACGGTCAGCTACCCCTATCGGAGACTCATTGGCCAATCAACCCGGGAAATAATTCTCACCTTATCGAAGGAGGGGAACCTGATGGAATTAATATCCTAGCAGGAGAATTCGGATGGCGAATAAATAGCACTAGTATGAGAAGGATAACTGTTACTGGGAATAGCAGTACAATCCCTAAGGGTACGGATATCGATGAGTTTCCTTTTAATCGTATGCGTCGCCGCAGAAAAGCTAACCGTGGCGATAGCCGAGTCTTTGAAATATCTTCAATCGAAGGCATTGTCGTCTTCGAGGGGAAGCGCTGGTAAAGTTGGGTTACCAACCCCATGGCGTGTAATTTAGGATGGAAGATGGAGGGGAAGAACAACTATTGATAGGGGTGCCTCGGCTATGATGGCTCTCTCAAAAAGAAGTTTATAGGGTATGGAATAGACTTCGCAGTCGAGATGAACAAGATGAAGAGAAAGGGGAGAACAGCGATGACCTAAGAAAGGACTGCCGTGAGCTACTCCTAAATATCTTAGCAAGTTGTTCTTTGCGACGGTGCAAGCAACTAGTCAGTAAAGGGAAAGGGAGAGAAACCGGAGGGCAGAACACATACCTGCTACAATTAAAAGGACAGAAAGACCTGTAGTCCAGGTCTAGCGGAAAGAGAAGGGAGTCTCGAGCAGTCTTCGCCTCAAGAGAGGTTGTTGGAGCAAAAAACTGGGGGCCACCGGAGTGTCGATGCTCGATTTTAGGGGAAGGGGATCTGGGCTGCTCAGCAAAATCCTACACCGCGACTAATCAGGTTAGCTGAATGTGTTGTGGAGCAAAGAATCTTCTGCCCAGCAATCAGAACACGTGACGAGTATCGCTTAGTCAGCTTTATCCAGTGCTCTGCTTTCACTGGGTCTTGATGTGCAGGGGCCAATCACATAAATCTCTGTGTTCTTAAGGTCAGGGGACTCCTGTATTTCTCAGGAAACCTCTGTTGATCACTAAAGGCAAATATCATGAAATATCACTCGTTGGAGTTATTCCGAAAGAGAAATTCCCCTGTCAAACCCGTATCATCTTTCCGCAGCTTGTGGCACTCGAGATTTATTACAGGGTTCTCGTGAACCTTATCTGTGCTGTGCCGCCAATACGCGACCGTATATTCACGCTTGAATAAAACTAGCAAGTTAAAATTGAAGAACGGCTGGCGCGAATTAATTATCGTACCACTCATCTAGGCACTCTTTTGCAGACTTGAAGATTGTCCGAGTCTTTATACTTAGTATATCATTATCTGAAAGGCGACCTGGTGTTGATGTAAGTTTACTCCGCCTACTACAGCACCGGGAAGGGGGGTGAAATTGGTACATCATTCTCATGAATGCGGGAGTAAATCGGTAGTGCTACCTGTATCCAACACATCACCAGGCTGTAGTTAGAAAACTCATGACATCAGCTTACTCTAGTTTATAGCTGATCGCTTGAGAGCATAAACGTGGAGAACCTTCAAGATTATCTATTATAGGGACCAGCTTTTTGGAGTTTTGACTGTCCTACAGGGTTTGGGGTAGCGGGATAAAGGTGAAGGTCATAAAATCGTTGGGATCTCTAATCATATTGCCTAACCGAGAGTGTTTCGTGATACAGCGAGTCAGTGCCAAGCCTCAACATCAATGCTCCAAATCAACGTCTCTCCGATCTAGCACGTGTTCTCAACCCTATAATCCTCTTCAAAATGTCAAATAAGGCCAAAAATCTCACTTATGGTAGGTCTCTGGCGCGAGGTGACTCATTGCGGTGCTAATGAGATCGCAGAAATGGAGGAGCCGATCTTCCTCCGCCGACTTCGTCAACAACATGCTGGCGGTGGTGGGCCAGATCGATATGTTGCGCCTCGAAACCGAAAGACGGCCGTAGATGACGACGAAGATGCTCCTACGTATGTACTCGAAGGTGCAGAGAATGAAACGATATCGAGGGAGGAATTCAAAGCTATGGAATTTGGGAAAGGAGAGGTGGGGGGCGAAGAAAAAGAAGAAGTAAATCTGGAAAAATCTGGAGAAAATCTAGAAGCTGGCGGGGAGATAAAGATTGCGTTGTCCGGGAAGGGAAGTATGGAAGGGAAGAAGAAAGAATCCGTTATAGATATTGGCGCTAAGGGGAAGAAGCGAAAGGTCGCCAAGATCGGGGGTGGTGACGAGACCGAAGAGAAGGAAGAAAAAGCGCAAGACAAAAAAGTGAAATCGAATGCAGGAAAGAAAGCAAAACAACCAGTAAAGCTTTCGTTTGATGAGGAGTAAGGACTACACTGCGCATCGGCGTGACACGTTGTATATTATGAGTTACGGAGATATCGAGCCTTCGTTCATTTAGCATTACACGGTGGCAGGGAGATTATTCATGGAGACTGGAAGTAGAAGGATTCCAGACAGGAGGGTAGAAGGTGGCTGAGAGAGAAGGACAAGCGGTAGGGGGTGGTGGCATGATTGAAGTCAAAAATATCCTGGTTCACACACATGCGCTTGGGCAACAGCAGAAACATATGAAGAGGATGAAACATATACTGGTGCTCATTTCTGTCTAAGATGTAGGATTGCAGATATTGAATTTTGGGTGGTGATCGGAAGGAAGGTGAGTGCAATTTTATGATATAAGACTCCACTGTAATAGTTTGAGATTCATACCGCTTCCTTTTGTCTATAGGAACGACAAGAAGGTCTGCGGGATTAATTTTTATCATCTAGTTTGCTACCAACTTTCTTTGGTACGAGAAATTGATGTATAACGACTAAAGGTTTGAACGAGTGAACCTGATATTGGAGGGTTGATCCATCATCTAACCTTTACTAGATGATGCAAAAATGGGTTATCTAGGTCGCTTTTTGCTATAGTTATGGTAATTATACACCATACATTATGAAGAGAATAGGAAGGAATTTAACACCACTTTTTGTTTAACCAAAACTCAAACCAAGCGTGACTTAATTGAAGGGAAAGTGGGGCCACGAGAACACAAGGGCATAGGAATTCAACAAATTTTTCCATCACTCCATCTACCAAATCTTGCTAATCGTCAATTTCTCAACCCGACTTAATATCCTCGATGTCGAGGGTTGTTGGCGACTTGTTGTTCGTATTTTCTCCGATCGCGATCTTAGGTGGGTTCTTCCCTAGCTTGTTCAGGATGACTCCAAGAGGTTCCTCATAGCCCTTACAATCTTTGCGCGACGAAGCCATGAAAGCGACCTTGCAATATATGGCATGGTAAACTTCGGGGTCTATTTCATGAACACTAGGATACCCGAATTGCTCGATGACGGCAATAATGATATCGCACTGCCAATGTTTCTTCGAGTGACGAATTCTGAAATTCAAGTCGGTATGGACATCAACACGGCAGTATGCAACGTAACGCTCAACCGGATCTTTGATCTTGTCGTAGATTTGGTAACCGCATTTTCCGGCCGTGTAGTCTTTGAAATATTTTCTATCCCTAAAATCGGCGTCCCAGATGCCGACTTCCTTCCACAGCTCCTCAGTATCTTCCCCCCACGGTCCGCAATTGCAGGGCAGGTTCTTGATCGAGTTTCGTGGCTGCGTGTCGAAGAGGCCGTTTTGCGGGAATCGGTATCCATCGATTACAGTCGCCCAGTTGTATGTCGAGAAACAGACAGGAACTGTGAACATCCCTGGCGCGGCAGCATCCCACAAGGACTCTACTGAATGATCTTTTCCTAAACTGTTGAAAATTCCCGTCGCTAGACCTGCAGAAGGGGTTTTCCCACGCAGGTTATGTGTGTAACTCCCGACAGACGATCTGATGATATCCGTAACGTCTACATTCCATGGCTCTTCGTCGATGACGTCTGATCCAAAAATCTTTTCATTGCGCCAGGAAGGTGCCCACCCTCTGTTATTCCATTTATATAGATAACAACAATAACCATCAACACAAGCTTTGAAGTCCTGCGGCCCCGAGTTGTCCTTTTTACAAGTTGGTGCAAGAGCCTTATCTTCGACCGAAGGTTCCCATGTTTTTGAGGTTCGCCGGTAGTCTTTGGAACAGGTAATATATACAGACTGAGAGTTAATGGCCGCATTAAGGGTCTTTAGCATAAGGCCACGTGTGATTTTTCTGTTGGTAGAACCGAAGTTGTTAGAAAAGGACATACAAATCGAAGGCATATGATCATCTACTTTTCAATTCCAGAATCTCTCCACTCTGTCGCATCGCCCGTACTATCCGGGAGAAAGTTACCCCCAACGGTGAACATCGAAAACGTGGAAGTTCCTGAGACAATTACTAAGTATTCTCTTCCCAAAGCCTTAGAAGCGGAGATATATACTAACCATCTGGCTGCAGCATGGCGCCGGTGAAGAGGGTTTTAGATCCAGCCTTGAGAGAATCTCTTGCACACATACAAGAGCTTCGAATAAAGCTCACCAAGTTCAATCCATTACTCTCCCTAGTCCGTTCGTTACCGGGATGTCTGCCATGGAAATTCATATGTCTATTCGATTTCCCAAAAGCCCGACTGATCCCCGTCCCAATCTGACCGAGAATGATGTCGGTAAATCCAAGCTTTGCAAGGTCGACCATTTTATTAATAGCCTCGCTTTTCTTAATCTTTTTCGTCCACTTTACTTCGGCTCCCTCAATCTCCTTAGCATGAGTGTTGTCCTCATCGCCTTGATGCTTTTCAACTAGTTCATCCACAGCTGCACGCGCTTCAGCTACCGAGGCAGCAGCGAGCTGGGCCATACGTTCAAGATTCCTGTTTATGGCCATAAGGCCCTTCATCATGGGGAAGAACATGCTGAAAAGGGATGCTAAAGTGTCGAGGGTATGGGTGAAGATGATCGCCCATAGGTGGTCGTCGAAGCCTTCTGTCCAAAAGAAGGTTTTGCTCATAATGGGTACGATCTCAGCCATATTTATCTGTGCAGCAACGAGAGCTTCCTGTTTTCAATGAGCTGGTGGCCCAAATAACTAATGGTTGCGAAGAAGAGTTATGAAATACTTACGTGGACAATCTTTGTTACTTCCGCGATATGCTGTGCAGAGCGCAAGGTAAAATATATGATTTTGGCTTCTTCTGTGTCTGAAACCTTTCGGACGACTTCTTGACACTCCACAGCGCACCGGGAGGCAGTATCGATCGTGCATTTGAAGTTATTTTTTTTCAGATATTTTGAGGCGAGAGAATCGATCAGCCCAAGCTCCTTATAGAGTTCACTTTCGTGATTTGCAAGGGTATACTCTTTCAGCCACTCAGTAGCACCGCTAAGCCACCAGTTTTCCATTGTGGGCTGGAATTCCGGAGAGTAGCATATCTCGTCCGGGGTCATATTGGAGTAGATACCGGAAGGGTGACTCGGGATCAGGGGAATGAATAAAGCCTTGGTCGAGTTTTGGTATGGCGGTTTAGTGGAGGGTATATGTGGAGTGACCTCTGACGAGGCTGCTCCAAGGAAACAAAGGAAGAAGAGGCATTGCAAAAAAGCTAGAAGTGGGGCGCTGAACTTCATCTTCGACTTTTCCTTCATGTTGGCGATGGTTAATATAATAGCACTTTCAATCTTTGGATCGTGGGGAAACAACGAAGAGAGAAAGGTGGAAGATAGAAGGAAAACACTGGACTGGGAGAACATGATACGGCTCTATCTGTCTTTGGCAGCAGTCAATTGTCCTGAAATTCCGCGGCTACAGGGACAATCACGGCAACCGCAGAGTTTAGGTCATGGTGAAGCAAAACTCGCAAGGTTCTATAAGTATCGTGCCGAATTTGTATTGAAACTGAGTTTAGTTGCTAAAATCAACAAGACATGTACTTTACAAAAACCATCTAAAATCAGGTGAAGCGGGACCATCCTTGAGCAACATTGTGGGAACATCTTGGGCGTCTATATTAACCCCTTGTTCTTTATTCCTTCTTTTATTGTCAAAAATCATAAACGTCCCAAGACTTGAGGCGAAAAGAAGCCCGGCGGCTCCGAAGCATGCTGTTGTAATTAAGGCCGCTAAGGGATGATAAGTTCTCAAGTCAAAGGATCTCAACCGATAGGAAGCGAGGGAAAACTTACGGATGTAGTCTGGTGCATCTTGGGCACGAAATATGTTGGAACTTACGATCCCTGTTTGACTTTAAATTAGCTAGAGAAAATACTAAAAAGCATAGATCCCATTTTGAATACCCATCATATTCGCAACCTATGTGAAGTTTTAGCATAAGAACAGGCGGATAGAGTATTTACTAGGAGAAAATATACATACCGGAACTCCCACTGATGTGAGAAATACCCTTCTTCCTTCATGCGCGATATTGTTGTTATCTTTCGAATTCCAGTTATTATATTAGCTGAGATGCATGACGAATCATGAGATATCACTTACACCAAGTCGATAGCAAGACGCTGGGTGCTGATGTTCCCCAGCACATCATGAACGTGGCGAAATAAGCTACATGTTTATCAGTAATAACATCGATGCTTGCATAAATGATGAACCCAATGAGTGGAAATGAGAAGCCTGTTGTATGCGCAGTGAAGTCAGCATTACGTGCATCTATACTTTACAAACGAGAGACTACACGGACCTAAAGCAATGAACGGAAATCTAAGTCGAGAAGAGTCCGAGGCAAATGCTAATATTAGTAGCATTACCGCTCCAGTCACATTTGGTGCTAAATATAAATAAGTACTTGTCTTCCGCCAGGGTTTCTCTCTGAAGCGTCCATACCAACCGTGAATAAATTGGTCTTTATAACGTCATATCCCAAGCGCCCAACAATTTGTGGCAGGAACAGAGAAACGCTCTGTAACGGTACCCCAAGGCATATTTCAATCGCTAACCAAGCCCAGGCAACTGGCAATTTGAATATCTTTAACGATTCCTTGAAGTTGAACTCCTCGTCCACAACTGATGAACTATCCACTTGGATCCTGTGGAACGCTAATTCTTTCTCCGCGACATTGAGGAAGTGGGCCTTTGTTGCGCTTGGTGGGAGGTACCAAAATGCGAAAATACTGAATAGAACCGTGCAAGACCCCTCGATTATGAATAGATACCGCCATCCCGGGATCGAGCTTTTGATTTGAAAAACGCCGAAGGCCAGCAGACCTATAATATCTTAGTTAGTCCAGAAGTGTGGAGATGAAGAGAAGAATCATTACCGCTGAAAGCATTAGCAATATTACTGGCAGCATAGAAAATAGCCAAACGTCTTGCCAATTCACCGCGTCTGTAGAACGTCGTGAGGTAATATATCACTAAAGGGAAAAACGCACTCTCAGACATTCCCAAAAACCACCTCACTAACAGCCCACGTATCTCAGTTAGCAGCTAGATAAAATAATCATTCATTTTATAGGTACATACCCGTCATCATACCCGCAAAATTCTTTACGGACGCGCCAAGTAATGTCATGCTTCCGAATGAAAACATCATCAACGGAAGCACTCTAGCAGGTCCATATTTCTTCCCTATCATTCCCAAGGGCGGCGCACATAAAACATATGGTATGTAAAACACCGACAAGATTATATTATACTGATTCGACTTGAACCCTAGATCCTTTTCGAACCCATTTGTTTTCGCATTCCCGAGATTACCTTTATCTAGTCTAAGTTACCAGTATGTTCAGTATTAGTCAAACGCTGAGGAATCAATATTTCAGCGCATACTGTTGGGTGGGGTCTGGGTCTCGAGACGTACGCGTTAAATAGATACATGAGCGCTAGAACTGGTAATAATCTGAAGTCGAACCGCCTGCAAAGCGCTCTTTCTGCAGCAGTATCAAGAACTCGCGCTGTCAGCTCTGTGGATGCTTCTCCCGTTGGAGAGACGGACTCTGAGCGCTCGTTTAGTAATCCCGGAGACTTGAGATCGGGCTTCGCCATTATTTTCGTATCTGTTGTCCTCAGTGTATGCGCTCAAATTAGGTACCTGCAAGAAATGAAAACACGAGGTATAGTTTGGCGGGAGGGTCTTGTATTATTTGAAGAAAATCGACATGAGCGACCAGGAGAGTTGAAGAAGCAAGAACTGGCGAATTATTTATCTAGAATCCTAAACGATTTTCTAGCCATTGAGCATCCGATAAGCAAGGATCGCAGCAGGTCAGGCAAGTAAAAGTTGTCTATCTCATTCCCCGAATGCGGTAGTGATAAACAGCATTCCGATAGTTTCTGTTGAGGGGTCAAGACAATCCTGCCGTAATACGAAAGACACTGCATAAGAGTTTCAATAAAACGTGTTGACATATGGAGCTGTACTGTACTGACCAATACCCTCGAAAAGCTCTTTTTCGGGCTCAAGTAACTAACTAGGCTCTTAATCAGGGTTGCGTCTGGGATTACTAGGATCAATAGGGAAACTGTGGCCGCGGATGCATGACTACAAGGCGGGAAGGTAGGTAGATATTGTTAAATCCAATTGACACGAGTATTTGAGTGATACCCTGCCGCATACCGCGATTGACTGCAACATACCACAGTTTGGCTGGTACTGGCCATCCAGCAGTATAGTGGCCAGATCGCCCAGAGCCTGTGATTCTGCGGAGCCTTCCGATTTTTTTACTTTTTTGGTCGGCCCTTCCCATTCCATAGGCACCTCAACAAAAATCAATCAATTGATCAAGCTTTTTACTTATTTCTAGAAAAATTTGTTTTTGCCTATCGGCTAGCGATATCGCTACTTGCGTTTGCCTGCTAGTAGATGGCATATACGTGTAATTAACTCTTAGGGTGCGCACTAAAACCTATCGATACCTATGACTAGTCTTCTGTTTGTTAATTTTTTGACCCCTTTATCCCATATAACGCACGCTCTATGGGCAGATATTGTCGCTCGTTTTCTCATGTCAATTTATCCAATTACTATAGTATTGTAGTATGATACTGTAGTCGGTCAGCCATATAATTAAGTTAGAAACCGGCGATACAAGAAGCTGGTAAGTGTTGCTACGTTTCTAGACTTGAGTTAGAGTTTTTCCCCTCAAAGACAAACCAATAATATTTCTCGGCTAAGTACTCGTGGCGAGGACAAATTCCCATGGAATTCCAACTATATTAGCATGATATTCTGTGACGGGTATATGTAAATTTATTCCTGCAGCAAGCATATGGGCAACTACTAGCCCTCTATACTCGTAATTTCCCCATAAATGTGTTCCTAAGTATGCATTTGCCAAGCATCCAAGTGGAATGGTCTTGCTACCATCCGAACACTGGACCTTAGGGAGCCTCAAGTCAGAGCACTAGAAGACGTAGTTTCGATGCCGAAAGGGTCACCACCACCGCGTCTCTGAATTTGTGCTTATATCTTCGATGCAACTTCTCGTTAAATAGCAACTGCCACTCCGAGGCAATTGGAAGCGCATTGTCTATACGCGATCGCATGGTTTCTAGGTACCGTGGTTCTGATCCAAGGCACTGAATTGAAGTTTGGTGGTTTGGTACTGGAAACGTCATGTTAGTGTGTTTCTGTGGAAATGGCTACGTCATGGGGTATTTAGGTTATCAAAGTACTGCTGCAATTGGTCGTGTCACTAGGACCTCGCATTTGGGGATTAAAAGTGGGCGAATGTCTAACCAGAGCGAATTCGCATGGTAGGTGTTGTATGTATAAGTGTAGAGGCTGCCTATAGGTTTTTTTGTTAGGTTGTAATCTTTGAAATGAAGAGGCTTTTGGAATTTTTTGATACTGCTCAAATGTCTTTGGCAGCCTGGAATAAGTCTTCTAATATGTTGATTGGAATTATACTCACCTTGACCTCACTTCGAGCCCAACCCAGCCTGTTGGATGATAGCCTGTGCCTCCTAGAAAGCCTACGGCAGGTGTGGGAGATCTAAAAATCTGCTTCCGAAATAATAAATAATGGATGTTAAATGGATTCTGAGGGCTTATTTGGAAACTACGAAATATCCTTGCTGAACGGCGTGTAGCAAAGTGACAAAGTGATTCAGTCAATTTTGTAGGCTGAAATTGAGTGGTGAATATAGCTATATAGTAGCTCGAGCTCGAGCTCCAGTTAAATAAGACAAAACCTGTCCAGCCCAAACAATAAAGTAGCTGACCATGGTCCACACAATGCTCGGCCTCTTGGATGGTCTGACGTGCTGTTGGAGTCGATTGTCAAAGGTATTGCACACAATAGTAACGATATTACCGAGCTGCTGGACTGAATCGGTAATATGTATAGTCGCAGCGGTCGTTAAATTCTGAATTTGCCGGGCACTGTTCGTTGAGTTTGGGAGTTTGAATACCTTGCTGTGAGTGTAATTGATCTTGAAGGGAGATGTTCGTCAAGTAAGGGATCCCACTGTATACTGTCCACCGAGGCAGCCCGGGTAATCGTGCCCTCAAATCTTAAACCTAGAACTGGCTAGATGGTAGACGTACAAAATAGAATTGGAACAGACACCACCACTGAGTAAGTGTATATACATGTACATACATGTATGCCCTTAGCCCGATTTTTTTTTTTGCATACATGTATCATTAACTTACAGGATATCACATACCGCACATGAAACTTGATCATAGATACTCACTCGTACATGCCTTGCTTTCTCCAGGGTGTTTCAATGTCGATTCTGAGATTAAATCTCATGAGAACTATAGCGAAGACCTTTTAAATAAGCATACAAAATCCAAATCATAGAAAAATATTGGGACACTACAACCATCGCTTAGGACTTTGTTTCAATCGCGCTAGTCTTAGTTACCTGGGTATCTAGGGTTATTGAGTATGGACACAGACCATCTCTAGTTTAAACATCACGATATACACAGCCCAAAAAGACCAAAGTGATAGTTCTGCAATTCTGAAGAATTAAAATATATATGCAGATCGAATTTACAAAGGAGTATCTAATTCATATGCAATAGGTTGCTGTAGAGTTTGGATCAAGGCCAGCCTACCATTACTAGTGAGAGATGAAGAAATGGATGACTCGAGGTGAGGTACGGAGAAATCGGGATATTCTCAAGGTAAATCTGAGGTTAGGGGATTTGTATATCACTGAATCTTTATACCCGCGGCTACTGCCCCACATCAGCATTCTCCAGAGTTAGAACCCCCAAGGGCCGCAAGTTTAAGGTAGATGATATCAAATTTCTGGAACATAAGACTCAGATGACAAACGTTAGAAAATCCACTACCATGAGACCTGAAATTCTTACGCAACAATTAGTGATTGGTTTCCTGATGCAGTTAACGCCTTAGTGGTAAGTGCCAACGAGGGTCGAGAAACTAATCATGCCGCTAGTAACAACCCGTAAAACCTGCAAGTAGAAGTACCGAAGTTTTCAGTAACTTTATCGTTGTGGTAGCAATGCTAATGTGAGCTTTGAGATGTATGGGGTGACTTGGAAAAATAATTCTGTGTCGACTCCAAATGATGCCCCATTATCAAACGTTGGTGTTTGGTCGGATCATAAGCGAGCGAAACTTGGTTCACCATGGCCTGCTTCGGCTCTTTGAGATCAACCGGACATGCACTGGTTGCGTAAATCATCAGGTTTCGTGCAGGTAGTTAACGTAACGTATAGTATCATGTCTTTGTAGATTAGTTCGTCCGGCGGTGATTCCACTTAAGCCCTCTGTCGTAGTGCATCATCCAGAATGGGTATAATCTATTCTTCCTCCCATCCCAAGACCCTCCTCCATAAACCCCTAACACTAGCCCCAAAGCAATAGAAGCGGTGGCCTAGACGTTGAGATATATGATCAAATGAACCTATGACGAGACTAGATGGCTAAGTGGAAGCGAAGGACCTCTGCCGTTCCCCTCCTTTGCTGACCTAATTTCGTCCTATTCCGAGTTATTCTTTAAGGGAAAATAGCGAGACAAATCTGGTAGGTGTCATGAGAGAAGATGGCGATACAGACGGTTGATGTGGTAAAGAAATAAAGGGACGAAGCGGGGTAAACAAGGACAAAAGATAAGAATAGAGCGGAAAGCTCCCCGCAGCTATGCTCCAATAACTACATGTAATCCTCTTCTTCGTACGCATGCTACAGTAAAAAGCCAACACAAAAGCCACCCCATTCCAAGAGGGGATGAAGAGAAGGCGAAAAGAACGGTGGCAGGAAAGCCCATTCCGTACAGATCAGCCGTACAACAGCAGCACACAATCTCAAGCCCAAACCTGTCCTCCGAGCCAATTATGTGATCCCTAATCATCTTTGTTTCCACTGCAGATACCCCGCACGTTTCACCCCGCCTTATCAGAGGCTGTGACTATTTCGAGTGATATCGTATGAAGCATAGCGTCTACCATCCCCGCCTTTGTAGACGAACGCAGAGACCAACAGTGTCGTGTCGGCAGCCACGGGCACGGGATGGCATTTACTCGGATCCGATTATTGGCAGATCTGACAGGTCGCGGTGATTGGCACTGGCGTTACGTGTATACATGTACGTTTCCACAGCAATGGCTCTCTCCCCACTTCCTCCTTCTCTCCTGCTCCTCCACCAAGCAACAGTCACAGATTATTATACAACAGGGCAAAAAGATACATATACTCATGGCTTCCTCTCTTTCGTATATTCATAAATTATTTAAATTTCGTTTCATCTCGTCACGATATACATCTAGAGTACAACATCACTCCTTCATACATAAAAAGACAACATAGGAAATCCTCTCCCCTCAACCCCAACCTGTCCTTTGTGGACTGTCGAGCTTTTCCCTCACGTGCCCTATTATGCCGTCGCGGCCCATGCGTTCTGCAAACCGATAACCGCCGCTACCGATCCAAGGGCGCCCACCGCTGATGGCCCAATCATGCCATTCTGGACCGACCAATGCAGCTACACGCTCACAATCAGCATAAACCTCCCAATAAACCTTCATCCCATGCGAAGACGGCAGAGCAAGAGCGAGAAGAACAAATAAAAAATAAAAAATAAAAAATAGGGTAAGGGTTCCCGTACCGTCAACGGAGCATAAGCACAATTTGCCACCAACTCTCTCTTCCACCCTTCCTCCTCCTCCTTCTGGCCTCTCCCCATAATCCCTCTCCTCAACCCCTCCATCCTCATCTCCCGCACCCTTTGCAGTCGCCAAAACTCCAGCCCTACGTGCGCCATCCAGAACCGACTACTCCATACCCATAACTTACTCTGTCCGCGCCTGCCCACAGGGACCACCCCATGTGACGCTAAATACGCGACATTTTCCAGCGCCTGGAACGCCGCATTCGCGAGCACCTGCGCAGCAACGATTCGGCGGATCGTCAGATCCCGGGGCGGGTGCTGCAGGAGCGAGTGACCCCACGAATAGATCCCTAGCAGACCCCAGAGACGGTTAAAGATACGTATATCCGAGATGAGCGACGAGAAAGCGCGAAAAGATTTCGGAAACGGAGATGATGGTGGGAGTTGTGGTATTAGGAGTTGCAGTGTGTATGAAGCTGTCATTAGGACTTTATCGATTCCTGATGGTTTGGACATCAAGCTACCCTTCCATTAACATTTTTTTGTCCCCCTTCTCTCCCCTCTCTCTGTCAACAAAACAAACACGTACCGATGGGCGCGGAGCATAAAGCGGTGGAAACGCGTCATCAGTTCCGGCAGTAATCGCCGCAGCTCACGCACAATCTCGTCAATATTCATATCGGCCCCCTTCTTCCGCCCGCCGCTGCCACTGGCAGAGAACGGGTTGATCTTGTTCAGCCCGTCCATGGAGCCGAAGTAGTTGCTGTAGGTGTTGTAGAAGCTATCTTTTGTGTTTTTAGTACGGGTATTACTATAGTATTCGTCGCTATCACTTGCGCTATCACTTGCGCTATCGTCAGTATGATAGCTGTTGTGCTGATGGTGTTGATTCTGTTGGCGATGGTGGTTGTGGTGATGGTGGTTGTGGTGATGTTGGTGGTGGTGTCCTTTATCACATAGCGCGAGGAGATACAACAGGGCAGGTGAATCTGGAGGTGCGGACGGAGATGGTGGTGTTTTCATTCCTCATGAGGGATGGGGCGCCAGTTCATCGTTCTCTTATTGCCCTTTTACCGCGTGAGCTAACCTCAAATTTTTTTTTCTCTTCCTTCTCTCTTTCGTCGCGCCGGACCGAGGTTGTGGGTTTTGTTTGGTTGGATGGATGGGTGGTGAAGCTCGAAGGAGGGAGGGGGGTGGGAATGCACGTGAAGCAGGGGTTGCCAGGGATGGGTTGCCGAGATTGGTGCGATCGGAGAAGGGGACTCGACTCGCTACCGGGGAATGGCGCTGGGAGATTGGGGAGAGTGCAAGTGAGGTGATTAGAAACATCGCGTTGTGGCCACTCGATGCTCAGTGCTCATCGCATCATCGCAATTAGACAGCTAAGGCAGATGTCGGATCGTGTTTTTTGAGACAGCGGTCTCGACTAGACAGAATACAGCAGGGGATGGGCGTACACATGAGATATTGCGTCAAGTCACTACTAATTAATCGTGGGGGGGAGGATAAAAAATAAAATAAATAATAAACGTCCAAGCGAATATATAGTAAGAGAAGATTAAACACCCAAAGAAATCATTGATATGCTCCCAAAACTCCCTTCGTTCTTCCCAAAGTACCTTTGCCCTCTCATCCATACCAGCCGGATCACACACTTGCTATTTTTCTTACAAATCATTCACTGACCCCCACATTTCTATCTATCCTTCATAATTCGTAACGCGAGAAACAGTTATCGTTTAGTCCCACTACGAACGCCACTCTCCTGTGGCCCCGTCTTACTGCTATGACCCCTCGAAGATCCGCGCTTTGAGCTCTTGTGCTTAGACACCCTCCCGGCTTCGTGTCTTTCGCTCCTTTCCCCACCTCTCAACGGTCTCGTGCCACTTCCACTTGGCTGCTGAGCCTCCACATCATACTCTGCCCTTCGCCCACGCCCAAACCAGCCCCCTCCCGATCTAGCAGCGGCATCATAGCTCGGTGGCGGTTGGGCGATCGGTTGGTGGGATTCAATATGTTGCTGCTGCTGCTGCTGTGCGTCAAACACCTCACCCAAACTCGGATCAGTCTGCGGTGGTAGTCCCTGGCGCTGGATCCGTTCTGCGCCAACAGTACGAAGATAGTTTTCGAGCACGACTGCGTTGCGGGTATTGGCTTTGAAGGCGATATCCATGACATCCCCCAGGAAGGGGATTAGGCCAATTACAAAGTCGATCACCACGTTGAAGACCATTTGGAGTCTGACGGAGTTTGGGAGGTTGATTTCGGAGGCGGTGCGGATTACCATCATTGCTAGGAGCACTGGGGGATTGTTAGCTATCTTTCTTTTTTTCCTCTTTCTTTTTTTCTTTTCCTTTTCCGGTCAAGTGGAGTAAGGAGGGAGAGAGACTTACTATCAATCACATCCCCAATACCGGGGATAATGGCAATGAGAGAGCTCCATCCAAGCTTCATACCACAACAATTACCAAACGCCATATCAAGGCGATAAGCTCGTCTCTTAACTTTGACGAGGGTCCTCTCCTCCTCCCGTGTCAATCCAGGAGGAAGAGCTTTCCGTTGCTTCTTGGTCTTGGGCCGGCCAGTCAGGGAGAGACGTGAGGTTGGGACAGTCTCAAAGTATGGATCACTGTGACCTTGGTCGTTGGAAGCATTTTCACGCAAGATTTTATTGAAGACGAATTTTGCGATTAGACCAGACATCGTTGCTGTGGTGGTGCACGCTTTGGAGGGCGAGGGAGCGGGGAGGTGTTCCGAGTTATAGTGGGGGGGCTGGATAGAGTCCCGCGATGAGCGAGACAAAGAATGTTTGTATGGTGTGACTTTGTAGTGGCAGCACGATTGAATGTTGGACAAGCCATTACGAATAGCTCCTGGGAGGTCAATATTTATGTAGGATTCTTTGATCGCAAGCTAAGCTGTCAGATGCAGGTTCTCAGGTTCAAGAGGAAAGAAAAAAGGTTAAAACTTGGAAGAGCAGGCGGGTGACAGAATGATGAACGGGGTGATGAGACAGAGGTTAACTGGTGGGCCACTCAAGACCAGCCTGAGCACCTGAGAAAGAGCTTGGCGGCAAGAAAAACAAGCTCTACCCTGGTGCGGCGGTGCGTTGTCGCTTCCACCAGCGCTGAAGACGAGCACAGCCACCGCCCACCTATGACGTTGTCTCGCCTCTGCCCTGTCTGTCTCGTCTCGTCCGTGGCGACCTCGGCCAACTACACCGCTGGATGGATTGTGGCTGTGTGGCTGAGCACCCGCATCCGTCAACCCGTGACACCAGCGACAGAGATTGGATGCCTGCCTGAATCCTACTCCCCACCACCTCACCGCTCATATCGCTATCACCAGAAATCCCACAACACGTCCTTTGCTAGGTGCTCTCCCACTACAAACAACTCCACCACCACAACCAAGCATCTTCGGTCGCCCGACTTCTACAACACCCGTTACTGTTCGAGTAATCACACGGGATTCCATATATTCAGAAAAGAATCTGGTTTGCGTGCTCGATACGTGGGATTCTTTTCCACCCTGTATCACCACCTTACCTGCCTGTCTGGCTCAACGGGGGATCACTTGAACCCCCGTGGGTAGCCTAGAGAGCAACGAAAGGGTTGCATGGAGCCTGTTACTTCATCTCATGTGTGTGGCTTTCTTCTCTCTCCCTCTCTGTGCGCGAATGGGAATGGAGGAGGCTGATGCCTAGGTTGTGGCTTTTTTTAATTATAGATTTATAGTCGTTCGACGCTGGTGGAAGTCCTCGATGATCTATGTGTCAAGTGCGTAACCCGTTACACGTGCGGTCTGGCGCGTAGGATATAGGATATGAGGGATGGGGGGAGGGGTTTTTTGCTGACTAGCTTTTGTGGGGATGTGTAGATTTATTTTAAATCTTCCGGAGGAGGAGCTGCAGTCAATCGAGGTTTGTTTTTACCCTCTTTCGCAGTACTGTATGTAGGTTTAACTTGGCTTTTTTTTTTTTTGGCACAGCGATTGTCCTTCCAGATCGAGGCCGCGCAATGGTATTTTGAAGATTTCATCCGCGAAATAAATCCCAGTCTCCCCACACTCAACCTACGATCCTTCCTCTCCAAGATCTTCGCCGTATGTCCGCTCCCCTTAATCGCTGGGCTACCGCCCAATGGCGCCGAGAGTGCGTTCCTCCACTTTATGGATTACAAAACGCGGGTTCCTGTGCGCGGTGCAATCATCTTGAATCCAACTATGGATAAGTGTTTGCTCGTGAAGGGATGGAAGAAGGGTGCGAGTTGGAGTTTTCCTAGGGGGAAGATCAATAAGGATGAAGATGATCTGGTGTGTGCGATTAGGGAGGTTCGTGAGGAGACTGGGTTTGATTGCGATGGGTTTGCGAGGAAGGAGGATTTCGTGGAGATGACTATGAGGGATCAGAATTTGAAGCTGTTTATTGTGCCGGGGATTCCGGAGGATACTGCGTTTGAATGTCAAACGAGGAAGGAGATTAGTGTGGGTTGCCCTTTTCACTTTCCCCTCTGGGTATTGCTTTGATTGCTAATTTTGGGGGTAGGATATCAAATGGCATAAACTCTCCGATCTCCCGACATATAATAAACAGAAAAAGCAGCAGAACCCACCTCAGAACGATGTCCGCACTGGTAAATACTATATGGTACTTCCCTTCCTCAAGGACCTGCGTAAATGGATCTCGACCACGGGTAAGAAATGGCTTCAGGATCAACACCAGCAAAAACTCTCATCGGCAGCAAACTTAATAGCAGCAGAGGAGACGGAGGTTGAAGAGGAGTTTATTGTTCCACCAGCCATTAATGCGACTATGGAATCGATAAATGTGTTCAACACCCAAGCGCCGCCCATAGCACCTAATGGATATACAAGCGGCACGGATCACGACGAGGCGTCTATGAGGCTGAAGAACATGCTTCAATTTGGAGTTCCAAAGGAACAGGTGGATCCATCGTCAGCAAGACTAATGAATATGCTAGGTGGTGGTGCCAGTGGTCCCAGTGTAGGCAACGAACACCCAAATATAGCACAGCTGCCACCGAACCCGCGTACCCTGCTTTCTATATTAAAAGGCGGGGATAGATCTAGAGCCTTAGATCAGCTTCCAGACGCGAATAGGATAGTAATACCCTCCCAGACCTCCAAACGTGCTCCGCCGGCGCCAAGTCAACCTTTGTTTGTCCCAGAACCCCGGCAGCAAACCTCAAAGCCCCCGCAGCCGTCTCAGCCAGTTCAGCAGCAGCAAAAGAAAGCCCCTCCACCGCTACGAAAGGCAGGTGGTATTGGTGCCGGTGCCGGATGGCCTCAGTTTCCCCGTAATGTGCCAGAAGAGCCTCCATCCCCACCGCTGACATCCGGCTTCGTAGCCCCACCACAAATGCAATCTCCTCATCCTCAGCGAGTCCAATACAACCAAACCACTCCTCCCGCTCCTGCTCAGAACCACATGTCGTACCCACCACCGTCGCAGCCACAACAGAAAGCCTTCAGCCCGATAAGCCAAAATGGATATAAACCACCCCAACAATACCCACAGCAGGCTTCACAGCCGCCTCCTACTCCATTGAATGCATTTATTCCTCCACCCATGCCCTCGAAACCCTCAGATCCAGGCCAAGCAGGCACGCTACTATCGATTCTAAAAGGAACAACGCCAGTGCCTCAGCAAGCAAACATACACGCCCCGCCACCCGCACCCCAGACACCCAGCCCCATCCGCACCAAAACTGCTGCACCTCTTGCCAGCCTCCAGAAACCTCCCACACCCAAAGGCCCGCGGGGGTATCAGAGCGGCAGAAACACTCCCCGCAGCAACGCCAATGGCGCACCTAGCGTTCCCATATCATCCCTCTTTGCAGTACCGCCCCAGCAACTCTTCAACCCACCTAGTCGTCCCAGCACTACACAACCTCAACTCCGCGCATCTCCCAGCGCACCAAACCAATACGGCCCTCCTAAAGCATCAGCACCCGTGCAATCCGCCCGGGGCCTCGCATTCGACCGCCGTGAGAGTGTAAGCAATGAACAGCAACAAACGCTACTAGCAATGTTCAAAACCGGCACACCCGGTCCCGCAACGACACAATTGAACGACGAAGCAGTAATGAGTAGCCCTGAGCAGTCACCAGTCAGGCCTATGCGTGTACGTAGCATCAGTGCTGGTAGCAGCAATAGAAGAGGTGGGAGAAGAGTCGAGATCCAGAAGAGCCCGTTGGGGAAGGATCGTGAGGATTTGATGGCTTATTTGGAAGGTGTGGCGACTGGTGGTGGGCATTAGTCTTTTGGCTACCCGGGAGAGGCTTCTTTTTCTTTTTCTTTTTCCTTTCTTATATCAGGCTTCACTTTGGGATCGGCTTTCTGTTGGAGTTGTGATTTCATTGGGGCGATATTGATAACCCTTTTTTTCTTTCTTTTTTCTTCAAGGATTTGGTAGGTGGATCTACACACAACAGAGGTTGGATGGCTGCTTCATTTGGTCGGCTGTTAAATGGGTTGGTAGGTGGGTGGAGAGCTGCATTCTACGGTTTATTACACCCACTATTTCTACCCGAAGAATCAGGAGATCTGAGGGAGGAGAGAGGAAATTGATGAGGAAAAAAAGAATATGAGTTTTAATCATGGGCAGAGGAAGGCAAAAAAGTATGGTAATGTATCCTCAGGTTTCCTTTTGTCTATTTCTTTTATCACTTTCCTTTGTAATTCGTTATTTTATTCTGTGTGAATTTGGCGGATCAGCGTCAACATGGGGAGGATGGAGGATGGAGGATGGAGGGTGGAGAAGGAGAACAAAAAAGGAATGCTGGTCTTTCCAGAACCCTGTATGGGTTGTGCTTTTTCTGTTACGGCGTTTGTTCTGATTGTCATAGGTATACGGTACTACATCATACGGTATGACATAGCGGGATTTTTGGGCTTGGAAGGGAGCGTATCCCGATATTATATGTAGTAGTCAAAGCTTAAGGCCGCAGGAAAGGTCGCTAGTCAGACGGTGTGAAATGAAAATACAAAAAAAAAAGGCAGGAAAAAAATTATGATGGATGTTTGGTGTGGGGTATTTACGTGATGGGTTTTGTGTGGATAGCTCCTCCAGGGAATGGGAACAAGCCCAAGCTACTATCACTCGGAGGAATGTGGTGGCAAGGCATCCGTCCTAGCTTGAAAGTCGACCTCATCTGACCGCCTGCTGCAAAACACGGCCACCCACAACACAACACGAGATTGTTAACTATCTGCCCCAACGCTCGCATTCCTTTTTTCCATCACCTCACAATAGGACAGTCATAAATCAGAATGCCGCTTTTTCATCCCCTGCCACCGCTTCCGAGTTTCCCATTCTTCCTCTCTCGTTCCCATTTCCTTGTCTGCCTTCGGGTTTGACTTTTCAAAAGTTTTGAGAATAATTTCAACAGTTATAACTTCACTATCGTGTAAGGTAACTTTCTTGCCTTCGCAGAGAGTCTTGACACGATAGCGACTCTTATATCTGATGCTGTTTGCTCTTAGAGTTCCCCGTGAAGCTTCGTGGCTAGGAAATGACGTGGGTTCTGATGGATCGATCGCTAGTAATATTACCCCCTCCTAAAACTGTAGGACTGTAGGGCTCACCTTCGACTTATAGCGATAGTAAAAGCAAAGGGTTGAAAGAGAGAACTACGGACCTCTCTTGACAGTCATAGATTCTCACCCCTTAGCCTGCTGGAAGTTTAAATCGGATAGCTGCTGCTAAAGCGACGAGCAGTGAAGGGAGGATACTGCTGCAGTTATTTATATCTCCTGCAGTGTTGGAGTAGTTCCTGAACGGGTACACAAGTGATGGATTTATTTCCAAGTTGAAATATATTTCGCTCTTTTTGACGCATCTTTTTACTGATAAGTCAATCGTAGGATAAATTCTTGCGCCCGGAAAACGGTCCCAGTACTTTGCTAGGGCATATAGCCCACTTGAACTTGAGGGTGTCCTTCTCGGGAACAGAATTAAAGAGAATATCGAATTCTTCTTGACCAGTCCCGGGAATTCTACTGAAGGGGCTGGTGGGCGGAGCCCATCAAATTTGCCGGTCACATATTTCACAACAGGTAGCATACCCCACCTGTTTATAACAGAGGGGATGCAGATACCGAGAGGCTATGTTGAAGATACAGCATAGCCAGTAACTAGCTGCAATGCGTCTGCTATGAAGATATATTCATTGGGTGATCTTTAATCTAGGTAAGTCACTATGCTTTGTGTATTTCGATCATAGAGAGATCCTGACCAGAACGTGTAAGATCTGCCACAGCAGTAATGATTGATGACAAGGGCGAAGGATCCTACGCTTTAGGACGAGTATTCATTTTGGAATAGGGTCGGTTTATCTTTCCACCATGTCGAAAGCTCGACAAAGAAATTAACACCAACAAGTTTAGGAGGGAAAGAGCAGCGGGGGCCTTGCTTACTTGTTTAAAGCACGTGATGCGAGCAGCGGGGCAAACAGAAATGCATTAAAACAGTGCAGTGAGGACCTACGCATCGCCTAATGCAGGCTGGTACGGTCTCACTCCTGTTGACAGGATCCGCGCACGCAACCAGTGCCCAAGAGGCCACTGAGATCTGGAGTGCCGGGGGCACTCTCCTCACCTCCGAGCGCAAGTTCGTCTTTAAGTTCGAGCTCTGGTTAAAGCAGTTGAGAGTGAGGGTGATTGCTGGGTGGGAATCGGCACTAATAGAGACTTTGCGCTTTTGAGCCAGCCTTAGTTTTTGACCAACCAGAAGCTGACCTGCACCAATAAAATTGCTAGAAATCGGAGCTGGATCTATTTGCGCAAAGTCTTTAATGGCTAAGCAAGTCGAGGGATATGGGCGGCACTTTGGCCAATAAAAATATGTATTATTATTAGCATCAAAAAAATGCAACTCGATTGCCTTACATTTTTGCTTCCCTAATCTTTTACTCTCTTCTATGCTATTTTCCTATAAGTTAGCTATATAAGCCTGTAAGCCGCTTTGCGGAGGTCATTGTGAGGGTAAGTCTGGCGACAAGTGACGGTGTAGCTCTCTTCTCGGTGGGATCAAGCTAGTTTGAATTTCATACTTTGCCAATTAATCTGTTTAATATTTAATACATAGCGTTCTTAATCAATTAGGCATCTTAGGAGTTGTGGAGGGTGAGAAGAACTGGCATCTCTTACCCGTGCCGCCACCTGTCGCCAGACTCACCCTCACACCTAGTACTGTAGGAGTTCCTATACCGGGATGAAATCGGGTCATTATCAGCTGAAATGAGTCAAACATTTCCTAGCACAAATTTCCCTAACAATCAAGTTTAAGATTAGTTTCGAAGGGGGTATTTCGCAGCCTAGCAGGGAGCGCTGTGGCGGTCACGCCCGATCGCTCATCCCTCCAGCATATCCTTACGCGGCCCCACCTATCCCCCTTCATACACCAACTCGAAGGTCACTCGACAGAATCCCAGGTTTCTGTGTAGTTTGTATCAGGTCACTCTGCATGAAAGTGAAGTCGGCTTCATCGGCGTTCATATTAGGCTAGGAATCTATGACAGTTTAGAAAGGAAGAACGAGTGGGGCGCCAATAACAGCTTAATTTCCGCCAAATGTGACTGCGATACTTTGTACTGGGGTAGGACTTTTTTCTTAAGACTCTTCCAACACCACAAGTCAAGATTGCATAAACTGAAATACATTTATCTTGAGTAAAGAGCACGTGCCCAGGAGGAAGAACTTGCTGGTTGAGACATAATGTTGGTACAGGGATGACTTGTTGTGGGTGCAGTACTAATTCTTGGCAATACACAATACTAGATCCTCAAGCGGTTCGAGACAAGCAGCAAGACGTGCCTCGAGGCAGATCTCCGTGAATCACGGTACCCCCAACTTCGTCAATCTCAGATCCGTCGATCTAGAAACGAGCTACATCATCCGTTCAGCCTTGTCACACTTTTTTTTATATAGATATCTCAAGCTTCACCCTCTCTCTCATAAACCATTCTCTCTCAATGCTCCCCCCCAGATACTAAAGCAAACAAAGTTTCGATATTGAGAGCACAGTTCTTGGAAGCACGAAATAAGACGGCAGAACTGTAGTGCCGTTTTCCAAATATTGGCAACGGAGTGTGATAAGACCCAAAAAGAAATAATTTGGCCAAGGTTCTGACGGAAAAGCTGGCGGAAGCTCAATTGCTAAAAGACGCAGATTCAGCGAGTTCCTAGAGGCACAGTGGCTTGGGGAAGGAGCGCAAGTGGTAGCGTATTTTGGGGACGGGAGAGAGTCAGGCTAGCAAGAGCAGAGAAATGGGCTTCCAGACAGATGGGGGGGGAGGTGAGCGGATCAGGGAAGACGATAACGAGATGCTACGTACTAGAAAATGCACAGTAGACCTACTTAGGGCTGTGGCTGGTAACGTCAAATCCATCAATGACCTGGTGACAGCCCGAGGGAACATGATGGCATCTTATAGCAAAGGCTTTGTGGATCAACGTCCTACTACACAAAGGGTGCTGTCCCCGGCTAGCTGTAGAAGCTGTGGGGGTTTCAGGAAAACCATCGACATACTTAGCAACCTCGTTCTGCCTGTCCTACTTAGTAAGCTTTAGAGCGACTAGGACATCTATATTTGTTGATGAGCGAGGCCGCCAACAGCTGGTGTGCCTAGCCATAAGATTACTTCTGTTAAGATTGGAACAGTAGTGGCCTCTATTGCCTCGCCAGTGCTTGGAGCGGGATGGAGAGGAGCGATAATAGCAGTCGAGAGCTTACCTTGGAGAGGTTTTAACACTCTACGGTGATTTTGATAGGTTTACTAGCTATATAATTTTCAAAAAGGATGATTGGAGCGGAATGTGATAGAAAAGCATCAGAGTTACCTGTCTAGCCACCTCATTCAACCCGAGAATGTATGCTCCAAAGTCCACATTTATTTAGATATTAACTGACTAGCATCAATAAATTTTCGCTATAGAGAAACTGTGCAATCGCACAGACGTATAGCTTAGATGGGTGATAGCATCCGGGATTGGGGAAGTCTTAGTGGGTGTCAGATTAGTATGTTTCATAGCCTCTCATATAGTTTCTACTAACCGTAACGTTTCTAGGCAGAATTCAAAGTATATCACTACGACCTCGCTCGAGATATGGGAGTATGTGAAGGAAACCAGTGAAAATTCTATGAGTCACCCTACCAGAAATTCGGGCAGAGCGATCGGAAATACAGATAGAAATTAGGGGTAGGGAGTGATGGGAATAGGGTTTCTGGTGCACGCTCCGATTTCGTAGGATGGCAGAGATGTTTCTTCCTGTTCGTTCCGGTCCTGTTGTGGGATAGCAGGAATACATGTAGCTTCTGTCGCTAGATTTTTCTGATACGAGTATTTTTCCACTGGTGCGTGTAGATATCACTCGGATCTTGTCTAGAGGTTCTTCTTAAATGCGAATTGCTATCGTGGTTAATCTTAAGATGGCGAGGAAGGGATGACAGCTTTCCTGCACATATACGTGTATATAAACAACGAATATGAAACATGAAGATATGCCGTCCCCTCTACCAGCTCTTTCGCTAGTGCTTCCAGATCCGATCCAAAGCACTCCAACATGCCCTGTAAACCTGCTAAATAAGCCAACCCCTACGAAAAACAAAAGCACAAGAAAGCTGATATAGGCATATGAGAAAAGGTATGCTCTATATGTCCAAAAAAGCCCCCAGTAGGGCTTCCTGTCGTGGACGATTTTCGTGGCATGGTATATCCCTTAACCTTGGCATAGGCATAGGCATACGACAGCAGCTTGATATTATCTTGCATCCGGTAAAAGCTTGGTGCAACGTGATCTTTGTCAAGGACTCGGGATATCAGCAAACCTGGTCTTACAAAATGTCTTAATTACCGGGGCCCGAGCGATTCGCAGCAGCCCTCTATATCCCACGAGCTATATAAAATTAAAAAAAGAGAGGGACAGTTCAGCATATATCTCCAAATTACCCATAGGATAGAGACACTTTTTTTAAGAAGTTTCTAGGGTCATACGCTACTAATTCCATTATTTTTTCTGTGATCCCCAACGTACCAGATCTCTAAAGTACGGTACGGAGGGGATCAGCACAAACATCTCCCGGCTAGTTATGTTTGGCTTATTACTACCTTCTTCAAGCTCTTTAAAGGTCAACTATATACGACAACTAGACCATTCTCTCTCTCTCTGCCATCTCAATTAACTCCCGTATACATGAAGCGCAACTGGTTCCTCCAACAAATACCTCATAATACACTCTATCAGTAGGGCGGCATGACCCTGCCAGTATCAACCTAAAGGTAATCTTAACCTCTTTACCACATTCTACTTACCTTCTAAGAAAGCAGCCAAAGGTCGAGTGGTACAGCACGCACAGCATCCAATTTCTCGCCCCAAGCTTGGACCTCCATCGAAATCCGAGTGATGTATCATGTTTCTATTACATATCTGCGTACGGAAAGATCTTCAATTCAATTATATCACTAAGTAGGCCAACGGCTCAATCTAGTAGAGGGAGAAAAAAGATATGATGCAATTTGAACTACAGGTCAAGAACAAAAAAAGGTAGCTATGAAAAAAATGAGCCGAGCCGAATTAGATGAGATAAAACCAGAAGCAAATAAAAAATAACAATGAACAGATCCAACGCCATCAATGACCTGTACCCCTTCTTTAACCTAACTTAATCCTAATGCTCCTATTCCACCATCTCACCCTCCAAAGCCCCCTCCAGACATTTAATACCAGCCCCCATGATTCATTACCTATTATATCCTGTTGTTAGATAGGTAGGAGTTCCAGCTCCCTCTAATGATGCTTTTTCTTCTTATTCAACAGATTCGCTCCAATCGCGCCCTAGAAAGGAAAAGGAAAATCATATCAGCAAACGATACACCCACAAGATAGTCGCTTCTAGGACGGGGAATTTCTTACCGCAAGAGCACCACCCACACTCCCTAACCCCACCTTCTTCCCCAAAAAAGCACCAGCGGCTCCTCCAATCAGCGTGCTCCCCATACCCCTCTCACCTTGTCCCGCACCCCCGGGGGCTCCTGGAGCTCCTGGAGCTCCACCGTATCCACCATACCCCGGCTGGCTCCCATCTGGATATGCCCCCGGCCCCGACGGCCCATGCCCATACGGGTCTGCGTACCCACCTGGTCCTTGTTGGTGATACATTGGCTGCTGATAATCCACCGCGGCACCACCGTGCGAGGGAGTGCCATATCCATATGCGCCAGATGCGCCACCTACAGATCTGCTCCCATCAGTAGGAGGCGCTGCGCCATAGTAATCACCGACCTGCCCGCCGTGTTGCTGCTGCGGAGGGTAATATCCGCCCTGAGATGGCGGGGACTGGTAGGGCGATCCTGCGTGCGGTGAGTACGGTGCGCCCGGGGATGGAGTTTGATATGCTCCGTATGACTGTTGGGGTGGGGGAGAGCCGTAGTACTGCGAAGGAGCGCCTGGCTGCTGCTGCGCATACGGATCGTAGTAGGGCGTGACGGCTGTGGATTTGGCGTCCTGTGGGGGGTAGCCACCATAGGCACCTGGCTGAGGGGCACCGCCAGGGGGGAACCCGCCAGCACCGTAGGATTGTTGCTGTTCTTGGGGGTGGCCGCCGCCGTAGTAGGGTTGCTGCTGCCCCGGCGTATACGCCGGAGGTTGGGGTGCGCCGTAATAGTCGTTGCCTGACATTTGGATACTGTTCTGATCGGGTTTCGCTAATTACTAATCACTCGTTTAGAATTTTGCAAAAGGGAGATATTCCGGGAGAAGACTGGAGGGGGTGAAGAGGGGCAGCGGACAAAGGGTGCGGGGTATTAGGATATAGTGGTATAGCACGATATGTACCTACCTGGGTCTAATATGGGAAAAGATGTCCGTAAGTCCGAGATCTCGCTCACAAACCGTTGGCCGTGGTAGAGAGCAGGAACAGATAACCCACACCCCGAGGATGCAGCTCTGTCTTATATCCACCGATGGCGGCTGTCTGCTTAGTGACAGGATATCCTCTGGGCTGCCCTGCCAGCCACGCAGGCCCTGAGAGGCGGAGTCGGGCACTCGGATGGCGACGACACCAGACAGCCAGGAATTGTAATCCTGCGAATCCCAGCTTCGCCCCTTTCCCACTCATCACTACGACTCCGGGACCTTTCTTTCCGAACCCCGCCATGGAGGTGTGCTCGTGCATACATGATGGATGTAAGTACTACTAACTGGTTAGTTAGGTACATGTACATGTACATGTAGTTACGCGACACAAAGTCGTGAACAGCAATCCCTCCCACCATCACCATCCCCTCTCCCAAGGCAGGTCGCCCAGCATGGATAATCTTCCCGAACACTGCGGATGGCGAACAACCCCACGACCCACGGAAAAAACGGGTCGGGGTCATACCAAGCTTTTTTATGCTTGCTATCAAAGCGCCTGCTCGATAGAGACCCTGGTTGGAGACACTGGGGCAGCGAACTTCTCAACGTGGCTGCGGTCTGCGATATTTATGTGTGGCCCATTGTCGTTATGACCACAGGTCTGCTTTGTCAACTCTCTCTCTCTTTTAAGCAATGATGATTGTCAAGTACAAAGCAAAAAACTCTGTCGTTAAAGCTAACGCCCATGCTGCTTTTATCCCACCCCAAAGACAAACGTTCCCCAGCAATTTAATCCCGCAGAAGCATAGAAAGAGAAAAAACTTCCAGCGCCTCCACACCTTGCCAACTTCCTAATCATTTCCCTTTAGTCTATTTACCTTCCATCCACAGTCCTGTGATCACGCCCACAAAATACATCTACTTCATTAATCATCCTCTATCTCTCCTGACTGCCGTTCTAATAGACTCCCCTAGTCTCTCGCCAGCCTCTGCAGTTTCGTCGCCAAGTTGCCTACGCGATTCTAATAACCCTCTTGCGCCTCCTCTTCCCAATGCACCCCTACCACGATCTCCTCTCCTCTGCAATTCGTCTTCGTGTTCCTCATCTGCAGCATCCCTGCCAAATTCCCTTCGTCCCATCCCCTCATCGGCCCCACTCCTCACAACCCCACTAGCAGATAATCCACCTCCCCTCCCCCTCCCCCTCAGACCACCCCTCATTCCCCACGCAACAGTGCTAATCCCTCTAATCCCGCGATGCCCAGTCCTAGGTATCCTCAGAGTGCTTGGATCAAACTCGCGCTCGTGTTCCGAGTCATAGGCCGGCTGGAAAATCTCCTGCTCGATATTATTTCTACTATTGTCAATAGCCGGAAAAACTTTCTTTGCTTCCCTTTTCCCCGGTTCGATGCCGGTGCGGAGATAGTTGGTAACGGGCAGGACGAGTGCGCCGGAATGCCAACCAGCCGCGGTGATGCCAAGGACACAGAATTCACGGGTGTCGAGACGGTCTTCAGTATCTTTATCTTATCGGGAATTAAATACAACATCAGCTACCACCCAAATATTACGTCTGGAGGCTTCATTACCTGGGGAACTGTCAGAAATTTGACTCAATTCTGCCTCCCAATCAACTGCTCCCTCAGAAGTCCTCTTGGGATAAGCACTCCTTGGGTATGGCGGGTCACGAAAAAACACTTCCGCAGCTTCGTCAAGTCTCCCGTTCCCATTCTCCCACACAATACCTCTTCGCTCCGACTCTTTGTAGTCGCCAATACCTAGGCATCCGCAATTCTGTGACTCAACACCCCACGATAGTAGTTTTCCATCATGAGTAAGGGCATGGCTATGGTAATCGCCGAAAACAATCTGAGCAATTGTTCCGAACCGCCGAAAGCTAGGCATGGCGAGTGGCCTGAGTTCTTCTCTAAAGGGATCAAGGGATCTAGTACGGCGAGTATCTTCGACAGCAGTTCTAAGGATCTCGGAATTTCCGATGTGGACGAGGCCATGTTTGTTGTAGACGGCGAAGCGTTTAAAGAAACCCGATATACGATTGATTTTCCTTTTCTCAGCCTCAACTTTATCAATTATCTCTCCTTGTTCAGGATTAGGTGTGGAAAATTGCTCTAGGAGGACTGGTGGCGAAGCAGGAAGAGCGTTGGTTAATGCCACACAGTAGACTTTGCCGGCTATGGTGATAAATACTACATAGCCCTCCAGAATAATAAAATCCGTAATCTGTTTAGCAGCTTCTTGTAGCGGGTCGGATGACCCTCTATCATCTATGAGACCTGGTGGTGGGATATGGCTATCCTCAACCCAGTTATCTTCCTGCTTAAGAGACATACCCTTAGCACGCACTTGGGCCGGGTCGGCCATCATCTCGTGTCTCCAGAGGATGATTCCAATTTCATGGACCAAAGCACCCGAACAGTTCCATCCTCCTACAACCTTCACTACTTGTTCGTACTTTCGAGCCCTTGAGTAAGGGTTGGATTTAACGGTCGGGCGTGAAAAGAACCTGATCCGTTTTGGGGGGCTCTTAAGATCGATGAAGGAGTAGATTTCGCCATTTGACGATAGAGCAACGAGGTGATTGCGTCCGGCAGATATTTGCGCGATGGGATCTGGAAATTCCACTTGCACCGGGTCTTGAGTCGAGCCTGAGCTCTGTCCGCTCATCGAACCGAAGCCGTAGACATCGCCATGGAACGTAAGGAAATGGGTGCCCCAACCACTAGACCACCCATAATCAGCTCGCAAGAACCTATCATAGCCAGCTCTCGAGCGGTGGCTAAATATTAGCTTACCTGGCTTTGATATCTATAATAAACGTATTCCTCAGCGTTCTGATCTCAGTCGGAATGCCAATCCCTCTTGGAATACGATGGCTCCTTACTGCGCTGCCAGTGACTGGGTACGAGTGGCCAAGCTTCCCGACAGTGCTCTCGCCCCATGTGTAGAAGCGAGCTCTAGCAACTGCGAGGAAGACGCGTTTTACAGAGATATCCTTAAGCTGAGGTAATTCCAGGATATTTATAGGAAGTTGGATAGCGGCATCGAGACGCTTTTGCCAGAAGTAGTCTTCTTCAACTACAACATGGACTTTTTTCTAATAAACTATCAGGGCCTGAATAGTGCAACACAATGCTTTTGCTAATATCGTTACTAGAAATGGGAGACGTACACATATCAAAGTGGAGCTTCTAAGGATCTCTTGCCACGTCAAATAGCTAAAAACTTCATCGAGAAGTTCATGTGCTAAAACGAAGATAGGCAATCAATTACTATGACCTCGATATTATGTTTTAGTGGGAGAACTCACGAAGATCCAAGAACATTGTCTCGGATGGCCTTTGATTCTGGGCCGGGCTAGTAACGACCATCCTAAGGATTTGTACAGTGAGACCAGAGCTTAAGAATAGACAGCTGTATCGACTTGGTGCAAGATTTGATAGGTGTAGAGTAATAACACGGACACAGATGGGGTATAACGTTATGAGACAGAGACGTAGTTCCTAGAGAAAGGATGTGAAGCCTGAGTGAATTCCCCACTGCTACCTAGAATAGAGTACATGTAGAGTACTTAGACAGAGAGGTATACGTAAGTAGAGTACATCACATGGAGCTTTCCCCGCCACCGCCACAATACCCCACCGTCATCTGCTAGATCAGAGCTATTCCATCCTAGGATAAAGCCCCGAGCGAAGAATGTGGCGTCGAATCGTGGCTGGGAACACGCCTCTAGATCTTCGTGTTGAGCCTCACCAAAAAACATCACAGCTCCCCAACACTCGGCCAGACTATAATCCACCATGGGAAAAGGCGCGTATCCCCTCCAATTCCTCTACGAATCCCTACTAACCTGTCTTAGGAACCGACAAGCTCTACATAACACACTCGGAATGGGCCTCCGACGATTTCGGCGCTTCCACCGGCTTCGCCTCCAAAAACACCCTCCCTTTCCGCCGCCTCCCCTATAACTTCTGCGCACTCTCCCTGCAACCCTTTACGCACCCTGTGTGTACCACCGATGGCATAATCTTTGACCTCACCAACATCATCCCGTGGCTCAAGAAGCACGGGACCAACCCAGTAACAGGGCAAAAGCTAGCCTACTCAGAGCTCCTGAAGCTAAATATACACAAGAATGACGATGGGGAGTACTGCGACCCTGTCACGTTCAAGGTGTTCACAGACAACACCCACATCGTTGCCCTCAAGACAAGCGGTAATGTATTCGCCTGGGACACGGTCGAGCGCCTCAACATCAAACCAAAACACTGGAAAGACCTAGTGAGCGACGATGACTTTACGCGCAAAGACATAGTCACGTTGCAGGACCCTCACAACCTTTCCAACCGTGATATGAGTGGCTTCAACTACCTCCAACAAGGCCTCTCCACGCTCACGCCCACTCAAGAAGCCGAGCGCGCAGACCCCCTCAATAACATCAACCTTTCTGCCACTGGCTCCTCCGCGAAGATCCTTGCCGCGAAAGCGGCTGTTGCAAAAGCCCGCGCTGCAAAATCCTCCAATCTAAACCACAATCCTGCTGCACCACGCTCTGCTATGGCCCTGGCAAAGTCAGCTGCAGGTGGGTCAAACCCTAATGCATCTCGCCCAGTTCCGTACAACGCGGCGCGTCACACGACGGGAAAAGCCGCCGCCTCGTTCACATCGACCTCTATGACACCCCACACATCCTCTGAGCGTGCCCTCCTCTCAGATGAGGAGTTCATGCTCAAGCCCAGGAAGATCAAGTACAAAGGCTATGCGAGCATCATCACCAACCTTGGTAGCATCAATATCGAACTACACACGGACTATGCTCCTAAGGCGGTCTACAACTTCGTCAAACTATCTCAGAAGGGCTACTACAAAGGAGTCAAGTTCCACAGGTCGATCCGAAACTTCATGATACAGGGCGGAGACCCAACCGGAACAGGCAGGGGAGGGCAGAGCTATTGGGGGAAAAACTTCGATGACGAATGGGAGAGCCCATTGTTGCACGATACTAGGGGGGTAATTAGTATGGCGAATAAAGGGAAGAATACAAATAGTAGCCAGTTCTTTATTACATATAGGGCGGCGAAGCACTTGGACCGGAAGCACACCATCTTTGGCCGGGTTGTAGGTGGGCTGGATGTACTTGACAAGATGGAGACCACGCCCACTGGCGAGGGCGACCGTCCCACGAGGGATATTGTGATAACTGATGTTGTGGTGTTCGTGGATCCGTTTGAGGAATTCTTGAAGAAGCAGGCCGAAGAACAAGAGAAGGAGAAACAGGAGGAAGAGCGCAAGAGGATTGGCACAGATGATGATATGACTACTTGGACAGGCAAGAGGTTACGAGATGCCAGAAGGAAGCCAGATGGTTCGGAAGGTAATACCGGAGTGGGGAAGTACTTGAAAGCAGCCACTACCGCTGCTGCTGCAGGGGATGAGGATGAAATTGTAGGCATAGTAGAGGAGGATGAATTTACGTATGAGCAGCCTGTTAAGAAGAAGGCGAAAGGGGGCGGATTTGGTAATTTCGATAATTGGTAATCAGGTGAGGAGGGAAGTTTTTTGCAATTTAACTCAGTGGACTGTCAAAAAAGAAAGGCGTTATTGGTAGAGTGGTTTGTAAGATAAGCAATTAATACTATAGACGTGTTCGGAATAAGTTAGTGTTGTTTTTAGACAATATACCCTGTTATTGTAATTGTATGGCGAGGAGAGGGACGGAGAGTAACGGAAAATGTAATTCGCCTGGTTAGTCACCGGCGAAGGCCTAGATTAGGGAAATGGTAATGATCGAAACTCGTTTTTTTTTTACAAAAAGCTGGATTCCAATCATTTTGACGCCACTTCCCAAACAAGAAAAGTAATGTAGTACTAATTTCTTTCAGCTTCTTTCGAAATATATATAGCGGCAAATCACAGTAATCCTACTCGCTTCTATTCTGTCTATACGAATGCCGAAAGATATGAAATTATTCGTCAGAATGTACCTCGTCCACTTTTTTTATTACAATCCTATTATCAAAAAGGCTAACAGAAATTCCAATTAGCAACAAGAGTGATTCCGTGGGTACACCAAACACCCCTATCACAGTACCCCTTAAACGAGGTTTGTCCCCAATCTAAGTTTGCTAACGCAAGGCGCTTACTTTCTAATTGCATATATTTTCAATGCTCTCCTTTGATTCTTTCGATGTTGTAGACCTGTAGATAATCGAGTGATGTTCCATGATTTAATGTTTTAGAGAGAGTGGGCCTTCCAGTGGGTTATAAACCCCCCCAAACATGATGGTGGGTCACTTACGCTACTCCTTACACCTTTGCGACCTATAGGAATCTCTGAAACAAGGGGTATGAAGATGAAGCCTCAGCTATAACTGGCCCGTGCAATCGGTATCTGAGGCTCTTTGGGGCTCTGCGGGGCTCTGCGGATGCTGGATTCCGCGACAGGGATCATTACTCTGGGCCCGAAATAGCAAGAACGTAGGGCCAATACAAACACAGAGAAAAAAAATATTCAGAACTCCTCAGTGTCGGAAACCGCAATTCCCGCGGTATTCGTATTTTCCGATTCGTGCTCCCCTGATGTCATGCTGCAGGGGTAACAGGCTGGAACGAGATCTATCTCAGCTGGCTATTATCAATTGATCGTGTGAGTTTTTCCGATGCGAACGAATAAGACCTTAGAACTGCAGTTGGTTACTCCATGAAACAGGGATCATTGGCAGGGGTCATTGAAACAGTACTTTGTGGATCGTTCGATGAGCGATGATTTTGTGCGTCTCAGCACTAGTTTTGTGTTAATGAACCGGACGAACCTGTCGATATTGGCGACTTGCGCGTGCCTAAGAAAACCGAATTGCAGTCCATCCTAGCAATATAGGCAGTTTCAACGTAGCAATTAAATATAAATGCTCACATGACAGGACCAGGGACCTGGGTACATGTATGGGAAGGTAATAGAAGGTGATCCTGTCGCCAGCTGACTCGATGGGGTCAAATATCACATTAATATTGCTGTATTGAGTGATATCCTGTGAGCCAAGTTGTGGTGAGCCGGCTCAAATTGAAGTTTTGTGCAGGGAGTGCAGGGCTAGGTATACTGCATGTATGCATCTAGCCGATGGCTAAAACCGGTCTGCATTCTCAGTCTCGCCGTATCACTCGTTCACATCTGCACATTAAACCCGCCTGTTTCAGGTCATGCGTTCTTCCGCTGCATATATATGAATACCCCGAGCCAAACCGAATGCCCGAGGTAAGACAGCTTCGAATAATTATCTTTCGATGGCCAGCTTAAAACTGGGCTATCTTCCTTAACTTAAGCGTTGTCTCAATTGTCATCGTTACTAGGTACCATCCTTGCCGCCACTTACTTCGTCTCTATGTACTGTACTCTACTGCTCTATGCGCACTCTCAAAACTTCTCCACAATTCGTCGATCTAGTTCTTGGCTCCTCGATCAGTTCTATTGGTAATGACTTACTGATTGGCCCCTGCCGGCCACTCGGCGTGGCAATAAGATTTAACCAGGGAGTATATTATATTCTTAACATTGATTTCCGCATTTCCGCGGTGCGTAGGAATTCTGGAAGAGTGACTTGGATACTAGTAAGCCTTTACCTACATGTAGTTACGAAGGATAAGATATGCAACAAAGCTAAGATGGGTAGAATATGCGTTAGCAAACTTCCAATTATCTCTGTTTGTTGAAAAAATTTGAACGAGGATCAAGGTTTCCGACGGATGACATTCTAGCGGAAGGAAAATATGGAGTACATAGCTCTCTGGTAGCTCCTCCCCTAAGACATTGTTTGTGGTACGAGGGGGGGGACAGCGTGTCGGTTACAGAACAGGCCGATACTTGTGATGATGATATTACCTTCCATTTCTTGAGATCGAGGACGTTACCAGCATCTTGTGGAATATATTCTCACAATATAACAGGGGATATCGCCTGAGGCAATATAAGCTGTTGAAAATACGACGTCTTGCAGCCGCCTGTGCGTACAGTTTCCATCAATCAGCTGCGGCATCTTGAGAAAACCCTCGTTAAGTTGGATTCATGCAAACTTCAAGTTAGCCGTTATCACAACACGGCGTACGCAAGATCAACATAGGCTGGGAATTAGACCCAAGAAATGCACCTTGTTTGTAGCTCTTTTGTGAAATACGTTCTCTCATACCCTGCCAATATTGTTGTTTTTTGTGAAAGATTTTCGAGGTATACTTGCACTTGCACTTGCACTGATACAAATTTCTTGACATTTAGGGCGGCCAATCGAAGGCTATAGTTTCCCCACCGTTCGCTAGCCTACAGCTCTCGTTGGTGGCTAGCTAAATCTAACATTACCATGTCTTAAGGCGGATGCTCATCCATCACGACTCATTTACTACCTCATCCCGCATCAAGGAAAGGAGACTGCAGTGCCATTATACCGGTGATGACTCGACGAACTGGTGGGACATTGATACTGGTATTTATCTGGCTAGCTTCGCGAAGACCGTTTGCCTTCCCCTGTACCCCAGATGAATTTCCAGCTGAACTACAGGCATGCAACGGAAGTAACCAGAATTCCCAGGTCAGCGTTTGAGTCTATTCCACGTCTTGGTAGCTTTGACCGAGGGTCCGACTGTCCTAATCTCACATAATTAGACTCGTAACACTCCAGGTAGCCCAATCGAATCTATGACTGCATGTACATGTATACACCGTTATTATTATTTTTTAGTCCTACATATTCGCATCACTCGGGGCAGGCATGAAGAGCCTGAACACGACTTTTACTGGTAGCGATTTTTGATTCGTCACCAGCTAGCACATTAACGGATTGGCTGGTCAACTGCACTTGCATGTTCAGGCTCTTCATGCGTGCCCCGAGTAGCTACTTATCTACCTTACATGTATGTTCTAACCCCAGGCGCGGGCCGTTAGCTCTCTTCCTTGTCCTGTCAGCTTGAACGAATGAACCTGCATAATCTGACAAAAGGAAGAAGCAAAGAAATAGTAGCACAGAAGGATATATATATTCTAAAAGATTCTGAAGCAGCCCCTGAAAAAGCGAATTATGGATCTTGTTGGGAAACCAAATTGCGTGTACTTGGTCTTGAGGGTTTCTAGAAGGGCCCCTGGAAAAAAAAGGAGCAAGCAATTAATCCAACCAAGGGGATACGGCGCTACGGCATCTAAATGGCTCTAAAAGGTTTCTACATTTTCAGCGAAAGAAAAAAAGCAACATTACAGTATCCCTTTCACACGGAAACCCAGGAACGGCTGCGAAGTGCATTTGTCGATATCTCGAATAGGGAGTTTAAGTTGAGGACGAATCAAAAATTCTTGGAAGTGAGTGCGCAGTGCAAATAAATGTGATGTAAATAAAGCGGAGTGCATCAAAAAAAAAAAAAAAAACCTAGTAGCACAAAGCAAATAAAAGTGGAGATATAACGGCCCAATAGAATCCATCTTATGAGAACGAAAACCCGGACAGCATACCCGCAAATGCGGAAATGAAACGGGCCGCTAGCCACCAAAAGCCCCAACAAGAAGAAACCGGGAAACGTTAAAGCAAACCCCACAAAGTGCATAAAAATCGTCTACCAAAGAAGACTAATCCCTTGCACATATGAAAAGAAACCATGATTGAGTGGTGGAATAACAGGAAACATGAAAAAAAAAACCCATTAAAGAAAAATCCACAAGACCCATAACCCCACGCCCCACATTCATGCCCCACCCCACGGCTTTCGTCCTTGATTCAAGTGCTGAACGGCTTTTATTCCCATTTCTGTCTGAAGTATAAAGGGTTTTTGTACGCTTTAAATATCTGTCGCCGAATTCGAGAACTGATAGAGGGGGCTGTGAAAGTAACCTCTACATTATGGGCTTGCATAATGGGCATTCTCCTGGCTCCCGCTCGTACTGTTTATGGGGAGCTTGGCCGCACATCTCTTTAGTGGGGCCTTTTTTCGACTCTTCGCGCGCGTGACGCTCACGGTTCGTACAGTTGTCATGATAGTGGTAGATGATGATATAGTCACACATTGTGCTGTGTAGGTAGGACAGGACCTTGAGACGGAGCGGATATATATCTATATATAGACGAGACTCCATATGGACATTAATTGAAATCATAAAAGAAACCAGTTTTCTTCAAGTAAGAGCTTACCTAGGAGATAGTTGATTTAACTGAGAGATCACAAGGTAGCCTTCTAGACCGAAGTAAAATAGATATTTGAGATTGAAGTCACAAGATAGATTCTAGAGTATTGAATGCGAGCTTCAGTTCAGCACAGTGACTGGTTCGAAACAAAGAGCTGTTGATATGTAGTGAATATTTAAAAGTACTGGATCATGGGAACGAGGACTTGCTTTATATATTAGAAAAAGTAGTCCTCACGGTCTCCACAGTCGCCATGACACAGCTAATATTCGACGCCATGAACAAGATGGACGCCCTATCCAGCTGGTATAGTTCCGAGACACTCATCCCTGGCCGTCTTGTCTAGATACTCACAAAAACAAACTGTTTGTTTGCGCACCTAACCTCAACCCTGCCCGTTATTCTGCGGCAGAGCCTCTCCCGAAAACATTGAAACGAAGCTGAGAACCATGTTTATGCGAACCCAATGCGCCCCCATTTTTTATTTTTTATTAGGGATTAACGCATATTATCTCACCTCATATTATCGACATTGTTACCGAAAACGAGATAATGGGCTGAAGCTCAGAAGTCCGAGGAGGTCACAAGATATGGATGCTGGTTTCTTCTTGCCTTAGTTGCGTAACAGAAGCTGTCCTGATAGCGATTACGATCGGCAAATAAAGGTAAAAGAAAAGAACAACAGTAAGGAACGTGGTTGAAACAGAGAGTAAACTGAGTAGAGTAATAGAAAATATAAGATAGCGGCATAGGGCCACAGAGAAGAAGAAAAGAGACCCACCCTGATACGTAGCGCGAAGTTGCACTAAAGAGAATGGGAAGAAGCAAAGAAGCAGAGAAGCAGAGAGGGACGCAAGCCATATGCAAGGCCGTTAGAACGATTTTGGAAGAATTGAACCCCACGGCCCAAGAAAAATTGGACCCAGAGGATCGGCAATTGGTGCTTTTTGGCTGCGGGAGAAATGCCCCATCAATCAAACACGAGGAATCAGCTTCCACTCCATTCCCATTGGTTGTGCAAACAGATTGTATGACCCTGGTCTGGACAGTTTTCCCGAGAGGTATTTACACAAATAGCTGGCCTTGGAAGATAAGGAAAGTTCGATAGAGGTCCGAGTATACAAGAGCCAGGATATGGGATTCAGGACTGGAGGAAGCAGAAATGCCGCCGCCAGCCTTGCGACTAAGGCTTTGTAGGAATATACAAGCACATGACTGGGACGGGAGCGGAGAGAGTTTGATTGGGTGGCTAGGCCAGGAGAATTGGCAGGAATGCGCACTGGATGGACGAAGCGAGCAAGCGAGTGAGAGTGAGTGAGTGAGCGAGCGAGCGAGCGAGGCAGATGGAGACTGCCAGGTACTCAAATGTACGCGTGGGAAGCAACACGGATGGTACAGGTTGGCGCTGTGATGCAAGGGGCTGTCACCACAACAACCACCCAAAACCAACCACCGAATTCTCAGCGCTTTGAGAGGCCGACGGCAGAAAACAAGGAAGGGAACACGCAAAACAGAAAAGAAAGGCAGGGAAGAGATAAAGCTCCCATTCCAGTTCACCCCGCTAGCCTCCTCGACCCCTCGCCCGCTATTCTTCATCCCCTCGACTTCCCATCGCCTTGCAATCTCCCAGCACGCCTAAGCCCTCTCTTGGCGCAACCTAAACCTCACGACGACAGCGTCAGATTCAACTGACTGACCCTCCTTGTCACCTTTCCCTCCACCTCATCGCCCTCCCCAACATCGAGCATCATGTCGTTTGGGAGCTTCCAGTCAATATGCGAAACGGCTCCTATACCGCTGTGTTCGCTTGTGGGGCCTTACGGCCACAGTCAGAAGAGCCTCTCCAGCACCGGATCTGGGATCGAGGCGCTGTGTTACTCTCGAAGCATAGAGTGGGCAAACACGATGATATTCCAAGCTGCAAATGATTTTGTGCATATTCTTTCTCTAGTTATGTGCTCGATAATGGTCTTGCACGTACGGTCAAAATTCACAGCCGTTGGTAAGTTCTCCTCCCCTCATCCCCCTATTTCTCGATTTTTCACATGTCCAGACACTAATAGCCTAAATCAGGTCGGAAGGAGATCACATCGTTTTTCTACTTGTTTATGCTCCTCACCGTCATCTCGCTATGCCTTGATTCGGGCGTCGTTCCCATCGGATCAGCTCCCTATGCTTATTTCGTTGCTGTTCAAGCCGGACTATCATCTGCTCTGTGTACCTGTCTACTTATCAACGGTTTTATCGGGTTCCAGGTTTATGAGGATGGTACCGCTCTCTCCGTGTGGCTGTTGCGACTGTGCTCGCTCGTCATGTTTCTCGTGACTGGCGGTGTTGCGATTTGTACTTTCCAAGGTTGGGCTGGACTAGACCCTACATCTACGACGCCATTGTTCATCGTGCTCTATATTCTCAACGCCTTGTTCTTGTTCGTCTATGTTGCTTGCCAAGTCATTTTGGTGGTCGGAACTCTTGGAGATAGATGGCCTATGGGCGATATCACCTTTGGTGTATTCTTCTTCGTCGTCGGACAAGTGATGCTCTATGTCTTCAGTCGCAAAATCTGCGATGAGGTTTATCACTACCTAGACGGACTCTTCTTCGCCTCGATCTGCAATTTGCTTGGTGTCATGATGGTTTACAAGGTAGATATTTACAATCGCAATTTTATGTCCATCAGATCACTGACCTCAAAATAGTACTGGGATTCTATCACCAAAGAAGATCTCGAGTTCAGTGTTGGCACAAAGACAAATGTCTGGGAAGTTAAGGAGCTATTACCAGAAGAAGACCGAAGGACAACAATATATGAGCACCAAGCTCCTCAGAGCGAATACGCCACCAGCACATATCACAGCAATGGCGGTAACCGCATGAGCCAAGGATACGGTGGTTTCTCAGATCGCTATTAAAGCCTACGATGAAATATATAATCATGGTGGGACGGCATGGCTCTGCATGCACGTCAACCTCTACATTGGAAGGGAAATGGTATAGATGAGGTTGCGATTCTGGCACAAAATCTGTAGTATGGTTGTGACCGAATAACCGTGGGCCAGGAGGTAAATTTAATACACAGGGGTTAAGGGTAGCAAGATGCTGTTTTTCTATCCTTTGGGCAGGGGTTTATGGGTATTTTCTTTTTGGTGATTTCTTTATTACATTCCCGTTTTTGGAGTTGCGAGAATTAGCGTTTTCTTATTGGTTTCATCGGTGTATTTCTTATGGTTGTGATACCTTTGTTCTCATTACTGATTTTGTAGTTTCTTGTAAAACCGATGTATTTTTTTACTATTATGGATGGGCGGATGGTGATGGCGCATGACTCAAGGAAATGAGCTGTACGAACGGAAAACCAGATTTGACCGGGGTATCTATCCTTTGGCTATCTATCGTGCACCTCTCCTATCAGTTGGGTTAAAAGGTTTTTTTCTCCTTTATAAATCTTCAGGGCATATTATAGGGAGACAAGGGAGATGGAGAAGGAGACATTCCGGGCATCGTTTTGTAATGGTTGGGATAAGTGGTTCTGTACACTGCCCCAGTACAAGCCTGTATATACTTGACTGATTGTGCATAATTTCAAAATGTTAGTTGGCATAGAACGTTGTACTACAGCCTCCGGGAGTCAAGGCGACCCAGTGAGCGAACTAAAGACTTGGCTTAGATTCCCGATTAGCGTTATTTAGTAGCGCAAGCGATGCTTAGCGAGAAACCGGCAAATTCCGAGACAAAAAAGCTTCATGAGCACGTCGGCGGAGTCAATGCCGAGCATTAGAAACATACATAATCATCCCGTTTACGCTGCTTTAAACCTAAACAAGCAAAAATCTAGAAAATAAACATACATATCAGGTGAGATCCAATCTCTCCAGAAACCACTCTTTCAGAGGATGAGATATTTCCATCAAAATTTATTGGATAAGAGTAATCGATGGCGTATGACACGCAGAGCCAAGTTATATATCTATGCCGTCGCCCTTAGCGAAAGGAGCAAGGCAAGTTTAATACCTAACAGCCATCGGACGCAAGTCCGATAAAAACATATTTGAGTGTAAGTTAGGAAAAAGATTGGGTTAGATTGAGACCCCGTGAACTCATGATGAGGGCCTTAATTACCTGACGCGCCATTTGGGCATCAATAGCTATAGTGTCTACCCAAGGCCAGATATAGTACTAGACCTAGCGAATATAAAACCAGCCTGGTATGTCTAGCACATAGCCAATGTTCGTACTAGGACTGAAATTCCGGTAAAGATACATAATGCAACAATAGAGTAGCAGTGCACAAGGGTCAAGGTATGGTGTCCGTACAGGGGGTATGAAGCACCAAACAGCCACTACGTAAGGCATAACCGAAGCAAGCCCTCCCGTAACGCACTTGAGAAAGCTGACCAAAATACTTCTAATAGAATGTTACACACCATTTTTTGGCCTGTTTTGCGTCGTCGTGTTGTAGTAGCCCTGTAATGTTTTTCCCATGAGCTTTTTTTACTCTCGTATAGTGAGACAGGGATTGGGGACCCCAGGCAACCTTTGTTTTTCAATCAGTACCAAGCTATCAAATCGATATTACCAAAATCTGCGCGGGCGTCAGATACTATTCGCTAAAGCTCCGATTGTGCCAGATCGGTCAGGATATCTTTGGGTGAAGGACGTAACGATCGATGACTCAAGAAGAACCTGGGGTTGGAACTCCCTTGCGAAATTTCTTTCAAAGCACAGTGATGTAATTAGGAAAGGTTATGTAACTATATGTAACAGTTTAGAGACTTATGACTAACATTAAGAGGGTGAGCTGCATAGGAAGCTAAATCTTGAGGGCTCAATATCTCGTACGCGTCACCACTACTACCAGACAGCCAAGTCATAACTTTAAGGAGGAATAGGAAGCGGGGAGAATAGAATTTGAAGGTGAGTTCACCGTGAATCAGAGCACCATATGAAGTACATATCTGACAAACTCATACAGTCCTTTAGCCGGTGGCGGAGCTCGTTGGCCTCAAACTAGCTATTGATCTAACGCGGCATGACCAACGGTCCATCGACGCCACATATGTGCATTAAGAGGCACTCCCTCAAAGGAAGACATTCACACCATCAGAATCGCTTCCTTAATCCAAAAACTGGCCTTTAAACCTATTCCATCATCAATCACGTATATCATCAATGCCTATCCAGTTCCCCCCTCCATCGCCCCCATCGGGATCTAGTTGTGAGCCATCTCCCCCACCTCCCCCACTTCTTCAACCACCTCCTCCATCTCCACCTCTTCTTCTCCCGCGTAGAAATACCCTACCAAAGCGATCTACAGTAGTCGCTATCAATCAGGTCACTTCCATGACTCGCTCTGAAATGGATGTCTCACTAACTAGTATTCGTGTCCAGGGAACCCTCAATACCGATATTGTCGGGAGGGCTGAACTCTGCCGAGTTGTGGCCAGCGACTGTAGCACTCCCACAGTTATTGAGAGCTTTGACACACCAGGAGGGAGTGGTGGTCTAGCGAAATCCTGTAGCTTAAGAGTGAGGAGCGGAAGTAAAGTTGCAATTGCCCTAGGAGGTGTAGATGGTGCATGTTGTGGAGCTATAACGCCTCCATCACCTGCTCCAAGACCGACAGGATTGTTTGCTGAAGGAATGCCAAAGCTAAGAAATAGAGGAGGTGTGGATACTGGAGGTATGCTTCTTGATTTGTTTCTGTCATAGTTTGTCACTCGACCCCGAATTTAGAAAAATCCGTTGAGAAATTCCGAGTGACGAATTATGTTCCAATTTATTGTGTGGTGCATTTTAGCAGTTAATCACAAAAGCTAACATTTAATGTCACCAGCATCTCGTTTTTCCTCCTACATGTCTGCCGATACCATCGACATTACTCCACTTCACCCCGTAAGTCCCCTACCAACGCTTTTCAACGCTACAGCCCTCTCCTTCTCGTTCCATAGAATCCCGCTCACCCATCCCTTCTGCCCAGGCCCAGCAATCCTCCTTCCGAAAAGTTCCTCCGACATCTCAGAAGCGACCAACCTCTGCTTTCCCTTCCGACACCGCACCTCTCTCCTCTACAACACCAAAAGTTGCTCCTTTGTCTCCATATCCACTGCTAGCTCCTTCTCTAGTCCCACCCAGGCCTCCAATTGGAAAAATATCTACCACTATTACCCCACGACCAAAAACAGAATATCCTCCTCGAACGACAGCTTCACAAACCTCACGACCAAATACACCACTACCGCCCCCGCCACGATTGCCTCCGTCGTCAATCAAAAGCACACCAAATCCCAAAGTAAGCTCGGCTCTCATTGCAGCGCTTAAAGCAGTAGGCATTTCGTCTAATTCGCCTCAACTGGTGCCTTCAGTAGTACCTTCTACACGACGCACCGCACCGGCTAAACCACCAACGAGGGACTGGAACGATCCGAGTAGCTTTTCTTTGCCCTTACCGGGAAGGAGAAGCAATAACGGAACACTGAAGAGGATAGTTGTAGATGACGGCAGATGGAAGTTTAAACGGGAGGATGATTTTCCAGGACCAAGGTTGTTTCAAAGTTTGGAAAAGGTTTATAAAAGTGGTGGGAAGGGCAGTAGCATCCCGCTAGAGCTAAAGGTATTAAGATAGAAAGTATTCTTGAGGCCCCGTACGATGTGTTATTTCTTTCCGCTAAGGAGAAAATGACGTTTTAGAGGAAGCACGAAAAAGTGCATCGATTATCATTGACAGTAGTGTGTGTTTTACTTTTGAGTTTTTTGGTTGGTTTAAGGTGCACCATTGGGTTTGTGAAAAAACGGTGCTTTCTATATTTCCAGAGCCTGATGTTTACATTGTTATCATTACTCTAGAGACTACTGTTTACTTCAAAGCCAGGATTTGTACTTTTCTTTTCTCTTATTCGAGGCCTGTTGGGATGGACCTTGCCCTCCTCCTTTTCCAACCTCTAACCGAGAATAACCTCTGCGAAGATGTTGTGAGTATAGTAACACGTTCAGGACACTTAAGTCAACAAAATAGCCTTCTAGAGGTTGATTAAATACGGTATCCATATTCTTTTCAAAAACATTACCACTTTAGGAATTACTAAAAAGTACCAACTAAACCTCTTTAGATTTTTTATATTGGAATATGCGCCATATCTTAGGGTCATCCTCCATTGATTTAGGTGCTGCCAGTAGATACAGCACTAAGTCTTCAATTGCGCACATTTGGGTATATTAAAGTTGTGCAGGAGTAGAGCTTGAGTTTCTCTAAGACGATTACTTCGATGACGATGAGGCCCTACTCCACCTGAAGATCCCCTATTAGATGCCCTGAACCCCCAACAACCTACCATGTTGAACAGGTACTGATATGTTAAGCTGACGGGTACAACAGTGTCGCCCAGAAGCGGATATTAGGCGTGGCATAGGACGACACATAATATACAGTTCCTCCAGAATCTTGTCCTAGCCATACGAAGATACTACGGGTACATGCAAATTGCTAGATGACTCTTTTTCAGGATCTAAAGATATAGGTCGAAACCAGTCATGGGTCTGTGTTCATACAGATTTCCTCGTGCCCCGCTAGTGATCATACGACCAAACTTTCAGACTCAGAGCCATACATCCCAAACGCATAAAGTCGCACATCAGCACAATAGTATATATATGTTCAGGTTCGTTCAGAATCTATACACCCCGACCACGGCCGCAATAAACGAGCCACTAAGCAACAAAAAGGTTGAATTCAAAGCGATACTTTTGACGCCCATATACCGCATCGCGCTGGATAGGGTCGGGGTTACCAACACCGTTCTTGGGCAATAGCTACCGCCGCCTGTAGCACCGTGTCACTAGCAACTTTAGCAGTCCCAACTCCTGTACCCTGCGTTTATAGGAAGGTAGTGTCGGTATCAGAGGACATCGTAAACAAGGTTCCAATACAACCACACTCAGCACTATAAGGCAACGCCGTGATTGAAACGGTATACACTCTAAGCCCAGTAGTAGTGACACAGCTATTTAGGACCTGCGCCAGACTATTATAGTTGGTTATCCAGAAGCACCATAGCCTAGGGCAGAATGTACCTAGCGATAAAATAAGTAAATAAATGATTAGTTAACTAGAGGCTCAAGTTCGAACCCCATCGAAACCTCTAGAGTTTTTTATCACTGGAAGAAGCCAAATTAAATACTAACAGCACTGTCGGGATATAAAGAACATGTTTATTAATCATTTATTGTTATTAAAGTTGTTGGAGACCTTGCGTCGTACGCTTTTTATAGGGCCAGCAATTCCAGTTTTTTTATTACAATCTAAATATGCCGAATAAACAGATAGACAGAGATTTGAACCACAATTTTACACCCGATATTTCATCAGCGGGTAGATGAATAATAAGTCCTATACAAGATGACACCAAAGGCACAGTACATGTAGTGGTATGCAGTGTTACATCTTCAGATCTATTTTCAATAGATGTACAGGGAAACTTTGAAGTAGCACATCTATTACATTACATGAGTGTCGTTCAGCGAAAATGTCCCATAACTGCCAAGATAGTTATGGTGCATTTTCGCTGAACGACACTCACATGTACTTACCAGCTTTAATTTGATTTTACCGAAAACTATCATAGCAAAAAAAAAAAAAACTAGGAAAAGCAAAATAGAAGCCTAGGCCTTGAACGGGTAACTAGTATTAAAATCGTTATAAATAAACCCCTACCGATTTAGAATGTCGAGTCTAGACTCGTCTTACAAGCGCTTATGATTCTTAGAAGGATATAACAACCTACCTACATGTATGTACTCCAAAAAAAAAAACCAGCGCACCAGAGGATCCGGTGAATAGGCCATTTATTATAAGCTAAATTTTGTTTGTGATATAAGCTACCAGGTCATATGGAACGCCAAAAACACCAACTCATCAATGATTTATCAGAAAACAATCAAATTACACGCATCTAAAGTAAAAAACATTCGAAATTTCTGACGCATCTGATGTTTCATAGAATCAGGCTCGAAGCTTGGTCCAATAAACTCCCCTACCTCAAGGGCTAACTGCGAGATCCTCAGGCTCTGTCTGTTGTTGAGATAAGGTTTGTCCCCGTTGACACTTCACGTAGCACAAACTTGGCATTTCCATGTGATCACCACCCGTGCATCAAAAAAAAGAAGTTTCATGGTTTACGGGATCAGTTATCGATCGTTGGCCGTCATCAAACAACCACCACCACTCATCAAGAGAGAAAAAAGGCTTGTTGAAAGGTGGACAGCCGGCCGACCTCACAAATGCAACTATTCACTAGCAAAACGCGAATAGCGAATAACTTATGGCTACAACTTAAAATATGCGTTACGGATAAGATATTAGAGGGGCTTTTAAAAGTGTTGACCTTTCGGGTATGGTGTCAGCTAGATCGCTGAATAGCTTTTTAAAAGGCTTGTTGAAAACCTGACCCTTTGCATTTACTTCCGATCCGCTGCAGCCACAATTCCAATAAATTTGAACTATATTACTCTAGGCGATGCAGGGCTCCATATTGTGTTCAAAAAGATCAGACACGTATCAGCCTTTCCTTAACGGTGCTACCTGCTGAATACCTTGAATCACCGATCTCCTTACATGTCGCCCAACGGCCCTGAAAAAATCTCACCAAAAAAAATAAAACTATGGGGCTTGGTCGTCCATAGCCTGAGACATTCGATCTATACCATTCTACCGTCTCCCAACGCCCTAAACACTTTTTTCGATTCTTAACGTGGAGCGCCTATATCACACGTGGCTGAGAAAACTGAGGCTGAGTAAAGTCCCCAGTGTTATTTTGCCACGGTGGCACAGTGACTTGGCCAGCTTTGTCTCTGCCTGTGGTCAACCTGATTGCCCCACACCAGACCAAATCGGGATTTTGCTATTACGTCTGTTGACTTTACTGGCCAGCATATGAGATTATGTGGCGTGATCCGAATCTTGGTCTTTTTATCGAAATTATGATAGCGATAGGTAAATTCTCTTTGGGAGTTTTGGGATCATTAACCAGCTCATACTCACACCAACACGATTCTGCCGGGAAACGATGATAAACACAATTCAAGACTGAAACACACACACACAAATTAAGGCTGCCCGTATATACGGTCAAGTATTGTGGGCCTAGCGATAAAAACATTTCAAGAGAGAAAAAAAAGTCCGAGATCTGTTTATTTCATCTCACCGAATTAGCATTATCTGATTTTCATTTTTTTTCTTCTCTTCCTTTCTCCGCACTTCCCTCGTGACAGGTCATATATTAAGCTAACCCGAAGGAAAACCACGACAGCCTTTTCGCTCTTCGCGTGTGCTGCAAGCAACAGCTCACTTGAATCGTCTTAGTGCTATATGAATTAAAATATGTGAAATTGATATGATTTCTGGTGCGAGCAAGCTGGTCTACCTAAAATTCTTTTGCCCAATACAGCTTCCGTGAAATTACAGGTGGATCGGAAGCTACGATTAGCTGTTAAAGCCAAAAGGAATTCTCAATATATGTAGTATCAATATAGCCTCACACCCAGCCCTAGGTCGCGTCGCGCCGGAACCAAAGGCAAGAAGGATAGGAATAAGCCTAGCAGTATCGCACTGAACGGGTACGGCAGCCTAGACAAAACGACCTTTTGAAATTAGAGTATAATAAATGTAACAGAAAAAGCCATTTGCCTTTTCACAAGATTCCTTTTATAGTATTAACTAAATTAGTATCGCTTACTAGCAGCTACTATAAATAGATTTGTAGATTTACGTTTTCAAGCGCGAGTGATTTTCTATGAATAAGTTACCAACTCAGGGCTTCCGATCCGCCAAGCTCAAAGGCATGTAAAAAGGACATCATTTGCCTACATCCTTGCAGCAAAAAAAAAAACAAAAGAAAGCAACTCAGAACACCTAGCCCATGGAGATAATTTATCGATACGGACGAATATCCCACAGATCGCCCTAATCAACTACAGTCTGGCGCTAAAGCATGCCCCAAGACTTACGCAATATTTCTGCAGGAATACTTGCTTGGCAGCCTCTGTAATACAGCACAACATACTGATTCATTTCATTTCATATAATATCACTCGCGCCTTTAAATAGTCGCCGCCGAGAACTAAGCCCTCAGCCCCCCTTCCCTTGCCAGATCGTATTGCATAAAGGTTTATTCCAATTATAACAGTTTGGTCCAACGTACATAAATGTACTACCATGCTCGGATGCTGACCGGGAAATGGAAGACGCAAACGATAGCCTCCATTCGGCAAATTTAATCACCCAAGACATAGAAATCCAGATTACCTGTCCATAACCCCAAACTTTAATACTAAAATATTTTCGGTTTCAGTCTGCATTGGTGTGGTGTGATTTTAAATCGCTATCCGATAAGGCGGGGGTTTGGAAGATCCGTTAGTTGAACCTGTACAGAAAGTTAATCGCTCTCTCCATAAATACAACCAATAAACCATCAAAGCTTCGCCTTAGGCGTTTCCGAAATTTCGCTCTGGGGCTTCCATCTCATATATGACGAACGTCACAACATACATGCTCACACCGAACCTGTAGTTTTCCATCCAAATTATGTATGTATGCGCACGTGGTTTTTGCATCCGCACATTTGTTCGATAAAACTCCAATTAACCCTGGTATACGGTAAAGGATATATGTCCACACTGGAAAACAAACTAGTCCCGTACACCGAGACGCTAAGCTTTACGAAGAAATTTGGTGTTCAAAAATCATTTGCTGTGACGTTTCGGAACCGTCAGACGGCCAAAGAAGAAGCTTTACAAAGCTGCCTAACAGCCATAGTCTCATGCATGTTAGGAGGGGGGGCAGAAAAAGCAAATCAGTTCCCCCTCATAGCAAACGACTAAATATGAGTGTTGTACCTACTTCGTGTCGGCTTCTCCCCGTAATTGTTGTAATTTACCTGATTGATGTTTGAGCCTAAGCGGGAGGTGGATCTCAAATGTGACTGCTGTGAAATACTACTTCAATAAGGTAGCGTTGACCTTTGAAATTTTAACGCGAGGCATAAATAGATAATTACGAAGGTATTATGCCACAGTCTCTCTGTGGCGGCTTGCTATTGAACTGCTCTAGGAATACTTCGAAAATAGGGCGTTCATGTCTAGTGTTGTCTCGGGGGGTGTAGGGGCGAAAAACAAGATTGCCAGAAGCAATCTCAATAGTTCACCTTCAAACTATCGTAATGAAAAAAAAAAAAAGATCGTGTGCCAGGTGTATTCACGGGCCGGTACTTCTTTACGTGCTCTCAGATGAGCAGTTTATCATGTTCGGCATTGAAATCTCGCTAGAGTATTGACCCGGGGTCTGCAGGCAACAGAAGAGTGCAGGCTCCTCAAAGTTGTACTCTACTCGCATCGAAAATCTTCAATTCATGCATGTACCGGGAAAGTCCAAAGAGACAATAGGCAACAACAGACGAACTACTTACTTGACGTACCTAGAGTATGAAGAGGGACAGAGAATCTTCCATGCGGTTACAGTCTAGTTTCCAGGCCAGCACATGAAAAGGCTCTAGTTGCTGTATCTTCCTAAATCGTAGTAGATCCTATTACTAAAATTTCTGAGGAGTTAAGGATATAATATGCTGTCTCGCTTTTCGGTTCCCCTCGCCGCCTCTTCGTTCTACTTTTGATTGTGGATGCCGCATTCGGAGATAGACCCCCGCACTTCTCCGGGAGGCTGCGGCCCGGAGTAAAAGAATACAATACGGGGAATATATTCATGAGTGAGGAGAGAACCTCCTAATGACCGGCCACCACACGCACACCACACAAGCTGCTGATGCTGATGCTGATGCTGATTGCTTCCGAAACATAGTTTTACTCCAGTTGTGTCTAATGACCGCGCCGCACTTGCAACCGGATTTAGTCGCCAAATTTATTTTCGGAAGAAGCAGCTGCGGCTGCCAACATGAGATAGAGTAAGTAATCGACACTGAAGACTCGTGAATGGGAGACATAGAACAATCCATAAGTCAAGGCCAGTCAGGCCCAAAACATCGGTTAAAATCTGACACATGAAGAGGATGGTGCGGACTGCAGTCAGTCCGTCAGTTCAGTCCTCCAGGGTGAGTTGGATGGCTTGAATTGTTACGAATATGTACCGATCCCTCGCTCCGTGATCAAGAGTGTTCTCCGATAGAACACAATACCCAACAATAGCTGCGAAGATATTGTAGACGCCGTATGACCATGATCAAAGAGATCCACAGAAAAAATAAATAAATTTCAGGCAATTAGTGGGGACATCGCGGACATAATGACAGATTCCGACGGAGAGAGAACCTTGATGGCGCTTTCCGTACATGATAAGATTCATGATTATGGCTACCTTAGAAGGAAGAAGTTCGATAAAGCCTACTTGCTGCCGAACAACAGGCAGTCACGGATTGGGCTTACTCCATTGTCCATTTCATGCCTCTGTTTCCACAGCAGCGATCACGAGAGGGGGGGTGGCGGCCAAAGGAGCAAGGGTGTTTATCGATCGGTACATATATGCGGGCAGTGAAATTTCAAGAAACATGATGGTTTTTCTCTGAAAATGGATTCCGAGACTTAATTCCATGGACATGACAGCATTCGTCACTCTGTGAATGGTGGAGGGGTGGGGATACACATTATTTGATCCCTACCCAGCCCCAACTACTCTCTTCAATTTATGTACCCTTATTCTTCGGCTGATGCAGGGTGATAGAAATGTTGCCCTGTATCGTAAGCAGCAAGGGACTGCACCAAGTTGACCCACGACCATGTCTGTGGTTACTCCCGTCTTTTGCCAGAATTGGGATCTGGTAACCCTGCACGAACCTGAGACAACAAACACAACGAACGGAAAGTCAGACACCTTCTTTCATCTATCTGGAATATCCCACAATCAGATGGACTAAGTACTCAGATGGATCCAGCCGAGTTTCCATGTTTGAAAAGCATAGCATCAAACTTCGCGTCCTCAGGTCGAACATAGAGACAAGGGTCTTTGTTGGAATAACACCTAATATAATTGTATATATATTTGTTGCTCACAATTCCCGCATAGTCTGATCAGCGGAGGTCGCAGCAACAGCAGTGATAAAAAATGGTGATAGTGAAAATGTTAGAGGCAACCAAACCGAGGTCAGTTACCTAGGGCCCAGGACGTGGAGCCGATCGAGGGGTTTTCCCGACATTTATGTGGCTCTACTGCGGGCACATTTCGGCCAATAGAACGACGGCTAAGCGATTCATTAACCGCAACGTGACAGAGTCGCAGCAAAAGGTTTAGATCTTCAACTCCACATGGCCAAGTGATTTGGTTGGTGATGAGCAAAAACACCAAATACTCTGGTCATACTGGTAGCATTGACTTGGCTCATTACGCGTTTGCATTATGGTAACCCTCTCGATAGAGTACTACCGGCAGAGTGTAGGACAGAGGTTATATTCAAGTTGTAACCCACGCGGTTTCATTGGGCTCTATGCACTCGGTCGGTCGTACTTCCGTTGTTTGGTGATAATGATTTTGAGATTGGGGTAGTGGTCACAACACCATGTACGGTTGACGGAAGAAGTTGTGTTTTTTCTCTCCCCTTCGCTATCATCCTTACCGCAATCACTAGGGAAAGTGACGCACGCACTAATTTGGGGCCGTAACTAAATAAACAAGTATGATACCGCTTCATTCGAGGCTTCATTTCATGGGTGCATCAGATTGCTAAAGGGTATCCAGTGTAAGATTTTCGTCGTTTCGTCGGTAAAGGAGGTGATGCTACAGATTTGCCTACTTCAGGCTCATAGGGATCGGCATACTGGCAATAACCATCTGTGGGTACAGGCAACCCCCCTCTTTCCGATGATGTGAACGCCGAAAAGAAGTAATATTATGCCGTTTGCAAGAAAACGGTGCGATAGCGGTGATTACCCTCATTCACACTCAGCAGCGCCACAGCACTTAGTGCAAAAGTGCAATAACAGTCTAGGGATTTCCGAGGGGAAGGGGTTATCGGGAGGTTGCACTCGACGATGCTGATGAATAACGCACCAATGAACCAAGGGTGTCCAGCAGGTTTTTATTGCCGTGTCTTCGCACGTCGTGGGTGTGACAAAATAAACTAACCTGGAAAAGGCCAAGCGTCGAAGGGCCAGTAATTGGAGCTCGCACCACTTTGATTGGTTTTTCATAAAGGAAGACCTCAAAGCATCCAACCAACCACCATCTAAAGTCTGACTAAAACGCCCCACGTTTGTGATACCAACTGTTCAGGTGGGATCGGGGCCGCCAGCACGGGGATGTGGATATGAAGTCCTCGCCGAGAAAAAACATCAGTTCCTCGAGAATGTCCTTGGAGATCTCGAGGCTTGCGAGAGAATACGACCCATGCCTGAGCTGTTTTGGCAAATAGGATGGATAGGCAGGGTTGATTTGATCACGAACGAACTGCGTAAGGTAGCGCTAAAAAAAAGTCTCTGTCGCTTCAGAACACCAAAGTTCGAGTCATGATGCGGTCGAGGTTATCCAATAAAAGCCGCTGAACATCGTTGCTCTCCACGAGGGCGTCTCTTTTTTTCTTTCCTTTTTTCTTGTTTATTCATAAACGATATTGACCCGTTTTAAATATTTCATTCTTTATTGCGTCGATTCATACAACTCCAAAACGATTCCTTTGGATCGATGCTCGTTTAAGTTTCGGCCATCTGTCATACCAAGCCGTCGGCTGACGAGCCTGATCTATCCGTAGAGAAAGAAAAAGCCGTCATCACCTTTTGGGGTCTCATCAGATATCTATTGTCAGACGCTTCGAAACTGCGTCTCCAACCAAAAATTCTGATCCACTTGCTAGTCCCTATATTTGCATCTAATTGCCGAAAAAGGATAACTAAGCCTATCATTCCCGGGATATAGAGATGATGCATGTCATTTCCGTTCAAAGACCATAGAGTTCAAAACTTTGTAGGCTGAAATGATTTATTTGCGGTGCTTTGAGAGACAGATTTGGCTGTCGATGATTGACGCGCCGCGCTCGTGCAGACAGCCCTCAAACAAACCTATTGAATGAACCTGACCGAAAGAAAACTTGGCTAAATTCATCATCTCCTTGCCGTATGATACGTACCATGAATCCAACTACCCACAAATTACCTGCTTGTTTGAATGAAGTATCATAGCAACCTTGCGAGAACCAAAATCTCAAACATACTTTTTTAGTGATAATGACTATACGGCGGTTAAAGTTACGAGGTGTTAGAAAATGATCGCTTGCATCGTCTTGCGATCTGTTTTTCCCCCGAGCCATTTCGCCAAATGAATGAACGGCTGGCGGTAGCATGCCATAAATTATGTGCTCGAGTAAATTGTGACTACAGAATTGTACAGGGGAAACGAGAAACGAACCTGAGGGTGTAGACATGCAGTGGGGGAATGTTAGTCCAGCCTTCTCAAAACTTGATCCAAACTATTCAGCCCCTTCGCAGACACAGAGGAAACGACTGGAAAGTCTTTTGGGCATCAGTGTCGGTTGGCAGCAACCCCAACCCGAGAATCACCAAAGAATCGAGGAGATGGATGGCTGCGTCGTGGACTTTGGCCCAGTTTTGGACTCCGTGGCAATACTAAAAACAGCCAACAACTTAAGGCAGTTCTCCGCCCGTGCCAGGATGCTTACCAAAGAAAGAAGTATGCCAAAGACCAATCGTCCGGTTCTGCACAGCAAATTTGCTAGGTTTAGAATCAGCAAAGGAGAGCAAACAGGAACAGGAGCGATAATACGAACAAGAAAGGATGTGACAGGAATAAACGGTAACCGATAAAACAAATATAGTTATATTCTTTCAGGTTGTTTTTGTGTTTGTTTTCCCCCCTCTTTTTTTATTTTTACAATTATCTTTGATGACCAGGAAAGCCGGTCAACCACGAGCATGAGTGTGAGCGTGATGGGGTCTAGGTCCACATCCGTTGATTGTCAACTCACAAATTTGGCTGTCCGCGTCGGTTCTCCTTGCTGCATGATTGGGTGAATCGGGAGACTCCCTTACGTTCAACACCTTCCCCACCCGCCTTCACCCCTCTACCTTTCTGCAGAACCATAACAAAGAGTCGCTCATCGCAAATTATTTTTTTGTTCTTGTGCACCAGCTAACGCAAACGACCGCATCGCAACCGCAGAGACCCCAGCGTATTCGAGTTCCCGCCAGCCCCCAAAGTCAAGTCCCTACCCTCCCTGCCTATGGACTCCTTTTACCTCCCACCACTCCGAATACTGCGTCATGTTTCCCGGAAAGTACCAATCTTGGAAATACTCTAGATATGTAGTTAGGTTGTACACAGGTCACGTTATAAGCACGCCAAACCATAAGTGGACAAGGCCAGAAAAAAAGAAAAAGCAGGAGAAAAAGAAAGTCAAAAAACAATTAGCCAGAAACGACATACAGCCTGCCAAAGAGCATCAAAGCCTGCTTTTTTTGGTGTGAGACTCGAGTGTCGCTGGGAGTTCTGGGAGGTTTTTTTTTTCCCTTTCACTCTTCCATCCGCTTTTCCCCCTCTTGCCTGTGCCTGTATCCCGTTGTGCTGTGGGGCTTACCTTACAAACCTGACCATACCGTACACTAGAGTAGGAGGAGTTTTAGCACCTGCCTGCTGGGATCGTGTCCTTGTCCGGAAGATGGAGATGATTGCTGGGCTCTCGATAGCGAGCACGGAGCTGTAACGCAGCCCGACCAGCATGGTTGAAGGGGTGGGGAACGGAAGGGAAATGCAACGACAAAGGGCGACGAAAAGGGCACCAGAGGTCCCTAGACTGCCGTGTCGTATCGGGCATTCCTTTGCCTTCCCTCCAGTGCTGGGTGCTCTAAAGTAGGCAGAGCATGGCGTTGGTGGGGCTAGGACAAAGCAGGAAACAGCAACCTCATCCGCCGATTGACCAGCAAGAGCGAGCGAGGAGCGAGTGAGGAGTACAAGCATCCTCGTCAGAGACTTTGTCTAGCTAGGTACATCTCTGGGTAGTGGGCAGTCTCAATCATATGTTCTCACCTTCGATATTTCGTTTTTCTCGCTCTCGCCCTTCCTTTCGGATTTTATCCCAATTTTTCATTATTCCTTTGCAATTTTGGGCCAACGGGATGCCTGCTGCACCAAACGCTACCCTTGCCCTTTCCTGCTACCCCCCCTAGTTCGTCTATCCACATCCCAATCCTTCCTCTCTCCATCCACCCATCCCACAGCCAGCCAGCCCACCTCCCTCGCCAACCAGCCAGCCAGCCAGCCCCTTCCTTCCTTTCGAAATTCATCCCCCCCAAAACACAATTTGCCCAAGAGTCAATCACACACCTCCTTTTTTCCCAATGCGATACAGACGCACACAGCTTAGCGGAACGCGCATGCCCTCTATGCCCTCCCTCGCTCCGCCCGGCACGCGCCGCTGACTTTGAAGAAAAGTGGCAAAGCCCGTCTTCATTACATCAAGGGTTCAACAACCTCGTCGATGCTGTCCTTATTATTCCTCCACCCCATTAAGAGACATGACATGACGCCAATACATACATGTATCCAATTCCGGGTCATACTTTGGTCTCCTTTGACATTCCTCCGCTTCCATTTCCCACTGTCCACTGCCTTCTCTTGTTGCTCGCCGCTAGACAAATCCACCCCCCCATCCCACAGCTTCTGGGCTACGCGCCACTACAGCTCTTCCCTGCTCAGCTGGCTGCCTGTCCTGTCTCGACGGGGCCATAGCGGTGCCTCTTTATCACCCAGCCAGGGAGAGATCACACCTGCGGGGTCGAACTAGTACGCGTTCGGTACTACCTTCAAATACCATAGCCGTCCTTGCTTGACGTCCTTTATATTTCTCCTCGCAGGCGTACAATATTTGACTTCCCACTATTCACCTAAATGTTGAATCTCGCAGTTCGACCCCACATGCATCCACATTCAGCATACCAACCTCTTGGAGGTTTACACTCCTACCATTCCGCTGGCTTTAGAAACCTGGATTCTCCACGATCTCCTCCCAACTTCACTTCGAATGCACGAAGGTATTCGATATCTTCTGGGGCTCCGTCGAGATATCAACCCACACCGTCAGTAAATCGTGGGCTTCAAACTCCTCCACCGGATATGAGTTTAGGACACATGGGTACTCTGCATTCTTATAGCCATGGCCAGCTTAGACAGCTCGAGCCTCCAATTGCTGGGCATGGGGTTCCAAAGTCACTAGACAGCTGCCGAGCCGTAACGCAATCGAACTATGACTATAGCCTACGGAGGAAACAGAGCCCACCTTCAACAAGACGGACCTCGGTTGCACATATCACTGAGCAACCGTACCAAGAGAAGCAGCAACAACAGCAGCAACAACAACAAAGGAGGAAGTCAACAAGCAACGTCGGCGCATCAATGACGGTTCCATCTACAATCAATGGTAGCAAGGCAAATTTGGCTGAGTTTGCGGCACAGGTTGGTCTTTACCGAGCATAAGTCTTTGACTGTATTCGTCTAACAACATCTAGATCACTTGTTTGTTTTGGTTTGAGTCTTCCTGTGTGTTGCAGAAGGTTGTGGAATCATCGACACCCATTTCTCCCCAAGCCCCCCTGGCCCACGACGCTATTCCTAGCATTGGATTCCGAAAATGGGTTACAACAATTTTATCAACTACTCAAGTTTCTCAGAACGTCATATTGCTCGCTTTACTTTTTATTTACAGGTTGAAGAAGTCCAACCCATCGGTTAAGGGAAAACCCGGAAGCGAGTTTAGACTACTTACTGTGGCTCTGATGTTGGGAAATAAGTGTGGGTGATTCTTATAAATTCTTAATATGTTTTTTAATGCTGACTCGAAATAGTTTTGGACGACAATACGTACACAAATAAGACTTGGGCGGAGGTTTCTGGGATTTCAGTGCAAGAAATTCACATAATGGAGGTTGAATTTTTGAGCAATATGAGATATAGCTTGTTTGTGTCGGATAAGGAATGGACGGGGTGGCATACGACACTTGGGCGGTTTTGGGCATTTTGGGACAAGGCACAGAGAGTACCTATGGAAGTTGGAGGCCGGAATCCAACCCCCATTACTCCAACTCTACCGGTCGTTCCACAATCATTACCATCCCCACCACCCTCGAATAGTTCTTCCCCGCCATTTTACCAGCTTGGCGTACCCTCTCTGATGCCGGTGCATTCTCCGATCACGCCTATGCCACAACCGGACTTTCAATCACCATCGAGAAAAAGGCCATATGACCCAGTGGTTGGGATGCAGCCTCCGTCAAAGAGGGTCACTCGGTCCATGGCACCAATGTTATCGGCTTCTGGAGCACAATTCCCTCTGCTAACTCCTTTATCTACTCCTACGAATAATGTGAATGTCCCCCGCTTGTCCATCGACATATTTCCTACATCTTCCGTTGCTCAACATTCTCAACATCACTCTGCGCCGGCTGTGCCATCGAATCAGCTCCCTCTGCCAGGAACACGTGCGATGGCGAGTGTGTACTCACATCCTACGCCCCAAATTTCTCCAATCTCTACTGGTCTAATCAACCACAACATGAATTACAACTCACAGTCTCGCAACACGTCTCCTTATTCCCAACACAACTCCATTCATCATTCCGCAGCATCGTCCCCCACCACTCCAGGATTTTCGCAGCACTCTCCAAACTGGATTCTTGGCAACCGGAATTCTCCGTACAGGCCTGTTCGCGGTGTTAACACTTTGCTTGTGCCTCCTTTGACTTCTGTCCAGCCTCCAGTTCTTGGCTATGATCAAATGCATTATCAACCTCTGGCGAAGCCGCGTACTGAGTATAAGACTGGAATTGTTCCGTACTTGCAAACTGAAATCTGGCCTCAGGTTTGGCCAATTCCATATACGGACTTCAGTTTTTGAATGACTTCTCTTTACTTTTTTTTAGTATTTTTTCTGTTTACTCTTCTCGAAGGTTGATTATTCTGTTTCCTGAAAAAGGACAACCTCGATATTTTGCATTACACTGGATGGGTGGTTTGCTGTTTTTTCACAATTGTTTATCTAGCGGCTTTTGTATTCCGATCTTAGTGGACGCCTTGTATCAACACTTGCAGGGTTTCCGATACTATGGTTTCTTTTCGCCCCTTTGTATTATTACTTATGTTTTTTGCTTTTTTTTTTACAGCAATTGTTAATTGGTTGTTTGTGGGTGTTTTGTATATTTTCTGGGGCATAGGGAACGGAGTTTATATTTTATTTTTTTGCTTGTGCAAAGGGTTGGCTGGATTTCTGTTGATATTTAACTGTATGATTACATTAGAAATAACAATTCTGCCCTAAGGCGGAAAAGGCGAATTATCGAGCCTGAGGAAATGTTTTGTCTAATCATTGAAATGATGGGTCACATCGAAAAGCATGGATGTGGGTGTACATCTTTTGGTATCAATGGTGATAAGCTGTGATTGTGGAAGAACAGGCAGTTGAAGTTGAAATCCAGGTTTTGGTGGTTTCACAGCAGGGTAACCTCAAGATCCAGACTCCAGAACAAACGGCGTATCTATTAATTGGCATATCGGGGACCTGCACCCAGGTCGAATCCTGGCCAGTAAAAGAACCGATACTCCTCCAGGCTCGATAATGCAGAATAAATACAGCAAGTCCAACCGACAGACAATCTACTTTGAAAACGATGGAGATCTTACTGTACCCAAGCTGATAAAAGCAGAGGACGAAAGGTTTTTGCGTGCTGGTTGGTTGGTGGGGTAAGTTGGAGAGCGCTGGAGCAGGGTTAACCGTTTTGTATGTATCGTGTCTCCGCGGCCGAAGTACAATACCGAAGCCTTACCGAGGACAGTTACGTCAATGCTGCGAAGAGGAGGCACTCTTAGCTTCTTTATCGTGCCTTTCTTTCTGATCTTCCCTTTTGTCCACCACGGTACCCAGATCCAGCCTCTTTTACCCGGTGGGGCAAAGGAGAGAATGCTTCAAACGAAATACTAGTGATGGCTCTCCTTTCTCTCTTATCGGAGGATGAAAAAAAAACAAAAAACAAGAAGCAAGATTACGAATGGAAGAAAGTCAGATAGGTACTTATCGGCTTCTGTAAGCACGCGTGAAGGCGACGAACGGACAAGGGGCGTAAACCCAGAGTTGCGCCAAAAATATAGAATTTTTTTTTCCCCTTTCCCTCCCGGTAAAAATTTTCCCGCGTGGGGAGGGCAGATCTGTAGTGCAGTGCAGCAGCAACACCGTCACTTGGGGGATTTTTTTTTTGGTTGGAGGGGAGTTGCTCCGTGTTTTTTCTTGCGGGACTCATTATCTCTTGTCTCGTGCAACAACAGTTTTTTTCTTCTCTAGCTGTCTTCTTTCTCTCTTTCTTTCTTTATCGCTCTTCACTCTCCGTTTGTGGAGTTGCTTTATACATAGGTAATATTCCGTCATCTTTTTACAGTTTGTCTAGTACGATAGTTTCCTTAACGTTTGCGATAAATTGCAGTCTAGGATTTCTTCGCGATGATGTCTTCAGTCTTGAAGCTCCGAGCTGTCCCTGCAGTGGGACGCAATTCGCGTGCGGTTCTGCAACGGCAGGCCTTCAGGCCGATAGTTCAGCGCCAGCTGGTTCAATCGCAATTCAAGCGTGCCTATGCGACTGAGGCCGCTGCAGCAAAACCGCTGAAAAAGAGCAAACTTAGGTTTTTGAAGTATGCATGGAGGGGAACATACGCTCTGGCGATACTGGGGACGGTTTGGTTGGGGTATTCAATCTACGAGACTCGGTTCCCGAAGGAGCAGATTGAGCCTGATCCGACTAAGAAGACACTTGTGATTTTAGGTAAGAATGCTCTTTCCTCCCCCTCCCCTCTAAAGCTATTATTCAATTACTAGTAAATGGGGGACTAATATTTTTTTACCTCTGTTTTGAAATGTAGGGACTGGATGGGGTAGCGTTGCACTCCTCAAGAAGCTCGATACCGAGAACTATAACGTCATCGTCATCTCTCCGCGTAACTTCTTCCTCTTCACTCCACTACTACCTAGCTGCCCAACCGGTACTGTGGAGCACCGTAGTATCATGGAGCCATTGAGGCACATTATCCGACACAAGAAAGCATCCGTTAAGTTTTACGAAGCCGAGGCTACCAAGATTGACCATGACCGTCGGGTGGTCGTTATCAATGATCTTTCCGACGTGAAAGGCGACGTCCATCAGACCGAGGTGCCGTTTGATTATTTGGTTGTTGGTGTGGGCGCCGAAAACGCGACGTTTGGTTAGTGTAACCCCCTCTACAATTAACATGTGAATTGGGGGTGCTGAGAGGGTTATTTGTGCATATAGGGATTCCCGGAGTTAGGGAACATGCGTGTTTCTTGAAGGAGATCACGGATGCCCAAAAGATTAGAAAGAAGGTCATGGACTGCATTGAAACCGCCATGTTTAAGGATCAAACCCAAGAAGAGAAAGAGCGTCTTCTCCACATGGTGAGCCAGTATTCTAACCCGGTACATTATCGTGAAAAGATGCCGAATAGCTACTTACGAGAATGTGTGGGGTTTGATAGGTCGTGGTTGGCGGCGGACCAACGGGTGTTGAATTTGCTGCCGAGCTGCAAGATTTCTTCGAAGACGATCTCAAGAAATGGGTTCCGGGAATTACCGGTGACTTCCACGTTACCTTGGTCGAAGCTCTCCCGAACGTGAGTCACTAGCGGGATTCCCCTACCACGTGACCTTTAAATAATAATAATCTAATTCGGTATCCAAATAGGTCTTGCCTATGTTTAGCAAGACATTGATCGAATATACCGAGCAAACCTTCAAGGACGAGAAGATCGATGTACGCACCAAGACGATGGTGAAGAACGTGACGGATAAATACATTGAAGCAGAAGTAACCAAGCCGGACGGTACTCGGGAGAAGCAGATTATCCCGTACGGATGCCTTGTCTGGGCGACTGGTAATGCTGTAAGGGGTGTCGTCCGCGACCTTATGGGACAGCTTCCACAGCAGAAGAACTCTCGTCGTGGCCTGGCAGTCAATGAATACCTCGTGGTTGATGGAACCGAAGGGATCTGGTCTCTCGGAGACTGCTCAGCTACGAAATACGCTCCTACAGCTCAGGTTGCGTCTCAGCAGGGTGCTTTCCTGGCTCGTCTTTTCAACACTATGGCACACACGCAGGCGCTGGAGGCAGAGCTAGACCACCTAGACACCCTCTCACAGGAAGCTAAAGTCCCCGAAGACAGAGAAACCTTAGAAAAAGAAATCCAGAAGAAGAGCAAAGCAATCAGAAAGATCAAACAGCTATTGCCCTTCGAGTACTCCCACCAAGGATCCCTAGCCTACATCGGTATGGAAAGGGCCGTCGCAGACATCACCTGGTTCAATGGAAACGTACGTATCCCCCCCCTCCCATAATAACGGGTGTTTACTAACAATGATGTTCAGCTCGCTTCCGGTGGCTCCCTGACCTACCTTTTCTGGAGATCTGCGTATCTGTCAATGTGCTTCAGCACAAGGAACCGTATCCTGGTGTTTATGGACTGGGTTAAAGTCAAAGTCTTTGGTCGTGATGTCTCAAGGTTAGCTCCACCTCCACCCCCCCATACCCTCCCGGGGACCTACCTTCATCTCGCCCCCCCAAGCTACCACACAGAGCATCTAACAATTTTCATGATTATAGGGAATAGACAACAAAAATTCTGCTAGATAGAATTCCCCCCCCCTTTTTTTCTTCTTCTTCCTGTTTTGCTGCTTGGTGTAGGTTTGTGGTGCGTGGTAGTTTGTTTTATATTTATTTATCGCATTCTGCGATTATTGTATTTCGCTTCCACACCACACGCCATTCCTCCATTTGGGAGCTGAGGCAGGAAGAAAGAGAGGGGGGGGAACAAAAGTCTGAGAGGAGTTTTTATTTTTTATTTTTTCCATTATCATTATAGATAGATAGATTTCACATCCGCATCTTTTTTTTTTTCATATAAGCGGTCCGAACTTCGTTTTTTTTGGGAGTGTTTTTTTTTCTCTTTTCATTGCTGTATTTGTGTCTGCGTAATTTTTCTTTGTTCGAACTATGAAGTGTTAAGGGGAAAAGTCAGTGATTGCTATTGTACAATATATCTGATAACTAGGTATGAGAGGTTCGTTGGCTAGAGTGGAGGAGATAATGACTTGGTATATATATGTTATGGGGGCAAGGCATATTAAAGTTTTGGGGTGTATGCTGTCGTAGCATACGAAGTAACCTCCAGCAGCGTCTGGCTGGTTAATAGGTTGCTTGTAACCAAGCGCATACTCATACCTTGGAGAAAAGAGCTAAAAGACCAACTCACTGACTTCAATCCAAATACATACCCGCCTAAACTCTTAACGAGTGACATTTCATGATTAGACATACACAGACAACAGCCCACATAAGCATCACAATCCACCAATCTATTCCGTAGCTATTACAAACCTTCAAACCAAACCCACAATATAGCTATAAAAGAAAAAAGGAAATAAGAAGAGGAAACCCAACCTCTAAAACCAAACCCCCATTCAACCGAGAGGCCATATCATAATACACAGGAACCATCTTACTCCCAAATAACAACACATGGGTATACATCAATTAGCAGATAATAAACTTACAAAGTAATGAAATAAGAAAAAGCTAAAAAAAAAATAGTAGACAACCCAACCCGACCCAACACTCCCCCGAATACACCTTACGGAGTACCGTAAAACTCTAAAGCAACTACCCAATCAGCCGCAAACTCAACGCCATGCCTTCTCCTCGTGCCGTACTTCCTCCACGCTGTATTTGAGATCCCAATATCCGCCACGTACAGATTCCATCCAAACCCGACACCCGAAACTAGAGCATTCAGCAATCCACTTTTCGGCGCACCCATACATACGACCCATTTGGCGCGCATATGGAATGGACCCGTGTCCTCAAGCTGGGCAATTTCACCTATTGGTCTGTTAATCATCTACTATAAAAAGAGAAGGAAGGGGAGGGGTAACAAACCAGTGCTTCCGTCCACTCCGCTTGGAATATCAACTGCAAGTACACTTGCTTTACTCTTGTTCGCAAACTGTACTAACTCGAACGCCGTCGCCTGTTGCTCGGTCCTTAAGTCCTCAATAGAGAGATGTGTCCCCAAAAGCCCGTCGATAATCAACTCTGGCGGTGAATCTAATGTCTTTAAATTGTTTGCTAGTTCCTCCCAGCGTGCGACACGCCCGCCAGCGTTACGGAAGATGTTAAGCTGGCGGCGAACATGCTCTAACAGTTCATCCTCACGCTCCAGACCGAGTACACAAACCATGACGCGGACGTGGTGGTTCTTGAGATGACGTCCAGCGGCGATGGCACGTGCACCGCTCTTATGGTTACCCGCGAAGACGAGGACTACAGGGAGTGCGTTATGGTTGGCAGCTGAGATGCGCTTGCCGAAGGCCTGGATTGCGACTTGTGCGATCCCACGTCCAGCGTTCTCAGTCATCATGTCGTCAGTAAGACAGAGTTCGACTTCAGCGATGCGTTCGACATCGAGCATTTGTAGGGGAGAGACGATAGGGCAGGGTCTATGAGAGGGTGCAAGGCGGAGGGTAGCTTTAGTGGATTTTGCTGGGCCGGCCCCACCGCCGCTGGAAGATTGTGCGTAGTGAAGATTTTCGAAAGAGCGAGCTGCAGCAGCGTTGCCGGATATTTGACGGATTGAGCGGCGGCGGGATTCTTGACGTGACATAGCACGGCGGCTACTGCGGCCGCTGTCAGCTGCGCCGTTATTGTCGCCGCGGCCACGGGTATGGTGGTCTGAGTCAGAGGATTCGGATTCTTCAGCGATGAATTCAGGGGAATTCCAGCCGTCACGTTCGGTCAGAGATTGGCCGTTAGCGTAGTTTCCGAGGACGTTTTCATGATGGTGATAGTTCTTTTTGGAAACGCTGGGTTTGCGTTGTGGAAGGCGGTTGAATGAAACTAGGCGGTCTCCGTCTGCGGTTTTGTCTTCAGCCTATATTGGTGCTAGAGTCAGTATAAAAATTAGAGCATAGGGATTGCAATTCCCACCTTAATCTGACTGAAAACCGTCTTCTTATCAAATCTATCCAAATTACCCTGGAAATCGAATTCTCTTTCTTTGTAGTCGTTTACATCCTCCGTCGCCCATCCTTCTTCCTCTGCGTTTGTCGTATTTCCATCGTACTTATTATTACCCCTCCTCGCGCGTCGCCTCCTATTCGACATTCCCGGCTGAACCAGGTGATTCGCGCCCGCGCTTGCAGCTTGCGCAATCGACCCGCTAAACATTCCGGGTGCGGCCACATTTCCATGTAGCATATCCTCCTGCAACACCGGCTCAAGCAGCTGGCGCTGCTCGTGCTGTCTCTTTAGATGCGATTTACCTCTGCGTGAGCGTTTCCCTTGGAACTTCTGCCGGACCCCCGGTGTCGGCGGCATCGCCACGGAACTGAGGTTGTCGTCGGTCTCATCAAAAGCGCTGGACTCGGCGGCACCGTCGCCCTTGATGGAGAGGTCGTTGAAAGGTAGATTCAATGTTGCGGACGCTGAAGATGGCGCACGAGGTTGGGAAGGTGGAGCTAGACCTGAACTAGGTCTTAGTGGTTCCACAGCAGCATTGGCAGAGTAGGAGTGTGTTTTGGAGCTCAAGGGCATGCCAAGTGTGTTTAAAGTGAGGTTGGAGCCATGGGATGAGCCCTGGCGTTTCAAGGTGGCCCCGTTGGAAGGCTTTGTCACGGCAGGAGTGAGAACCGATGCGAGAGTTGCAGATATTCGTGGTGGGATAGAGAAACTAGATTTCTTAGGGATTTGCGGAGGTGCTTGGGCGGCTGCTGGAGCCATGGGCTTCCGGGACATGGACACAATCGCTGGATCTATGAACTCCGAGGAAGCGGGGGTTGGAGTTGGGACGGAGCTGATTATTGTGGTTGAATAAGAGAGGGACTGGCTGTGAGGATGAGCAAGGGGCTGCAAGCCCGTAGAAAACAGCTGTGCTTGAACGGGTGGGGTGTGGACCACCAACGGTGGGGCCTGTAGAGGAACATACTTTGGAGCTGGAGGGGGGGGAGTTACGGGGTCGGAGGTGATCTCAATGTCGTGGATGTTCAGACCGTTGACAATGTAGCTGGAGAGCATGTAGTTGGAACTAACAAACAGCACTAGTTGAAAGTAAAAGTTAGAACAGGCCACAGGATATCCGCAGAGTCGAATACAGCAGATTACCGTTACTAAGAGCCAGTTCCTGGCCATTCACTTCAGCTACGAGCCCACGCAGCTGGGTGTGGCTTGGGTCGTTGAGCGTGAGCAGGATGTTGAGACCGATGAACTGAGAAGCCATTGATGCTGACGCCGCAGGATTTCAGCAGAGAGGCAGTCGGGAGAGGGTATCGCCTGGGGAGTAGAGCAGCAGAGGAATTGGGGTATAGTTGATAGAGGGAGATGATGATGATGGAATTAACCTTTTGGTCTCTCAGGGGAAGCTGGAGTTGAAGCAGAGAAACACGAGAACGGAAGAGCAGAATCACGAGATGCAAGAAAAGCTGGGACGAGAAAGCGCAACGGGATGGTCTGTGCGCTGCTGTGCTCGCCGGGTAACTCCGTTCCAGAGTGACGGGTCGGAAGGGCGCTGGGAGATGATCTTCCCCATCATTGTTGGCATTCAATTATATCCCGTTCCAGAATTAACCCATATTTATTTTGGTAACCTCTCTGCGAAAGCAAATGCCTCTCATAATCTTAATCCTCTGAAAAAAGAAAAGAAGAAGAAGAAACCTCATGTATCCGAGTCCTGCCCACCACATTTCCACTATTATATACATTCAGTTAGCTGTGCACAGTTCTTTGGCGTTTACATTAAGCTTGCGCTCGCTATCACGTCTCCAACAGTAAGGGACATTAACCGATTTGGCATTGAGTCGACTTTCTTGCCGAGGTCTTTAGTGTCTTCGCGGGGGTTCTTGATGGCCGTTTGGGCTGTGCCGATCTTGGTGCCTGGGATCCCCGCATCCTGGGAACTTGTTAACAGTTTCACATATCCCAGTGACGGGTTACAAGTTCACCTTGCCGAGCTGGAGGGGCTCTGGTTTGGCTTATGATGCATTACTGGTGAGGCCCTCACTCTCTGGCCCATAGGAGTCTTCATCGCAGTTTCTCAGAACCACCAAATGATGCGAGGGACCTAAATATGGCCACTGCTACTTCGAATAACTTACCCAGGTAGCGGTAAAGTTATGGTTTGCCATGGTGCTCAACCCCCAATGGCGGAGCCCATAACGGAGCCCATGGTGCGACACCTGATCCGAGAAACCGGGAAACGAACGGCCAACTTCCGGAGAAGACATCCAGTTTTCACTCTCAGGGGAGCCGGGGCAGCAGAGTCACACAAGAACCGAGGGACGAGAAAACGCAATGGGAGGCCCGCCGGGTAACTCCGCCCCAGAGCAACGGGCGAGACAGAAGGGCGCTGATAGAGAACCACGGGCCCTCCCTCCCTTCCCCGCCACATCTACGTGCACCACCGGTATTCAATTATATACCGCTCCAGCAAGCTCCAACCATGCAGCGACAAGACCCCATGCAATCCCCGTTCGTCCCGTTCTCGCCCAACCCCTCGCTGCAGCAGGGAACACCGACAGCTACGGCCCCGCTCAAACACAATCTGATGTCCTCCCAGACCTCGAATCTCCGCTACGCATCCTCGCGGAAATCCATCTACGACCGGCATCTGAACCGCTCACAGAGATCCGAGCTGTCGAAAGCGAGCTTTGCGTTTTTGTTCGGGGAGATGGTGCAGTATGCCCAGAAGCGGGTATCCGGTATTCAGGATTTAGAGAAGAAGTTAGCATTCCCTCCTTTTTTTAAAAAAAAAAACCTCTGTACCGAACCTTATAGCTAGGAGCTAGCTATCTGTCTATATAAATACAGATAGACGGAATTTCCACGTTCTCAATTCAAACTACCATTCTAACACGCCCAGACTCAATCTCCACGGCTACACAATCGGCCAACGCCTCCTCGAGCTCCTCCTCTGGCGCGACGGCCGCTCCGCGAAACGTGAAACCCGAATCCTAGGAATCCTCCAATTCATAACAACAACGCTCTACCGCGCAATCTTCAACAAGCCCGCCGACGGCCTCGAGAAATCGCGCGACAATGAAGACGAGTACATGCTGATCGACAACGACCCTATGGTCAGCAGCTATATCTCTATTCCGAAGGAGATGTCGCAGCTCAACTGTGCTGCCTTTGTTGCGGGCATTATTGAGGCGGTGTTGGACGGCTGTTTGTTTCCGAGTAGGGTTACGGCGCATAGTGTGCCGACTGAGCAGTTTCCGGGGAAGACGGTGTTTTTAAGTAGGTTATAGGCTTCATTGACGCATGCTTTTTTTTAACTGAGTCGCTGACACCCTTCTAGTTAAATTCGATGAATCGGTTTTAGAACGTGAAGCAGTACTATAAACAATCATCACTTGTACAATATCTCTATAGCTCAATAGTCTCTTTCCGGCGCAAGGCGTTAACGGTAGCAATAAGAAAAGATAAATTATGTTTTGACTTTAATTTGTTTTCTGAACATTCAATATCCCATCCTTCATCATCTCGCACCGTCTGCTGTGGCATCTTGGCCGCAATACCCGCTTCTAGATGCTATTTATCAGATGCCTTCGTCTAGGAGGAGACTGATTCAGGTTTCTTTACTCAGCCAGATCAGCCGATAGTCTACATCCTAATCTTGCGAATAGTTAGTAAAGCATAGCGGTAAAGTGAGACGGGATACATACTAACAAGCCAGATAGTAGCAAAGAAGGACACAATGTCTCGAACCGCGATCGTCTGTGATATCCCGTCTAAATGTGTATCTGCGGGTGGCTAGAATCAGCGATAAGGTATGAACGATGAACGATGCGGGATGCGGGGGTACATACATGTCTAACCGCCTGTTTGTAGGGTGATCACTGAAGGATAGTGATAGCGGGCTGAAGGTTGTTGAATACCGGATCTGAGATGAACGAAAGCGGCTGACGTTCGAACTGAATGAACTCATATGATTTGGTTGGTTTAATGGAACTCGATAGATTTGGCTGTTGACTGAATAAGTTTATACGATTTGGTTGGCTGGTTTAAATAGAACTCGACAGATTTGCTGTTGAATAATTTTATATGATTTGGTTGGTTGGTTTAAATAGAACTCGATAGATTTGCTGTTGACTGAATAAATTTATACGATTTGGTTGGTTGGTTTAATGGAGCTCGATGGATTTATTGTTATCTAAATAATTTTATACGATTTGGTTGATTTAATCGAGCTCGATGGATTTGTTGTTGTCTGAATAATTTTATACGATTTGGTTGATTTAATCGAGCTCGGTTGATTTGGCTGTTGACTGAATAATTTTATACGATTTTGTTGGTTTAATAGAACTCGATTGATTTGGCTGTTGACTGAATAATTTTATACGATTTTGTTGGTTTAATAGAGCTCGATAGATTTGCTTTTGGCTGAATAAATTTATACGATTTGGTTGGTTTAATGGAACTCGATGGATTTGCTGTTAACTGAATAAATTTATACGATTTTGTTGGTTTAATAGAACTCGATTGATTTGTTGTTAACTGAATAAATTTATATGATTTGGTTGGTTTAATAGAGTTCCATAGGGTCGTGGTTGCTCGGAGGGCTGAATAATTTCTAGGATCCTTTTAGTTGAATAGACCTTGAAAGGCGTGTTGTTAGGGACTGAATAAGTTTTTGGGATCTTGTTAGTCGAATGAAGCTTGAAAGGCGTGTTGATAAATGTTGAATAATTCTTAGAACCTTGCTTGTTGAATAGAATTCGATTGGCTTGCGATTAAGGACCAAATGACTTGGTTTTCGTCTGTTATGATTGAATGTACTCGGAACCGCATGGCGTTTGCCGTCTATCATTCGGTTGAATCGATTGGTTTAGAGTTGAATAGATATTCAGAACAGTTTTCGCATTTGCTTCCCCAGAGTACGTGCACCTAACAGAACGACTTCCATTAGCTCTTCTCTGAATGTATATGCCGAGAAAAATCCTTTGTGGTAACCGTGATTCGGTTGAGGCGAAATGGTGCCTATGGTTTTGCTGAATCAATAGTTTTCTGGGTTGAATGAAAAAAGCGTTGCTTCCCAGACACTAAATAGAACGGGTTCCACCAGCGTCTTTGAATACCTTAGAAAATCTCTTCTGGATCTGCTGTCTATAATTTTGTTGAATCGGTCGACCGGTTTTGGGATTAAATCGAAAAAGGTTCTATCGTTATATGTCTGAATATCTTAGTGCATCTCTTTTGATATCTGCGGTTTTGCTGAATCGCTTTCTTTCTAGGGTTGAATGAGAAGAGCGTTGCCGCCTCGGACACTAAATAGAGTGAATTCCGTCGATGGGTCTATGAATACGTATCGATAGTTGAATCCTTTAGTTGAATAGATGGCTTTGCTGAATCGTTGTTTTCTGGGTTGAATAGAAGAGCGTTGCCGCTCTAGAGCCAAATCGTTTCTAGTGTCAATGGCTCTGCTGAATCGTTACTTTTCTGGGTTGAATAGAAGAGCGTTGCCGCTCCAGAGCCAAATCGTTTCTGGTGTTAATGGCTCTGCTGAATCGTTACTTCTCTAGGTTGAATAGAAGAGCGTTGCCGCTCCAGAGCCGAACACTTTCTGATATCAATGGCTTTTCTGAATTACTATTTTTCTGGGTTGAATAGAAGAGCGTTGCCGCACCAGTTACTGAATGAACTCTTCCATCAGTGCATCCTAACGCGTATAAACTGCTCTTTTGTTTTGGATTTGTTTTATCGTCCAATAAGGGATCCAAATCGAATATCTCCTAGCGAACAGAAGCCGAATTAGCAAACTATAACCATCATAGTAGCAGATAGTAAAGAGTAGTTACGTTGATATATTCTCCGTGAATAAATTGAGGTAGAGGGCAGCTTTATCGAATGTGCCTATGGTGAAATCTTCGTTTGAATCTGTGTTTGTCGCCCAATAAGGGATCTGACTCGAATATTTCCTAGCGAACAGAAGCCGAATTAGCAAACATAATCATCACAGTAGCAGATAGTAAAGAGTAGATACGTTGATATATTCTTCGCGAATCAGTTGGGGTGGATGGAGGATTTATTGAATGCGATATGTCGGAATCTTCGTTTGAATCTGTGTTTATCGCCCAATAAAGGATCCGACTCATAGGCCTCCTAACCAACAAAAAAAAGAGTATTAGCAACTTATAGCCTTCGTAGCAGTAAATAATAAAAAGTAGACACTTTTCTACATCTCCGTGGATAAGAGGAAACGAAGGGTAATGCTGTGCCGGTATGCTGCCTTCGCTGGCTGATTTTAATAAATCCTATCAAACAGAACCTAAATTAGCAACCTACAATCTCCACAGTAGTAGATAATAAACAGTACATATAGATACATATCTGCATCTCCCGTGAGCAAAAGGCGACGCGGGGTAATATTTTGCGTTTGCTGGCTGGTTTCTTTTTTTAAATCTTGGTGGCTAGAAGAAATATTAGCAACCTAATCTCCATAGCAGCGGATAATAAAGAGGCGATACTTCTGTGAATAAATGGGGAAGAGGGATGGTTGGCTCTATTGAATGGGATGGATTCCGTTGGTTTGTTTGAATGTGTATACGAATACTCTTAACTTTGCACTTTCCTTTAGTTTTGTCGCTCAATGAAGGGCTGAATTAAATAAATCTTATCAAACAGAAGGAGTATTAACGTTATAGCCATCACTATCGCCATCATGGCAACAGATGATAAAGAGTAGATACCTGATAGCCTTTCGTGAATAAAAAAGTGGTGGTGGAGGACGTTGTGTTGAATCCTTTCACTAATCAATACGATAGGTTGTATCTTCCAAGAAGAATGTGGACGAGGAGAGGGGGAAAGGGCAGGTTATATAGGGACTTCGAGCGCACAAACAGTCACAAAAATATTTGCAGGTGGCGGGGGTCAAACCCTTCTATGTAATTCCTAAAAAGCGAAAAGATTTTTTATTAGACGCTAGGTGGCGGATGATATCCCCAAGACCCCTGTCACCATTCTATTCTATAGATTCAAAAACCACAACAAAACACCATCCCAACACACTCACAGATCACAAGAAAAATACAACGGGTATAAACAGATTGATAGTCGTTCGTACCCAAATCACCTTTTTCGCTATAAAAACTAATGATATCGCAAAACACAAATATAAACCATCCTGCGGTCGCCTGCTAAAAATGGCCCTTTACTCCCTCTTACTCATTTGCTCGTGTCTCTTCTTCCTCGCGTTGTTGATCGTTCGCTTCCTGACCTTATTAATCACATCTCTCCAAAGCACGCTCCTGAATAAGAACAATGTTGTCACCGCTGCAACCGGACCTGCAATCGTCCAGAAAAAGGTATCTGAATTCCGGATCCCGGGAAAGTCTTCGAAGTTCATCCCGAAGTAACCGGTTAGAAAGGACATGGGTAGGAAGAGGATGGTGACTAGGGTTAGCATCTTCATCGACTCGTTTTGCAGAGAGCCGATTGTGTTGAAGATTAGGTCGATCCTGGATGGGTTTAAGTTGTGTTAGTGTCTGGCTGATTTGTAAGTCTTTTAGGAGATAAGGGGAGGACAAACATGTTATCGGCTGCTCGTTTCATGGTCTCTACGTTCTGTAGTTACGATGTGTTAATAGTGTTTGAAGGAGGGGAGTCCATTCTCCCTCAAAAAATACTGAAATGGGCGGAAGATGGGAGAAACGACATACTTCCAGAAGTAACAGCAGATGATCATCAACATCACCAAGATACGTCTTTGTAACATCACTGACTTCGACACCCTTATACGCCTTCGTCGCTGGTGAGAAACTCTTCTTGTGGTCCCTAAGCGAAGCAACAAGACCAACGATTGGTGAGATCGTACTCTTTAGGAGTGATAGTTCACTGGTAAGAATATACAGTTCCTGTGATTGAGATACGGACGGATCCGTGAGGACGTTGAGTTCCAGCTCAGCGATCACATCTTGATAGGCTCCAACTACCTATGATCCGAGCATGACTATTAGAGGGATATAGGTAAGATATGATACAGAGTACTTACCGGGAAGGCCAAATCGACAATAGCGTCAATCTATGGTAGAATCATAAGTTATCACTCTGCATCAAAACTACCGTTTAGAGAGGCCTTTCTGGACAACGTACGATAGCTTGCATTACCATCGATGCATCGCATACAGAACGCAACAACGTACTCTCTGAATTAAGCCGATTCAAAATAGGTGGTCTAGTAATCCCCAAGTATCAACGATCTAGTAGATGAATCGATTTTGGGGGGACAACGAACTCAACATCATCCGCGGAGTGCTCAAAAAAGCTAATAACAGTTCCGTCCGCTGTTAGGAACATTGAAACTTGCTCTACGCTCACAGCTAATCCTTTAGAAGCTAAGCTGGAATGCTTTTCCATGTACCTAATTGATCACAGATAAGCGTTAGCCTGGGGAATTGGGGAAAGGGATTCAAGAGAGACTGACTGGGTGCGTTCTTTGTTGGGGCCTCCATAATATTTTTGAATCGTCTTGACTTTGTTGACTGGGGGTTCGTCCCCGTACAGGAATTCGCTCGCATCATCATCCGTACATGCTAGGGCAACTACCGACACCAGGATAAGAAAAAATCAACTCAAAAAATAGTTTATCCTGCAAAGAAAAGCCTACCGTCGTTTACATGGATCAATTTAAGGAGGGGAAGAATCACTGCGCAGGCGTTAAAAGTTAGTTTGCATATCTCCTATGCACGATTTTATACGGGTCAGGGTTACCGAATGCATGATCCGAGTACCTAAGACATGATGTTGATATTAGCAGCCACTTTTGTAATATAAAGGGGGGGCAACTTACCAGTCACATTTCGTCCTATTCTTTGTGTTGACCAGATCCTCAATAGCTGTATTGATATTTCATGAGCACGTGTATCTCTAGCAGTGAGCCCAATCACTTACCTAATTTATGCAAACCTTTATATTTTGCCAGAGCCTGGATGCAATCCCACGATAGACCTGTGAACTGTTAAAAAATAGATTCAAATTGCTCTAGTAGCAGGAGTGAGGCTGACCATTGCAGTTAATCCACCTGACCCCTACCCAGTCTGCTCTTGGCTTCTCCAGAAACGCTAGTAAATCCACATTCCCAAGCTCCGTCTGCACGATATCGTCCTCAGAAAAGTCGACCACAGTAATTCCACAGTCAGTGTGAAGCTTCACCCTCGAATCATTCGGGTCGAGTCCTGGCTCCTGTCCTGGAAGCTCGTCTTGGTAGTTTTTCGACGCCAGGATTGTTCCCGACCGTCGCAAGCGAAAGCGACCGCTTGCCGATTGTCGATGGGAACTGTAGGCAGTAGATTTGGGGCTCATAGCGTCAGGGGCGTTTGCCTCGATGTCGTCTTCCGACGAACGTGGAGATCCTCCCACCATGTTTGAATCAATTCTTGGAAGCCTTCTGCCCTGCCGAGTTTTGGAGCCTGGGAGAGAGCCGTATCCCATAGTGGGTGGGTTTTGCAGTGGTTGCGCGTGTAGGAAGCTTGCGCAGAAACAAGAAATGGAGATTTCCGGATGGATTTAGGATGGATTGGTTTCTATGGGAACAGAGCAATTAGATAGGCAGGAGTCTCGACTTTTTCATCTGGAGCTGGCCTGCGCTTGTCACTCTCTTGGCACAGGCAACGCAAAGGGGCTGGAATGCTTGGCTGGATGCTTGTTTGTTCCAATCGCTAACTGACCTGGGAATGCCTGGCGATGTTCCTTCAATCAGCCATACAAGCTCACGTCAAACTCAGAGCCAGCTGAACATTTTATTTAACCGAACTTCACGCCAATCTTGGCTTAAGCAGCTCAACGCCACCACCCACTACTGTTGTTATAATTAGTTTGTTATCTGTAAAAAAGTGTAGATTACATACTGTTATCAGAAATATCTGGTTAGTTTAGTGGACTGCATATTGTGCAATCAGGTCAGTTATTACCAGTGAACGTTGATGAGAAATCTTAAACTGTTTTTCGGTGCCAGTAAATCTAGAGCACAAGTGGAGAAAGCAATTAACTTAAAAGATTGGTGGTTCATGCTGCAGCTGGCGTCCTCGATTTAGTTCGGGTTATCAGTAACTGGTTCTAGGTGGAAATGCACGTCAACGTCAATTAACTCTACCCGCCTTAAAAAACATACCAGCGCTAAATTCCCTGTTTATTACCATCACTGAAGTGCCGTATCCTAGGCCATAAAAAATGGGAGGAACCCTGCACACCGAGAGCGCGGTTAGCGGCTGGGAGCTGACGAGGGAGTCGTAGTGTACAACGAATAATATATGCAAGCTTACTATTATCTCGACTTGTTTTGTATTCGAGAACAGCTAAAAAAAAAAAACCTTTACAGTAATTTTCCACGGGAAAGTGCACTGTCAGGCCAAGTCCAGATTCATCCGAAAGGGAAGGAAGAGAAAAAGGAAGATGCGTATATACATGTACCCACTAATGCGATTATCAACTACATGTAGTCTTTACAGTGCTTCACTGCCAGCACTCCCTTAATAACGTCACGATATTTGGCCAGATTGCAACGCCTAGACTTTCCCAGCAAGCATTGGTAAGATGTGCCGAAAATTTACAGCAGGATAGGATGATATCTAATATATACTCTATTGGGTTCAATTCACACAAGCTTGTCGAGCTTGGCGCTATGACTCTATTGCCGCAGCCGAGCATTGTGCATGCGGCTGCGGTTCCTAGCACAAACCAGCACAAACCCCAAGTCCAGAGCTAGGCTACTGCAACCAAGAACGATTGCATATTCCTGAATTTTCCGAATTGTTTTTAGTGTCTCTAAAATTTAATAATTCAAACGTTGCGACGTTACTAAGGAAACCCCGGTAGGTAAAGAAGCACTATAGTTGTTGCCAGTTCCCGTACCTCTACTTATCTCTTCAGCTGCTATTATGTTCAGCTGCAGCCATGACGTAATAATTAGAATATCTCACATATATTTCCTGTTGGTTTCTCCTGTAGCTAGCCTATAAAAATCCATCTCGCAGCTACGTGCTTGGCATTCCCCAGCCCTAGCAACTAAGACGCCAAGAACCACCTCCACAAACCACAACTCCACACCACCACCAAAATGCCATTCCCAGAACCCCACATCCACAACGCCACAACCACCCACGTCCGCACCATAATCCTTCTTCACGGCCGCGGCAGCAACGGACCTGAATTCGCAGAAGAACTCTTCGAAACACGTACTTCCTCTGGCTTAACCCTCGCTGAGCATTTCCCCGGCTGGCGATGGGTGTTTCCTTCCGCCAAGTCACGCTGGTCCACCGTCTTCCAGGAAGAGATGACTGAGTGGTTTGATATAGTCTCGCTAAGCAACGCTGACGCAGAATCCCATCTTCAGGTCGAGGGCCTGAAGGACGCGGTCCGATTCATACTGGGATTGGTGGACGAAGAAGCTAAACGGCTGGGGACCACCGAGAAGGTAGTGTTGGGTGGTGTCAGCCAGGGAGAAGCCACGGCGCTGCAGGCGTTTTTATGTGGGGGACGGAAGCTGGGTGCCTTCGTGGGTGCGAGTGGATGGTTGCCGTTTGCAGGACAGGTGGAAGCGGTTTTGAGGGAGTCTGAGGGATCGGAAACGCAAGTGATAGCATTTCTTCGGGATAAACTCGAACTAGGGGATTGGGTTACCGCTTCCAGTGTGGATCCTGGGTCGATGCTGGAGACACCGGTGTTCTTGGGTCATGGGGCTGACGACATATGGGTTGATCTTGCGCTGGGAAAACAGGCCCGCGATATCCTCCGGGGTATGGGTGTGAATGTGACTTGGAAGAAGTATATGGGAGCGGAGGAGGACGGGCACTGGCTAAAGGAGACGGAAGAGTTCGACGACATTGTGATATTCTTGAAAGAGAAGGTCACTTGACAGACGAGCGGTATTTAGTCATCGCTAGAAGCAGGGCATTTACAGAAGTTGGAGTTGGAGCTGGGTGTGCAATTTCTTGTTGTATCCAACTATTGTTTAACATACCCAACAACTGATCAGCAAACTATCCAGGCCGATTTCTATAGCAGCAGTAGGTAGGTAGGCTCACCAGTTATTTATTATATCGTTCGGCGAGGTAGCGTACGTGCCTTAGCGTACTCTTAGTATTTTGGGTACTAGGTGTAAGTTTCCTAATCGACGGTCCCTATAATAATAGCCTGAGAAAACTTTATGGCTTTTGTGACTTCGGAACTTCGATTTTGAATATCATATTGCGTTATAGTTGCAATGATATTTCAAGAATCGACGCTAGCAGACTTCACGATCGTCTTATAATCTGACAGAAAGATGGAGTTTAGCACTCTAACCGCAGGGCCAACGGTTCTACGGTTCTACGGTTATCAGTAAAAAAGATAAAGCCATTGGGTTCTATCTCTCTCGTAATCTGGCCTTCTTCGGCATGCTCATCTACGCGGACGTCCTTACATCTCCGAGGGCTACCGCCAAGTGCTAACTTGCTATCTATAGAGAACGTAGGAACTAATTAGATGGCTTCTAGAGGAGGCTAAATAGTTTCGAGCTGATAATCTCTGCGTTCAGCCCAAGGTTGTCCAACACATGGCGTTGAGCCAACGGCCGAATTAGATCGGAATGACAGCTCAGAATGTCTCTTCAAGCCTTAGTACGAAGCATTAAGCTCAGCTTTTACGTATTTACAGGTACTCTAGCTATGAGCAAGAGAAAAAGGTGTGGGCTAGGAGCTAGAAAAGGGCTAATTTAGCAGCTGTCTGTATAAAAAATTCAATACAGAGATATTCGCTGCGGGTCTTTGGCATTTAGTCGATTCGTCTGTACTGAGTGCCAAGATCGAGTGATATCCCACGTAAAAAAATGGTTACCTCGCTTTAGGGCCAAGGGCTCAGGAGCTTACACCACATCTAGAGATCCCAATCTGCGTGTCCCTGATATACACGTATGCTTGTGCTTGCTATCATGGGCTGTTAGCATATTATCTAACCGTAAATTAGTTGAGGGGACAGAAAGCACAAGGGGACGCGCGCTAATCAGAAACTGACAAAGAAAGTACGCCAGAAATTACTGAGAGGTCAAACGTCGCCTCCTCAACGAATCTATGTCGCTAGGGAAAAGGAAGCCTATTCCGGATATCCCAATCATAAAAAAACTTAATATACTCTCTTAGGGTGACTCCAGGTAACAGGAGTCTAGGGCCACAAGAGAATCTTTGAGATATGGGTCCGACGGCACTGTTGAAGCTTCTACTTTCTTAAGAAAATGCGGCAGCAGAAAGTTGCTAGTATGGGACTAGGGATGAGATTAAATGTAGCTAGCTATAGGTAGTACTTAAATTAAGTCCAGAGTACTATTCCGTTATAATGGCGCTATATAATGAGACCCAAGAATTCCTCTCCTTTGAGATATAATTTTCGGAGCTAAGATATCCGAGAAACTATATTAGTCCAACTGGCGGTGAAGCTTCCCCCGTTATTCGACGCTCACATAAGGTTGAGCGGCCAAAGAGAGTCAGTGACCTGTAATTTACCACTGAACTATCATTCGAATTCCTGCGCAAGGGTAGAGCAGTGGAGGGTATAACGAGGCTTGACAGGCTTGGCTAGCAAATTGATCTCCATTAGGTGGCGAGATATTGAGTTTGTGAGCCAAGCCTCGTTATGCCCTCTGCCTCGCGATCCTCTCCACAGCTCTACTTGAGATAATAGGCGTAAGAACAGGCCCCTTGGTATCTTTTGATGAACTTGCTTTCGGATTAATGTTCACCTACTATATGTGCTCTCAACCTTAGAAAAAAGGTTGCACAACACCACTATACTGCGCGAACCGCGACACCTAAACGTAAGCGGAGGATGGACGGCTCCATCCCATTGTATATTAGCTCTCCCACATATGCTGCGTACAAACTAGAGGGGCTAGTGTAATAAATTCTTAGTTTTTGGGGCTCATGTAAATATCTGTGCTTCTGGGCACCAAAAATGCACCGGAGCACTCCCTGAAGTCTCGGCTAATCCCAGCCCCCTCGGGCTTAGCTAGACTATCTGATTACACCAGACCCTTAGATACGTAATGCCCCTCGAGGGTTGGAACTTAGCACAAAACTAGCTTCGATTTACTGAAGGTAAATGCGGGATGGGGTTTGAGAAATTATTATTATCACAAATTCTCACTCGGTTTACTGGATATTGTATTGTTGAAATAATATCTTAAGAATTAGCGTTGTTATACTTAATGGAGAGAAAGATGCGGAAAAAAGCTTTCGCTACACATACCACAGTCCAAGTAATAGAAGAAACCCCTACGTCCAGGCTCCCGGAGACCGTTGAATTGGCAAGGATCCACTAACTCGTACCGAACAGTCCCAGGCTAATGAAGTGCTATCAAGACACAATATCTTCAACAGCATTGTCAGTTTTGCTAGCCGTTGCTAGCACCTCCTCTAGATGCTAAAAGCATTACGAGAACTCGTCTGAGATATCATGAAATGTTAAACGATTTAAGCACGCTATTGGTTCATTTATGGCGACGAAATGTTTGCCATATTCTCTTATGCTACGCGCTCCACGAAACTATAATTACGTGTAAAGTTACTTGGAAGAGCATGTAACAACGAAGCGTAACCACTCCGCGCTAGCAGAGCCAAGGGGTCCATATGACGAAAAGGGGTGCAGAAAGGTTCAGGCAACAAATCCTAGGCCTCCAAATTTAAGCTTAAGCTTTGTACTTATTTATTTATCCATTATGCACATTCAACCCGAAGATTATATGATGGTGCTCCTAAAGCCTTGTACTGTAACAGGCCTATGTTTCAGCCACCTGGTCTTGCTATTCCTAAAAAGTATAAACCCATAGGATATTTTATAGCTGCAGTCGCGATAGAACAAGTTTTTATGCGCTAGAAATTATGAAAAATAGTGTTTTATTCTATACGTTATGTCAAGAATTCAAGCTCCAAGTTTCAATTCCCAAATTTGCCAGTGTGTGGTAGCTATAGAATACATGTAGCCAATGGCGATCTAGCCCTAAACTACACGTCGCTACAGGTTGTCTGGGTTGGACTAGAGTTGGAGCTGAACCCCTGTTTAGCAGCTTCTGCCTGGTTCCGCCGCCAACCCAGAAATGGCGGTGCCAATAAACATCCAACGCTGCAGATCAGATTACCAAACCCCCAACCAGTCGCTCTTTGTGCATTACGTGTTGAGCCTGTTGCAGACCAAGGCCGTACACAGATGCGCATGAAGTGCTTGCTTGCCTTCGCCTTTGGCTACTAACGAGAATACGGATATCCACGTTAAGCTTGTAGTGATATGGCCTCATAACGTATTTCTCGCGATGAGATAACAGTCTCGCTGGCTACAAAAAACATTACGGGAAACTCATAGCTTTTGCTATTATACACATGGAACATGCTCAATAAGAATTAAAGAATTTATAATTAGCAATAACCCCTGATTCGGATATAAAAAAGGGGGTAAATATATATAACAAGGTCTCAAGTAGCACCCCCTTTTTGCAACTGTGGAACTTTTGATCTCGCGAAGAACCATTTTCTCCTTGACCGCGGGTTTTATTGCGCTAAGGGCAGCTCTTGCTTAATATACGAAGGTTTATCGATAAAAGATAGATAAGGCTTTGGGGATGCCAATATAAAAATAGTGCGAAGTTGAGTCAATATGGAGGCCAAAGGAAACGAGAGCATCCAGATTGGGAGAAACTAGACTAAATAGCGTAATGGAAGAAAGGGATATTTATAATCACGAAAAATCACTCGGTTTAGTGCAGGAATGCCCAGTTGAATATAATGAATAGATATGTGATATTCGGTATCCAGTAAAGTAGTAAAGAGAAAACAGAATAGGAGAACGGGGGAAAGCCCCCATATATATAGTCCTGATAGACCCATATAAACCGGTTTATGGCGGGTTCTTTGGGCGCCGAATAGATCGGCCCGAGCAACCCCCTTAGTAGCGATGACATGCTACTAGGAAGCCTATAGATATATTCCATATATCCAACATGCCCCCTTGTTATACACCTGTCTGTTTATTTAGAGTACGTAACTTCATGAGCTATACTGTTGAAATCCCTCTTGTTAGAACATTGCGGCAATACAAAGTTACATGTATACATATATGCTCTTGTCAGGAAAGTATGCCGTGGATCCAAAACTGGCCATAGAGCATCACTTCTTTAGGCTGGCGATATACTCCACGAAATGAGCCGGTTCGAGCCCAGACATACTAAGACGGTTTCGCTATGCAGTGTTTTAGCGACAACTCATCAAAAGATTTCATGCATATTAAATACCAAGGTAGTATTCCGGAAGTATTCCAGAGTTTATCCGGTAAAACATATAAACTATCATAGCTTCTCCTGTTCTAGGGTGAAGTTTTTACAGCAGGGCTTACTTCAACCAGTACGCACTCAATGTAAGTTTTCACTCTGGCAGGGGGGGTTTGAGTTATTGCCATTGTTTGAAGACGTTCCTTTTTTTTTTACATTCACTTCCTGCGCTGTGAGATCCTTATTACCTGACCGTGTCGAGAGCTATTAAGGCATACTATACATCCTAATTACGACTCTCAAGGAGTTTTGTACAGTGGTGGATTTTAGGAAGGGCTACCCTGGAAGGTATAACCAAGCTATTCATGAGGTGACTATGGCGCTCCACAAGTTGTTCCATGACTTGCGTTCCGGGATTTATTGTGTTGACTATTGATTATTCAGATCTTCCGATTCATTTTTCAAGACATATTCTAGCCTCGTGGACCAGGCTCGTTGGTGTTTTGTACTTCCAAGATAGTTATTGTGCATTTTCGCTGAACGACACTCATATGTGCTAAAACATATACTTTTGCTTAATAAGCATCTCAACGTGACCTGAACCCTAATTCCTCCAATTTCTCGGCACCTCAAAGCACAACACCATAGATGTAGTCTCGCAATCAGACGTTCATTCGCTAAACCTAGGGTATTTGGTGGAGCTCTTTCACCAATCCGTCAACAACCAATGTAAGAAAGGATTGTCACGCGACAAGTACGAGACTACCATAGATGTGCTTCGAGGTGCCGAGAAATTGGAGGAATTAGGGTTTAGGTCGCATTAGTCAGCTAAAGCTTAGGTCATCTATTCCTTGGCACACATATGAAAGTACAAAAAACCAACGAGCCTGGTCTAAGAGACTAACATATTCCGCCTACAAGATCCAGCCACCTATTTTTCTTCACGATAGACCTTTCTTCTAGGTCCTTTGCGTGAGCACTAAAATATCCCAGTTGCTCTGCTCTGCCAGGAGTAATATCGTTAGCCATCGGTGGTGCTTCTGCCTTCAAGTCCATAGTTGGTGGAGCGGAGAATTCAAGTGAGATTACCTCGACTACAGCTAGCGGTGGGACGATCTGAGTGTAACTGCAATTGGGCCTAACTACTCTCTACATTCGGGGGGTCGCACAGAACCATTAGAATGATATATGGTAATGAAACAACTATAAATGGTACCGGTATATCAGGAGTTGGGTTTTGGCATCAGTTGCCGGAAATGGGATAACCAGTACTTGAGTAATACCAGTGATCTCGACAAGCTGCCAGTGGCTTCGGCGGTGAGGTCCACTCTTCAAATGCGACTGCGAGCGCATGCACATCCTTGGGGAATCCTGAGAACTCATGTCATCTCATTTCTATTATATTGCAGCTCGACACAAACTATACAAAAAAAAAACGAGGGACGGCGGGAGATGATGGACGGTGGGGAAGTGTGGGGGGGGCGTTAGGGAAATTAACTAAGGAATTTATGGGGGGTTTTGTTTTGTTTTGTTTTGTTTTGTCGCGGATTATGTTGCGTTTTTTGCATTGGTCGTTTTGAGAGTACCGTGACCTACGGGTTAAATTTACCTAATGAATACATAAATAACAACAACAAGCCCGTAAAGTACCGATCACAAAATATCACTCGATCTATTTAGATCTCCTTCACTTACTTGGTCATTACCGATTTAGGAAAACCAGTTACCTACGCTCCATCGATTCTAGGGCAAAATCCCTATAGCAACATGTACTGGCGCCCCCAATGAGCCGAGTGACATCTCATGATTCAACAATACTTTGCTCACGCTCTAATTAAAAACCCAACTACCAAATTGATCCCTCTAAGTCGGGGGAAAAAAGTCACAAATGAGCCCAATATTATTACGTAGTCGATATCTACAGCTAGCACGCTATATATAATTATCAAAAAAAAAAAGAGGGGATACAACCATAACGCCATGCAAAACCCAAACAAAAGTTATACATCCCCCTACCACCACATCCCTAATTAGCACATCTCTAATCAACACATACCCCTTTTCCCAACTAACCCAACTAATTAACACACCCGCAGCACCCAACAAAAAGCACTTACGCCTCCGCCGGCCTCTTCGAATTCGACTTCTTCGACCTAAAACACAAACTACACCCGTCCTAGTCAGCAACCAACCAACCAACCAACCCATCCACCTATCCACACCAGGGGGGGAGGGAGGACACTTACAACTCGGCCCTAGAATACCTCCTCAACTGACTCAAAATCGCCTTCATTTCGCCCAGCTCCTTCTGCAGACCCTGTCTCGCCTCGACATCGCTCCCGCGGTCCAGCTCGACATAAATCTGCTGCTGCCACTCGCTCGCGCGAGGGGTATTGAACTGGCTCAGGGTCTGGTTCACAAACTCCACGTCCAGGGTAGCCTGCAGTAACTCGCCCAGCGTGAATTTCTTGCGGAGTTTGAACGCCTCGAGGAGCTCTCGGCTCATGGACTCGAGGAGGTAGGACAGTATGGGGAAGGTTAGGGAGGGGGCGGTGGTGGTGACTTGGCTGTGGACGTGCACGAGACAGAGGAGCGCGTCGTAGATGTAGGGGCGGACTTCGGTGGCCATTTTGCCGTGCGTGGGAGACCAGGTGCTGGATGAGATGCCAGTGGAGATTAGGGAGGCGATGGCTTTGACGATGGGCTTGGTGTATTCGTCAAACAGTTGGGAATCAATCTGGCCGAGGGCGTCGCGGATTGTCTAGAAAATGTGAGTAAAGGGTAAATTTGTAAGGAGGGGAGTGAGTGGTGGCACCTTAGACTCGTCGGTCAGTTTCACTGAGAAGGCTTGTTCAAACTGTGAGATTAATTCAGGCACAATATCCAACCGCAGCAGTGCAAGATTGCTAAGCGTGAGCAACACCCGCACATCCCTATTCGTACTATCTACCGAGTGCGCCATCAAGTTCGCCGGCGCAACGTTCGCAACCGGGCTCGCCAGCTCATCCATATCTTCGCCCCTCTCCTCGCTCTTCACCGGCTGCTTCGCGTTCTCCACCATCCCCTGCAGACTCTTGTACAGGCTCCTAACAAACTGGCCTCTGACATGGGTAAGCAGTTTCGCGCTCGGCGGGGGGATAACCCCACTGTTACTATTCTTGACCTTATCCAGATACACCATCCCTTGCATACCGCCTATAATCTCCCTCTCGAACGCCAGGAACAGTCCCGGCATCTTGGTGACATCGCGATTATCCACAGCCCTCGTCCAGTCTTCTAGCACTTTACAATTCTGCGCGTCCTTCAGCCACGAACTGCAAACTGCAACAACAGCCCTTTCGCGTCCGCCCGAGACCATAACCTTCAGCCTATCCGCGACCCCGTCCTTCCCGAGTTTCCCGGCCATATCCGCCATCGCAACAGCTGCATTTCCAACAAGCACCATAATCTTCCCCATGAAGTGGACCCCGCCAAGCGAGTTTGCGCCTGGCGGAAAAAACGCATATCCTTCCTCGCCCTCCTTCTGCTGCGGTACTTTCGCCTTTAAGATATCAGGCAACTGCGAGGACGGGAATGAGCCTTGGGCACCCGACGGAGTGGCGGGCGCGGGCGAATACACGTTGCTCACGTCGTCAACGGGGGGTTCCTGGAAGAAGGCAACCATGCAATCACGTATCAGGGCGACGATCTCGACGGCGCCCTCGCGGAGCATGCGGACGTTTGCGTCTTCGAGACGGTGGTGTTTGCGGGATTGGTCGTCGATGCCGACAGGGAGGAGGTTGTCGCCGTTGATGAAGGATTGGGCGGTTTTCCAGAAGTTGAGGAGCTCAGAGAGCATGCCGGTTGACGGGTCGAGGAGGGCGGTGATGGAGGAGAGGATCAGTTCCCAGTGGGAGATGATGCGTGATGTATCGATTGATTTCTGTGGATCGGGCTGGATGCGACGAGTCGGGGCGCGGAGATGGTGCGCAGTTGCTTTAAAGGATGGGGGAGGCGCAGCAGCGACTTTGCGGCGGAGAACTAGAGGGTGATGTGAATACGAGTGATCGATCATGAAACAGTACAAACGAGACATAAAAACAAACCTTCAATCTCCATCCTACTCCTCTCAAACACCGTCGTGATCCTGTTCTTCAAATACTCATACCGACTCAGTAGCCACACCCAGATCGGATTATCATCCACGCCTAACTCCAGCAATATCCCAATCAACTCCATATGCATCCCATCCTCCGTCTTACACTCCACCAGTTTCTTCCACGTATCTCTCTTGAACTCCTCAATCGCAAACGTCACCTCAATCCACATCTTCTCTGCAATAATCAACTGATGAATATGCTCCTCCTTAAACCCCGCACTCAAACTCCCCGGTTCGATCGGCACCAGTCCCCTCGCATCCATCAGCGCCTTTCTCGCCTTCTGGTACTCTTCGATAAGACTCTCGTAGTCCTTCCTCTTGATACAATCCGCCAGCAGCCCTGGCATCTCCAAAATATCTCTATGTCGCTCCACCACCGACAGCAGCGTCCTCAGCTCCTCCTCTCTGCCACGGCCCTTCATGACCGGCCCGAACACGTCGTCTGCCTTCGTCTCCGCGTCGTTCAAGTAGGATCGAATCTTGCCCACGCCGTACTCGCTCTCCTTCTCGCGGTCCAGGAACGAGTTGGCTTTCATCTCCTTGTACACTCCCTCGATCGTGCCCTTGGCCGCCACGAAGCGGTCGAAGTTGGATTCGACGAGCAGCTTCAGCGAGCCGGATTTTTGCGCGATTGAGTTTGAGAGCAGGTTCAGGCCGCGCTGGAGCTCGGGGGAGGGCGTGGCCGCGTGTACGTCGCGCAGGAAGGCGGTTGGCGAGAAGGTCTTGGAGGAGATCAAGTATCTGTTGCCTACACGCTTGTCAGGGGTTTGTATGTGGGGGTGAGGGGGGAGGAAGGGGGGAACTAACGCAATCGGATATTATCATCTACCGCCAATCCCCGTTCCCGGAGAAGCCGTACAACCGAATTAGTGCTACCGAGTGGATCCGGTTCATCTTCAGGCACGAAGCCGGTGTAGAGCTCCCCGGTGAGGCCTTTGAGGGAGGCGGAAAAGCCTTCTTCTTGCAGGATCGAGTACCGCGTTGTTGAGGCGCGGAATTGCTTTCGCTGCTTGGCCTGCAGGTCCTCGATTGGATCGGACCATGATTCGGGGAAGGGGTCTTGCAGACGGTAGTATTTGAGCAGGGCGGCTTCGGAGCGGGGGTCGGCCATGGTGGTGGAGGAGCAACTGGGGGGAGCTTGGAGAGAGCTCGGCTTTGGTGTTGGTGCGACCGTCGTTGGAGCTCGAGAGGTTACCCGGCTTGGAAGAGGCCGGGTAAGTGGGGGCGAGGCACTAGCTATCACTCGACTAGGTCGACGGCTCTGAGTGGTCTTGGACTGAGATACCCTCCTCACCCACTTCCTACCAGATAGCAGTTGCAGTACAAACAAGTGGAGCCCTAGGAATAAACAAAGTCAGGGTACACGAGAAACGCAAATGAGGGCCCGACTGGTAATTCTGACTGGTGATTCCATGGGATGCTGCCATTTCAGTATGGATGGCTGCTGCTTGGTGGATGAGACGAGATAATGGGGGGATGGGAGTGGAAGGAGAAGAGTAGGGCTTGGGGCTGCCCTAATCGCTGTCGCTATCGCTATCTTATCGCTATCTAGATGATCATGCCAATCTTGTCGCTTCGTCTCCCGCATCATTGATGCAGGGTTAGGGTGTGCACACGCGTCCAGCCACACGCGACGTCACACGCCGTCATCGCTGACCTCACCGCCGAATCCCGACGCGATCGCCCGCGCTGCCCAGAAACCGGTCTCAGCAATGCTTGACCCCTGCTTTGTTACTGTTTAGTTGGAATAGCCCCCAGATTCTATTTCCGTCCAGATTGCGGTGCGCGCCCAATTGCTGTACAGCAGAGCGCAATAGGCATCTCCCTGTCGCTATTCAGAGAATCAAGTATCTGCCCCCAGCTGTCCCCCAGGCATCTCTGCCATTCCCATCTCCCCCATCCAGTAATGCAAACCTGTCTCCGAGGCCCAGTTGAGGTCATCACTGGCCCACCGCTGCCTTGCAAGGGAAATCTTGGCTTTTACCGCTGCGTGGGCAAACAAGTAAGTTAGCCCAGACCAGGTAGGGGCCGTTACGTAGCTACCCTCCAGACGGTGTTATATATATCGCCCTTTCACTGCGTCTCTTGTCTTTCAATCCTCATCAACTGATACTCATAAAACAACCACCACCACCACTACAATACTACTCTATTATCACTCAATACTTACCTTAATACTTACCTCAATACTTCAGTACAATATAAACTTGACATAGCCAAATATACACCGCAGTCATGGACACGATATATTCCGCCGCCAACAGTGCTTCCCGCGTCTTGTTCGGCGAGACCACCACCGACGCCTCAGGCCGTCCCATCGAGAACCAGAGCCAGAACCAGAACCAGTCCCTGAACCGCACTGGCCCCTCATCAATCATTGACCACAGCTCCACCACCACCGACACCAACCCTTTCCGCGGAGCCAGCGACGCCGACACCAACAACCCATTCCGCCACGCCACAGACAGCGCCTCCTACTCCTCCGGCAACGTCCTGGGCGGATCGGGCACCCAGCACAGCGCCGGCAGCGCCATGGACGGCGTACACCTTAACAAGCAGCTGCCGGGCAGCTTCGAGCACGGCGGGTCAGCAGTATCTACTCCTGGCGACGGCGGCCTCGACTCTCTGGACTCCGCGCGCCACTACGACAAGCCGACTTCCGCCGAGTATACACGTCCGTCAGAGTCCGGATTCGAGTCCAGCAAGCCCACCACCGCCACCACAACCAACGTGTTCCCTAAATCCCCCGTCGGCGACCTCAACAAGGACGGATCCCGCCACGACACGTCCGTCGTCCGTGGCCCCAGCTTCTCCGAGACCCGTCCGACGATCAGCGACGTAACCTCCGAGACCGGGCGCAGCGGCCCCTCGACCTGCGAACACGACCAGCTGCACAGCAAGCACGATGTGTCGAGTCCGCTGGTAGGCGCCGGCCACCACCAGTCTAGCACCACGAACTACGGCGGCGCGCGCGAACACGCGTTGGATTCTACCCATTTTGATAAGCCGGCCAAGCACCCGTTCGAAGAGAAGGAGGGGCGTAATGCTGATGCTGATGCTGATGCTTTGCACGGCGTGGGAGGAGTAGGCGGGTTTGCGACTGGTGTTGCAGCGGGAGGGGTGGCCGGGGGAGATAGACATCAGTCTGCTCTAGACAGCCACCGATCGCGAGACAGCGGGGTGGAGCGGGAGCGGGAGCGGGACCAAGACGTCCACCGCGATACCACTACCAGTCTAAATAGAGACCGAGAGGACCACCGCGACTCCTCCAACCTCGACTTCAACAGTGAAATCCGCGAAAAGACCTTCGGCGACACCAACCCCTCCTCATCAACAACCACCTCCACCTCCGGCCCCGGCGGTCCTAAATCACTCATCAACGCCGCCGGCTCCGGCCCCGGCGCCGTCACCTCCGACGCCGCAGTCGACCCCTCCAGCGCGCAACAACCAACACCCAAACAACAGGGCGCAGACCGTCCCCAGGAGTCCCCAGACGCCCCGAACGCCCCGAACGCACACAAGCCGGACGCACACAAGCCGCAGACGACGCAGACCGAAGAGGAAAAGGAGAGCGCCGGCACCGGAGAGAAATACGAGAAATCCACCGGGATGGCCGCAGAGGGTGGCGATTTCGACGCTAGTCGTCCAGGCGCTGGTAGAGAGGCTGAGTACGTTCCCCCCCCCCCCGCGGTGTCGCAGTGTTGTGATGGTGTTGACTAACGGGCGAGTAACATAGTCGCCTACTTGACCAGAAGGGCATTCACCACGGAAAGGAGGTCGCGCCCAATACGGCGCAGATCACGGCGCCGCACTCGAAGCTGATGCCGCATAAGAAGGAGAAGGAGCCGAAGGAGTCGAAGGAGCATGAACATGGCGCTGGAGCTGGAGCTGCGAAGCACGAGACTGCGAAACATGAGACTGCAGCCACTGCAGCCACTGACCACGATGCGAAGTCGGAGCATGCGCCGGCAGCGGCGGAGGCGGAGGGTACTGAGTCGGAACATAAGGGGCTGGGTACTAAGATCAAGGGTTTGTTGAGTCCTATCCTGTGGCTTAGTGAGAGTGAGAGAGAGAGAGATGCTAATACGCAGGGGTTATAGAGAAGCTTCATCTTGGACATCACTAGATGGTTGTTCGTTTTTCTTTTCTCCCCCCTTATGGGTTGTGTTATTAGTCTTTTATTTATTATTAGTCTTTGGATACGGATGGAATGATTGTTTTGTTTAGTATGGATTACGATACGATGTATGAAAATATGCTCCAGCTGATGGTGCAATTAAATAAAAAATAATTGTACTCTACACCACAAACTTATACTTTTTGCCTATCTGCCGAGCCTGTTGTTCGTGATATATCCCGTCGTCAACGTAACCCAAAAAAAACCCCTAATAGAGAAAGTAAAGCAGATCCCAAGTCATACAAGGTCATTGATCCCCCCATTACGCAGCAGCCGTGCTAAGTGCCACGCTAACCTCCCACCTCACCCCCTTTCCACCTCCATAAGTCCCTCCCAATCGATCCCTCACCAGCCTTGCTACGCGCTCTCTCACGCGTCCTTCTCCTTCTCCAACCACACTCGGCACCACCCCAACCTTCAAATTCGCCATTCCGAGTCCGTGGTGCACCTGCCAGAACCGTGCCTCTGCAATACCGGTAATGCTGGCATCTTCTTCAATCTCCTTCAGCACATCCGCAACACCCTCACCGCCAAAAGACATGAGCAGCATGCTCCCGAGCACCTTGACGAGCCGCACGCCGATTGCAATCATGCACAGTGCCATTGTAAGAGCGAGTGCGCGATCGAGCAGCGATGAAAAATGCGTACTAGTTAGTGGGATTAAAAGAAGGAAGAGCGAGGCGGCGACGGTAAGTAGATGAGATGGGTTCGAGAACAGGGCTGGGAGAGACGAGAGTGAAGCGAATTGCATAGCTATAATAATAATAGTTGGTTAGTATGGCACTAAAGTGGGAGCGTAGGATAGCTACCTTTCCCGATTCGTGCATGGTTCTTTAGCAGAATACCTGAGATAATGGTAGATACCAAAGCTGCTAGAGACGCAAGGTCAACACTTCCAGGTGAAATTCGCGAGCCATGCATATGTGCCTCATGCACATGCACCTCAGCCTCGCCATGGTCACCGCTGGGGACTTCGTAGTAGCCCTCAACCAGGTGTTCAGCTGTATGCGATATGATATCGAAACCCATGAAGAGCAGCAGGACGGCCATTGCGAAGCCAGCAAGAACTTCAGCTCTTTCTAGGCTATTGCATGTAGTGTTAGAATCTTTAGCTTGAGTGGCTCGGCGACTCAACAAACAGGGGGCTACAAAAGAATACATACCCAAACGGATGCCTCACAGAGCTCCTCTTCCATACCTCAAAGTTCGAGAGTACGTCCACAACCACACAAACACTCGCCCCTAACGCATCAAACATGATCAAATGGCTCAATGCCGTGACCGCCAGCGAGCCCTGGGCGGACCATAGTGTGATCCCTGCCACCGACAAGTGGCAGACACACCACAGCAGTCTCGTCCGTTGCTCTAACGATATAGACCGTACCAATTCCTTCCGTGTCGGGATCGGTAGACTTGCTGGGAGTGCAAGTGGCGCACGAACAGGCGGTTCAAGAAAGATCTGGTGTGAAATGGACGAATGCTTGTATCTGTGACCTCTTCGTTGATTCTACCACCAGAGTGTTAGACAAAGGGGCAGATAGAATAAAGAGAAGGCTAGGATTAGAAGGTAGTCGTACGGGTTTTCCAATCGGTGGCGATTTACTCGCGATCATCGGCTGGAAATTAAACGGCCCCCCTCTTCGTGCAGCCCCATTGCTGAGCGTTGATGACGGAGGTGTTGAGCGTTCAGGGGACGGTGAATAGTTGTTTGACTGGAACGTATCGACGGGGGGTGAGAGCGTCGATGGGTCGAATGTCGACGATGTGGGGGTGGAGAGACCCTCGATGCCCAGGCCGGCGGAGTATGAGTTCGAGCGGGAGTGAGAGGGAGTCGGGGGAGCGACGCGGGCGATTGGAATTGGGGCGGCCATGGGCGGGTACCTGGATGGGTAGGGTGTTGGGGCAGAGTGGTGGTGAGGCGGGGACGGTGCGGGGACGGAGCGGGATAATGGAGAATGGGTGGGGTTGGAGGAGGGAGAGACGAGGAGGGAGAGGCCCAGTCCGGGGGGTCCAGTGGGTGGATGTATCTCTGATCCCTGGCCGCCTTCAGATCTCTTTGTACCACCAAACCGTCTCCTGAGCTCGTTGCTTCCGTCCGATCACTGCCAAGCCTTTGCCTGTCCCTGACACCGCACATGCACAGTAAGCCGTACCTGAGTGAGTTTCCCTACCTACCCGCTCACCAAGCAAACGATATCTGCTGTAACAATCCTGTGTGTCTGAGTGCTCAGATAATTTGTGTCGTTTCTCGTGGTTCTCGGAAAATAAAATGTGGGTGTGGTCGCTGGATCCAGATATGCAGAATCTTAAACACTTCCACGCATGTGAGACCACGTATTCGCGTTCCTCCATGATCTATCACTCGCAGCGATCTGAGGAAATGAAAAGACGTCCTCGAGTGCCCTAGGTTTAAGCCCCAGAACACATTGGAAACTGGTACCAATTACTTAATCTACCCCGAAGTTCATTTATGGAGAATCGAAGTAATTCTATGCGGGATGCAGGACTCGGCTAGGTACATGCGTATATTTTGTAGGGGGGAAGCGATAACTGTTTCCACAACGGATAAAATTTGACGATAAACTCTGATCGAGTGATAATAGTGTAACCAACACAACACCACAGCCGTGCGCATGAATTTGTGGTACGTTTCTTCTCCCCCCCTCTTTCCCCTCGTGTTTAGAGCACGTATATACGTATGTAGTTATACTCCCTCTAGAACTTTTATGCTGCCTCCCTATTTATTTTCGTTCCTTTTACAAGAACTATAATACCTCCATATTCTTCGGAGAAGTAGTTCTCCTTCTCTGCCCCGCCTTAATTGAGATCTCCCACCAACGATGTCGATTGTGGATGCATTCTGCTATGCGCGATGCGCGATGCCAAGAGTCAATGATTTCGTATGGGTTAGTGAGGTGTGACTATACTCTATGAGTATATTAATGCATCAAATCCCAATTGGCCAAGGAACCGGGCACTTAAGTGTCACACCCAATTAAGCTTACCGAATTCAGTACCTGATATCGAGCGAATAGATATTTTGGATGCACAAGCCACTCGGACAGGTTCCTCGCTCGGAGCAGTAGCACACAATGGAAGCTTGGTAACCAAGGAACTATCTACTAGACTCTAGCCAGTAGCCATCTACAAAACAATCCGTGCGTTTGTTTACCCAAGTAAGCCTATCGAGTCCAGATGAGTTTATTCGCGGGTTCTAGCGGGGTAAGTATGCATGCCACTCATGCGCACACTATATATACCAATCACGTAGAATACCAACCCGAAGTTATATCTGCGGCAGGCAGTAATACTTAATATCTTTTTTCTCTCCTGCGCCTGCAGACACCCGATGATATCATAGTAACACGAATAGCTGAAGTATTAAGGAGGTATAAATTTAACTATAGCAATAGCGGACATCGGAGGGAGATCAACAGAGGTGGTAACTCATGGCAATCAAGTGTATATATAAATAAGCACGGCGGTCAGTAGCTCTAACTGGATTAGCCAGATTCTCATGTTCCCATGCACAGCAAGCCGGGGGAATACGATCTACAAATGTTCAGACATTTGAAACTGCAGTACACGAAAAGAAACTGCAGGCAGATGTCGGCCATGAGCTCAATGATATGCATTCGGGTTGAGATCTGCATTATTAGCTAATTTAGGGCACAAATCAAAGGAAGCCTATAGATACATGTATATGCCATATATCCAACATACTACTAGTATTTATTTATTTGTTATTTCATTCGGCACTTCACTCTATACTAATACTGGAAATAGGTTCCAAATCGCTTATAACATAACTCAATTAAAGGCTCTAACCTAGTGTACATACACAGGGAGTCGGACCAATAAGCCAAGTTTGGATCGTCCGATAGATTGCCTGAGCAACTAACTGGACTGGGATAAGGAATGTAGACGGATAGGCTTGCAGTGTGCACCTGGCCTGTCAGACATAGTGAAATATTAAATTTGATAGAGTTTAGAAGTTCCCTTATAAAAGCTACCGCTCAAGTATTGTGAGTGACGAGTATAAAGCTAAATGAGTGAGAATCCTAATATTACACTGGCTCAGATCGCACCTCGTGGTAGCGTTCGTTCATTAGGTACATTCAACCTGTAGGTTAACGTTATGGTACTCTTCGCAAAAACCCACAAAGGAGGGTCAGGACGCACGGTAGCGAGCGTTCGGTTCCTGTTCCGAGGAATCCGAAACCCGATAGTCGTTGGCAACAAACTTCTAGCTGAATGATATTTCAAGGGAAAACTGCTAACCGTTTCTTACAGGACTTTAGAGATCAACCACAGAGCGATAAACTTCGATTTGTCGTCATTATCATTTCTCATAACCAGGTCCATCTTCTCTCCGTCCTCCGCCACTTCCCCATCAAATCTGTAGTACTTCCCATAAAAGAACTCTATCTTCTGCCCGGCTCTGGACGCAGCAGTACTATTGATAACCCCCTGGGAATCCCTATCCACCTTCGGCGTATCAGAACTGTTCACGGTCCATTGCCAATACGCACAAATAGAATCCCCCTCTCCCAAAGAGTTGAGCACGACAACAGCGAGCATATCATCGACCGCATATCAATACCAATCTAGTTTCCCAACATAGATGTGATACCAAGACATCGAAGCACTATCCGAGTAACTCAGCTGCAGAGCCATAGATGAATTATCGCCAACACTATTCGTCGTCATCATGTCCAGCGACTCCGTACTCGAGCCTTTCGCAGCATCGAATTTATAGTCCCGGTCTTGAAAAACCCTTATATTCTTCTCGTTTCCGGTGTGCGTGATGCAGTTGATGGTTGCTATGACGCTTTCGCTCTCTTTCGGGTTCACGGGGTCATTTGTTGGCCATTGCGGGTGCGCGGAGACAAGTTCTCCGAGCTCGATGTTGGAAGGGAAGATGACGGTGAGTGCTTCGCTGAGTGCATAGTTATCTAGTTGAGCTTGCCTCTGTAAAGGTACATGGACCCCCGAGCCAGAAATCAGGGAGGATTATAATAAAATACATGGTCTTAAGCACTGGGTGACGGTTTTCTAGCGATTGTTTTTTCTTCGCTTTACGCTAGTTATAGCTCAATAGAGGCATTGATGGGTCACTAGAATATTCCTAAGGGACGTTTATACATTCTCTATTTCGAAAGACGCGGGGTCAATGCGGCACATCCGATATATAACTCTTGGAAGGGTGAGTGGGTTTTATTATCATAGGTTCTATCACTAGCTCGTTTTCATTGGGAAATGATAGCATTGATTAGTAACGTAGTATTGAGTCTGCCAAGACCTTTGCGTCTTGTTTCGGAAGCGCATTGATGCCGCTGTAGCTTTCAGCACGGGTTGCCTAAGTAAACCGTGGTAGAATTACTGATTTAATACGTCCGTGCTGCTCTATCTGTCTTAAATTTCTGGCCGTTCTTGCATGAAAAACGTAAACTCAAAATGGCCATTGTCGGTCCCTTCGTCACAGCTAGGTCGCACTACATGTAGTACGTCCATGTAATACCTCATTTAGAAAAATGCGTATTCCCGTCCCTTCGTCGCGTCCTATCGCTGCTCGCATATGTAGGTCGAGAAGGCCCGTACAACGAAATCAGATAGATGAAACTCTGGCCCAATCACCTTTATTTGAAATGAGATTGGCTATAGAGTGTGGGGTTATAGCAATATCGATTGCGACCTTTCCGAGTCGTAGTTTCTTATTATACTATTCTCGACCTTTAATAGCACTGTCCTACCGCTGTAACTACATGTATTTGTATGTCATATATATAGGTTTGAGGTGGCATAGCTGATAAGTTTTTCAAAAATCAAATACTGCACACGCCGCTATGCGCAATGTATTTCATTGGACCGGTACCGCATCCACTGCAACCAAAAGATCTTCCTAAGACTTTAAAACGGCCGCTCCAAATAGGGGCACAACAGGCTGCTGTTTGTATTCGCGGGACTACCTAAATGGGATGGAATGTCGTGGCTGGACGGCTGTGGCTTAATAAGGCACACTGTGTAACGGACCCAGGGGACGGTGTTCTGGAAATTACTGCGGGGTGGACTCTAGCCCTAAACGAGCCGTGTGCAGACTCTTTAGAAGCTTGGCGCGATCCAACGCTCAACGCGTCTGACGACCACCGCCAATTACTTATCGCCTCCAACCCGAGAGACACGCGAGAGTCAGGACCCCTTGCCTGTGCCAAACCCCACCTCCTGTCTGTCCTGTCCTGTGCATTGTCTCGTCTAGGTCCCCCAATTGCAATCTCGGTGAATGGTGGGTGGCTGGTCTTCTCGGAAAGCGTCGCTGTTCTTTCCTTTCCGTGCACAGACTCTTCTCCGCGTTTCGCCGCGTCTGTCCTCCTCTTCTGCCTCCTGCTCCACCCCGTTTTCTACTGCTGCTGTACTTCGAGCACGATTCGACTACTCCACTTCAGCTTCTGCCCCCTTCTTTACTTATCACGAGATGTTTGGCAACGGCACACAGCACCGCTTGGCAGCGCAGCAGCAACAACAAAAGCTTGCCCCCCCACCACCCCCACCACCCAAACAAAGTCAGATATCTGTTACAAGCTTCCGAACGGCCCCCCCGAGTAGATATAACGCGCCCCCTTCAGGGAGACCCTCAAATGGCCCACCTCTGAGCAGTGTGCTTAACAGGAACAACCCCCCAGCTCCTCGAGCAAACCCGTCCCAAGGGTTTCAATCCAGGGAAAATGTTACTCGAGCCTTTGACAATGTATCCTCCTCTTTTACAGAAAGCGGATATCAGTCTAGAGCGTCGTCCTGGGAGTCCCAGACCAAACCCCAGACTCAGCTATCAGCTCTCCACGAAGCCGTGTTCTTTGTTGAGGGTGACTTTGAGGATGATGGAGACCTGGATTTTGATGACTCGTGCACCTACGAGTCTGTGAACCATAGTTTTGCGACTTCGCCGGATAGCTTCAGTGTGTCGTCACCTCCATTGCCAAAGAATCCAGTTCCACTTTTTAAAAGTTCTCGCGACCCAACACCCCCTAACAAGAGGGCGTACGATAGTATCAAGGATAATAAACCTTGGAGCGGGAGCAATGCCGCACATCTCACCGTCCCCAATAGTAGTGCACCATTGCCGTGGTCTTCATCCCCCGTGGAACATTTGGGTCCACCTGCTGGACCATCCTCTAGGGTCCCAGTGGAAACAATAAATCTAACCGACGAAGCGGATGCCCCCAAAAAGAAGCGAAAGACTCCGTGGTCTGGGGAGATGGAAGTTAAAGCAGCACCGCAGAGAATTCCACCTGCATCCACAGTAGCGCCATCTAGGAGATTAACCCAGCCATCAAACAAACAACTTCCGTGGGATATGACGGCATCTGATTTGAAAGCTTCGAAATTGACGAAGAAAACAGAACAAAAAAGGGGACTGATCACAGCTGCTGGCACATCGGAAGGAGGAGCGAAAAAGCATAAACAAACGAAGTTGCAGCTGAGCACTGAGCAGAACCATGTGTTGGATTTGGTACTGGAATCAGGGAAGAGCGTATTTTTTACGGGATCTGCCGGTTGGTGCAACTTTCGTCTAATTGGAGAATTTGCGGATCCATTCCCCCCCCCCGCGAATCTCAGGATATCGATCGTCTACGTCTTAAAGCGGCACTAAGGTTCAAATCTTTTTACTGACTGTAATGCTCAGGTACGGGGAAGTCTGTCCTCATGCGAGAAGTGATTTCATCCCTCCGAGATAAATACTCCTCCAAACCAGACTCGGTGGCTGTCACCGCTTCTACTGGTCTTGCTGCTTGCAACGTCGGTGGTGTGACTCTCCACAGTTTTGCTGGTATCGGTCTTGGCAAGGAGTCTGTCCAAGACCTCGTCAAAAAGATCAAGAAAAACGTTAAAGCTAAGATGCGGTGGATGCGAACCAAAGTGCTCGTCATTGACGAAATCTCTATGGTTGACGGCGAGCTCTTCGATAAACTCGAGGCAATTGCGAGGACTTTGAGGAATAATGGAAGGGCTTTTGGGGGGATTCAACTGGTGATTACGGGAGATTTCTTTCAGCTGCCGCCGGTGCCAGATTATGGGAAGGTGGCGAAGTTTGCATTTGATGCAGATAGCTGGGACACCACTATCGAGCATACTATCGGCTTAACACAGGTTTTTAGACAGAAAGACCCTGGTGAGTGATAGCTCATGATCCATGTAAAAATCATTGGTTTAACACCCCAACCTGCCCCTCCCAGAATTTGCAGCAATCTTGAATGAAATGCGATTGGGTTATCTCTCTCCTCCCTCTATCGAAGTCTTCCGTCGCCTTTCCCGGCCTATCACCTACGACGATGGTCTCCAGCCCACTGAACTATTCCCAACTCGCCAGGAAGTCGATGCAGCCAACAACTCCAAAATGCGTGTTCTTACGGGCGAATCAAAAACATACACCGCCTCGGATAGTGGCTCAATCGTGGATAAATCCCATCGCGACAAACTCCTATCCAATTGCATGGCACCCGCAGTAATCGAATTGAAAATCAACTCGCAGGTTATGCTTATCAAGAATTTCGACGACGGACTCGTCAATGGATCGTTGGGGCGTGTGGTAAACTTCATGGACGAAAAGAAATTTGATCTTATACAAGACAACCCAGAGGCATGGAGCTCAGCGCTAAAATATGATGCCGACGGTGAGGAGATCCTAAACAAGCACCACAAGAGACTCCACGATCTTGTAATGAACGGTTCCGACTCGAACAGCACAGTAAAGCTCTGGCCTCTCGTCGAATTCGTCCTTCCCGACGGCACGAGCAGACAACTCCTCGTCCAGCCCGAACAGTGGAAAGTTGAACTTCCATCTGGTGAGGTCCAGGCGTGCAGAAATCAAATCCCGCTCATCCTAGCCTGGGCACTGTCAATCCACAAAGCACAGGGGCAAACGCTCGAGCGCGTCAAGGTCGATCTTGGGAAAGTATTTGAGAAAGGGCAGGCATATGTTGCGTTGAGTAGGGCTACCTGTCAGGAGGGACTACAGGTCCTGCGGTTCGATGCGAAGAAGGTTATGGCTCATGAGAAGGTTAGAGCGTTTTACAAAAGTTTGTATTCGGCAGCTGAGGCGAGGAATAAGAGGGATGAGTATCCAGATGAAGGCGAGGAGATGACAGCGATGGAAGTGTAGTAGGTAGTGTTACGGCTCCCCCCCTTTTTTTTTAAAAAAAAGGTGAAGGTAGCGATGAGGAGACAAATGAGATTTGGTGGAGGTTTTTTCCTTTTTACTAGAGGTGCTATGGTGTATATTATTGGGGTTTGTAATATTTATTTTTTATGAACTCCGCTGGATGTATTTGTGACCAATTACGCAGCATTATATATCACTTGAGCATTGACCAATTAATCGAACTTGAGTAGGGAACGTCTTTTTTGTCGTGTGACCAAGTTAATACATCGCCACACTGTGGTTCGCCTGATAAATTCTGGTTCTCTCTGCCTTTTTTGGTTGCCTTGTGGGGTTGATGCGGGCATCCCCGGCATGATGGCAGAACTGGCCAGTTGGCGGATATGAGGGAAACTTGGGAGCAACATTGGGCCAGCTAGCCCCCTTGTCCACCAATTAACCAGTTCCGTCACCATGTCGGAATGTCTAATATTATACAATACCCCTTTTTGCCTGCCTTCTGCCTGCCCTCCCGGCGATTGCTGATTTATCGAATTATGCGTTTGAGTATGGTGTTGCCAACCACAACTCATTGCGACACGGGTGCTCGGGAAAGGCGTGAAGAACCTGAACATAACTCACCAGTAGTAATTGGCGGATTTTTATGGTCAACACTACGTGGGTGTTCGGGCTCCCTCGGGCGGGAATGTCACCGAGAGGAACAGATTTTTGTAGGCTTAGCATACCGTATTGACTCGAAAAATTGGGTGGCGTGCAGCGGTGAGGCGACAGCAACAATACCGTACCCCTGCAGCAGGACCAACTCCACCATGCAGACAATGGAGCAAGTGGGCAGAGCTACATAAGAAATATTTTGTGAACATGGAGAAATACCTGTAGCCTATATTGTTGGAGTGTGGCATTGCCGCTGTCGCCTCATTAAACGACTACCACTGTATACACTTCACCAATAGCCCGCGAAGGGATTCGTTAGAGATCGAGCGGCGTATCTCATTGGTGCATCTAAGAAAGCACGCTGCCTAGTTTTTCGAGTAAATACGGTAGTTGCGCCGTTTGGGCCGTCTCGTAGAGTCGCTCCAGGGTGATGACGAAGCTGGGATCTGGAGTGTGACGAATTTCCTCAAATCGAAGATTGGGATCGATAATAGAGGCTCTGCGCAGTTAGATCCAGCTCCGATTTCTAGCAATTTGATTGGCGCAGATCAGCTTCTGGTTGGTCAAAAACCAGGGCTGGCTCAAAAGCGCAAAGTCTTTAATATCAAAGTTCTGGATTCTATTTGCTCCCTGTGGACACTATTACCTTTCTCGAGTTTCTTCTTCTTCGCCTTCCGTTGATTCTGGGCGTGGCGAACCACACCCCCAGTTTCATCATACACTTAGGAACGACTCTGACTACAGTGACGCCCACGTAGGAGACGCGAAACGTGAGGTAGCCTTGTTCCCAGAGTTGTGGGCGGCGATCGCGGAGGGAGGGCATTCAGAGCAGAGTGGACAATGGCACTCAAGCAATCGGAAGCTTCCTAATTACTAGTCAGTTGCAACGACGCCGATGTCTCATTCTACACAACGATGAGCTCTTCTCGAATACCATATAGTTTCGAGCGATACCCCGGGGATCTCGCGCAACTAGGAGGTGCTGACACCTATAAACGAGGCTGAAGGTCATTTCCACCAATCAGAAATTTTTATCACTCTCGGTTTCGTGGGTGTATCGCCCGAAACTATACGGTACTGCACAATCAAACTAAACGGACTTATTATCGGCTACGGAGGCAATTCCAACGTTTTATCTTGACGTGAAGTCCATTTTCTCGAATTAATACGGCACATCTCTCCACACGACGACCATTGATGATAGAGTCTCAGCGACTTATCTTTTTTAGTTAATTACTGGACCCACAAGTGAGCTCACAGAGTTTGATTCCATACCCAATTCCGATTTCTAGCAATTCGGTTTGTGCAAATTAGGGCAAGCCTAAAAATGTGAGGTCTTAAACGGTTAACCAAGTTCTCAGTCGTCCTATAACTAAATGTACAGTCGCGTCCGCAAGTCCTGGCACCCCACAGCCTACTGATAGAAACAAAATAATTGTGGATCAAGCTATGGAACAGCAAATATAAAGCGATGAAAGCTATGGGAATACTGACATACCAAATAATGTCCAATAGTTTTATATAGTCACCTATATAAATCGTCACCCCAATCCGCCAGCAAGTCGTGCGTATTAGAGATGATGGTGCCAAGACCTCCTGGACAGCACTGTACAGATACATACCATCTTACAGCTGAAATACAGTAGACTTAATTCTATCCACCTTTCCCGGCCACCTTTGCCTCCTGTTGCTTGATCATTTATCTGCTATTTCGTTCAGCACACTCAACTATATACTTCATCAATAATGGCTTCACTCACCATTTGGAAGCGACAAATCATTGAAACAGCCTCTACGACCACAACGGCTCCTAACGAGGCTAAAATTACCTATTTAAGTCGCAGTGATACGATCGCTGTCGTTTTCGGCATCTTGGGCGTCTTAATCGCTCTCGCCACCCTTATTCAAGCATGTAAATGCTGGAGAATGCGCAAGAGAGAGGTAATTTAAACATCAGTTCCTAATAATCTTACGGATACAGCACCCATTGATAATTTAACATTAGCTAATACTCTATTACGGCTAGGAGACAACGGGAGAGATCGATACGAACGCCACTCAACGAGAGAATCTTGATGGACCTACCCTACCTAGGCCTACGATGGTGAACAATTACAACAGCTGTAATGTGTTAAACGTCCATCACCCACCTCAACCATCGTTGCCACCGCCGGCGATACTGCCCGTTGAAGGCGGCAGCACACGAGGCAACTATTTACCTACACGATACCTCAACAATAATGGGGCTCGACTACCTGAAGATAGATGAGCCACGGTAGTATATTCTCACCAAACGGCTTTAGGTAAGTAACCTATGCAACTTTGAATTCTTTAAGCCGCAGCTACTCTCTAACATTAACTAGATATTATCACTGTACCTACCGAGAGTAGGATTCGAAGCTCTAACACAAAGCATGACGTTCAGCGACATAGCCCCCAACCCCAACCCCAACCCCAACCCCAACCGCGATAGACAGATCGCTCCTTGGATCAGATCTCTTTTGTTGGTTCCGTGTTTCTTTATTCCATGTATTATTATTTTTTACATCTATGTTTTCGTTTTCGTTTTTAAGTATAATCACACATGTATACACATTTTCACTTATTTAAGCGCAAAAGCGATGGGGGCGTTATGGGAGATTTCTTTTTATTTATCTTCATCTGTATCAAATTATGGGTTTAACGTATTTGATCGGGGGGTCGGTCGGACTGGGAAATCTGTCGGTTGAAATTTAAACCACACCAAATCTCTAGTCTCGTGCCCAGCCCTACTGCGCAGTTTGCTATGCGTCGTAGGAGCAGCCATAGGCAGTAGTGATGGGAACGAGCCTACTAAATCTCTACAACTTCCAAATCTCAAAACTATCACAACAACTATTCCAAATCTTATAGTAAAAAATAAAATAAAACAAGGGCCTTTATCAAGGTAGCTGAAACCAACTACTCAAGCTCGTCGCAAAATTATGACCTTTTTGAATTATTGTGAGGGTGGTGTTTCTCTGACTTTTGGCGTTTTTCGCCCGTTGCCATGCGACCCATTCCCACTTCCTAGTCAGATCCGTTAGACGCCTCCACGATCCACCCCTTACCCGGACAGCTAACAGGAATAAGAAAGTTTCTAGCATTGCAACCTGCTTCTTTGCTGTTCGAGCAGGAATTCTCTACTAAATATTAACTAATCATCATCTGTCTGGGTGGACCGTAGAAGCGTCTATGCGAGATAGGATGAGATTTTAGCCCGAAATAGCAGGGGAAAGGGGAAATCATGGAGGCGGATACCCGTCAAAAAAACCAGTTCTCTATTTTGTGGGTAACCCGTTTGGAAACCGTTGTTCTCCTCTTCCCTTACCATTACCTAACTACTGACATATGTAGTAGGAGATGGTAGTCATTCATATTGTCTGACTCGGTAAGGCCGTCTTACAGCGTCCGGCAAAAAGATCGAGAAACCAGGGCCTACCGTGGCCAATCCAATTACTAGAATCTTCCTCGGAAACTCTGAGGAGCCCCGAATCCCGAGTCTCAAACTTCTCAAACTTTTTTTGCCGTGTGCTGTGCCTTTCGCCACACGTGCATATCTAGATTGCACTTGTTCAGCTTCTCCTGACGTATCGGTGTCCCCTGCGCGCTTGGATATTGTATCAGGACTAATCAAGGCAGGCATGAAGAACCTGATCGAAAATGCCGGCAGAAATTGTAACCCGATAACATAGCTAAGGAGAACAAATAAAAAATAGGAATCTCACTAACAAAAGACACTTCCAGGGTCTTTGTGCCCTCCCCAAGTGTATCAGACTAAATACTCTCCATCCCAAAATCCAACACGCAAGAAACTCAGCAATGCTATTGCTGGATGTTCTTGAGCGGAATTGAAGGCCCACGTTAGGAGTGTTTCGCATTTGGTTGCTACATGTCTCACGTGACAAGGCTACGCATCCGAGTGATGTGTCATGTCAGGGAATATCACGGACACCAATAATAACGCATTCGCGATCATTTCTCAGCAGCTCCATAACTTGTTAATATGGAATCGCATTAAATGTGCATAGGTTGATGTAGGCTGATGTAGAATGGACTGAAGTGTCTCGATGCATGATCAATTGATTCCCAGCTGAATTCGACTTCTTGGTTTTTAACATAGCTGTAAGACCGAGTGGAAAACGAGTGATCTGGTTTGATGGTATCTGCAAATAAACAAGACTGTATCAGCTACTATATTTATCGGGCGAATGTTTGCCGGAGCCCCTGGCCCTGATATCGTTAAGTTTCCGCCAAGTTCTGACCGCTGGCCGAACTACGGGACGGAGCTTTAACAGCTAGGCTGTACGTATGCAGTTCTATACTTAAGCCACAATCACAAGCAGCAACTTTCTGTCATCTTACCAGCAGGTCTAGAGCTACCGTGGCAATGAGTTTTAATACTGAGGTCTGTGGTTGTACGCAAATTCAAAGCCTTCAGTATGCTTCAAGGTGAGCGATCTTCTTTAAGCGAGAAATGCTACTTAAGCGAGGCGACAACACGTTTGAAGAGTGCAGCGTGTTCTACAAGTTCTACGAGGGTGTGTTTATCTCAAGGCGAGATAAGTGCAGCGAGGTAGACAGCGACAGCAAAGATTCTGAGGTAGAATCGAGATAGTATTTCGGCGATTTACAGTAGAAGGTAACGAGAACGTTGCTTAAGGAAAGAAGAGAAAAAGAACACAAGCGACAAAGATCCATCTCTTAAATACCCCGCTTTTCAACCATGATGACTCATAACTAGGAAATAACCGAAAGCAACCGAAACACAATAACATTATAATCCTGAACCCAAAGCACAACCCCAACAATATCCTTGACCCGATTACTCCTTTATATCCGTGAAAGTAGCCCCCCTCTTCAAGCGTGAGCTCCTGCGAACATGAGGTATTTCCGTGGGAGTTACAATGAGAAATTGATCAAGGGCAGCAGTATCTTCGAGATCTTCGGCTGGTTCCCAGGTGGGGTGAGCATAGCCGGTCCATTCAACGAGATATTGTTGTTTTCCACGATAGATTCGTTGATCTAGAATTTTCTCGATATAATACTCTTGCTGGTCATTAACAACAACAGGGACAGGTGGAGGAATTACTTGACCCGGGAGAGCATCTTGGGCCGCGGGTTTCAACAAAGAGACGTGAAAAACCGGATGGTATTTGATTGAACTCGGGAGGTCAATCTCGTATGCGAAGGGAGACACTATCTTCTTTATTGGGTAGGGTCCCATCCATTTCCAATCTAATTTCCTTGCATTACGAGTCGTTCGGATGTTCTTCATTGATATGAAGACTTGATCGTTCACTTGATATGCGGGGGCTGGCGTACGATGTTTATTCGTAGCGATTTCCTGGATGTCTTGAGCGACTCTTATCTGCGTCCGTAGGTAATCGTAGAGTTCTTGCATCGTTTGGCTGAATGAGGCAGCATCCAGACTTTGTGCATTGGCTTTGGTTGGAAGGATCGTTGTATCGAAACGGGGATGATACCCATAGTTAGCGAAGAAGGGGGAAACTTTAGTGCTAGCTGACTCCTGGTTGTTCGCCGAAAACTCAGCCATTGGTAACCACTTGTTCCAGTCTTCTTGTTGATAGGACACATAGGAACGTAGGTATTGTTCCATGACGGCATTCAACCTCTCCGTTTGTCCATCGGTCTCAGGGTGGAAGGCTGTTGACATTCGAGCTTGGATTCCAAGTCGTTGGCAGAGATTTTTCCAGAAGTAGGCGGTAAACTGAGTTCCTCGATCGGATGTGACATACGTTGGTAGGCCATGGAGTTTCCAGACGTGTTGCAGGTAAAGATCAGCTACTTCCCGGGAATTAACAGTAGTATTACAGGGGATTAGATGCCGCATCTTTGATAGGCGATCAACAACCACCATGATGGCATCATAACCATCTGATTCCGGGAGGCCTGTAACAAAGTCCATCGATATTTCTTGCCAGGGGCGGTTTGGGATGGGTAAGGGGCGGAGGACGCCTTGGGTCCGTTGAGTCGTAGGTTTGGCTTTCTGGCAGGTATGACAGTTACGAACATATCTGCTTATTGATTCCCGCATTTTTGGCCAATAAAAGTTTCTCGAGAGAAGTTCAAAGGTCTTATCTCGTCCTGGGTGTCCTGCCGCTGGGGTATCATGATGTCTTCGGATGAGTTCCAGTCTGAGAGGATCAAAGTCGGGGACGTAGAAGCATTCTCGATAACATAATAGGCCTTGAATGTTACTACATTCGCTCAGGGTGATCTCCTTTGACTGTTGTTCTTTATTTTCCAGTGCTGCGAGTATCTTTTGAGGGAATTCATCAGTATCATAACCTTTTTGAAAGAGTTCTACGAGGGGGGCGTCCAATTCAGCGGCTTCATTTGATAAAGAAGCCGACAACAAACTTATCTTAGGGTCCACATTTTCTTTTTTCAACACCACTTGGCTTTGATGTGCCAGTCTTTCATCCCCTTCCTTGGGAAGATCTCCTGATCTTCTGGTCAATGCGTCTGGCTTTCCTCCTTGACTACCCGGGCGATAAGTAATTACGAAATCAAAACGGGAGAGATATTCGGCCCATCGTGCTTGTCGTCGGTTTAGTTGTTTTGTACTCATAAAATACTCGAGGTTTTTATGGTCGCTGATTACATCAATAGGGTGTTTGGAACCTTCGAGCTCCGCCATTCTTCGAATACAGCTAGTAGTTCCTTGTCGTAAATCTCATAATTGCATTCGGCAGGTGAATGCTTTTTTGAGAAGAACGCGACTGGGTGTAGAACTCCAGCGTCGTCGTATTGAGATAGTATTCCTCCGGATACGAAGTCGGAGGCGTCGGTTTCCACAATGATTTTCTTGTCAGGATCAAAGTGGATGAGGATTGGAGCGGTGGTAAAGGCATGTTTTAGATTTTCGAAGGCGATATCCGCTTCTACTGTCCATTCGAAAGTAATACCTTTTTTTGTTAGGGCCGTAAGAGGGGAGGCAAGCTTGGAAAAACCGAGAATAAAACGACGGTAAAAATTAGCGAAGCCTAGAAAGGCTTGTACATCCTTGACGCTCTTAGGGGTACCCCATTCCCGTACTGCTTTTAGTTTCTCTTCGTCCATCTTAATGCCGTCGGGGGTAAGAATGAGGCCTAAGTACTTGGTCGTCTGTACATTGAATTCGCATTTTTCCGGTTTGAGCAAAATACTATTATTCTTGAGTGTCTGAAGTACTTTTCGCACATGGGCCTGATGCTCCGCGAAGGTATCACTATAGATTAGGATATCGTCGAGGTAGGCTGTACAAAAAATATCCAGGTACTCGGTGAGGCAATCATTAACGAATCGTTGGAAGGTTCCCGGGGCATTGGTCAAGCCGAACGGCATGACTTGGTATTCATATAAGCCATAGCGAGTGCGAAAGGCTGTCTTCCACTCATCTCCCTCGGCGATGCGTACTTGATGGTATCCGTCACGGAGGTCTAATTTGGTATACCATTGTGCCTTTGCAAGTCGGTCCAATGTTTCGCGGATGAGGGGAGAGGTATAGCGATCCTTAACGGTAATAGCATTAAGGCCCCGGTAGTCCACACAGAGTCGTAAGGAACCGTCAGCTTTTTTGACAAATAGGACGGGGGATCCGGCTGGAGAGGAACTAGCACGAATGAATCATACTCATGATTGTCTTCAATATACTTCTTCAAGACGATGAGCTCTTCTCGGGACATTCCATAGAGGGGTCCGAAAGGGGCATCTTTTCCTTCCATCAGTTGTATCTTGTGGTCATATGAGCGGCGGGGTGGTAATCCTTGGGCTTTCTTTTTATCGAACATATCTAGAAAGTCGTGATATTCCGTAGGGATTCTTGTTCTCCATTCCTCCTTGGTTGTTTTGTCATCGATGATTTTGTTAATTTCATACAGTGACATTGCATAGGCTTGGGAGGAATGTTTTCGGGTGAGAGTTCTGAAACTAGCGGCGTTGATAAAGGATAGGTTCAGCTTAGGGGGGGCTATAACCGAGGGGGCGGTTACGGTGGCGAAATGGGGGGTACAATGGGTGGGGCGGAGTTTAGAATTAAACTCAATGCGTTTTTGGGCGACGGAGTTGGACATCATGATGATTCATCCATGGAATTCCTAGAACGAGGGGGTAATGTCCTAGTCGGGTGACAAAACAGGGGGCTTGTTCCTGGTGTTGTTGGATGGAGAGGTTGATGTTAGTAATATGGGTGATGTCTCCTGACGAAACTGGGCGACCATCTATTACTTCAAGTTGTCGAGGGGTTTTTAAGGGTAGGAGAGGTAGGGAGTGGTGACTCGCAAAGTCCTTATCAATGAAGGCAAATCCCGAGGCTCCAGTGTCCAATAGTGCGTGAGTTTTGATAATTTTATTGTTATGGGAAATGTTACAAAGTACAACAAAGTGTTCCCCATCCAATTGTTCCTCCACGTATGTATCAGACACTGAAAAACCCGAGATAGAAAAAGCCGACAAAGGAAAGGAAATGGGAACCAAGGCGGGGTCACTGGTCGGCCTTGGTTGGACTAGTTTAAAGACTCGTTGGAAGAGTCTGCTGATTCTAGCGCGAAAAACTGAGGAGGAAGAGGAGGCGGTGGAAGCGAGGAAGCGGGGGGCGTACGAGTGGCGGGCGGTGCGGTAAGGGCTCCCCTCATAGTGGGTTTCTTAGGAGCGGAGGGGCAGTTGGCATACGAATGGTCAGGGGCGGCGCAAAACATGCATTTCCCAGTGGTACGGCGCCATTGCTTTTCTTCCTCCGAGAGCTTCCTTCTCCCATTAACCATTGTATACCGTTGATCCTGAGGGGGGCGAGAGATATTGCTAGTGCGACCAAAAGATAGGTCCATCGGAGCTAATCCTCCTGGGGTAAAGGAGGAAGCAGGAGTGAAGGCTGCGGGAGCGCTGAATTGACCCATATTATCACGATTGTTTCCCCGTTTCTCTGCCTTGCGAGCTCGGATACGGTTATCTAGGCGGGTGAGGGTGAGGATCATCTCTGGAAGGGTGGCAGGCGCGATGGGTGCGAATACCATGGCTTCTTTTAGTTCTTCCGACATGCCATGTTAGGCGTCCATTTTCGAGTTTTCGTCGAAATTAAGCTGTCCCATAATTCTCTGAAAGTCGGCTAGATACGCCGAGAAGTCGCGTTTTCCCTGCCGGAGTTGGTGAAGTTCTCGTCGAGCGGTACCTGTTGGATCTGGATCTCCGAAAGCGGTTTCCAGAGCGCGATGAGTTGTTCGGCACTAGTCCAAGTGGTGAGGCCGGAGGGAGAACGGTGTGACGAACCTGCTCCAGAGCCGCTCCCTCTAATCGGTTAATGGTATAGAGGATCATCGTGGTTTCGTTTGCGAAGCGATCTCGGTTGACGGTTAACTTGGACCGTAGTTGGAGGATGAAGCCGGGGAGCTTGGCTCTGGATCCATCAAACTTTTCTGGATCAGGCATTCTTTCCGAGCGGTGGGAGTTTGTTGATGGAGGTGGGGTGGCGCTCAAATTGGGTGGAGCGGGGGGTGCTGGGATAGTGGCTCGCGCCTCATTTCGTTCCTGTCGTAGCCGGGCGATGAGGTTAGCGGTGTCTGTGACTCGTTGGTCTTGCTCGGCGGCGTGACGGAGGGCGTTGTCGGTCTGAATACGAGCTGTGTTGAGTTTGACCTCATTTTCTCGTTCGCTTTCCTGGAGGACATCAATTTGGTCCTCTAGGGCTTGGTTTAGGTCCCTGAGCTCATTGTAGAGTTGTGCAGGGTCTTCTCTGTAGGTTTGGGCGAAGGCTTCCCTGGTGGGGAATCGTTTCGTTGCGACAGCAGCTCCTTCCATGATGGCGTTGGGAGTTTTTGTGTGGGTTGGGTGGTAGAAGGTGTAGATGTTGGAAGCAACGTAATCTCACGGTTCAGTCCCTCGTTAAGCCCTTCAGTATCCCTGAAGGTAAGCAGTGCTACTTAAGCGAGGCGACAACACGTTTGAAGAGTGCAGCGTGTTCTACAAGTTCTACGAGGGTGTGTTTATCTCAAGGCGAGATAGGTGCAGCGAGGTAGACAGCGACAGCGAAGATTCTGAGGTAGAATCGAGATAGTACTTCGGCGATTTACAGTAGAAGGTAACGAGAACGTTGCTTAAGGAAGGAAGAGAAAAAGAACACAAGCGACAAAGATCCATCTCTTAAATACCCCGCTTTTCAACCATGATGACTCATAACTAGGAAATAACCGAAAGCAACCGAAACACAATAACATTATAATCCTGAACCCAAAGCACAACCCCAACAATATCCTTGACCCGATTACTCCTTTATATCCGTGAAATGAGGCTACTGGAGCGTTAGGTGTATGCCTAGACCTTCCAGACAGATCTGTAGAAATATTACATGCACTAGACCTGTGTAACTAGACTGCTACCCCACATACAGTAGCCATTCAGCCAAACACATATATATTACTCCGCCTTTGTGAGCTGGTTTTAGAATGCTTTCCTATATAACAGCTTCTACTCTTGATATATCAATGTTTAGCGTCTTGGCACTGTAATTTACCTTTTTTGCTTTTCCTCCTAATGCTCAATCGTCATCATCAATATATATAATCTTTTTTTAAGGCCTCTCAAAATTTAGTGCTTCACAAGCTAAATCAGTCAGGATTTAGTGTCTCATGAGCCAAATTCAAGAGACGAGGCTATGGTACCTATTGGTTTTTTGGTTCCCGATTGTGTGACCTTTCGAGAAAAATGCATCAGTTTGGTTACTACATGTAGTACTACCAGTTATCTCGATCCAGTCCCAATTAGGCTTAGCTTGTTTATGTAATTTACTTCACCAAGCCATTAACTACCAGTACATACATATAGCTTGACGTATTAGTATTCGAATCATTTTCATTGTAAGACCGGTACTTCTTACCGCACAGGAAATCTCCAAGAAGCTTTAGATAACAATCTAGACGCTATAACCTGCCCGGTTGCTATCCGCAACACAATACACAGGCGCAAGTCCTAACTGCTTCTTATGAACCGCTAAAAGATAACCGTAGAGTTCAAAGTAGGGATCGAGCAAAGTTCCGTGAAGAACTTCCAATAGTAAGGTTTTAATAACTAACGCTGAAGGGCCAAAGCCTTGCTAAGCGAGATAAAAGTAATTCACAAGTAATAGAGTAAATTGCACGGAAGTAATTTTGCTAGAAACAATATAATATTGATAAGGCTCGTTCTTAAGTCGCTAATGATCAGGCTCAGAGTTTACATCCACTGCGAGTATTTATAATGCCTCCTCTCTACTATGTTTGGGTATAGTGTGGTGTAGAGGCGCTAACTACTATGACAACATGAAACCACTTCGCCTTATCTCCATAAATCACCCGTTGAGTTCGTTCTCGAGCAGTATGCATGTCGGTAACACGGGAGTTACGTATTCGTCTTCATTGCGTTCGTCTCTTCGAGACGATCATTTCGCCTGTCCGAATCGTCGCGTAGCATTGCGTTCCCTTATCTTTGTCAGTCTGTAACTCCGCCAGTTTTGGTCCGATTCGCAATCCGTTTGAACCACAGCGAAGCCAGACACTTCCCCTACATACCCTCCGGGTCCCATTCCGCCGGACGGTTTTGCTTGACGGCCTAGGGGTTACTTTTGCCCTCCGGGACAGGTCTTTTCTGGTGCTGTCCCCCCTTCTCCAAATACTATACCTACTGGAAGGATTGGAGGCAGGGTAACAGGCTCCAGTCCTGATCCGGAAGGTGCTAAAGTAGGGTAACTCCAAAGATAGGGTAACTCCAGGGCCAGGAACTCCTTCAAAAGGTACAGGTATAACATTCATCGTGAAATCAGACTTATTATTATATCGCAGATTACGAGGATAAACATTCTCAAATCCCTACATGATTCGAAACCCCCCACACTGCATATTGTCGCCTGGAGGGGTCCGTGCTGCCGCTGGGCTCACAAGCAAAAACTAGAAAAGGTCAAGGCACCTTTAGAGCTGGAGGGATCGGCAACGTTTAATAGTGTATTTATATATAGAGAGAGCAAGACCTATCATAATCCCGGCCAATCTTGACTGCACTGCACACTTTGTTCTATGACGAAAACCTGTCTACTATAATTTCTACCCCTATCATAATTCCATTTCCAGTTGATAACTTGACTGATTTCTAGCCATAATGAACACGACCGGCCTAGATAGTTTTAGAATGGCCTTCACAAAGCTGCTTGAAGATATCAGAAAGGATTTCCCGAACTAACAACTAATAGGCAACCGAGTCTCTAGATACGGAGATTTTTATCTAAGTATTCTGATCTAGCCCGGCCCAGGCGTGTTCATTGTGACCGAGATACCGTATAAATTCGGTCATAAGGAACGAGACCGGCCTGAGACTACAGGAGAATATTGTGATATTACTGGTCGAGGTGACAGGATTCATACTGTTTAGGTTGCTGGCTCGGTCTTGGAGAGTTTGTTCACTGGTTGTAGTTGAGCCTCAAAGGTTTTCCAACCAGTCAGAATACAATTTTATCCTGCTCTCTCAGTCCGGCCCCGTTCCATACGACTGAAATTATACGGTAATACAGTGTGTTTCTGTATGCATCAAATACGCAAATCAAGCATTAGATAGGTTGGTTTCATGGATGGTTGTTTCGTTGATGAGTCGGGTATATGGGTATATGGTCGTTGTGTTTTGATGTTTGTTCTTTGTGTTTCTTTGGGTTTCCTATTACAATGAGTCATGTCTTTGTCATCGAAAGAGTTGGAAAGTGGTATATAAGCGAAGGGTTTTCCCCTCTTGTTGTATTTTCCCTTCTTCTTTCCCTAAGCAACGTCTTCTATCGTACACTCTTGTATTTTACAATACAAACCTCGGTTATACCTCATAACCTTACGCTGTCGCCGCCCTCAAGTCCTCTATACTTGAACACTCCGTAGAGCCTGTGGAACCTCGTAAACACTCTCGTCGCTTAGTTTTCCCTTCAAGTAGCACTGCTTATCTCAGGGGATACCTGAGAGCTTGAAGATAAACCTCGCCCCTTGAGAGTTGGCTCTGTACCAAGCACCAATAGAAATGAGTTTATGTCGCACACTTGTAATTCGGCAATTGACTCTCTATTTGAGAAAACCAATATGATATTTTAAATCCACATCTGATTTAACCATATAAGCAGTTCCTATTGATCTGGTAGAGCAGAATTATAACCCTCACCAGCCAAGGTTGGGGATGCTGTTAACGATAACAAAACTTACCCGGAATCCGGCCACGGTGGGAAATCCGGCCACGGTGAGCAAAAGGTTAAGCGAGAGAGAGAAAACCATAGACTCAACAAGAAGTAATTATCTAATGAAAGCGCTCTTTAGAATAGATAGTAAAATGGAGAGCATCTAAGATCTATAGAGAGAGAAAAGAAAAATGTGTTGTCCTCCCCCCAAAGCCCCATGATCCTCCTCCTGCCCGGTCCATAAGGGGTAGGGAGTCAACACCTGCCTAGCTACCAAAACCCACAGAAAAAAAACCTTCCGATAGCATTTAGAGAGAGTAGAGGGTGCTCTATTCGGTAGGTTTATGAGAATTAAGAAATTTTCACTCGTTGTTGCTGTCAAGGGCAGGTAAGGTTCTTAGGTCCAGATTGCACAATGGATTTGAGTGATGTTTTGTGACAGGGAGATCTTTATCAACGTTACGCGACCGCTTTTTTCCTGTTAATTACTGTTAGTACTATATCAAGGAAAACTGAAATAGTACGGGAGAGTGATTACCTTTGGTGTTGTTGATGGATCCCTTTGCTTTCCGCTTTGCTGTTGCTTCAACCTTTTTCCTTTCTTTTTCCAACCGCAATGTCCGCAAGTGATCTAAATCTGTTCGTGTAAGGACCCTGGCTTTACTGATATACCTTCAGTCTGTATGGCTTTTTTTTTGAGCGGTTGTGAGTTGTCGCACAGTTTCTTGAGCGATCGCTCTGTCAGCGAACGCTTTACCTGCAGCAGTAGCTAGCTGCAAACAGATTTGTTTAACCTCATCCAGACTCTCAGATTTCTCGGCGGTCAATTTCAGATGCTGGATATCCTTTGCATTGGTAGGAGTAAGTGCTGGTTGTTGAGATTCTGGCGCAGTTGACTGATGTTGAAGGATGTTGAGAACTTGGTTGCGTCTGAAGGGAAAGATACCAGTGGTCACAAAAGCAGATTTGATGTTCTTCTCGGTAAATGCTGACCTTCGGGCCTTCATGAGCAGAGGAAAGAAGTCTCCTTTGTTCAATCGTTGGTAGGGGTGTGTTCGGGTCCACAGGTCGAGCAGATTAGAATAGTATTGCTTGAGAGGAGAGGATAAACCAACATCTAAAGGTTGAAGGAGATGTGTTGAATGAGGCAGAAGACAGAGTAAGTGAATGTTATGATCCAAACAGTATTCCACAAATTCCACGGTAAGGTGAGAAGAATGCCCATCAATTATCAGCAAACGGTGGTCGTTGGTGGGGGTAGCTGTTAAGGGATCAAAGTGGGTTGAAAGCCATTTAAACCCATGTTGGTCATCGCTCCACCCACTATCTGATAAGCCAAACGTAGCTTCATCTCTTTCAACATAGTCTTGGTTTCTCATAAGGTGTGCTTTGCCTTTATAGATCAGGTATGCTGGAAGAAGTTTTCCTTTTACTGAGACACACTCCAGTACTGATACCCACTCTCGATTTCCTGGCTGTCGAATACGAGAGGTCTTTCTATTTCTCTGCACCAAAACCTTATACCACTTGCCTAACCCTATAGCATAACCTTTTTCGTCTGTGTTGTAGGTATTTTCTGGGAGAATATGGTATCTGCTGCGAACTTCAGCCAACCGATTAAAGAATTGATTTATAGTTGTAGGATTTCCAGCAGAGGCTCGCTCATTGTCAACACGTGCAGAATAGCGGTAAGCAATCTGAGGATGCCTATCCAAAAAGCGAGTGATCCAATGGTCTCCAATTCGAATTTGAAATTCAGATTCTTCTGAACTGCGTTGCCGTATGATAGAAGCTGCCATTTCGTAGAGATGTGAGAGCCTTGGCGGGATTCCTATGTCATCTAATCGATCAACCCAAGCTTCTATTGAATCCTCCTCTTCTTTTGTAAGATTTTGCTGTGATTCATGAGCCTCCCATTTTGGCTTTGCTCCCTGGTGGTATCGGTCTTGAAGGGTAGTCCTAGGTACTTCGAATTTTCTGGCTGCAGCACGTATTGATAGCTCTGGGTCGCTGTTTAAGGCTTTAATTGCATATAATATATGCATTTCTTTCTCAGAATCTTGCCGTGCTTTAATCCGCCCCATTTCATTTGCTTTGCGTTGTGTGGTGTGTAGTACTAGAGGCTCAACTCGTTGATATGCAGGTGGCCGGATTCCCCACCGTGGCCGGATTCCGGGTAAGTTTCGTTATCTCTTATAGGTCAATCTTGGCATTCGCTGCAACCAATCCAAACCACATCCCTTCGTTTGACTTCAGGTGTGCCACAAAATCCAGGGCTTAATAAGGGGAACTGGGGCGACACCAGTTGATGGCGACCAAACCCAAATTAGAATCCACGGGCAGTATTAGTGAATCTGGACCTAGGCGATACTTCATATGCTTGGGTGGTGTACCCACGCTGGTTACCACACCGTCTCTGCTCTCAAAACCAGGGATGTGCGGTGTTGTGGCTCGTAGGAGGAGGCCCAAGCTTCGTTGTCATGATTTGATGGTACAGTACAATCGCCCTATAAGAATACTAACTATAAGAATACTCGCCTTATTAGAATGCTGAATCCTGTCCTGACAGGGGTAAATTTGAGTGTAGCCCGCTTTTCATACAAGAATAACTCTTTTATAAGAATACCATTTTCGGAACCAACCGTATTCTTATAGGGCGATTGTACTGTACAGCAAACTGACCCCCTGTTGGTCATGGTATTGTAAACATTCGCTCGGAATTACCATTCGAATTCCAGCCCAGTTATGACAGCCTCCAAACCAGAGCTTCGTTGGGTGTCTGCTCCGCTTCGCGCGACAAGATGGGCTATGCTTTTCCGGAGTTCCACAAGCTAGTTACAGCCTCTGGTAGAAAAACGAGGGTAAGCGAACGCCCAATTACCACTGCCAAAATCCTTCCAACAACGTTGATCCCCCGTAAAACCAATGAAAGCTTCAGATCTTGAGCTGCCACAATTCTACAATAGTTCTACCGGAGGCTGTACTACTGTTCGGCACGATCGCATAAACCAGGCGCAGAATCTGGATCGTGTCATAAAACCCGTGTCCCTAGTATCCAGCAACCAGTCTCACGCACCAACTTTACCCATCTAACTTTTCTTATCATCTAAACTTGTCAGCTTATTAAAATTCCGGATTAAATCGATTCAAACTCGGCAACCTGTCAGATCACCTTCAATAATACTGCTTTCTTTCTTATTCTATCGGTAGAAGCTTTATTACAGCCGATCCTCCGAGGAACGGTACCTGCATAAATGCATTTAACTTCTGACGAAATAATAGCGATCTTTATCGGCGTTATTAGTACCCTAATCACCTTCGCTACCCTTGTTCAGACCTGGAAATGCTTTAGAAGACGCTCTGAAAGGCACCAGAATGAATGCATGAAAAAGGTAACTTTCACTTAACTTTCATATCGCAGATACAACGTCTCCCGTTGCGAGGCCAGTTACCTCAGCTCAGCCTTGCGATCGATCATTCTACCTTTCGCAGGCCTCAACACATCACTATCTCCACCATCCAGCCATCTCGATTAGAAATCCCTGGGCTCAGGTTTTCAGAGTCTTTTTGGTAGGCAACTTGAATCTTTATAAGTTCAAGTCCCTTACCAAATGAGATTTCGATCGCCTCGGACCAGACCCAATTAGGCTTAGCCTGTTTCTATAGCTCACTTCGCCATAGAGCCCCCCATTCGAGACGATCGCGAGAGATACCGATTTCGGCTAGCTTCGGGGGATTAATATCCAACACTTTCATTACCAGTTTTGGCGACACGCTCTCTGTACAAAATTGACTATATGTATTCGCGGGTAGGAAGCTATTAGAGAGCTTGGTGTCGACAGAGCTGTTCCCCGGCCTAGGAACTTCAACCCACACGTCGTACCTCCTCCGCCAAGAAATAACTACGGCCACTGCACCGTGCTGGACATCAATCATCATCTTCAACCACCTTTCCAGTCGCGGCCATTGCACAGCGGCCACTACTATCAGCACGACCACCAACCGGGGCCTGCAACACGCGATGTCGTCATCTGCTTTGGCAGTTCTTCAGCGGCGATGGAGTTTAATAGTAGGGCCTCTGATGAGCTGGAGAAGCTTATCAGATGCAACTGACTGTGGACACACTCTTGATACTTATGCTATAATGCTAACACTAACACTTATAGAAACTACTATAGCTTACGAAGAGCACTAGCCTATCGATTCCTACCCCCCACGTGCTCGCACATACATGCACTCCCCTATCCCTAAATCTTAACAAGTCTCTAGGGGGGGGTTTGGGACCTTTCCCTTTTTTTGTGTTTCGCGTTGCTGTCTTGGTTATAGGAGTTTACTTTATTGGGGGTTTTTATTTTATTTTATTCATTTTGCTTTTTTTTTTTTTGCGGAAGCGTTTTATCCTCCAATTTAGGGTGGCCCTTTAGCTTCCATTGCTGATTGAGTGTGTATATGCACATATAGCTTTATCGTGAGCGGGCGTTGCTTTTTGGGGGGGGGGTTTTGCTTTGCTAGCGTTTTTTTTTTAAAAAAAGGTTTGGGATGCATTTGTACAGTTTCATCGCGGCTTCGTCCATGTTCGCGGTTCGCATTTTATTTGTCTGTCTGTTTCGTTCTATGCGAGGTTTTTTTTTAGGTTTGGGATAGCGAGCGGGCGTTACTTTTTTTTTGGTTATTTGTCTTCTGGTTTGTTTGTTTTTTTTGCGGCATTATTTATGGGTATTCGTGTACCTGTGCGCTGCATTGCTTGCTTGCTTGGGGTTTCCGGCGGTTTTTATCTACCTCTATACATATACGGGGTATTTCTATGTTTTATTTGGTTCTTGTTGTTTATATTGTATATTTGCGGTTTTGCGGATGTACTTGTTGTAGTTGTAATTGTAGCTATGCGTGTATTATCTGTATATGGGGGGGAACAGAAATGTTTCGCTTGGGGGTAGGTTCGTTCCTACCTCTACTGCAGCAAGCTCTACGGGAGTGGCTGAGCATGGGGTCAGTTTGGAAGCGGACTAGTTAGAGCTTTAACTTAGCTTAAGCTTAAGGATCACAGCCCACGAAATTCAATTAATCAACCCAATCAACTCCAGGTTGTAAATCTGTTAATTAACAGAACGGTTATGCATTGAATATTCATGGTGGTAGCCAAGGCTGGAGGTTATGAGACCTGTGTCGTCAGATGGGGGACAATCGCCACCAAGTTTACCCAGACGTAAATCATTTTTTTGTTATTAGCTAGCGTGATTTCTCTATAACGTATGCGACCCTAAGAGCTTACTAACAATAAAGGACGCTTGGCACAATAGTTTACCCCCAGCCCTAGGTACTTCAAGCTAGGACCTGAGGATACACTCTCGAGCAGCTTTATTCTCGAGAAGATTTTGTTGACTGAAAGGTAGAAGTGGGCCTGGACGATATCCTAGAAGTTTACCACTCGAGAAATCTAAAAACATAGAGAGCGGAAAGAACCACGAATTGGCATCAACGCCTTAGTCTACCTAGAGCTACCATAGGAGTTTACATAGACCCTATCCTCGGTTACACGCCATCTACAAAAAAGAGTTAGACAGAGACTGGTAATAGGTTTTTAATCTATATACGCCCAATTGCAATAACCACGCTAATTTTAACCAACGCCTAACGCAGTCACGGATAATCACTCGTCTCCATTCCCTCAGCCCAAAAGAGCAGACTCAACGCAGATCATCGATAACTGCATGTAGACAGGCTCTGGGAGCCTTTATATTAGCCGAACTCCTGCATATATATACATGTATATATACATGTGGTAGCCGCTTTCGCCTGTACCTCGTTCTTCTGCTGCATGCAATATTTTTGTGCCCGCAAAAAACAAATAAAACAACGATTTAACCAAAAAAAAAAAACCTCCGCCTGTATCTTGTTCAGTATCCTAAGCTCGGATAATACTCGCCCGTGATCTAAAACTCTGGCATAATATTCTTTCCTGTCATGGTCTCTAATACCGCTTGTTCTGCGATGGGGGTTACTGAACCGTAAAAGCGCACTATCAATCATCTTAGCAACCGGTTAACCTGACACGGAAACATGATATCACATCACCACTTTTACGCTCCGAATCAACCAACACCATGCAGAAAAATCAGAATTCTATCTAACGGGGTCGGATGGTATGTTATGTTGAATCCAAAGCCGCAACGCAACGCAATTGAGAAACAAAAAAAAGAAAGAAAAAGCAAACAAGCACCATTAGGAAAAAAAAAAAACGAGGAAAGAAAGAAGGAAAGAAAAGAGAAAGAGCAAACAGAAAAAAAAACACAATCCTCCCATTGAGCGATCGAATTTGAATGGTGACCTCGGCATTGAATGCTATGTCCTCACACATTTCCATGTGCCCGATTTTATTTCCAACCCAGGAAACAAGGAGAAAAATGCCATTTTTATCTCTATTCCCATGCTATGCCATACACCGTTAAACCGCTTCTCCTCCTTTGCTTCATTCTGCCATCCACACCCCCCCCTCAACCACACTCCCTCCAAATTGCCATAGAAGAAAGAAAGAAAGGAAGAGAAAAAAAAAACTCCAAAAAAGGAAAATAGAAACGACTTTCATGCCACCTCCCATCTCCAATTCCCACCGAGTTCTCAGTAATTACGAAATATCCATCGCGCTTGCCGGCTGCTTCTTACGCACGTACTGGACGAAGTCATCCAGTATTGACGGCCAGGCACCTAACGAAACCCGTCAGCCTAGTTCACCGCTATCCATCCATCCATCCATCCCATACCCAATCCCCCCCCAAAAAAAAGTAAGAAAAAACCACAAGGAGCAAAAAAGACAAACCATCCGTATCATAGGACGCCAAAGTCGGATCCGAATCCGCCAGCTGCACGAAATCATACATGCAGTTCCAGGTATCCTTCGCGATGCTGCGCTTATATTCGTTCTCCAAGAATTCAATCCAGTTGCCCATCTGGGCTTTAAACCGCTTTGAAAACAAGAGCTTCCAGTACTCTATAGCCGACTCGAGCGGGAGACTCTTCTGGTTGGGCGAACGTGCAAAGTTGTAGGTGAACAAGTAGACCTTCTTGAACAGTGCCTCGTCGGTCGCGAACGAGGAGCGGAGCGCAGGGACTCGAGCGCGCATTTTATCGAGTGTGTCACAACTAACAGATTAGTCGAAGGAAACAGAGAGAGAGTGGGGGGAAGGGGGGGAAGGGAAGATACCCGATTGCTTTCCATCCCTCGACGAAACCTTCACGTGCGAATTCACCCATAGTTGGTGCTTGTAGGAGTTCAGCGACGACGAGAATCGTCGGCTCTTCAAGGCCGATGTCAATCTCTTGGAGATACATCATGGCGCCATTCACAGTGATGATATCTTGGGGATCGCCTTGTTCTGATCCTGGAGGTCAGCGGTGATCACGTGACAGGGATCGAGATCCTAGGGCAGATCTTACCGCGGAAGGTGTCGAAGATCTTGTTCAGCGAGGCAGTGCTGGAGACTGATGCGGGGGTCGCGGGAGCATTGTTAGAGGTGAAGTACCTATTGAGGCGGCGCGACATGTTAGAATTTGGAACCACCAGAGGCTCTGTGATTTGCGGATAGCGGGGGGAAGGACGGAGAGGGAAGGGGAGATATAGAGAGCAGTCGTGAATGTTCAGCGGTGTGCTCTCCAGGAGTAGGGAAGCGCGGTCTTAAGGGAAGGGTCCAGGGCAAGATGACAACATGTCGTTGCGGGGGGCGCAGTGGGGTTGCGGTGCCCCGCGTTAAACGGTTCAGACGTATATGACATGCACCCAGCAATGGATGGAAGGCTGAGGAAAATAAACGAAACAAAACAATCCCCCGCGCGATCGCGGCATCGAATCAGAGGAAGGGATGGGAAATGCCACGTACGAATCAACTGCAACTTCTACGCTCCACGAATGCGCCTTCAGGAACTATATATATACGATACGACGGCGGTTTGCGTTAGCCCTCGCTCTTCCCCTCCTTGTTCCTGCTCCTCAGCATTCCCAATCAGTGCAGGCTGCAGCTTTACCTTCGCCGCTGTTCGTTCGGGACATTGCGTGAACGCAATGAACTGCTGTATTGCAGAGCGCTGGGACGAAGTATAGCTCTGGAGCCAACCAGCGAGATTGCCAGTAAGTCAGTCAGGGGCACAAGCGGCAAACGCGGGGAAAGAGACAGCGTACCATGCGGTGTTTTTCAACGGGACTGGAGGGGAGGCAGGAGAGACGTCAGTGATGGGAATAGCCAAGGTCAAGCAGTTAGCGGAGATTACGAGTGAGGGGAATGGGGCTGCTATGGCAGAGGCGAGGGGACAGAGAGAGAGAGGCTCAGCTCGGGGGAAGAGAAAGGAGGGGCTGTTCCAGTGGTCGAGCCAGTTGCGACATTTAATATTCACAACCCTCCCCCTGCTCATTTCCAAGAGCCTCAACCCGCGGAAATCTCAGCGTCTACACGTTATCCACAGCAGCACCCCGAGCATCCCAGAGGACCGGCAAGGAAAACAGCAGTATCCCGGCCACCGAAGCCTTTCTGGGCATATCAAAGCGGAGACTACAGGGGGGCATATGTGCCTGGCTGTCAGCTCTGGGCTGGTCTTCCAGCGAACAACCCCTCTCTCTCCCTGCGATTGCTGGGCGATAGCGATAGCGATAGCGTTTACCGATCGCTTATCGCTTATCAGATCGATCAATAGAAAACCACCGTGTAACGAAAAAAACCAGATGGTAATGGACTATCGGAAGCGCTGGAGGAACAATTATAGCCAATCAAGTGGGGTGGAGCAAACACGAATTTCGAGAAAAATATTGGTTGGCAAGTCGATGAATATCACCTCGACGAAGCAGGTTACGCTGCTAGAGACGACAGAATAGTTATTTCGGAATCTACTCTAGAACCACTGGAGTATTAGAATTGCGTCATGACGTTAGATTGATTGAAAGAGGTTTTAACAGCCCTATACTAGTAAAGCGACCAAAAAACGCTCCTTCACGATAAGTCACTCGGTTTATCAGACGGAACAGGTCTTGCAATCGATCTGAAATTCCAGTCTAACATTTAATACATCAATCTTTACTTACTTTGTAGTTGCACCCTCTGGATCCATCGTCTTCGAAGAGAACTGGATCAGGGACTGCTACGGGGGCTAGTGGTGGTTAAATTCCTACGGAGTCATCATTATAGGGGGAGCTGCACTAGAAACCCGTTAAAGACCGAGTATATACCTTTAATCAAGTGACTGACGGTGGTGTAGCGGTTTAGTGCCTGTAACAGGTTACCAGTTAGCGTCCAAACACCTAAATCTCTAATTTCCAGTATAAATAGTACTAAATACCTTCCTTAGAGTGTATATTTGTGACTCAAGCGCCATAATACCATATCGCAGCTTTTGGGACTGCAGCTGCATATGCCAAGGGAAGAATGAATAAAGGTACATAATAGACATTTTCGTGACATCAGATTCGTCATAGCATATCACTCGAACTACCACTAAGCTCAATTCGACGCCTAATTGCAACCCCCTAGACACTTGATTAGACGTGTGAATTATACCCTCGAGTCACCTCGAATCAGTCAAAATTACGGACCTACGCACGGGATTATAAAGTACAGAGAGCACCCAACCACACCCTACGCCCCGCCGAAGCATACTATAGCTAACCAATGCCAGCACGTTAAAGGAAACACCAAGAAAAACACAGGCACTTAGCTCTAATACATATTTTCATCAGTGGCTTTCGTCGCTCTTGCAAAGGGTCTAGTCTTGCGGAGTCACAGGCTGCTAGCCCCATTGAGTTTTTACTAATAAGCCTCACCAATAGAACCGCCTCTGTGGCCGTAGTACGGTTATGTCTGATTTGTTAATTCGGCCACAGCAAATCACGAGGGTTTAAATCCTACTAGTTTCATTGACTCGCAAGAGATTGTTCCAATCACTAGTAGCAAGCCGTTTTTAACTCGAGACTCCATGACAGCAACTCGACCTACTGATAGAAGATATACATGTAGTTTGTCTTTTTGTTATAAGGCTTACATATACACTAGTCTACACAGCCAAACCGAAGAATATCCACTTCAAAGTCTCCAACATCTAAATTGGGTATAGTATATAAGTAGAAGAACAAATAGGTACAAGGTATTCTACAGTCCTACACCACATCAAGTCCAAAGGTATACAAAGAATAGAGGCATATGTAGAAAACGAAGCTTCATAACCCATGAGAAAAATAGGACCCCTCATCATTACGCAGCATCAAAACTGGAAGCTGCCTTCATTCTTTTTACCCAACTGATGATATCATGCACTAAAAAAGATTTTTTTGAGAACGCTCCCCTTGCGCCAAAGGAAATGAAAATGAAAATGAAAGATCCCCATCCTGATATCGAAGAAAAAAAATAATCAAAAGAACCCCCAGACCGGAAGGAAAAAATGAAATATATAAAACTCCGAAATCCGAATGATGAACCATGACGATTGATGAACGATGACGCCGATAGAGGAGATATAACAACCCGAACGAACCAAATACTCGGAGAGGGAGAGAGAAGGATTGATGGAATGAATACGAGAGTAGAGTAAATGATAAAAAGTAGATAGATAGAAAAAAAAGATCCCAAATATGCATCGAGGTAAAGACACAAAAAAAGAATCACAATTAACCTCCTGGAATAATTTTTGTTCCCTACCCATACCCTTAACCCGCTATTCCGTTATTCCCCACGTCGGCTCGACTCGTAAGCCAACAACCATCTCAAGTCAATAAATAGAGTCTCGTTTCAAAAGAATAACAACAGAAATAAAGTATCATCGTTTCGCTCACCCTTTTCCCCAATGGCTGAAAGAATTGCCCCCAAATATCGTAACGTAGAGAGAATGAGAAATAGTCATCAGATAAATCCAGAGAAAAACGTAATCATGATAAAGTCCTGGAAAAAGAGGCAAAGGAAAGACAAGGAAAAGCAAGAAATATTTTCGTGGTAAAAAAGATGAACACGCACGACCCGGAAATCACCATCCAAAGCAAAAGTCCGACAGATGATAGTAAATGAGAGGAAATCCAAAGGAAATAAATGGTAAAACAAAACAGTCAAAGAACTTCTCGTAATCTTTCAACCTCGAGCCCTTGACCCAAGAAAAAAAACAAAACACAAAAATAGGTTTTCGCTAACCACACCACACACCAACACCAACCGACACATGACCTCAGTTCTCAAAACCCAAAAATCGAGGAATGATCCAACAACCCACGGTTCCGAGTTTGAAAGAGGAGGCCGGATTTACTGCTGGTATCCTCCAAAACCGTTGCTTCCGAAGCCGCCGGCCGAATTACCACCCCACCCGCCAGGAGTTCCTGCACCATTTCCACGTCCATATCCACCAGCGCTTTGCGGGACACCTCCGTAGCCAGACCCACTCTGGGGCCCTCCAAAGCCCTGAGACTGATCTTGCCATCTACCAGGTGGGGATGGCCCAGCGGGTGACTGGGGCCCATGCCCTTGGATGGCGTTTGGTCCTCCAGCAGAGCCAGGGGGGCCCTGAGGAGTCATCTGACCACCATACTGTGGGAAGTAGGCGGAAGGAGTTTGGGGAGGATATTGAGGGGTATTAGGTTGTTGCGGAGAATATCCGTCATATTGGCCAGTTGGAGGACGATCCTTACCCCACTGGAAATCTCATTAGTACTCGTACACAAAATATTTCGGTAGTAGGATAAGACATACGCTGCACTTCAACGGCCTCCCATTGACATTATACCCAGAAAGTTGACAGATAGCCATAGCGGCATTCTCATGGGTGTCCATCTTGACGAATGCAAACCCTCTATCGGCCTGGAACCTAGTTTCGACGACATACCCAAAGTTCTGGAACAATGGGACAAGGTCGTTCTGGGTGGTGTAAGGTGTAAGGTTACCAACGTAAACAGTTGTCTGCCATTGAGGAGTCTGTTGAACGATCATATCGTAACTTTGGACACCATGGGTAGGGAAATGGTGATGGCCATATGGAGTGGTAGGGGTCATTCCCATAGCTGCCATAGCTGCCTGCTGAGAGATTGAAGGTTGGCCTTTCTGGTTGGCCCAGTTGCAGCGAATTGCGCGGGAGCCAAGCCATTCACCATCCATACTGCTCAAAGCTTTCTCGGCATCAGTACGCTCACGGAAGGCAACGAAACCATAGCCACGGGAGCGACCAGTCTTCATATCCCACATGACACGAGCTTCTGAAACGGAACCAAAAGCAGAAAAGGCCTGCGTCAGGACTTCGTCGTTAACCTCATTGGACAGGTCGCCAACAAATATGTGGAAGTGATTAGTAGTATCTTCCTTGCTGGACTGGTTAGACTGGTAGGCCCAGTTCACGCGGATCTCCTAAACATTCAATATGATTAGATAACATACGTAATTTCTGGATATTATGGATTCATACAGCCTGATGGATTCTTCTGCCGTTCAAAGTTGCCATGGCACGCTCAGCCGCACCAGGATCATCGTATTCAATGAAGCCATAGTTGTACCCCTTACTCTGAGTAGACACAGTTAGACTACAGAGTGACACTTTATAAAAGGGTATCGAAATAGTGGGGTATGTGTACGTTTTTGTCCGGAATGATCTTAACACTCTGGACGTGACCAGTAGTTTCAAAGATCTGCTTCAAAATCTCCTCGGTAACACGGGGATCAACACCACCAACGTACAACGCCCTCTTGTTTGGTTCAGGGGCCGCCCGGCGAACAAAGCCACCTGCCGAGGTAGGCGAGGTTACACCAGAAACCGACATCGGCGACGTGATAGCCGTTGGGATCGGGTTGGTATTCTGCGGTATGATAACTGGAGGGAGGGGCGGCGGGGGCATGTGGCTCGATTGATTACCAGGTTGGCCAGTGGAGTTTTGATTATCTTGAGACATATTGAAATGAATTTTGTGTTGCAAAGTAATATCCCACTTAAAAAGCTTTTTTTTGTGCGTGAGCGTTTAGAACAGCGGAACCAAAGTGTTTATTTCTCGTTTGTTTTTTTTTTTCTTTTTTTCGAGTCGACACTAAACCGAAAAGAAACCCGACAACGACGAAGAAAGAAGCTGTCAGAGATCGACCGGATGCTCCAGTGAAAAATACGAGGATGAGGAAGATGGAAGATACACGCGAGAGTTGAAGCGCGCTAATAGAGAGAGAGCGATGGAGATAGATGAGAGAGAGAGAGATGAGAGAGAAGCGGAGACAATTGAAAAGTCGTGAAAATCGAGAAGAAGATGAGAACGACGATGCAGACCTATGCCACCTCTTCAGGACACAAAGAGATGAAAGGGAGGGTGGGAATAGGAGCGAAAGGGAAGACGAGAGGAAAAAACAAAAAGGCAATTTTTCCGGTCCAAACGCCTTGAGAGGAAAGGAAGAAGAGATGGGGAAGAGAAGGAATTGGAGGAGATGATGGAAAGAGGAGGGGGAGGAGAGGAGAAAAGGAAAGTAAGGAAGTGTGGAGACGAGGAGGAGAGGGGTGTGGAGGGAAGGAAACAGAAGACAAGAAAAAGCAGCGAGGAGGAGAGAAGGAGAAAAAAGCGTGTGAAAAGCCAGAAAACTGCGAGTAAGCGAAGAGAGGGGGAGGGGAGGCGCCGTGTTGGGTGTGTGGACCACACGCGCTGGTTGGCCAGCAGAAAGGAGGGTGTGCAATGTGTCCTGTGTGGGGGGGCAAAACTGCCCTCTTCGCGCGTCTTTATCCCTCTTCAGCCGTCAGGCCACTCCATGAACTACTGCAAAGGGTTCTATTTGCTCCTTCTCCCTGCAGCCAGGCACGTTTTTTAGCCCAGACGGCGCACGAGTCAGGCCAAGAGGACGCTGTGTGAGGAAGTAAAATAAAAAAGAATGCCTATCAAAAACAAGATGCCTCCTGCCCCGTGACCGTTTGCTCTCCCCTCTTTTACGCAGGTACATGCTTTCCTTGCTTTGGCGGTCCATTGAAAGCTTAAATTGAAAGAGACCAACCTGATGTTTTGCTTTGTTCTTGCCAGCCAGCAGACGATTTGTTCTTTGGTGGGCTGGCCGGTGATGAATCGATTATATCCGGCAGTGTGTCGGCATATCAAAGCAATGGATGAGCAGCTGCCGAACTCCCACAGGCCAGCGTCGTGAGCGCTCGTCTCTATTGGATTCGCTGAAATAATATCGTGCATTCGGTGAGAAATCCAGTTCACCAGGCTGGCTCCTTGAAGGATGTTTCCGGGAGCTTTCCAATGAGACTGCGTGTCCCATGCCTACCAGACGATGGTTCTTTACGTAGCACAGACAGTTCGTTATCGTGGTTTCACGGCCATATCATAAATCGCGGGGAATTTTCGTTGGGGGTTCGATGTGCCTTTCTAGTCTGTTCCGAGTCACGCTGGCCTTGAGCATTCTTTAACTCACAGCTAAATTTTGTACCGTATCTGGCTGTCGTTTTCAAAACGGGCTGCGTCTGCCTCCCATCTGAAATCTTAGATTCGGTACAGTGCTTAGGGCATGCAAACCTAGTCGATTCTAAAAACGTCAAGTCAAATACGAGTAGAAACCATCAGTGGTCCGTGCGACCGACCGTCATCGAACATCCTGGACGTCACAGACCAAGCGCTTCTTGTCGGAACAATCGTCCTAGAGATATAATTAGAGATGAAACGCCCGGATTCACTACGTTTGCACAAAATCTTTCGAAGATATGGAAGATGGCTGATTTTGAGTTTCCAATAGATGTCTGATAAAGCTCTGGCAAATTACCCGTGTCGATCTACTGATCTTGAATCCGCCATAGAGCACTCGATGAACGAACCTAGCAGCCTTACCGGTACTCGTCCCGACACGGTAACCGCGCGTATATTCTGAGGTAGGTTTTAGCGATCTTAAAAAAATTACAACGTGTACTGCAGTAACTAGGAAAATACGATCGTTTGATCAGGCCAACGGCGTATTAAAATCCGTAGCGGGCTTGAAGATTTAGTATCGTGACTTGTCCGCAATATTTTTATGTTTTTTGACAAGAATAGTCCATGAAGGTGTTGCAACATCCTTCATTGGAACAGATAAAACCCTACTCTCGGTATTATGGCATAAATGCTCGCCTCTTACTCAAGAGAATCGGGATGTTACATGCAATCCCTCTGCTTCATGCACACCATGAGTATCCAGAATATCCTGAGCAGAGAAAAACATAGGAATCGGTGTAGCGATAAAAATAGGTTAATGGTCACAATCGAAGGATGATTGGGGTTCCGTACCCCAGACCGCAATTATATTTCAAGCATGGAAAGAGACTTGATAGATACATATCATGGACCTCTGCTGCTTGCCATTGATTGAACCTCCTTTCTCGCACTTATATGTATTCTAGAGTACATGCGCCAGTGTTGAATTGAAGTTGTACTTCACCGGCGATGGATAGTTGCGAACAACAGCCGATGACGAAGTATCCAGGGGGTAGGCACAAGCGGTCTTGGCACAGAGTATGGATCGGATTGGATGTAAACGACAGCCACTCAGTTGCTTCGCCCCCCGACCCATCTGCTGTCTATGCGCTTGTGTCTCTGCCTGTCTGCTTCCACGAACTACGTACCAGCTCTTCACAGATAGACCTCATCTCCTGCCCGCTCCATCTCCGCCGCTCCTCTACTGATCCTTAACTTCCTTGGACCTTTTCTTTTTTATCAATCAGGCATCCCCTCCATCCCCATCCGTCACAAACACGTTGAATCTTACCCCCCAATTACGGCCTCTATCGTCATCGTTACTCCCTCCAAAAACATCCTGACAACTTCGCCCAGAGAGAAGTAGTGGATACCAAAGGTATGGTTCAAAAGAACGCTTGGGCCTGCATATATTATCCTGCATTCCGTAGACTAAGAGTAATGGATTAAATAGGTTGACCCAGCAAACTTCTACATCTAACCCTAGTCAGATCTTCTTATCCGTATCGTGCCACGTACAGAGACCTCCTTCTGAACGGAGAAATTCCCGCACCCCGCACCTGTATACTTAGAAACACTTCGAGGGCAACAGTCGAAACCTAAATCCAAACGTCATAGTGACTCTCCAGGCACAAACTCACAATCGCTCAATTTTTCCACAGATTTAGAATACGCTAAATAAAAATAATAATAATAAAAAACTACTCTTCGGCGTGGTCGGCAGTGGAATTGCCTATAGGAAAGCTGGCTGAAAAGCGACGTTCGTTCACTAGCCCCGGCGGTATCCTCGCCAGGATGTTCGGCAATAACAACAATAATGGCTCCTCACCCTCTGCTGTCGCTGAAGCTGCTTCTATTACCGCTGCGAAGTCCGGTAATTCACCCTCAACCGGGAGCACTTCTTCGACCCCTGAGGACAAGAAACGTAGAGGTTCAACATCGAAAACTTCAGCTTTTATAACCTCTGCTAAAAACTCAATTACGAACCTTGGAAGCAGCAATAGCGATCAAAAAGAATCAAAGGTGGCTACCTCAAAACATGAAGTCCCCGGTGTTGCCCCCGGATCCCAGAACAATTCAGCCGGTGAATCGAAGCCGGGGCTCAGGAGTACATTTCGGGTTGGGGTAACGGAGGACAAGAATAAAAAGTGTAGAAGGACTATGGAGGATACGCATTCATTTCTTTATAACTTCCTACAACCTTTACCTCTGGCCATTACTCCGCCAAGTACCACCACCACCGCTCCATCGACTGAGGAGGCTGTGGAATCGGATAATGGGTATTTCGCTATTTTTGATGGCCATGCGGGGACATATGCTGCGGATTGGTGTGGGAAGAAGCTGCATTTGATTCTCGAGGAGACTATTAGGAAGCACCCTAATACTCCTATACCGGAGCTACTCGATATGACATTCACGAATTGTGACGGACAACTGGAGAAGCTTCCGGTTAGAAATAGCGGTTGCACCGCCGTCTGCGCGGTTTTGAGGTGGGAGGATAGATCGTCGCCGGCCAATACGGTTCCGTCGGAAGGTGCAAAAGGGAACGGCGGGGCAGTCAATAACGACAATTCGAAATCAACGCTAAATCTAATGACAGAAAAATCGCGAGTTTTGTATACGGCAAATGTTGGAGATGCTAGGATTGTGCTGTGTAGAAACGGAAAAGCTTTGAGGTTGAGTTACGATCACAAGGGGAGTGACGAAAATGAGGGAAAAAGGGTTGCAAATGCAGGGGGTTTGATATTGAACAACCGTGTCAATGGTTAGTCTATATACCACCATGTAAGAAAGGAGGGAGGTTTTGTTTGGCTAATTAGCGTATCATTTTACAGGTGTTTTGGCTGTTACTCGCGCTCTGGGAGACAGTTACATGAAGGAGCTAGTCACAGGACACCCGTATACGACTGAGACCGTTCTTCAGCCTGAAGCGGATGAATTCATCATTCTAGCTTGCGATGGTGTATGTCTCTCACGCTTCTGTTTTTTTTGTGCTTAAGCATTTGACGCGTTCTAATTTTTCGGTTTTTTGTCTATAGCTCTGGGACGTCTGCTCAGATCAGGAAGCGGTCGATCTCATCCGTAAGGTTCAAGACCCCCAGGACGCGAGTAAAATGCTCGTCGATTATGCTCTCGGCAGATTTTCATCAGACAATCTCAGCTGCATGATCGTGCGCCTTGATCCCACCGGGAAATTCCCCGGGGTAAAAAATCACGGCGCTGAGATGGAGGAAACGGAGAGTGCCCCGTCTTCAAAACACTAGAGACAACAGGGATGATTACGATATATATAAGGTTATTGTTTTTAGAAGGCATTTCTTTGAATGGTACAACGCGAATGGTTGTATGGGGAGGGAGAAACGATGCATAAGCTTTTTTATTTACTATTTTTTTAAGGTCTTAGGGGGGTGGAGGGGCGGGTTCGTGCATTTATTTTTGATTTTTTTCTGGACCCTAAATGCTGCTTGTTTGTATTTTGCAAAAACTTTACGTGCATACTTTTAGTTTGAGTGTGTCAAATTCAAGGGGAAGCGTTGTTGCTATTATATCAGTGAGTGTTCGGGGCTGCTGGGGATGGATAAACGGTACCCGTCTTGCTTGAGGTGTTTTTGTTTTATGTACTACTGATTTCTGTGCTTCACGGCTATATTACGGGAGCGGGCATGTTTGACTTTTTGCTTTCTCTGCTCACGCTTGCATTGGAGCATTGAAGCGAATTTGTGGGAGCAGTTTTTTTCAGTGAGGTTGTATGCGAAGAGTTGCTGTAAAGTAGTTGGATGGTAAAGTATGCAGTTTGATAATATTTTTCATCACGAAATATCACTCGATGAATTTGCCACTTCTTCATCGCATAGTAAACGGAAGTTAGGCTATCTCTGTGGTTGCGAAGAGGAAATAACCCCGGATGAAATAAAGCTATAGGTCCTACCCGGTGAAGTGCAGCATTTGGGTTGTGAGGATCATTCTATTTCGGGTTTTTCTTCAAGACTAAAAATCTATTGCTACATGTGTGCCCTAAGTCACAACTTGCACTAGCCAGGCTGATGTTTCGCCAAGATAGATATTTGGTGGGGCACTCAACCACCCCTCTTCTTCCTCGTCACCTTTCTCCCTCTTCCCCATCACCACCACCACCACCACCACCACCACGATCTTCCAGCATCTTGGTTTCGTTTATCAACCATGCACTCACCTTTAACACAAGAGGGCGACACCAGCCAATATCCTTCCTTGTTATCTTCTGGCATAAGTACCTGCAGTTCTGTGCTGTCCCACGAGCGACTAGTGTTGACAACTTTCAACCTTCGAAGCGCTTTACGAACCGCCGAGCGGGTCTCATGACTCAAATGACGTCACCTATCAAGGGCGTTTTGGCCAATGGGTTTTCTAGTTCTCGTGCCTTAGTGGTGGCCAGGGTTAAGAGCGGTTGAAACAGATCCTTGCTACTTGGGGCGAGTGTTGGCGGTCTTTGCGGTTGTGGTTCAGGTTACTGCTGCCATCCTGATATGAGGAATACGCGTCTCATCGCTGGGAGCTGATCGAAGTGGGATTTACACATTTACACACTAATTTATCTTTCCTGCTATCGTGAGAGTGTCTGGAGATCTAATAGGGTTTGATAGCTGCGTGGAATCTGCCCTGCATTGGGATGTGAGCTTGGTCTTGGTAGTGGGGGGAATAAAGCTGGTTTCGCGCGGGCTGCTGCTGAGAAATAAAGATCATCTAGTGGTTGGTGAGGTCGGTCTGGAGTGGAAACATTGCTTTCTTGTTGTAAGAATATCAATACTCTATCGGTACCGGTGGCTGCTTGTTTGGGGGGGATCGACAAGAGCGGGTTTACTTGTTAGCAGGTATACGAACCAGAAAACAGGGGGTGTGTGGCTTTATACGCTGCGGCATTAGGCAAGGATTCCGTAGCATACAAAGACACCCCCCATCTTCCGGTTCATATTCTTGCTAACAAGTATATCTACTGGAACCGATCTTCGCTTCGTACGACTTTTATCTCCTCTCTATCGACAACGCCAACACTGTGAATTGAGGGCTGTGGGTTGAACCTAAGCAATATCGTCGTGGACGCCTAGGGTATTATCGCCCAGATTCAGGGTAGGCCTCGACAGCACTTTATCATTAATAATAGCACCAGCGAACATCAACCTTGATATAGAGATTTTGAATCTTCTATCTTCTTTCCCGCTCAGCATGGCTGCGACGTCTACTGGCTGGATGAAATCAACGAGGGCATCCTATTGGATATGTCCTAAATGCACTTGGCGTTTAAAGGATGAACACCACGAAAGCTCATGGGATGGGCTGTACAGAAAGAGTAGATGAAGGAAATCTTTCAGAAAATCTGTCTAACAGGTATCTCCAAAAAAGAGAAACATTCTCCTGCTTCTGCGTTGCTCCGTCTCGGCCAGGTAACACTAAACGAGAAAGATATTCTCCTACTTCCGTGTTGCTTCATCTCGGCTGGGTGTCACCAAAAAGGAGAATCACTCTCTTGCTTCCGTGTTGCTCCATCCGACCGAGCACCGCCAAAGAGAGTCATTCTCTTGCTTCCGCATTGATCCAAGCATACCCGCCCATACCGCAACAGTTTCAATGAAAGATATTTCCTCATCTCGGCGCAATGGGGGTAGCTTTGAGGTTGGAAGCAAAACTCTAGCCCCGCTAGGAAGCTTTTACGACCTTAAGCCCGTAGGGCCTGAATGCAGTAGGTTCTGCACCTTTAGCAGATTGCAAAAAGTCTATATTAACAAAATTTAGAAGTTGGACGTGTTTAGATGTGTGTTGTCTGCAACCCCCCCGAAGAGTCGATGTGGTGCGGTCACTCTACAAGAATCCGAAACTGGAGCAATTATCCTTAAAAGGTGGCTGTACTCTAATAGGTGTGTTTCGTGGTTGTGTGCTGCGCCCCATGATATAGCTAGTTTTTATTATTATATGCAAATCGTTAACGATGTCTTAGGAAACTTCGGAGACACTTAGAAAAGTGCAAGTTGACAAGGCAATCGTCATCATTGCCTCCGTGGGCTCTTGTGGGAGCCCAGAAGGTAATTGCTAAGGTGATCGTCATCTTTACTGCTGTGGGCTGCTGTGGGTTCTTGCACAGGCTTAGGCGACAGTTGCTAAGGCAGTTGTCATCATTGCTTCTGTGGGCTTCTGTAGAGATTCGAAAGCGAAATGTTAAGGTTACCGTAGTCGTCTGTGTTCCTGAAAATAGGAGTTTAGTAAGCTTTTTGGTGCGATAGATCTCTATTAAATCTTATATTAGCTCAAGTAGTGTGGTCCACGAGGCGCCCCGATACCAGCAGATAGGTATGCCTGGAGGCTGCTCGTACATTTGAGGGCCTACCTCAAGCGGCTCGAGCACATGGGAGGCTGTCTCGAGTCGGCTCGAGGTGGCTCGATAAACTTGAGATATATAGAGAAAAAAAGTTTATATAAAATAAATAACGAAAATGGTCACTGGCTAGGACATTATAAAGTTATACTGCTTCGCTAGCAAGATCCCCCAAACCACTAATTCTTAGAACCTAAGGTTCAAATTCTTCAAATTCTTTGCTTCTTTTAGCTTTAACCTCCCATTCTTCTACCTCCGGCCAACCCAACAAACTTCTTGCTAGTAGCAGTGCACTACTAGAATAATCAAATAGCCGGTTCCTCTTTTTTATTATAATACCACCAGATCAAGAAGATAGCTGCTCTGAAGGAACACTAATAGCTAGGACTGATATATAATCTCGGGTCATTCTAGCTAACTCGGGAAATCTATTGCTATTTGCTTCCCACAAGTCAAGCCCAGTAATGGCCCTAGAGCGTACACTGGCAGGCTCGTCCAAATAGCAATCGACCTGTGATTTAACTTGCATGCTCGAGCGGCCATGCCTCGTGGACCACACTGAGGCCAGGTTATCTCGAGTCTTTTAGGGTGACTATGGGTGTAAGTGTTTTTTTGCTCTTCCTTTGCAAGACTGGAATATCGTCATGGAATATCACTCGGAATCCTTGGCATATTCGGTGTTGGATATATGGTATATATCCATAGGCTTCCTAGTGTCTCATTTGGTACGTCACTACTCGGGATACCGAAGACGTTCGGTATAGTCTATACTGCTAAAGGGGGTTGCTCGGGCCGATCTATTCGGCGCCCAAAGAGCCCCCATAAACCTGTTTATATATGACTCCATAGGGAGTATATATATGGAGCTCTTCTCCCGTTCGTCTATTTGGTTTCCTTCTCTCTAGTTTACTGGACAGTCAATATATCAGATCTATTCATTATTTCAACATTCGGGATTGGAGTATTAGGTACAAAGTGAGTCGATTGCTTCCATTGCCTGATTCCTTAAAGGCTGAGAGCGAGCCCTCGTCTATATCCCTGTGTAGTAGGCTTCTTGAACCTCCTGCGTGACCGTGGATTCTGGCCTCTGTTTCTTACTAGTTTTCATTCCTGAGTTTTCTCCAAAAATTGTCATATTAGGAGGCCATCCCCAGCATTCAAGTTGCCTTTTCGGGATTTCGCAAGGATTTGGGTTGCAAGCCCAACATGTTTTAGTTGGGTACATTTATCTTCGGGGCCGGGCGAACAGAACAGCTTTCCTTCGACCTGAAGGATTGGGGCTTGTACTTTGATCCTGTGTTTTGGCCAACTGCGTTTCTGATAATATATCTGGAATTAACCAAATATAGTCTGTCTATATCGTAAATCTCATTGAGTCTGACTCCTATTATTTTTTTCAACTCCTTCAGCTCCAGAAAGCAGTTTACGAAAACCTGCCATAAATAAAAAATAAAACGGAAAAACGGAAAAACAGAAAAAAAAACCCCCTGCATAAAATTTAAGAGTGACGCCTTTCAAGCGCCCTCATAGAAATAAAAGTCGCTCCCGAACAGATCCGAGTCCTCCAAAGGCTGCCCACCCATCCCCCCTTCCCCGCCTTCATGGCCCACCGCACCAGGCGAAAAACTCGCCAGGAAATCATTGAAATCACTCGTCAGGGCTGGCGGGGCCACCGCATCTCCATTCGCCATCGGCGCAGCGGGGGCCGGGGCCTCGACCGACCTCCTCCTGGGCTCAACAGTCGCCGCGGACGCAGCAGCTGCAGGAGGCGGCAGATCATCGAACAAGAGATCGAACGCGCCGCTATTCGCACTGCCCGGCGAGACCAGTTTCTCATCGCCAGGGACATCCTGCATGGCCGCGTCCTGCTGTCTCTGCAGCTCCTCCTCCTTCTCCTCAGCTTCGCGCTTCAGTCGCTCCTCCTCCGCTTTCGCTGCTTCTTCCGCCTGGCGGCGCTGTGCTTCCGCTTCACGCAGCTTCTGGGCTTCCGCCTCGACGCGTGCCCGTTCCTTCGCTGCTGCGGCCTCCTCGAGCGCCAGCCGGGCGGCAGCCTCTTCCGCGGCGAGGGTGCGGATACGGGATAGGTCGCGGCGGAGGGTGGCTTTTGCTTTAAGCTGGCGCCTTGCTGTTAGCATGTATTGGCAAAGAGAGCTCTGGCGGGAGGAGGAGCAGACGTACAATGTCCATTTCCAGCAGATCGAGGGCATACTGGAAACGCTCGTTGCACACGCTCACGCTCGTGCGGATCTGTGCGTTGGTGTAGATGACGGCGCGCGGCTGCTGGCGCTGGGGCGCGTTAAACACATCCGCGGTTTGGCAGAACTGCAGGCAGAGGGGTGTGTTAGTGCTGAGGACGGACGGGGGGGGAGTGGGCGGGCGGGCGGGCGGGCTCACGACAGCGTGCAGCATCGCCGGCAGGATCTGCAGCGGGGTCTGCGACTCCCGCTCCGGCGACTTCTGCTGTGGGTTTGGCTGGGCCATGACTGCCGACCTTGCTTTGCGGGACACGGCGGCGGGCGGGGTGCTTCGGGTGCGGTGGCAGAGCTGGGGGCGCCGAGGGAGAGCGGTCTGCGAGTCGCGGTCCCGGGCGACGTTCGGGTGCCGGGACTGCTAGGGTTGGGGCTGCTGCGCCGTTGCCAAGGCCAGAGCTAGCTAGCCCTGCGGCTGTCTCGTCGACTACCAATTTGCTTGCTCCTCGTCCTGCTCCGGCTCTGCGATAGGTACATGTGCGTGCACTTAGGGCCAACTCCACATCCCCATCGAGCATCATCTGAAACCCTGCCCACAATGCTGCACAAGCTCCCCAACCGCGAGCAAGTTCTCGGTATGTCCCCCCTTCCCGCTGGAGAGCTCTGCAGTGTGCTGAACTGGTGCAGCAAACTGCGCATTCCTCTTTGCGGCTGAAGTGGACCTCATAACATACCACTGCACCGTCCCCCGCGCCTACAGTTCGCACATTCGAGAGCGGCAATATCACGCCCTCGTGGTGCAGAAGGGCTACTCTGCCAGCCGCGATATAAACGAGCACGTCCTGCTGCGGACGAGCGAAGCCGGCTCCAATAGCGATGCTGCCACTGCAATACTGGCAGACGAAATAGAGCGCCAGATTGGAGAACTCGTCGGTTGCGGAAAACGTGGCGGCACACCACTGATGTCAAAGCAAAAAACAAGCCTTTTCGCCACCAATTATAGCTTGAAGCCGTATCTGGCTAGGGTCCCTATTGGCTGTCCCTCCTCCGACGAGGATCACGAAATCCAGCTTGCTGCCGAAGTCGAAGAGATCCTTGCTCTCGATCGGTCGTGTTCCGATGCTGCGCTCATTGCTGACCTGGAAGCTTGGGAGGATCACGGGGTTTGTGCTTACGAGACTTGGCGAGAGCTATCGGAAGGCATTATGGACTATTACGACGAACTCCAGGACGAAAAGCTACGCTCCGACGAGGTCCAGCACGCAATAGAAATTGCAGATGCTCTCGCGCACGAGAGGGAGAAATTTGACGATGAGGTTATTGCGCATCTCGAGCACTACATGGACTGTATGGCCGTGGCCTCATGGGATGTGCTGGGAGAAGGATATTCAGCGGGGGATGGGTGTTTAGTAGACTACAGCAAAGTCGTGGAACGGGTTATCAGAGCCGAGGCAGAGACAGGGTTTACAGTCTCTTGGGGCGCAGATTCAGCGAGGGCGCAGTTCGAGCAAGACGTTTTGGCTGGCTTTGACGCGTGCGAAGCAGTGCTGGCTGGTATGGGCGAAGAATACATACAAGCCAGCGGATACGATACGGAGAGCACTATACCAGACAACCTTACTCCGTCATCGACTGATACCCTGCCCCCGCAGTACACCCCTAGAGCTACTGACACATGGGCTAGCCGGCCTACCTTCAGCGGTACAACAAGGACACTGCAAATAGATAATGAAGAGGTACTTGGGAGCGAAGCGACACTGACGTCTGGAGAGCAGTCTTTTGAGAGCTTATACATGCCTCGACGCTCTCGAGGTGTTAATGCATGGTTAGAGAGGCAATACGCACGCCGGGAACGGACACGGCAGAGATATGCTGCGGTGTCGGGTGCGGATGTGAGTGATTCAGATACAACAGATGTTTCCGAGGAGTCTGCAAAACCAACTAGTGGCTGTAAAGTTCGGACAGTCGAGAATCGGGTGTACAAGAAGCGATGGAACCAGCGGGTGTTAGCACAGCGGCGGAGTACCATGCACGATGCTAGTCTACGCAAGGAGAAGAAACCCGAGTGCAAAGATATATTTGAAAGTGTCCACACAGCAGGTCCTAGAGACGATGAAAAAGCAGAGATACAGTTGAGCGAGTTCGACGAAGGTCGCAATCACAAACTAGATGACCTATGGAGCCCACAGCCAGTCCCAATGAGCCCGCCGCCCCCTGCACCAAATCGGGTATACCCCCACCTCGCAGACCTAGCAGCACACACCGATGGACTTGAACCCACACACCGCAGCTCAGTACAGCCCCTCTCCCCTCTCCCCCCCTCTCCTCCCCTCTCCTCCCCTCTACAATATAGATAAACCCTTAACTAACTCCCCCCCCGTAGATCAAAGCCTGGGTTGATGCCGCCAAAGTCCACTGGACACACGCGCAGCGCCACCACGAGACCGGAAGCATCGACTCCGCCTACGTCGACTTTCTACTCGCGTTCACGATCGTCAGCGAGATCATTCCCTGTTTCCCCAGCTTCGCAGCGATCCGTGCGTCCGGCCGGGGCAGCGCGACATTTGTAGAATTCGTAGAGCTAGAAACGGTGAGTTTTCACCAACCCCTCACTCCAGATGGCGACTGGTTGGTTGGTGAACGCACGGACGCACGAGTATATGGCTGACCTTCGAGGGTGTGCGGGGGCGGTTGGGCGTGTGGGTGCGGGAATTAAGGAATTGAAACAAAACCTAGACGAGTTTATGAGAGTGCGCGACGAAATCAAGAAGAACAACAGAGTCTCCGGCATACAGAGCGCCACGCAACTAGCGCAAGATAGAGGCCGAGGCAGAGGCAGAGGTAAAGGGAAAGGGAAAGGAGGAGGTGCAAGAGTGGGGTTTATGGCGGACGGGGTGTCGCTGGCTGTGGCTATAGAGCCTGGACGGGGGGGCGGGGAAGGGAGGATGTTTGGGTGTAGGGTTGATTGCTAGGCGGGTAGGTATGGGCTCTTTGGGGTTGGATATAGAGAGGGTGAGTGTGGTCTGGTAATAGTGTGGAGAGGTGGGTGGGGTATGGGGTATGGGGTATGGGTGTGTGTGCGAGGGTTATATTCGGGCTCACCCTTTTTCTTATGTTTATTTTTATTTATTTATTGGTATGGTTTTTGGCTTTGGAGGTATTGGGCTTACGCGGTATGAGTGTACGACTGGAATAAAAGAGCCAAATTGGGAGTTGGACGGCAGGTTACGTTTGTTGCGCTAACGTGATTGGTGGGGTTTTCAAAATCTATTTTTATCACCGCGATGTGTCGTCATGGTATATCACTCGCGCAATGTATTGCCCCCCAAGGCGATAGTTTCCACTCTCTTTTTTTCTGGGAGGGGGGGTGGGGGTTTCGTAGTTTCGCTACTACAGATGGTTGGTACAGATGGTTAGGACAGATGGTTAGGACTAGGGTGTCTTTTATTCCATCACGGCTTAGAAACAAAAAAAAAGGAGCGGGATGTGGGGAGTATATATTTTTCTCTGCTGTTTTAGTCGTGGGCTGGTATTCCATTTCTGTCCTTTACGATGTTGATGTTGCCCTGGATCTATTGCTGCAGTGGTTTAATTGCGTAGTGGAGATGTATGAAGGATATCCATAAACAGGTCGAATTGACCAATGATCGCTATTTGGATATACTTGTCTCGAACCAAACTCTGTAAGCTCTGCCTCAGAGTTTGGTTGGTGGTGAAGCAAGTTACATAAACAAGCTAAGCCTAATTGGGACTAGCTCGAGACAATTTAGATGCCAGTGCCAAGTAGTACTAATGCGTATACGATTGGCCGTGTGAAGCGATCCCACGTACGTGCGCTTGGAACCGATTCTGCTCTAGATCCGCAGAATCTCTGGCGTAGTAGTATGCTTTCTAACGTGTGAGCTTGTTATGTGTAGTTTGAGTGGCTGCTGAATGAGTTAGAGTCTGGTGGGACGGAGGGAAGAATCAATTGCTCGGTTTCCGGCGGCTAGCAACGCGTCCCCATCTATATTCGCCCGAGTGCTAGCTCTTGTTCTCGGGTGTGCGACTCTGGTTTCTGTCTCCGAAGCCATAACCCGCAATATATTAGGAAACCTTTTTTTAATAACGAGGGTGATGTGAATTACTACGTTAGTTTACACCAGAGACCCAATCACCAACACAGACAAGGTGGGATGCGGTAAGGGAGGACTGAGGTGGTTGCTTTTATATTGTCGTGCCGTATTTACTGGGTTATAAGAAACTCACATTTTAGGGTCAGAATAGAGTTTGAGACAAGGTCCGTGCTTGATGGATATAAACGCACAGACTTTTGCGCTAATCCTTGTCCAAGGGGGAGGGTCTGGGAATATCTGATTTCGGTTCTGATATCCGGTTGAACATGCTCCCGGATCCGCGAGGAAAAGTGGCTGGAAAAAAAAGCCCTTATTTGGACTCTAAAATCCGAGTTTCTTATAACGCAGCAGGTATGAAAGCTAAGTGCTGGTTACAAATTAATGATTTAAACAAAAAAAAAACCCCCCAACACAAATAACAATCTTCGCGAGTGATATCTGATGACCAATTTTTCTTTCATCTGCTTTCGTCTTTTTATCTTATCTCGTGAAAAACCAATAGTTACCTATCACCTACGCCGGGTTTAGCACTCGCCGTCCGTCCATTAGAGCTTGGCAAATTGCCTCCGGGACTGCATGTATTTGCTAGCCAACTACGTGTATATATCATTGGAGTGGCTCCGATATCGATATCGAATGATGCAGGTTGTTTTTTTCCTTGCGCGCGAGGCACCTAGCACAATAACGTCACATGAAATAAAATCTGGCTTGTAAAAACTCTATTCCTGTCATATCATGCACAGTACAGGAATTGGGGGTATCCACAACCTCCACTTTCGGAAAAACCCTCGGCTAATCTTCAGTCCATAGGATACTGTACTTTTAGCTACTCCCCGGAGCCAGATAGATAGATAGCTGATTTTTGAAAAAAAAAGGTTGCTGCACGTACGTGGAACGTGCAACCAATATCCCGAAACCCCAATTGTGAAGCTCGCTCGCTCGCCTAGTACCTACCTGATGGCGCACGTGACGAGGTAGCATGTATAAAACGGCACCGTACATTTTCGTCTGCTGCTACCCGTTTTCCTTCCCCCTCCTTCCCTGCGCCAAAAGTTAGTTTCAAGTTTTTTGTTTGAATTGTATCTTTCTTGGCACGAACATGGTTTTTCACTCACTGGCGCAATGCTCTCGCTCTTTCTTGGAAGGTCGGCTTGTACAATTGAGTCTATTCGGTAGTAGTCGCCTTGCTTGGCTATTCTATGCGAGTCGTTTCTCACATTTTGGGATTTGCTAACCAAATTGAAGTCGTCGGGTGGCCATGGTCTAGCTGGGGTGTATATAGCAAGTACGCGCCTGTAGGTTAAGTTTGAGATTGCGTATGATATTCTGGCTGTGGCACGGATATATCAGGTTTGGTGTTGTTAGGATATCACAGTCTTTCGGTTTATTCTCGCACCTGGCATAGAAAAGGTAGTCTTCCCTATCAAAAGTTCAAAGCCTGCTTCTGTTGCGGAATACAGTGGTAGTCGTTTAATGAGGCGACAGCTGCAAAGCAACGCCCAGAAGTATGGGCAATTTCTCCATGCACACTATGAAGTTCAGATATAGAAATAAGCCAAATAGGCAGTAGTACAGAAAACATGTCTTCGTTCCGTGTGTTTTTCTGAACTCTGTCATGGGCGCGGAGAAATCGCCCATATTGCTAGGGCGTGGTTTTGTTGCTGTCGCCTCATTAAACGATCACCACTGTACGTGTACGGTCATAGAAAATCACTCGGGTGAAATTGAACTAACCCGAATAGGAAAGGCCACTAGTGGAGAAGTTGGATGCGGGGAACGGCTAGACAGCGAGTTGCGTCCGACTTCAAGGAACTTTATTTTCGTTTACTAGAAACCTGGATATTTTGTATCTGTGAGAGGAATTTAAGCAAAGGAGTAGCTCCATGTAAACGCTGGTACTGAAAATAGGGTTATACAAAATGAAAAAGATAGCTGAGGGAATTCGACCCGGTTCACGGGGCTTCACTATCGTAGTGAAGAATAAACAGAGCATATCACAGCATATATCTAGTAGAAAAAGCGAACACAAGTTCAGAGGGGATAGCCCTCCACCGAGTCAGTATCTCCCCCAATCACCAAACTCTATCCCCTAACAACACGCCATGTCTCCACACTTCAGTCCTTCCACAGCTTCCACCACCATCGATAGCAACCACGCGGTGCTCTAATAGTTTGCGAACATTCTCTGTAGCGCACTTTGCGAATTCAAACGGCATCGATCCATAGTCGTCCGCAATAGATATATCTCCACCCCTTGAAATAAGCAGTCTGATCATTGGCTCTAGATCCCAAGCTTCGCCTCTAGCAGTTAAAGATGCAGCCCAGTGTAGAATCGTCTTTCCATCTCCATCTCGATGGTTGACATCCACCCCCTGCTGTTCCAGCAACAGCCCAGCCATCTCCGCATCGTTATTCGTCGCCGCTCTCCGAATAGCTGCATATCCTTGATAGCTTTGCAGCAGGAGATCCGCCCCGCAAACGAGTAGCAGCCTTACGATAGAAATGTGGTTCCGTGCGATAGCCAAGTAGAGCGGCGTCACATTGTTGTTATCTTGGTGGTCGACGATAGCCCCTTTCGATACCAACGACCTTATAAGCAGGTCTGTATCGGCTGAAGTTTTCTTCGCGGCATAGATTGCGTAGTGGAGTGCCGTAGCACCCTCGCTGTCTTGGAGATTTGCATCAGCGCCGTAATCGAGCAGCATCCAGGCCGCTGAAAAATTCCCCTGCGTTATCGCGCTAGTGAGTGCTGACCGACAATTGCTGTCCTGGAGGTTGATTGAGGCGCCGTTCTCGAGCAGCATCGTGATGGCTGCTCCATTGGCACACTCTGCTGCGCAGTGTAGGGCTGTCTTCCCGAGCCCTGTCTGCGTTTCGCGGTAATTGGGGTTTGCTCCGTTGGTTAGTAGGAGGGATAGTAGTGGCTTATAGCCTTTCTTGACTGCCCAGTGGAGCGCTGGATGACCGTCTTTGTCGTCGGTGGCTAGCTGGTGGAGTCGGTTGAGTAGGAGGAAGTAGAGACGGCGGTTGACGGAGAGAAAGGTTTTGAGGTCTTTGGTATTGGGAATCAGTCCCTCAGCGATGAGGAGAAGCAGTTCGTTGGGGAGTCTGAGGAGAGACATTTTCTAATAACTTGCGGGGGCTTGCCGTGCCGATGGGGTGATAAAAAGGGGAGTGAGTAGAAGGCATCGTGTTATATAAATTGATGGTTAGACTTTTAAGGTTCGTGGGTACCGCAAGACCTATAGATCTATGTTTATATTTGTCGTCTAAAGCCCAGGGAAAAGCACAACGATTGATTATTTGTCAACTCGAGGCTTTTTCCTCAAGGACTTGGCTTGAATGCTCTGACTTTCTCTGGTTGATTTCTGGAGTACAGGTACATAGCTACTCTAAGGAGACTCACGAAAGCCTGGATTTTCATGTAGCTCCGAGGTCTGGGTGACTGACCTGAGACGCCAAGATCGCACCATTCGGAATCCCAGTAATCCACGGCTTCGCTAGAGTCTCTCCTTCGTGTATGACGAAACTGGGGTGTGTGACGAATTTCCCTCAAAAAGTCAAAAATTAAAATCAATGAAATCGATGCTTTTCCTTTTTTTCGAGTTCTTTCTCGAGTTCCGTTGATTGTGGGTGGGACTCGTCACACCTCAAGTTTCGTCGCACACTCTACTACCATTGTATTTGGCGGGCAAGCACACGGACCTATAATAAAATGGGGAGAAAGATGGCGGCGAAAAGAGCCAATTGGGTAGCATGGGCTCCACTGGAAACAAGAAAGTGCTGGCAGTGGCCCGAATCCCGAGGTTCCAACTGGCTTGCTCCACGCCTTCTTCCTCACCACTATTGTTCATGGCCATAAATCTGCGTGCACTAGCCCAACGTGGCAACTACAACAATTGACTTTTTTTTTTTTAACTGAAAAACGGAAGCCCCGCAGAAATTTTGTCGGTATTATGTGAAAATCCATCAATAGGAAGAGTAAGTAAGTAGCCTTTAAGAATCCATGGAGTAACGTGCATACGTCTTCCCCGTACCTCCTGGACGTCTTGCTGTCTCTTCCAGGACGCCTCCAGGAGCTCCATGGAGAAGGTCAAAAAGCGTAATATACTGCGCGCGTCACACTCGCCACATTGCTTATTTGCGATAGTGGGCTTTTTTTTGTTTCGCGAAAATGTTTATTACTAGTCTACATGCTCTACATGCTCTACATGCTCTATGTGCGACGTGTATATATACCAATCGACCGGATACAGCTCCTCCCTCCTCCTCCTCCAGGATACAACTCATTCTATTAGGATACTACCTTTCCCAATATCCTACTGGCGTTTTCGGGTTCGAGGCGTGTCTATATAGCTCTCTCCTAGGCGAGCTTCAGAAGGGTAGAGAGGAGTCTCTTTCGCAGACAACAAACGGTCGATTTGGGAGCTCCCTAGGCGAGCTCTAGGGGATAGAGAGACGCCTCTTTAGGAGGCAGTGAGCAGTTGATAAGAGAGCTCCCTAGGCAAGCTCTTAGGTGTGGGAGCGTGTCTATATCGCTGTTTCCTAAGCGAGCTCTAGGGGATTGGGAAGCGTCTATATAGCAGGCAACTAGCAGTCAATATAGCTGTTCCCCAGGCAAGCCTTGGGGGGAGGGGGGGTGCGTCTATATGGCAGTTAACAAACAGCTTTCTAGGGTGTCGATGTGGGTGTGGAAGGAAGAGTTTAGAAATCCCGTGGGATAGGGCTCGCCTAAGGGTTTTTGGGAGGTGTATGCTCTCCTGGAGAGGGGATGGGAGGTATGATAGCTGTTTTCTCCAGGAGGAAAAAGCCGCTGCAGAGAGGTGCCGAATTCTCCAAGAGAAGAGGTCTGCGCTCCTGTTTCTCCAGGAGGCTAGGGGAGCTGAGGGAGGAAAACGTCTTCTAGAGAGGCACACTCGATCTCCAGCTGCAGGAGGCATAGTTATTTTTGCTGACGCTGTAGTATATAGCAATTGGGGAAGAGAGAAACTTGGGATTGAAAAGGTTAAATGGCCTTCATTTTCTCCTAACTTTAATCTTATCGAGCACATATGGGACTGGATGAGAAGTGAAGTTGATGGAAGAGAAGAACCTGTGGAGTTGGTAGAATCCATGATGCAGGTCTTGACTGAGACTTGGGAGAGCCTGAGCATAGAAAGAATCCGAGTCAATAGTGAGATAGAGCAGCTACCACATATCATGGCTGGACGTCTAAGCATAGGAAGTAAAAACAATTCCTCTGCTTGAATTATTTTATTTAGATATGCCCTAAACGAAGTGAAGGGTTATGGGGTAAGGAAAGAATTAATCTAACCCAATATCGGGACTTCAAAAGCACTGTGTATGGCACCACCGCGAAGCGGTGGCCATAGGAGCGGGCTAGGAGGGATCGAACTCCACACAGCGGCGTGAGTCTCACAGGCTTATTAAAGCTCAAGGTCCCAAGTGCTCTGAGTATATAAGATATGGTTCTTCGTTCAGGGCATACGACCCCCTACAGGGTGATGGGGCCAGGCCTAGTGAGGCATATCGCTAGATAATGGATTGCTAGGGGGTCGTCTCCAGTACTTGAGATTTTGTTCTTAATGACATTGCTGCCTAGTCTCACAATCAGACGTTCATTCGTTAAACTCAGGGTGTTTACAAGGATCTGGTATAAAGTGATCGAACGGACATGGGTCTGCAGCGAAACAGGCGTGTGTAGATCTTAACTCACTACTAAACATGAGTCTCAGCGAATTATCAAACCCCCTGCAGCCAAATATTACATTACTATCTAAGTTTAGAAAAACGCAAAGAAATTGTGCCACATGATAAGAGTAGTCTCGGGACAAACTCTTGAGGAAGCAGGAGAAAAAACTGCCTCTTTCATATGCTGTTGTGATTATCTCTTACTTGGTGGCGTGAGTATAATTGTGGCTGAGTGACTCAACCACAGAGGCAAAGTCACTGTGCCGCTTGTGGCTCTATTCATGCATGTCTCACTGGTGAATTGCAATCACAGCTGTTCGTTACTATTGGCTGTTACTATCGTATTATCTCGCCTATAGCAAACGTGACCGACCGGGGGTTGTTGGCACCTGGTATAGTTTTTGGTAGGCCGAATCAACATTATCAGGCTAGCTTCTGACTTCAAGCATGCTATTCGACAATATTGGCTGAAGCACTGACTTTAAGTTCCTAAGTCCTTTACCAAATCTTCACCAAACCTTTTGCCTGTCTGTATATTGTGACAGACAAAGTGCCTATAAATTTTCGCGAATTTAGGGGCATTAATCTTCATTCTGTTGTTGAATTGATAGATTCAAACCCTGATCCTGAAAATTATATTTGAATATTGATTTGGTCTGGGCTACCCCCGGTCAGTCGTGTTTACTATAGGCGAGATAATACGGTATGTTATCCTATACTGCATGCAGACCCCTACTGTGCGGTCACTTATTGCTAGAGCCTTGTACTACGGGCGCCGGGTAAATCTGTTGACACCTGGTGGTGATGGCAGTGCGAGCACTCAGCCCTCCCACCCGCTCGATGAAGCTGGGAAGGATAACTACATGTACTATGAAAACATAAGAGTCTTGTTTGGAGAGTTTGATTAGAAACATATTAGGCAAGTTACAGACTTTAATTGAAGCCTGAGATGAATTATGGTATGTATTTACTCCAGTGGGCGCACCGCCACCACCACCGGATGTCAACACACTTTCCCTGACACCCATGGTACTATCCCCTGCCCAGCTCACAACTCTTGGCGTCAAAGTCGTGCCTCGCACCATATTAGCTAATCACAAGAAGTATGGGCATGAGACAGGGGTGTTTGATGGAACTCCTCCAGATCTAATAGGAAAGGATTGTCACGTGATAAGTCGCCTGCGACTAGTTTCCGTTCTTCGACTAGCTTACTACTTTACGTTTACGACTCCGAAGCTATATTTTTTTCTCTTGCTAGTAGAGATTATCAAAATGTGATCCATCAAGCTGTATATGGTATGCATGGGGAGGCCTATAGCCGGTGCACTTTTAAGCCGCAAACTTGAGAACTTATAGTTCCACTAAAACACAAGATAAAAAATATTATTTCTCTATAGAATGACTCTATTGTTTCTGCTCTACATTTTATCAGAGCCCGATTTATTTTATCTGTTGTGGTGGTGGAGCCATAGTGGCCTGAAAACTTGGATTTTTGGTGGCTGGTAGGTAAGACATGCACAGGACATGTTAACTCTCCATGATTTTCCGCCAGAAATCCCCCAGCGGCGTCGTAAACGTAGAGTATTAACAGATTATATAAGACGCAGCAAGCAAAAGCATTGTCTTGAACCGGACTCTGCCCCTTATTTATTTAATAAGCCACTGGTGAAGGGATTACATGCGAGCTAAACCTAACTGGGACTGACTAAAGACGAGATCGGAATTCTTCATCTGTCCTGCGGCTGGATCATGCTGACATGATTCAGCTGCAGGACAAGCGTGACCAATGGTATCGATTCGATAGAGAGGATTATAGGGCAGATACATAATAAAAATATATGCCAACTGTAGTTTCTAAATTTCTTCATAACCTTTCTCCATTGTCTCCCCGTTTCTAGGAACGTTTTTTTTAAGAGAGCTTCAGTTGATGCTTTCTTGGGCAACTACGTGGGAAAATCTCTACTATTAAACCCTTCCGACTTAGCAATTTCAGCCCTTAGCTGGAACGTGTCGTACATACCCATAGCGTACCTCTTGGATCCCAGAACCGTTTATACCAATATTCCTACGATGGGCGGAGTCATTCATACATTCAATTCGCCTCTCTTCCGTACCTTATCCCGCCGGAACAATGGCAATGGAACTTTAGATGCCAATGGGATATCAGGTATTGTGATTGGAGTTATCACTATCCTGATTGCTCTTATAGGGCTTAGCAAAGGTCGAAAATGGTGGCGAAAGCGTATTGAGAGAAAGGTAAGTGTTAAGTTTTATTTTTATTACGCCCCATACTTCTTCCATTTTGGCTTGTTCCTTGATGATTTGATTAATGGAGTGTTTTGGCCAACCCCATGACAACCAAAGTTCGAGCTCAAAATATGAATACCCGGCATAATTTATTTTGAGCTCGAATTTTGATTGCGACGCAATAGTCAAAACTCTCTAATACGCAAATTACTGTTTAACATGTTATTGTAATTAGGAGACCACCGCACGCGCAGTCGGAGATGTGGAAATGGGCGTCGTTCGCCCCGAGAATCCTCCCGAGCCGACCCCACCATATCCGGTTTCGTCTGAAGTACCCAACGGTAATACGACAGTCAATGTACTCAACAACAACTACTATTTATATCCTCCCCGAGTTGCAACCCCGCCTTCGGCAGTAATTCCTTCTCGGGTAGCTCTTGGGATGGAGGTAATCGAAGGCTACTTTATAAGGAAGCCAACTGCACGTTTGAGAGATCTTACGTTAATTAGGAGGGCAACGACCTGGCCATGGAACCAAGGGCGTAAATGAAAGGGACAAGCAGCGTGTTTGAGGTAGTTTGGACAAATATTGGGAAATTGTATGAGTCTACCTGTCTTTCCGGAAAGGGTAAAAGTCCACTAAGGAGTCATGTCTCACTAATCGCCCTCTAGTGCGATTATAGGGTTTATATGTGGCGCTATAGGGCTTGGTTATGTTGATGGCTTTTTTTTTTGTGGAGCATTGTGCGTATGGGCTAGCTGTCAGATCTGAAGTATATTATGTGATTAACTTATTAGAAGAATTTGATCAATCGAATGAGCTGATAATTCCTATCTAAGAGGTTCGAGTTCATAAGGATTTACTCATTGCTTGATAGTTCAAGACGATGTTGAAGAGTGTTAACACCTGAAGAAAGATTTAGATTCTAAAACACTGTCATCTTAATTAGCCTCCTCCTTCCCCGAAGCTTTGTTTGTTTCCTTCACGACACCTCTAACTTAGCCTTACTGCTTCTAGCATTCACGGTTCTGATACGGCCATCGCTGAGAACCTGGACCCACCGCCCCAAACCACGATTACAATATCGCCCGGAATGGGTAAATAGGAACTAGGGAAGGGACAAGGTATTCAAGCCCCTCTTGGCCGTTCTGGAGCAGAATGGCGAAAGTTCCATACTCACAATGCTAACCACGACGAGGGGCGGTAGTAGAATCTTTGAGATATTGGCAATCGTAGAGGCGGGAGTTGACGCTATCTTGGAATTTGTGAGTGCGGCATGCTTGTACACGCTACACTTGGGATAGGTTGTGTTTAGACGAGTGGTAAGAATATCGTTTATTGAACAGAGGTTAAAGAAAACCTTAGATGGCCATGAGGGGTGGGGTAGAAAGATCTATTCTAGTTTGAGGTTGTGATAAATAGCAGCAGAGCTAAGATCCTGAAGGGCGACAGCATTGAAGCCACGAAGGTAAGAAATCGCAAACAAACCTGTTGGATCCTGAATAAAAGTGGGGGGTTAGTTGGTATCGAGGCTGATTTTTGGAACGATAGAGCGAGGGGCGATCAGAGCTATCGCAGACGTTATATGATGCTGTCGCAGGATACCTTCTTCGGGCTAAGCACAGCAAGAAATCGATCTGGCGGGTGAACCAACCTTTGATTTGATCTAGTGATAAATGTAATGGATTGCGGAAATGTTCTGAGGGAGAGCGAAGACTCTGATATATATGTTTTTTTGTCCTCTATTCCCTAGAAAATCTTAGAACTACATGTACATGTAGCTAGGGCTGTTTCCTAGAAGATTAGGAGTTCAAGGTGGGAGGCTAGCGTGCATGGTGAGGCCAACTAGTTTATGCGCTAAATTTCTAAACTATACGTATGTATAAGCATACGTATCCATTAGCAGGAAAATAATTTCGGCCGATATCAAATCTAATATCATAACCCTTTCCAAGCGTCCAATCACTGGGCTTGACAGCTTGAGGAACTTTCCTCCCAGATCCCGAGAGATTCAATTGTTGTTACAGCACAATCGTGTTATAAGGATAGTATTTCTGGTCTCGACAGGAAATATTTTGTGTGTAATAGGCTTTTTTTATATAAGATAATTGCTCTTAAGCTTTAAAGATATTGAACTGTTCCAATTTCGTATTCTTATAGGGCGATTGTACTGTAACATTCGTGTGGACAATTTAATAGATTCGATTTCGCTGTGCGTACTAGGGGTGTCGATCTCCTGCTTCGAAGAGAATGTACATCTACTGATTTTAACTTCTAATATGATGATAGTTCTAATTTCCATGTATAGATACATGACAGCAATTAGCTAACGACACCGGCCTGCTAAGAAAGACTGTGTAGTTACCTACCACATGGCCACCTCTTTTAGTTGATTGCCCTGCTAGGAGTTACCCGGTCGCTTCGTCAACAACGACTATAGGTACTTCCTTCAAACAGTAACTAAGGCAAAAGCCAACCGTTTCATAGAATTAATAAATCAGACGAAAGGGTATATAGATTTAGAAATTATCATCACCATTCAATCGACTTTTTGTGATTGATTGATATTTAGAGTACGCACCATGCAATGATCCCAAGAAAGACGAACCCCGGTGCCAAGAGTTATGGACACGAGGCAAAACAATGGGACCGAGCTTACTATAAGAAGAACTAGTGGCTGTAGTACTGGATGCAAAGACCTTAAGCCTAGCAAGACTTTTTTGCATCTCCTACTGTTTCGGTTTCTCTGCTTTGATGAATTGGATATATCTGGCTGCAAAGTATTCCTGTATCAAGAGTAGCCTGGCAAACTTATCCTCCGATTTTAGGCCTAAATCATGGTCCGAGAGTGCTAAAGGTTCTTGAACCAGCAATGGGTTTGAGATCGTTCGGATTGAGGACGCAGAAAAAATTACAGGTACCATCCCCTTCCTGAACAGTTCAAAGACTCGAAAGCGACGAAATTAGTTTCCCCTTTTTACCCGATAACAGCATTCTTGGTTGTTATACTTATGATTGACCCCTATGGCTGCTACTAGGGCCAATGATCATCTCAACACTAATCCGCGAGTATTCTTGTTTACGGGGCAAATATTCACTAATCAATCCTAACTAACCTTCAAGAAGGGATAAGTAGCAACTCCAATTTATTTTTCTACATCCTCTACCGGAGGAATGTACGTGGTAAAAACGGTGCCCTCACCACGGCACCATGCACCCAGAAGGGGACAGACTTTTGTTCGCTATATATAACTACTCCCGGTGTAATACAAATCGCCTAAAGCATGACTATTCCAATACCACTACCATTTTCCTCATCAATATTGTTCTTATCGTCGATGCCACCTTTAATAAACGGTGTCTTCCAATTGAACAAATAAAAATGCAGCGACCCGTCGCCCGCGCCGAACTTCTGCTCACCAAGGAAGAGAGAATTATCCAAGAGCGAAAGTGCGTTGAATACGTGAAAGTTGAGCTTTTTGGCAAGGATAAGTGCGTCATTGACAAGAGCATTTAAACGTGTTTTCAACTCTTGCTTCATGTCAGGTGACTCACTGAAGGCGGTCTCGGAGGCGTAGTAGAAGAGGTAGGCGGCGCGTATGAGGGTACTCTTTTTCAATGCTGTAGACTCGAGATTATAGAAGGAGAAGAAATCAGTTATCCTGCCGTCCTTCTGTTGCATGGTTAGATTATCGTCAGACCCACTATGGATGTAAGGAACATTGTATCTACCTCGACTACATAACTCCACACAACCCTGTCCTCGGGTTTCCCCTCTTTGCTCAGAAGCCAATGCTCGATCTCCGGTTTATCGAATTTTGGCGCTAAATCAAATCTTTCCAGATACCTTTCTAGCAATGCGTGTACTTCGTCTACATCTTTTGCCTCCATCTCTCTTAGTCCTGGAGTTGCTGTACCCACTGGTAATGCAAACTTCGATATCTGTTTTGCCTTGGTGCTCTTCATCGGTAATGGTGAAAACCCAACGTCATACAGCTTTAACCAGTCTAAGCTGCGATGATAATACCTACACGTAGAAACCGGCTTCGGTAACACAATACCGGCTGTATAAATAGCGTTCCAAATCTCCTCAATATTACACCTACGTGTGATTTCCTTGATGAGGACAGGTGTGAGGCGCTTGGCGCGCAGCTTCTTGTGGATGCATAGGAAATTGATCTCGGAGCATCTGAGGACGTTGTCGCGAACTCTTAGATTGACTGGGATGCCGGAAATGAAGGCGACAAGCTTTTTTGAAGCAGATACTCTGACACCAACATGCCAGGACTTCCGCCACCCGGGGGCCTTGAGGGCCCAGTTGAGGAAGGAAGCAGAGTAGTTGAAGCGAAACATAGCGTCGTTATCTTCAACGTAGTGGTGTGTGAGGAGTTCGTAGACCTCGTTAATTTGTTTCTCGTCCTCCAGGTCCATAGTGTCCCATTCAAACCCATCTAACAAATCAGCACCTTGCGTGGGTACATCCTCTAGTTTCTGCATTTTGACTGGCCCATCCTTTTCTGTCTCGGGCTCATCTTAAACCACTCACAAGTTAGTTTAACTCTTAGAAAATTTTATTGGATAAATACCAAATCTTGAAACTGGCTGTGTCGCCCAAAATTTGTACGATCCCATGTCTTTCTGATTCTTCCCCCCTGGTGCCTACATATCCCACTCGTCAGCACCACTTCAAATTCAATCCCCTAAGAACAAAACTAACCATCCCAGTGATGATTTGCTCCAGATTTAAGCGTCCCAGCATATCTTGTATGTTTTTAGTATCCATTCCTTGTGTCTCGGTGGCCAGACTGGGGTTGTTCTTTAGAATCTGTTGAACCATTGACGATGACAACTTATTTTTAGTTTCCGTTTCCGCAGAAACGGCAGTTTCACCATCGTCGGACACAATAGTTTTCTTTCCCTTGCTCTTTTTGCTCCTCTTCCTCTTTTTCTTCTTGTCGCCTTCACCAGTTTGGGTAGGGTCGACAATGTCCTCACCATCATCGTCCTCAGCACCCGAATGGGCATCTTCGGCTGCAGGAACCTCTTCGGTAGGGGGCTCAATTATCTTTGACTCCTCCGACATCTCTATAAAGTGGTAGTGGTCGTGAACTTGAAGTGACCGGCAAAAAATGGGGGGTAGCTCAAGGAGGGGTTGTTGGTGTATGGCAGAGCCTCAAATGCGCAAGGTCGGGGTTTTAGATGGTAAGTCACATGACTGGATGTAAGCAGGTGATATTGCATGATCCTTGCTATTATGACTTTCGTCTGTTCCCTCAGAAGGGCCAATTCCTCCCATACAAATTTTAATACAACCTCTTCGACATCGATTGGAAGGCTGTGTTTTCCAGCCTTATCGAAAACGATCCCAATATCATAAGCCCATAGCGTAGTGTTTTTAAGAGCTATTTCGGAAGAAATTCTAGTGATTCTCGTAGGAGATATCAATCTATTAGTATATGACATGCACAGGAGCATAGATCACCACCAAACCATCAGAAGCTTTCTCTCCGTCCTCTCACCTCCAAATACGGACTAAAGCATCTGGGATATATTTATCGTGTGCGTTTTTCCTTCGAGAAACTCTGGGTACAACGCGTGACAAGATTGCTTTGCCGATGCATAGGCCCTACCAAACCACGCTAGGCCTCGATAGTTTATATAATCTTATTTTCACTAACTATGCTGTCCTTCGTGGAAATAGAGGAGAATGAGAAACGAGGAAATGGGCAGGATAGGAATGGGGGATTTGGAGATTGGGTTTTAAGACTAAGATAGTGGGACCGCCTTTCCGAAGGAACGGCACTAATTGAAGTCTAAAACCCTAATGAAGGAAAAATATGTTATTTTTGTAAGGTGGATTTTATAAGTTGGGAGAGCTTGGTTTTGTTTTTGGGTTTTTATGTTTTTGTGTTATGTTTTTGCGATTTTAGACTTTTTAAGAGTACCATAACATTCAGGTTGAATGTACGTAGTGAATAAACAACAACAACAACAACTATGTTGTCCTTCAATAATCCTCAAGAGAGCGCTTTTGAGTTAGCGGTGTTTGTATAGAAGACAGGCTCCCTACTTGTAATGATAACCCTTCGTACTGGGGCATCAGAACTTAGATAGACTACTAGTAGCAAATTCAAATACACACCACGGGTTCTAGGATTTTATGCACAGATAGCAAACTACTAGGGATAGTAGTTTCGGGTAAAATATGTTAGATTATAACACCTTTTTATAGTGAGAATTTAAAAGTTGGGGAGGGACACCTTGTGAAAACAGAATCCAAAATGCGTGTTTATATATAGTGATAATTATAATAGTGTGCGAGAGATCGAGAACAACGAAAGACGAAGAAGATAGCCACCACGGTTCCCTGAAACAGTAGTCCTTTCAGTTTACATCAAAAAATATTGGAATATTGAAAAACGAATAACCAAGAACAGCCCCACCGCCATGCTCCAAGGCTTCTCAAGACCTCAGATCAGTTGTTTTTGCTAGCTAATAACAATGTAAGCACTCGAGCCCCAAATTCCATCGCTGCTGCAAGCTCCGCAGCACCTAGACTAGCAAACATAGCTGGAGCAAACATTGCGGCAACCCCAAGAGTCCCTATCCCTCCAGCGGCACCCACGATCCCAGCCTTCCACACTGCCCTAGCAGTCTCACTAGCCATCTCATCAATTATCTTCTGCTTTTCGTCAAGTTGTGCACTCAAATCGGCTTTCAAGTTTATTTTATCCCTCGCAGCTTGATTCACTTTCTCTTGAATCGCGCTAATCTGCTGTCTCATCTCTCTCGCAAACTCCTCGTCTTTTTCCTTCAGTGCTTCTTCCATTTGTTCGCGCGCCTGTTCTAGTTTCCGTTTATACTCCTCCTCTTTCTTAATGATATCTTTCCGCAAAAACATACCCGCAGGCGTCTCGTCGAGTGTTTTCCTGTCGTCGACAATCTGTCTTTGTATATCTAGTACGATCTGTGGACGGCGCTCTAGTCGAGACACAATGCCAATAGCCGATTTATAATCGCCTTCGTAACGCATGGCTCTGGCGCCCTTCCTCAAAAGTGACCCCCAGAACTCTGGCTTTGTCGTTATTTCAGCTTCTCGCTGTTCTTGATCAATCCGTACTTGTGAACCAATTCCCCACATAGTTGTCGCCAGGATTACATTAGGCAGGCAATCCTCCCCACAAAGCTTCTTAAACATCTTCAAATTCAACACTGCAGATCCTTGCATGCGATTATCAGTGATACGATGGAGGTAGATGATGCCGGTCAATTTAGCTCCATTACGATAAGTTGAAGCGAGGAAGATCGAGACTTCGTTCAGGATGTCTGTATCGGATTTATTGGTATCATCAAACCCCGGTGTGTCGATTAAATGGACAACGAAATTCTCGTGTCGGAAGGAATAGCTGGCAACTTCACTCGTGCCTAGTTACCGTCGGAAGACTATGTCAGATTCCAATTTCCAAAAGACATGAATGAAAAAGAGAAAGAGAGAGACAGGTATCCGCTTTTACCTACATGATTCAACGCCATGGCCGATCACCACGTTTCGTCCAGTCAAAGTTTTGATAAAGGAGCTTTTACCAGCTCCTGTTACCCCCATTACTGCTATCAAAATGTGTTGAAGTGGTAAACCTGGGTCACTAGGCCGTGAGTTTAACATTAGCTATAGAGAATATACATGTAGTTATGCTAGAAATTAGATGAATGCATACTAATCGCCAGCAGATTGAGCATGCCTATTATGCATATGGATTCTAGTGAGCGACATTTCTTGGTGATTGTTTCGATGAAGATAGTTCTAGAGCAAAGTTAAGGTGGTGGATGTAAGCTCCTAAGTTTGGGGATAGATATATTTTCTGAGACTTCAGCTCACGCGAGACTCATACATACTTTCGGCTGTCACAATTTACGTGCAGACGCAGCTTGTTCTCAAAACGTCAGTGGCTTTCGATCAAATATCTGGGCCAACCAAGTCTCATCGCGGGTTTTAGATTCCCAATGATAGTTGGCGACTTTTGCACTTTTAAGCTCCATTTTGCGGGATTGTTGATCATGACCTTCCGAGTACCTAGCTAGCCCTCTGATGATATATCCAAGTCACTTGAAGGCGCGTAAGTAATATTACGTTATCGCGCCAGAGCTAGGAAGGATAACAAGGTAAAGTACATATATCTAGTAGCTGATAGATAACTGAAAACAAGCTAGATTACTACAAGCTCCATAACTAGTAAACATGTATCGAGATATAGTAGAAATAGGTAGAAATTGTATCACCTTTAGTTTATCATAAGTACATGTGGATACCTGTATTCTCATACCGTTTTTAAAATAGACTACTTGTACATCCTATATAAAATAAGTAAGTCCAAGACAATTTATACGGTATGCAAGCCTTGGCTATTTTAAAAACGTCATGAGAATACGAGTACATGTAGGTAGATACATGTAGTTTTCTATGCTCTGGGTGAGCTAACTGGGCTGCACTTAGCTGTCGACAAGCTTCTTGCCGTATCTCTGCATCCGGAAACTGTTTCAGATGATTTAGAGCGGGGTTACAACCAACCAAGAAGAACCCAAGTCCATCTAGAGTTGAACTCCGGGAAATGTCACCCAATTATAGCATAGTCTGGCAAATATGATAAGTCTGTATAGGCTTATTGGCTAATTGATATTAGGCAACCATACGTGCAAATATACATATACGTCTTCATGCAGCGCGCGGCTAGCACCGCGATCGTAGCCTTCTCGATGGCTACTCAGCGCGATCCTATCAAAAGAAAGTTGAGCACACGCCTATAGTAAACCCGGAAAACCCCATATAAGTCTAACTCGTTGAATGGGTCGGTAGATACTTTACACACACTAATTTTCTCATTACTGTGGTCTCTGATAATACTACTTCATTAGCCACTACATACAACTATTCTCGATGTCTAGAGAACTCTCTTCGGATGACTCTCAGGCTCCAGCAGTTACTCTCACTGGTAGTAAGGATCAAAAAATTGGCCCCAAAGATACCCGCCTCACTCGGTATACATCTGAGAGCCAGGAAGATGCTTCAAGAGACATTATTATTGCCGTCATGGGAATGACTGGCACCGGCAAATCGACTTTTGTCAGCACGGTTACAGGAAAGCCTGTCAAGATTGGGCATGACTTGCAAGCTTGTGAGTTATTGTTCTCGTATACTTCGTAGCTCGACCTCCGAAGCAAATATAAAAAAACCTCACTAGTACCCTCGCGACTAATCGAAAAACAGGCACCCAAGACATCGAAGTTGTAACAACGCATGTTGGCCCTCATACAGTTTACTTCATCGATACTCCAGGATTCGATGACACCGATCGAACCGACGTTGATATCCTCAATACCATCGCTGAGTTTTTGAAAATCTCCAAAGGTAGAGACGTTCGACTTTCCGGGATCCTATATCTTCACCGCATCACAGACCAGCGAGTAGGGAGGACAGCAATGAAGAACCTGAGAATGTTCGGGAAATTAGTCGGGGAGAGTAACTTTGGCAACGTCGTCTTGGTAACAACAATGTGGGACAAAGTCGATCACGAAGAGGCCATGAAGCGACACAACGAGCTTATCGGGTCAGGGAAGTTCTGGGGTGGGATGATCGCGGCTGGTGCAAAGGCGGTTGGACACGACGGAACTATGGATTGCGCTCTCAAAATCGCGAGGACAGTCCTAGACAATTCGCCGGTAGTTCTACAAATACAGGCCGAGCTTCGAAGGTACGGGACTCTGGGGCAAACCTCAGCTGGGAAGGAGGTTTCGGATGGTTTGATGATTCTGCAGGCCCAGCATGAGAAAGAGCTGGCAGAGATTAGGGAAAATTTTAAGACTGCGTCCGCAGCAAAGAATATGGAATTAGTGCTGGAAATTCAGTTATATTACGATCAATTGATTAAGGAGCTAAAAGAGGTTAACGAGGCGCAAACGAAATTGAACCAACAGACAATTCAAGGGATGAGCAATAAGATTAAAGAGTTAGAACAACGGTGGACTTGTGTGATTTGCTGAGGGTGGGATTGCAATTGGTACTATGGTATTTGTCCTAATTTTCTACTTTTCTTAATCACACGAGAGGCATATGTAGAAACTGCATGCAGAACATAAAACAATTAAACCTATAGATATGTAAATACAGGGCAGCTACCCTCTTTTTCCAGCACGAGCCATGTAATGGGAGTGAGTGAGTGAGTGATCTTTCATGAATCTACGCAGAAAGTGAAATGTCCAGTTTTTAACAAGTAAAATAGAAGTGTAGGAGGGCGCTTACTATTATACTTATGAGTTCCACAAACGGTACCCAAAACCTACACCTAGGGCTGTGTTACACACGAGACGCAGTGGCAGCAAACAAAGACCCAAAGCACGCTCTCCTACATGTTTTATGTATGTATCTATTTTCTAGTGCTTACCTTTCGAACAGCCAATTTTAGAGCTAATAGTCGTGTGTCACTGACAAATTTTAAGGTACAATATCGATCACAAAATATCACTCGATCACATATAACAGCAACAACCCATCAGCTCCCATGACCATCCAGATTTGAAATATTTATATTGTAGCTCTCTCCTTTTATCCTTTAATGCACCTGAAATTTCGATACTTGAGAGCTGCCGTCCTTATATATGTTCTGACCGGTTTCTCAAGATTGCCGGTTGACAAACTGGCCAGGCCGCTTTACAAATGGGTCAACCGGTTTATAAACCGTGCAACTTGACATATCGGCTAGCCGATCTTCCAAGTGAAATCTGTAAACTGGCCAATACCTAAATTTAGGAGTGTTTTTTTTTACCTTGTGTAACTATAGAATGGCAAACATGAGCATGCTAGAAGTCACTCTGCCCCAAGATAACTTTTTTTCATACTCCAATTTTTCTAGATTTATTGCTCTGTATCCTCTTTAGTGAGCTGGAATTGGCCCAAGTTTTAGTTGAGACAAAGATCACCTCATTTAGTATCATGAACTTGTGAATGATATATATATCTATCTATCTACCTGTATCATGAACTTGAAGCTTTGATTATCGGCTAATTGCAAAAACTTGAATAACGCTTCGGAAACCGGTCAACCGGTTTCCAAAGTTGGCCTCTTCAACAACCGGCTGACCGATTTACCAACCGGCCCCACTTACAAACCAGTCAGAACATATATATCAGAAGCAAGAATATCTCCACCCAGCAAACCACCACCAGTCCACAGATCTCCACGTTTAAAAGCCAACATTCTCGAATCCAGTAATCCAGATTTCACGACACGAGGTCACCGAACTGCACCATCCCACAAATCCCAATACCCACCACCACCGTCATAGCGATCGAGTGCGCATCCATGACGCACTCAATAGGATTAGGGTTTCACCCTACCTATCTGAGTCAGTTGCTCTATGGTCAACTCTCCATGACCAAACTTCATGACCAAACTCCATCATCCTATCTCATCCCAAAATGTAAGCTACGTCACAAGCACCCCCGTAAAACTACAAACGTATAAAAGTTCCTTCTCACATCGAACCACCGAACCAGTTCAGGCGCCGGCTGCAGTCAGCTAGGTATTGAAGCATTCACCCATCTGAGGATTTTAAAAACGAGACCCAAAAGAACAACCTTGAGATTGATAAAATACTAAATTACCGCGCAGCAAAGAAATAAAACAAAAAGAAACTCCCCTCCCTCCCTCCCTCCCTCCAAATAAACCCTCACCAGAAAAAGGGGGGGGAATTCCCGCCTCCTGCCAAAGGAAAGGATAAGAAAAGGAATAGACCACCATTAGAGTAGGTCGCTATTTATAAAACACCCAAGTACCTGCCCGTGAGGAAAGGGGGGTGCAAGAATACATGTAATTTTACACATACATATTAACCCACCGCCGTACCAGCGCGCGGAACCGATGAAGAGCCTTGTGAAGGAACAAAAAGATATAGAAACAGTGAGGAGAGAAAGAAAAAAAAATCAATCTCAAGGAATGAACATGTAAAAATGAAAAAGGGTTGCTGATAGCAGTAGGTTTTGCTGTGTTGTGTAATCTTACTCATATCCTTCTCATCCCTGGTCCTAGAGCTTCCACCCTCTCTCTTCGCGTCTTCATTTTTCCTCTTCTAGAGTAGATAGATAAATCTTCTAGATAAAAAAAAACCTCCTGTTCACAAGTAATCGAAGTTTTTCAAACATTCCTTTCCCCGTCCCAATACGCCCTGACAAAAAAAAGTAAGCAGGAAAAAAAATCACCCCATTCCCATTCTCCACGGCACGAAGAAAGATACGAAAGTAATAGGTTTTAGAAAAATACAACAGAAAAAGAGATTCGTCAAAAAAAAGTAAATATGCCCCAACAAAAGGAAAGAAAGAGACGTCCTAACTACCGTGCCCGCACTTTTCTCTGCAGCCAATCACCTAACATGCCATCCAGCCGCTATACCCCAATAACAACACCATCAGTATCCAGTCTCCGAGCTGCAGCGACAGAAACGCGTCCGGATCCGAAAAAGGCTTCGCGACCCAGGATCTCGGGGGTCTCGGGGGGAAAAATACCTTAGTTATGTCCGCAAGCTTTGTACTCGCATCTTCAAACAGCGGGCCGATGTCAGGGTGATCCTTCCTCACCACATCACCTCCGCTCTTGTCCTGCTGGACAACGATGAGCATGTCTCGCACATCGTTGTCGTCCTCGAAATATGTCCGTAGACTCCAGTCGCTCCATGTCCGTGCGATTGCGCTGTTTTCTTCAGCTGCCACAATTGGTACAGGGGAGGAGTCAGCAGCCCGCTCGATGATCTCTGGGAGGGATTCCACGGGCGAGGACGATGTGTCGTCACCGCTGGAGGTCGTGTCGATGAGGTCAGGCCGGTCAGTAGCATCGTGGTAGGAGATTTGTTCAGGGGATTCGGAGAGGCGGTCGATAGGGGTTTGGACAGACGGTTGTTCGGGGCTGGGATTGGCGCCGGCACGGAATGGCTGGTAGGTACTTCTTTGATAGGCAGGTTTAGAGGGGCTATTGCTCCCGGTGTTGTTACCGATATTTTGATTTTCCGTGGATAATTGGCGGAGAGGTTGTGGTTGTTCTTGCTGAGTTGGAAGTTCTAAGGGTTTTGTCTCGGTCGGGCCGTTGACAGCGATAGATTTATCTTGCAACGGAGGTCCTCTTCCGATCTCACTAGTGTGTGATGAATTCGAGAGTGATCGTTTTTCGGGTGAATATACAGCGCTAGGCTTTGTGCCAGAACCTGATCGTTGCATTTCGAACGACTGTTTCTGCTGCAAATTTGGTCCATGTACTACCACTTCTTCCTTAACTTCGCTCTCTGGCTCAACCTTTCGAATCGTCGAGGGTGCACCAACAACTGGGGCCGGTTTCTGTTGTTCTTTCTGTTGTTCTTTCTGTTGTTGCTGTTGTTGCTGTTGCTGTTGCTGTTGCTGCTGTTGTTGCTGTTGTTGCTGTTGTTGCTGTTGTTGCTGCTGTTCTTGCTGCTTCTTCTGGACATCTCCCTTCTCCCGTTTCACATCAATCTGACTATCCTCGGATTCCCTTGAGCTGATACTTGACTGTTTATCCTGTCCTTGACCTTGCCCATTCCCGCTGTGAAGCCAGTCCTCCAAATCGGCCTCGTCATTCTTCCCCTTCTTATTACGTCTCTTGAACAGACCCAGCACACCAGCACCCTTCCTCATCCTCTTTCCATCCTTGCCTCTTGGCTCTGGACTCGTGACTCCGTTATCTCGGACACCGGACTTATCCTTATCGAGCGAGCCCCTGCCCTTAAGACTCGTCGTCGTTGATCCATCAAGACCATCGTCTCTGAGTAGATTGGGTGTCAACGTGATCTTCTTCGTCTCCGCTTTATCGTCGCTGAAGACAGCCGAATCCGGATGTCGCAGTGATGATGGAGTGGGGTTCTGTCTCAGCTTAACGTTTTCGTCACCGGTTGTCTTGGTCTCTACCGCGCTTATCGAGGACTTTGGTTTATCGTCTAGCGAAACCGCTGGCTTGATAGTAGGCTTTGCAGCGCCCTCCGTGGCCTCGGCTTCGTTAGTGCGGCTTTCGTGGTCCCTACCCTCATCCTCTTCGTTTGTATCGTAGTCGTTTTCGCCCTCTTCGTCGGTGGAGTATTCATAGTCACTGGCCTCGACATACGTGGGTGCGGTGAAAGTGACAGTTTTGGCGTTCCGACGGCGCATAGCTTTCCTGAGTGGGTTTTTTGTCTTTTCGTGCGCTGTGTCACTAAGCATATTCGAAGCAAGATCGATATTGCGATGCTTGTTTAAGCGCGCTAATCGCTCTGTTGGGGTTTCGATGTGCTCCGCTGGCAGATAACCTACAGTACCCCGGCATCAGCTGAACGCCCTATGTTCAAAGAGTTTCCTGGTGTAACTTACCTATCGAAGAATCCCGTACGATTCTGACCAGCCACCAATATGAGTTACTATCATCAAGAAGTACCATATGCTCTCCCTTGGTAGCATTCGCTTGACCTTCTACGGTCGCCGTGAATGTGTGTAATGCATAGACCATCTCGAAATCGATATCCTCTATTTCCTCGCCATTAGCCATCGTAATTCCCAATCCCAATCCCCTCCCCGGAATAAAACCCACCATCGGCGATACTCGGCGAGCTCGACATGCGATCCCCCATATCATCGTCATCATCGAAACCGCCTTCATCTCCAGTAAGACTCTCTGTCCCAGCTAAATCCCTATCCACTTCATCGTCATCTATTTCTTGTGTCTGTGACTTCTCCAATTCGTGTCTCGCCTGAGCCTGCTCTTCGTTGACACTTCTGATGGCGCTCCCTTGGTGGGGGGCGAGGCCCTGGTTGTTCCTAGGGCTGTTTGGGGCATTAGTGTGGTCCTGCGCGGAAGCCCGGTCGCGCGGTTGTAGATCAAGCGTGTCTGCGGGCGATAAGAAGCGTTTAGCGGCGTACACAAAGGAAACAATTGCCCTTGCGCGAGAGGTGGTTGGAGGAGACGTTCGGGTGATCGGTGTAGAGGCAGAAGTAGCAGTAGCAGTAGTAGTGGAGGTAGAGGTAGAGGAGGGTTGGGGTTGTGTTGATTTCGTCGTCGTCTGTTGGACACAGACGACGGAAGGAGCTTTGCTCGTGCTCTTCTTGCGGACGCTCATGGTTCGCGTGGATGATAGCTTAATGAGACAGGTGTGGACTTACCAGCTCGTACGATCTGTGGACGGGTCATGCCTCTCTCTTTTCTCTTTCGCGCAGGTGACGGGGAGGGGTAGGTAATGAATTATAGCAGGTGAGAGAAGAGAAGAGAGGCTATTTTTTCCACCCCTGGGAGTTGATTTGTGCAGCGTGGAGCTCGATAGCTAATAGGAAACGACCATCCAGGCAGAAGACGACGAGGTTGTGGGAAATCGAATGCGAAGGGATCGAGAGAATCTCATGTGCTGTTCGCGGCGACGACACGAGCGAGCGAGCGACAGCGGCAGATGTAGGGGAGGCAGGCAGGTCGGTGGACAACGGGAAGAAGTCGTGTGGGTGGGTGCACGCGTGACGAGGTGTCTGGCTGGTTGGCTGGTTTCTTCTGTCTGCTTGAGTATTTGGAAGCCTGGGAGGGGGTGGAGGGGGGGAGGGATTATTGTTTGGGGGTGGATGGTGGGCGGGAGGAAGGGATGATTGAGTGAATGTGTGTGGACGAATGATGTGCGAGTGGAACACTGGGGGGTCTGTACGCTGCTTGCTCTTGGCTTGCTTGCTCTGCTCTACGACACTCTGCTCTATTGTACTGTGCTACAGTTAGTTAATCCTCCTCTGCTCCAGTGCCTTATGGCAGTCTGTGATGACTATTGCTATGATGATGATGGTGATGGTGTGTTAAGGGTCGGGGGAGCGGGGAGCAGTGAGTGGGATGTGATGTCTCCTATCCGCCCAGTAGCCTTCGAGGGATACGTGAGGCGAGGGTGAAAGAGGAGGAGTGAAAAACAAGAGTCGACGAATGGCTCGCTAGAATACTCTATCCTACTTTCGCTCTGCAGGGTCCAAGCAGCCAGCAGCAGGCAGGTAGTGAATAATCCAAGGTAGCGAGTCGAAGACGAGAAAGAGAGAAGAGAGTAACTTGCCCAACTCGCTACGCTGAGCATTGAGCACCACACACGCCAGATTGAGCACTTAGGGGGAGGCCACGGCGTGTAAGACGCAACCAAACCAAACCAAACCAGGAACACCCAAACAATCATCGTCCAGCACAAGAATCCAGAACCAGCAACAACAACCAAGCGAAACGAAACACCGGCAATCGTTTGTGTTTTCCCCACACAAAATCAACGAACGGGATTCCATTCTAGAAATATCCCAAAAGTGTTTTGAATTCAGCCCGTGAACAACAGATAAAACCCCCCACAATTCAACCCAGCCAGCCAGCTAGCTACCGAAATAATGGGGAAAAAAATGATCTCCCATTCCCGCGCGAAGCGAAACCGTTATGGCTCCTCGGCCATGGGTGACAATCCTCTCGTTGGCTTTCTTTTTATAAACCTGCGTTCGTCATTGATTTTTTCGGTAAATTCGCCACTTACATACCTACCTTTCCCCTCCTACTGTCGCCGCTACCGTCGTTGCCAGACGCAGTGCCAAAATGAAGAGGGGAAAGGGGAAGAAAAAAAGAAGACATTGATAAAAAAAGAAACACAGCCAAGTTCGAAGGGGAAAAAGATGAAGTGTTTCTCTTAAGGATGACATTGGACGTGGTCAGCGCTGTGTCGCTCATCATGGGCGGTTCCCGCCGCCATTTTGTCTCTCGCACTCTCGAAACCTAGCTTGGTGCTCGCGGATCATGCTCAATTATGCTCGCCTCGCCAATCGTTCGTCATTTCTGCAGGGAGGAGAAAGAGAAGTTGAACATTCAGTTGAGTGCTTTACGTAGGTAGGGAATGAAGATCGTCAACTTTAAAACTGCACAACACAGAGGGCTGCACGACAGAGAAGCATGAAAGTGGAGCTCAGATAGATACATGTAGGTACTCTGGTTCCAACCTGTCCTATCGTTGCTGTTTCGCTTCGCTACGAGTCCTGCGCTGCAACTTGTGCGTAGAGATAAATATAAGAAGAAGCTACAGCCGCGAGTCAACGGTCAGCATCCCGACAACCGGGCAGCAAGCAAGCAAGCAGAGTGGGCTCGTCCAAAATAGACTACCTCGAGTACAACGCGAATCGAACCGCATACGTATCCTTGCTGAGATGGGGCGCCGTCGGAGCAAGATAGCGCCTCCCCGCGCTAGAAAATGAAGGGCTCAGACCCTTGCCCATCGTTTCAATTTTCTCCGAGACTCAGGCCCTACCTGAGGGTGGTTGGAAGTGGAAACAAATCAGTCGATCTAGGCTCTACGCGAGCTGACTTTGCCGCGAATCTTGGAGAGTTGAGTAACCCCCACACCTTCCCCGGTGTGTTTCGTTTCTTCTGAGATCTTGGCGATTGCCGGTTTTCCCATTTCGTACCCTCTTATTTTGCCTTTTTGTGTGTGGGAGTGGGTGTGTGAGAGCGGGTGTGCGCACAGTTTCCAAGTTTTTGCTGACTCGATTCATTCTCTCCACACTTTCGTTCTCTGCTGCGGATATCCGACGACACACCCCTCCCAAATCTATCCAGGATTCCAAGCACACAGACGCAATGCCCCGCGAAACCACCAGCCAACCGGGGAGCGTTGTCCTACCACATTTCGTTTTCCGTGACGCACGTGCAGCTTAAATTTTCAATCGTGGGGTTTTTTCTTTTCGACATGGGGGTGGAGAGAGGTGCTTTTGGCTGGAGTAGAATCCCATTCAGTAGACGAGACATTCACCGTAAGCCAAGACCTGGTTGCCTCCTGCGATCTCCCGACCTTTAGACGTTTATGGGATTCATCTGTCTATCGTTTCATCCTCATTCCGGCCTTGTCACTCTGTTTGGGATTGTTTGCTCAGCTCATCTCTCGCCTGTTTAATTTCTTCTCGTCACCCTTCCATCTGTTTTTCAGCGTTGTTTTGGCCGCCAAGTACAAGTATATCGTGCGCGTCCATCCTGATCGTTGTTTTCCGATCTCTTGCACTCTCTTGCACTCTGTCTGCACCCTCTCTCACTGCCACTCTCACTGCCTTCTACACTCTTTTGGAGGCCCACGGGATAGAAACCATTGGAGCATCGATCTGCCTATTCATCCATCCACCCATCCACCCATCGTCCTTTTGGCTGATATTTATTCTCTCGCTCTCTCTCGCTCTCGCTCTCTCATACTGCCGTTACATAAAAGATTTACTACATACAAAGCTCCTGTGGAAGCCCACCACCAACTCTTATCGTCCCTCCCCTCCCCCCCGATTTATCCCTTCCACGCCCCCGCTAGGCTATCATCTCTCTGTGCCTCTCTGTCGACAGATAAAACGGCCACCAGCTCCCTCCCACCCTCCTCTGTCTGTAATTCTTTTTAGCGATTCTTTCCTCGTAGACACTTCTTGCCCTGCTCTGTCTTGTCTGCCCTGTCCATCATCGTCGCACTAGTATCGGCCCGTTGCACTTTCAACCAGCCATCCACCCTCCATCCCTGCCCTTATCTGCACGTCAAGAGACCACCAAGGCAGCCAACATCACACTCTAATCACTCCACGGTACAGCACAGTCACCCATCAGCAAGGAACAGAGAACCCCCGTATAAATACATCATTTTACATATACACAGATTTCTCTATTCCATTCTACCCTATCCCCTCTTAACTTTATCTCTCCCCGGGCAATCAAATCAGTGCAGTTCTCCTGCACGTGCGATGGACCGCGGTGCGAACGTCCACACAACGTTTGGAAGACTGAAGATCGACTCAGCACCCCGATCAAGCCACCTAACAGGCTCTGCCCTCTCCTCCCACAATGGCTCCCCCATCAACCACTCCGCTCCTATCGCAATGCAAATTCCAACTCCTAGATCGGAGCTCGACCACTCACGCGAAAACAGTGCCTTAAACAGCCTCAACGATGACCACCCCAGCAGCAGCTATAAACCGTCAGGTGGTTTCATGGAACAGGCTAACCGCCAAAGGAAGAGCAGCATCACTTTTGATCCAAAGGTCAAGCTTGAATCCGGGAAGCATCTGCCGCTGCAGAGCCCCTTACCGAGAGCAATCAAGCCGGATGGATCTGCGAAAAAACAGTATTTTCAGCAGAGACAACCCATTCGTTCGTATACTTGGTCTGAACAGGATTCGAGTCAGAATGGAGGGAGCTCGCGGAAGTATCGGGGGCTTGGATATGGGGAAGGTGGTGGATCGATCAGGGAGCGTCGAACACAGCAGCAGCAACTACGGCCGCAGATGGGGAGTCCAGACGATGATGGTGGAGGTTTGAATTCGCTGACGTCGGATTCAACAATGTCGCCTATGTCGGAGGAGTTTCGGACCCCACCGCCAGTGTCTGATCCGTTTGGATTGTTTTTTCCGACGTTTGCGACTTCGCCGTTGAATGAGGACCCGCGCGATAATTCGTGTTGGTCTTCGCCACGGAGGATGAGTTCCTCAGCGCGGAATAAGTCGTTTTCGTCATTGGACGGACGTACCCGTTCTCGCTCTCGGCGCTCCTGCAGCGATCGCTCCGCTAGTCCTAGATTCAGTGGATCATCATCGCAGCTGAGTCCAGCGAACTTAGTATGTTCAATTTCTGCATCTTAGTGAGTCCGCCACAGCCATCCGCAAACCCGCTAACAACCTACACCTAGTTCCTTACTGGTTTCAATACCGCTAGTTCTCAGCCCCAGGAGCCTGATAGCGAAGGGCAAGAAGTTGGGTCCTACGTTCTCGGAAAGCAGGTCGGCTATGGTGGCTTTAGCGTAGTTAAAGAGGCTATTACCATTGAGGGTGATTGCGAAATTAAGCGTGCCGTCAAGATCGTGCGTAAGCGCGTCCGTGACGTTGATTGCGAGAACGACCAGGTCCAAGCGGAGTTCGACCACGAAGTGAGTCTGTGGAGATGTCTGAGCCATCCGAACATCCTCCCGCTCATTGCAGTGTATGATACCCCGTTCGCGACGTTCGCGTTCATGCGCTTGAATCAAGGCGGGAGCCTGTATGACCTAATTAAGTTGAACCGACAGGGGCTGAGCGCGCAGCTCGCGACAAAATATGCATTCCAGCTAGCATGCGCACTGCGGTATCTCCACGAAGACATGCGGATCGTGCACCGTGACGTCAAGCTCGAGAACTGTCTCGTCGACATGAGTATCAACGCAGAAGACGGCGGGAACCTCCAATTGTGCGATTTTGGAATGGCCGAGTTTATGAAGAGTACCCTTGAGGAAGAAGACGACGATGACGATAGCGATAGCAGCGGAAACGCATTCACGATTGACCCCCGCCCTGGCCGACGGTCTCGACGGAAATCATCTTCTGCGTCCTCAACCACCCCCATTATTACCTCGACTCCTGGCGGCTCGCTAGAATACGCTTCCCCAGAGATGCTGGCTGATAAAAGTCCACACTATACCAGCGCTGTCGATATGTGGGCGTTTGGAGTAGTCGTCTATGTACTTTTTACTGGCACCTTGCCGTTCTCGCACAACTTCCAGCCGAAACTACAGAACATGATTTTGCGCGGCGAGTGGAATGAGGAGTTGCTGCAGGGTTGCAGAGGCCTGGCAGAGGTGGGTAGAGAGGAGTCGAGGAAGGTGTTGGAGGTTGTTAGGGGTTGCTTGACGATGGAGGTCGAGGAAAGGTGGGATATTAGGGCTGTGTTGGAGAGCCGGTGGTTTGAGGAATTTGGTGAAGAGAGCCCTTAAGTGGGAAGGTTTGATGATTAGTTCCTCCCTTTTTTCAGATATTTTTTTAGCATTTTTTCTTTTCTTGCTTTCCATTTGTCTCCAAAATTGTCTTTTATTTCTGGCGATCAGCTTTTGGGTATTTATTTTTCTTATTTTTTTTCTATCTGGTTTTATGGGGGAAAAAAAATTGGAATGGGCTTGGGGGAAAAAACTAGGTTGGGGATCCGGGGATCAACAAGGAGAAAGGGAGAGGGTGAAAAAATTCATTCAAAAGGTACGGAACTGGATGGGATTGGACAGACGAAAATCGTGGTTGGTTTTTTTTTTTCTTTGATTACTGGCGTTTTACCTTCTTTGCGGTTTCGTGGTTCTGGATGATCCTTTTTCTTCTACTCGGTTGGGGTGCGAAACAAAAAAAAAAAGTATGCATGTTTGTGGGGCGCTTCATTCAAAATTGTCTTTTTGGTTTGTGTTTTATGGTGGGGTGTTTTTTTTTGATATCTTTTTCCCCTCTACTCACTCGGTTTGCTTGATATACCGTTTTTTTTGGTTCATTTGGCGGGTTCATTTGGCGGGCTCGTTTTTGGGGAGCAATTTTATTTTTTAACTTCTTTCTGAGAGGCATGTGCATGTGTTGATCTACTTTTTACGAAAAGCGGTTTTCTGGTGGTGGTATTTTATGGGATTATGTTTATGTAGGATATAGTTTACTTTCTTCTTGGAGATATTTTTTTGAAGGAGGGGAAGGAGGAAGGAGGAGGAGGGGGTGAGAGGGAGTGGTGAGATAGGGAAATTTAAAGGATTATTTGAAGTTTTTTTGACAATGAAGTTTCAATGGTAATGAGGCTGACAGTGAAGTGTTTGGGCGATGGGCGATGGTGAACAGCCTGGGGAAGCCTGGCCAAATGCCGCTGGGTAGAAATCGTTACTTAGGATCTGAAAGGCCCTCAATTCAAAAATCTTTGTTCTTCTGTTTGGCTAGTTGATGGTATATGCCGTGTATGCTACTATTGATTTATTTCTATTTTTGTTCTTTTTGGGGTAGCCGGTTGAACGCTCTTACGTTGGGTGTTTTATCATGAATCATCATTCGCTGTTTTGTTGCACTTCTACAAACCCTGAAAGCTAAAATAAAACAAAAAATGATATTGCTCACGGAGAGATAAAATATGCGTGCTGTTGACTACTCTATGCCACGCACGAGTTCAATAGTGTAAGAGGGTTCTCAAAAGTTACGCTCGGATCGATACCTAAGCCCCAATAAGCATAACCGCGGAGGAATTTGGCACAGTTTGCTCGTCTAAAGTTTCTGGGCCCGGTACGTATACGGGAAAGGAATCCCCTTTGGTCAGAGACTACCAGCTATTCTCTTTCTCGGATGTGTGATGTAGTTATCACTATATAGGGGTGGTATCATCATAGTTAATCACTCGATTAGTGGTGGGAGGTCGGTTATGCTGGGATGCGTTCCATAGGTTATTAGCGCTTAAACTTCCTCGTCGGCGAATAGCTCAGCCCTATAAAAAGGCGTTGGGTCAGTGTATGCAGTTATTGAAATTAAGCTTGGGGGTGAGTGTATGGGGACGCGTGCGGGTTGGAATTGGCAGCTAGTTGGGGCATAGCATTGGGTGATAGTTGTGGGAAGCCGACATTTGTGTTAATTAGTTGCGGATATACGGTTGGTTTACGACAGGTTACGGTGGGGAATGGGGTCCACTACCGTACTATGATAGCTCGACACAGTACTGGAAAGTGAGGGTAGGCCAGAAAGACTACTGCATTTCCGCAAGGAACACTGCAGCACAGCCGGCTTATTAGCATTCGCGTTAATCCTGCTCCCTTCCTAGCATTATATATGTGGAACTTTGCAATTGGTTTGGCGGCCCGTGTTTACGTTTCGTAGCAGGGATATAATATGCTTGCTGGAAATCTAAACGCCTATTCAGACTGATTCGTCCCCTTCCAGCGCCTGTCATCACTTCCGCTTGGCTTTCTTTACTTTCTCAACGGGTGGGATTATCAGGACTTCGGCTTCGGGATAGCGACATATACGTTTATAGTAAAAATAAACTACGTAGAAAACCCTGACATATAAGCTACATATAGTCCCCGCAACATAGATGGCCAGGCTAGATGTGTAAAATTCCTTCGCTACTAATATACCCGGGATGATTTTAATTCACTAGTCAATCAATGTTCTTTATACCCATCTCTTTGTCCAATGCCAACTCTAGTAGCGAAACTGCCTCACCCTCATTTGTATAAGATAGCCTAAACATATCAAGGGCTGTTTATTCTTCGTTACTAACAGCTGAGATTACAGCACTCCACCCGAGCAGTACGAGAACCATATTTTTAACTCTCGTGATATATCCTTCACCCATCCAGATCCACGTCCACTACAAAGCCATCATATGGAGTACACTTCTTCCGTCATTATCTAGATCTGAGATCATACATTCCTTCTCAAGGAGCAGTCGAACCACTGCCTCGTGCCCCTGGCGCACCGCTGCAGCACATTCTCCCCGTATTCGTTCAAGCATGAGAGATTGGTTGCATTCCCTAGAGGTTGCAAAACAACAGTAAGATGTCCTATGGAAGATGCAATGTGCAGTGCGGCTAGTTTTCTAAAATACTGAAGTGAGAAAAATCAAAGAGCTTAACCCAGCAGCTGTTTCGAATTCTTGAGAATATTAACAGGAGTTCAACATTCCCCACATCTCAACCATTTAAGCTAACATAAAATAGCCTACCGCGCGCCCCCAAAAAGACACAAAGTACTACATGTACATGCAGTACATATAGATACACGTAGCTTCAAGTCCTCAATCGCGCAAAGCAAAGAAAGACTTGCTAACCACATATGGTAATCAGATACTCTCCATTATATCGCAAAATCAGTAATCCAGTCATTGACTTGCGTTTGAACATGTAAGACCGCACTTGTAGGGAAACCCTATATATTACCGTGTTGGTAGACCTTGCTTAGCATACGTGTGTTTATATTTATCGTCTATTATGCTCAAGTGTGTGTATATACCAAACAGATATTCTCAGTCATGAAATATCATTCACTTTCTGCTCAAACCCTACAGACGTAGCGCTACTCTCAGAACCGATGTCCTATTGAGCTTAATGACCCCACTCTTAGGGAATGCGTAGGATTCTATTATCGTCAAGGATTCTAATATGTTCTATGAGAACGACATGGTGGTCGAGTAGTACTGCTAAAAGCCATGAAACCTATTCACCAACTCGCTTCTCAGCCTATTGTGAGGGCCAGTAGGAGGGCCAGCTCGTTTGCTTCAGATGCCAACGGATGTTAGTGTCTGGTGGTGGCAGCTGGTTATATTTGAATCCCCTGGCTGTTGAGGTTGTATGATCCTAGGAGGTGGGGGGAATAATGATCACATGCGAGTTTTCGGAAGGGGGGATGAAAAGACCCAATCCCACCACTAGATTCATCCTTAAAATATTAAGCTTAAAAGAAGCTTTTCGGAAGATGGGCCATCTAACCAGGACTTATTAACAGTACGTAGCTGTAAGAAGTATGCATCGCATACACAACACATTTATCCGCCAAGCCAAGCAATCTTTCGATCCCGGCAACGTTAAAAAAAATCCCGGAAGGAAACGTGTTCCGTGCTGCTGCAACACTACTCTATTATATAAAGTGATTATTCTACATGGGAACGGGGAAATGTTGCGACGACGGATATGCAGGGTGACGTGCATAGACAGTCACTCGTTCGTATTCGGAACCGGGACCTCACTGCTTCCGCAGGGGGGAAGCCCCCCCGCTACCGAGGGGCAGGAGATAAAGATAGATCCGAAAAAAATAAATAGATAAGGCAATGGGGACAAAATAATCTATGATTTCCATCACAATGAACAAAAAATAGAAATAAGAAAAAGCGATAGAAATAAGAAAAAATAAATAAACCAAATAAACAATATTCCATATAACGCCATAATATCCGTTCCGTTCGTTTTATGTTTTCCTCACGATGTAACGTTGCTCCTTTACGTATATGTCAACTCCTTCGAGCTCAGCCACGAACCGCCGCTCCACCTTTTTGATCTTCGTCGGCCATCAGGGACGTTTCCGCACCCTATTGTTTTCGACCTTCTCGGCGGTGATGTCGGGATATCTTGTACTATAGCTGGCTTCTCCCCGTCACTTTCTTTCTGTTGCGACGATTCTGGGCCTAACAGGCTTCCGAAGCTCCCCCACGCCCGATCCGCCCATTTTGGTCGACAGTTGTGGCACGCTCTCGCTCGGCAGTAGTCGCAGACATAGACCCAGCGGAAGTAGTGCGGCTTGCGACACCGTTGGCAGAATTCATCGGTTTCCATTCTGACTATGAATAGGTCTCGCGGGAAAGATGGCGGTGAGATGGATCCGGGGGTGTGGGTGCGGGTGACGGATAGATGTGTGCACTTCGAGGATGGGGGGGGAGTAATTGTGGTTTGAAATGAGCGACGGTGCTGGGGATTGAAACCGAGCGATGAAAAGACCGACGAGATCGAGGACGACGAGTTTCGTTTTGAGGATACTGAAGTAGGAAAGACCTGGGATATTGGTGGAGCCGTAACCTGTACGATCTGTGCTTGTTGGGGCTTTGGGGAAGGGAAAGATGCAAAGAAGAACATTATACAGGGGAAATGATAGAGAGTCCCAGGACCACGGAGATAAGTCGCACGAAAGGAGATGGGAATAGAGCAGGAGGGGGGGTAGAGAGAGAATCAAGAACGAGAAGAATTATTTTCTGTAGGACCGGTAAGGCAAAAATGCCCAGAGGGGGGAAGCTCTTGACCAGACTTGCCTGGTATTATTACTAAAGTTCTGAACAACGAATACAAGCAGGGTTAGGGCTTATTGTTTGCGAGGCCAACCATACGGAAACAAGTTGTATGTAACATCAGATAAGATAAGATGCCAAGAACCATCAGCACCAGTTCTCGGATCGTAGTATCTCCGCAGCGCAGCCTAATCGGGGTAGCTGAAACCTCAGGCACGACATGGCATGGATCTGTTAGTGATCGCACATGAAGATGGAGTACTGATTGGGAGAAGGGAGAACAGATCGATAGAGAGTACGTGTGAGCATGACGCGCAGTTCTGTTTTCTTGGGTTCGAAGAACTGGTTTATTGGAGGGAGACAAGCGTAGGCCAAACGGGAGTCGGCGAGATCATTGGGCTCTGTTTGTCGCAGGCCTGATACTGTGCTACTCTGCGAAAGGATGTTTGTTGTTTAGGCATGCCCTGATTTACCGGTCAGCCGCCGCGCCTCTCACGAGAGTGGGATAGCCAGCGGCAAGCTGAGAGCAGTGAAACAAGAGTATCTAAGTAGGACTCAGCAGCAATCATCGCGGAGGCTGTGGTGTTGATAAACACACTCCTACATAAATCCACGGGCAAATCCTGGCGGCCACCCCCGATACCCGACACAGCTGATTATTCCAAGGGTCTGTTCCGATTTGGCGACTGGTTGGTTACTTGCTGCCTCGGTTCTTGTGCCAGCTCAGAGTTTCCCTGGTCCCAGATCTTCAGCAGCCCACCCACGGCGACCACCCCCCCTTCCTCTGTTTCTCTCTCCAACCACCTGGCTTTGCCCCTTCTCCATCTTGTCGCCCTCCCAGAGAGACAGTCCACTGCTGCACGACCCCACATTCGCCATTTCTCCTCTAGGGCTTCTCTCCTCTCACTGCTTGCTTGCTTCTCTTCGCATTCCTTTAGTGCTCCCCATCACCCGTCCCTTCTTTATTCTAGTGCTCTAGCAAAAAAAAAGGCGTTGCTTCTCAATTCCTCGTTTATCGTTGTAGTCGTTGTTGTTGAGCAAGGTTCGTCGTTCTGTCCCTTTTTCGCGCTCGACAATCGTAAACACGCGTTGCTGCTGTTGGTTGGTCCCCTCATCAACCAGGGGAACACGACAACAGCGCAACCTATCCATCCAGCCATCCACCCACCCACCCATCCATCCATCCTCTCATCACCCTCTTGTCCAAACAATATTCGATCGCATTGCTAACTCTTTGCCTTGGAAATAAACAGCTCTGCAAAAATGGCGGAAGTCACTAAGGAAGTTATCCGAAAGGAGATCAGTTCAATGACCTCCTCCACCAAGCACAAGACTGGTGGTTTTGGAGGAGGCGGGAGTGGATATATGCAGGTACTGGGTCTCTGAACTTGATCGCGATCGCTTACACTTGTATTTGTGATGACGTGGAATGCTAACGGGTAGCGCGACTTCAGATCTATCTCAGACAGCTTCAGGATAATCCATTGTAGCTTCCCCTCCCCCGTCTTTTAAACGCGGTTTTCGTGTTCCTTTAGCTCTATTTGGCAACAATGGGGTACTGGGACAAGCATGGCGTACTGACAACTCCTTACACAGGCGGACCAAGATGCTCACCTCCGGCACCCTTTCCGCCCTCCAGGAACTACTTGCCTCCATGATCGCCCGCGATCGCAGCAAAAATGGCTCCTTCCTGACCCCCCGTGTCCCCAAGATGGCCGTCTACGGTGCCTTCATTTCCGCGCCGCTCGGACATATCCTCGTAACCCTGCTCCAGAAGACCTTTGCTGGCCGTACCTCCACCAAGTCCAAGATCGGACAAATCGTCGTTAGCAACTTGCTCATCTCGCCGATCCAGAATACCGTGTACCTCACATGCATGGCGGTTATTGCGGGCGCACAGACACTCCATCAGATCCATGCGACTGTCAAGGCTGGGTTCTTTCCGGTCATGAAGGTGTCTTGGTGCACAAGCCCGCTTGCGTTGCTGTTTGCGCAGAAGTTCTTGCCGCCGCATGCGTGGGTGCCGTTCTTCAACTTGGTTGCGTTCGTGATTGGTACCTACATCAATTCAGAGACTAAGAAGAAGAGAATCGCGGCCGTCAGGCAGAAGAAGGTTTGTAAACGCGATGATGAATATATCCTTTGCCATTCAGTCGGACTAACTTTTCCCTGAAATAGTCGTACGATAAAAAATTACAACAGCAGCAGCAGCAGCAGCACCAGTCAGGGGAAACCGTGACTACCACCAGTAGGGAGTACTACGTCCGGCAAAATTAACGGGGGAAGATGAAAAATACTCTCTTTTCTTGCGTCCCCCGACTCGTTTCTCACATCTGTTGGACCCAACACGCATACCCACAAACCGAAAGTAGAACCTGGAAAAAAAGTTCTATCTAAATCACCCTTAATTGCCTTTTTTTTATATCCATATCCTTCTATCAAATTCACCGGCACCACCGGCATATTCCACCCCAGAGAAAGGGGCGAATGGAACTGCAACTCCGTGTTTTTTTTTCCACGTAGGGGAAAGCCATTTTTTGTACCGTTTGTTTTAGTATCGGATTTTTTGTCTTTTTTTTCTTTTGTTAGTAGGGGTTTCTGGTCAGGGGTATGTATCTGCGTGTACGAGATATTTTGGGGGTGTCAGGGTTATAGGCAAAAAAACGGACGGGGGAACGAGTGTTCAGGGTTAGGATTCGGAAATGGGGGTGGTGGGGAAGAAGGGAGTGTCCAGAATTGTATCTTGGCCAATTTATTGTTTTCTTTTGTGCTTAAGGAGCGATGTGAGCAATGTCACCATGAGTGTGCTATACCTTTGTTTTTATTTCATGTGGGGTGGTGAGGAAGAAGATATCCCATCTGCATTGCGGTTTTGGTATTTAGGTTCTGAGAGAGCCAAATGATAGTTGATAATGCATTACCACTTACTCTCCCTGTGGCGTTCAGCGTATGATTCGATAGTCTCTACTAAATCCATCATCGAAGCCTACGATCTAAGCTTGAAAGTTGGTCCCACCAGCTGCTAAGTTCAGCACATGTGACACTGCAGTTACCCGGCCTCGAAACATTACTCAGCAACATTTTGGTACCCTCGATTTTTTTCCCTCCCCTCCACCCCACAAACGACAACCACCCGACCAACCAAAAACTGCCCTTATCAAAAAATCGGATAGCCACAAAAGCCACAATGGGCAGAATCACGAAACCGAAATCAAAACGTACACCCCCTCCCCTTCCAATACTTCCCAAGCTAACCCCATGAAAAACGATTAGCTCCCAGTTCCCGTACCCGCGCCGCCAGACGGCAGTCATCCCCCTCCCTTAACCTCGACAAATCACTTACCACCCTCCCACGCGCATCCGACGACCCGAACCTCACTAACAAAGAAGCCGTCACGAAAAAGGTGAATGACGTTGTATTACGCACAACGCACGATAACGGCATTAGCAAGAAGAAGGGCGGGAAGGAACTGAGTAAGCAGAAGAAGAAACGGATGGAGAGGGCGATGGGCAAGGCGGAGGCGGTTATGGAGAAGCTAGAGAGGAAGAGGGGGGAGAGTGTTAAGAGAGGGAAGGTGGTTAAAGATAGGAGGGTATGCCTTTTTTTCTTTCTACTGGTGCGGATCGAGTGGGTTGTGGGCTAAATATAGGGTGATAGGATGATTGGTCGGTTTTGAATGGGAAGATTGAGGGGGAAGTTGAGGCTGTTAAGAGTTCTGCGCTCTTGGAGTAGGGTTGGGATATATGTGTGGGGGTGTGGGGGTTCTTTCTTTTACTCTCGTGGTGGGGGGGATGGGGGTAGTACATATATACGTACCTGTAACGGCGTTATTGGGCGTTCGTCCTGGGGGCAAAAAGCCGGGGTGGAAAAATATCTTATAAATAAACCTTGGGTTTTTAAGCTACAAATGGTTCCATGATACGTGTGTCTTTTTCAGAGCTACTAAATATAGATTATATGACTCAGCCAAACTCTATGCGTGAGGTTTATTAGTCTTATGTCTAACCCTCTTTCACGCAACTTAGTGCATGGAGTTGGGCGTGAGAATACCTGTTAGGTGTATTGATATGTTCTCTGGTGCCTTCTAGAATGGGTGCCTCAAACACAAATAAATTCTACTGAAAAATGGCAGTTGATGTATATAATAAAGTTTAGATGGGTTTTTCGTGCTCCATACACATGCCGTTCAAAATACATTTCGGTCTTGGCCCAATTTAAGACCTCAGTCTACGAAGATTCGCTTAGGTACATATATTTACCTTCAATTCCGATATGCTCTTTCCTAGACGCAAGTATGATTGGTGTCTGTAAATATATCCGGAGTTGCAAGCCAGTGGTATTGGCTAACTACAATATCCGAACCTTATATTCCTTTACTCTATTTTCTATTGGAGAATGGGCTCAATCAAAACACCAAGAGCGGGGAGTTTATAGAAATACATGTACCACTTCACAATGCGGTTAAAAAGTATAAAGGTCATAAAATATTAGGCTTCTTTTTGGAGAATAGAGGTCTTGGACGCGGATGAGTGCACGTCACTGCACCTCGCGATTAAAGTCAATATCACTATACTACTAGATAAAAGCGTGAAAATAGAAGTTAAAGACAGAACTCCTTTAATTCCACCAATTCTAGCGGCCACGAAGCAACTTCATGTCAAATACTTGAATGGTGTGCCAATATCCACATTCTGTATTGGAATGGCTACACGGTACTTCATTTGGCTGCGGCGTAGTTCTCCTCAGGCCGTCAGGCTTTTGATTGTGGCGGGAACTGAGAGTTTCACTAACGTAGAGATGAGTCCTTATTTTTAGACTGCATTAGATATGGCGTATAGAGTCAATAATACAGGTACTCGTATCGTAGATGTTCTATCGAAAAATGGGGTGCGCGGCGATACAAACGAACTAACACTGGGGGCCCTGGCCCTTAGACGTAAGATCTCCTGATCTTAAAAGATCACCCTAGCGATTTGGGGTAAGTGAACCAATAGGGTAATCGCAAAATAATGTGCGCCGAGTGATTTTTGGTGAATAGTTACATCGCCAGCTTAGTCATGGAAGTTCCCTGTGCTCGTGGCTCGCCAAGGATGACACCAACGTCATGCAGCTGGGAACCTTATTTGCACGGCACCCAAACAACTCTCAGATCTTGAACGCCGGATTACGAATCCACAAACCCTCAAATCCACATCGCTCGCCATTGTTAACTCTAGCAGCTATGCCATCAGGCAGCGACGGCGCTGATGTCGCTGCTTCTCTCAATATGGACACCGACCAGCCAGATACATTCAACTCGGTTCCCGAGATGACAAGAAGGGAACGGCCCCTGCTCCTAGCTACCGTACGATGCCTAATGTCATAACAAGTTATGTTGTATTTGAGTAGCTGATTTGAGATTTGTGAAGGGTCGGAAATTGCGCCATTTGAACGGGATCGCGTTGAGGAACTTAACAACCCAGAAGGCTCCTTCACGGCCCCGTGGGAAATCGACCGATGACGACTCGTTAGCGACAGCTTGGAAGTCTCCAAGTAAAGTTCTTTCGTTAAATCCAGTTGAGGGGGGATTAGAAGGAGAGAGCAGTACTTTGGTGGAAACTGGCCTGGTTCATTCTAAATCATCAAACGATCTATTAGTAGAAGCTCTTGAAAAGCCGCCCAAACCTAGACGACGGAGCACACGAGGGAACCCAGTTGGTATGGAGAATCCTATACTGAGGCTGAAGAGACTGCAGGATGTTGCGGCTGCAAGGATGGCGGATGTATTTTTTACATTGCATATCCCAGAGCTAGGAGGTGGGCGCTATCCTGTGTGTTTTAACTCCCGGGGAGTCATATTCATAGAGAACAAAGTGCTGAGTTGAGAATCTTGTCTATATGGGGAGGAAAAAACAGATGAACCGATTTATATCAGCGAGATCGTCCACAAGTCAATGGTATGTACTGTGTTTTTAGGCACATCGGGGCGAAAGGAAGAGGACGGAGAAAGCTAAAATGATTTGATTTCCAGAATCCAAATTTCCAATCCTTTGACCTTTCGAGTTGCGGGCCAAAAGTCTCGAGGGCCGATTGGGTAACCGTGAAAATCTGGGCCAACACGTGCGATCACTTCCAGCTTTTAGTGGAGCTTGATATCGGGTTGGCTTCATTGAGGTTTATTGGTAAAAGCGTTCGTAATAAGCTTCTATGGTTTCCTTAACACCTAACTTCAGTGAAGCAAGAAAGCTGATTAATGCGCCTATGACAGCTGGAGAATTTTCGGCATCCATTCCCTTCGAATTGTATTATATTTTTCTTATCGGATGGTATCTACACCATAATCACGGATTTACCAATGCCATTGCCGAAGGAACTCAGATTGGGGGACCACGCTATGTCTAGCTCAATATCATCTATGACTTATTCAAATGATCATATAACTGTGTGTTATCCAACGGACATTGGCCCCAATAGCTCGAGTAGATTGAGGTCCATGAGCCCGCTAACATCCTGTGTTCTCCTAGCCAACATCATCTTATGACGCTCTAATGAAGCTCAATAACTTAGAAGATTGTACCCAAGACGCGGAACACATAGCTGCCAAGGTTTCCTCTCAGATAGACGCCGTTCTCGAGCGAGAGTCAGCTGGATTATCAGCCATAAAACAAACCGCGCAAGCAGCTGAACGCCGGAATGCAGTACAAAAAGCCCTTGCAACTGAAAAAAAGCGTCTAGAATCATCCATACGTCATCGAGACAGTTTGAGAAATGACTTAGAGTCAAGGAGGGAGGCAATGGCCCTTGGTAGGAAAGCGCAGGAAACCGGCGAAAATTATCTAACTGAGGCTACCATCAAGCTAGAGAGGTGTAAGAAAGATCTAGATAAAACTAAAAAGGGGTTAGAGGGACAGAAAAGGAGGATTATCGAGGATTTGCAGACGATTTATCCAGTGGAATCAAAATTAGATCGAGCATTGGGGTTCACAATTAGAGGACTTTATCTTCCCAACCACAATCACGAAGATCATGACGACGAAACCATTTCGGCAGCATTAGGATATACAGCACATTTAGTATACTTGCTAAGTTTCTACCTGGGCACGTATCTGCGATACCCCGTGCGGCCAGTGGGCAGCAGTTCTTTCATTCGCGATCCTATAAGCGTCATTCAAGGTGCTAGGACTTTCCCATTATGGATGAAAGGTTCCATCTATTTCCGGTTTGAATATGCTATATTTCTACTTAATAAAGATATCGAACAGGTATGAACTATCTAAAAGTTTGGGGCATAGGGATGGTTACTAATCGGTGTGTGTGAATGGTAGTTGATGGGATTGCAATCATTGTGGGTTATGGATTTGAGGAACACCCTACCTAATCTAAAATATCTGCTGTTGTATATTACTTCAGGGAATAATCCAGCGTACGCTTTTCGCTCCTTTCCTCTCAGCATCTGTCCGTTACTCCAAGATTATAGAAAGACATCTTAACTCTAGATATGCAGTGTCGAACGCGAACGCCCCTCATCGCCATTTGTAAAAATGTTGCGGCGAAAGCCTTCCGAGCGTTCTCCCGAAAGAGGCACAAATGGCCGGTCCGCAAGCCCAGGAAGTTATACAAGGAGGGCAATGTCGTTTGATATTCCGAAACGGGATTTCGTCGAAATCTCAGATCTTTCGAAGGGGGAGGTCGTGTATTCTACTAGTACAAGGAAGTCTAATAATGGTAACAGTAATAGTGTTGGAAGGTAAAGTGCTGTTTATGTGTTTAAAAGCGTCAGGTGTTGGTGTTGGGAAAAGGCGATCGATAATAAAGCACTGGACGGCGTTTTAGAGTCTTGTCAATTTCATGCTTTCGCGTTGTCTTTTTTTCATTCTTTCTTTGGGTTGATTTGTAGCATATTCCTCCAACGTGTTTGAGTAAGATTAATGGATAGACCACCTTGATGATAGGACCTTTTTTAAAAATAAAATAAAACCCGAGTGCATTATAGAATGTGAAATGCGGTAGGCTTCGTAGTCGTAGCTGTGGGAGGGAGATGGGAATGTTTTAATTTTACTAGGAAGATACGTGTGATAACGAATTTTTTGTTCGCCTGTGCGCGTATTTCTCATGTAGGAGTCCTACCTACTTGATATTATTTATTTTTGGCGGGGTAAGCTCTGTGCGCACGATAACGATAAAAAAAGTCACCGAATCGGTTGGGTGGTAGGCAGGAAGACACCGTAAGCATATATTGTTTCGGCTGTGCGGGTAGGGCCATCAATAGAATATAATGTGTTTTACAATCCAGGAAATTTAAACTGCACTAGAACTTAGCTACTGGTTTTCCTTTAATTCTAAGAGCTGGCACGTACATGTAGCTATGGAACCGGAGGAGTCCAAGTAGGTAATCATGATATGCTCATCAGATTAGTTATCACAGCGCATTTTATAGTGTACTGAATCAGCCTGAGACTGTAGAATAAGTTTTTAAGACTCTATTTAGTTTGAGTTTCGCGTTTGTTTAGTGGTTGCAATATCTGCATCTCGTTTAGAGAAATGATCACAGCACATAAAAGCCGAGAGATATCGTGACCAGGCCGGATTTTTATAAGATCTACACCGCATAATCCCAATACAATTTTTGTGCATTAATATTTCTGACGAGGTAAGCCTGCCAAGGTGTACGGGTTTGAGTGGTAGAGGTTTACCACTCCGACCGACAGTTATAAATTCACAACGAGCCACTCTTCCCTTTCCTTCCACTCCATACTTTCACGTATATCCCGATATCTGTTGGCGTCCCTCATATTACCTTTATCTACACATCCGTACACTGGAAGTAAACGGCTCCTCCAACCTCCTCACAAATCCAGTAAACTCACCTCCTACTTGCTTGCCTCTGGGTGCTGCAAGTCATACTTTCTGAGCCGTCTCGTCTCCGCTTTTAGGGCTAAAACGCTCGATTGTCATAAGATGTATAATACTACTAGCATTTAGCAGCACCAGATCACAGAACCTATCCACATTCACATTCACATTCACCACCACGCTCTCTTGTTTCACATTCACATTCGCCCTTTGAGCTCTCGTTTTCCGGAGTAGCCTCACCTGCCGGATCCACAACAATGTATGTGGATTAGTCGCAGAGAATTCACTAGCAGATGCCCAGAAATAATAACACGCAATCGTAAATGCACGTGTCGTCTGAGGGCTAATAACTACATATATCGATAAGTATGGATAAGAGAGAACGGCTTGACCGATAAAATGCCTAATTTCGTACTTGGCAAAGAGATTTTATGGAAAGTAGCGTTGCACCGACTAAAGCGGGAAGGTCACATCTTACTCTGGGCCAATCGGGGGCGACGCGACAAGCACGCTTTTCCAACTTGCTCCGGCTTGGAGACCCTTGGACCTAGGCACTTTATCGCGACGCCAATATCGAAATGGTAGAACGAACCCGATGCAGCATTTAGAATTACGGATTGTCTTCTTCATTCCACTTGCAGCAATCTACGGAAATACATCTGTCATAAGATTTAAGAATTCATGGATCTGCCGCCCTTGATAACCGGGGATCAGCCCTTGCCAATCAGGTACCAAGCCATTTAGACTGAATAACATGCAAGAGGAAGTTTTTCCTAGAGTTTGTTCACCTCTTCCAGCTACGGCAATGCACATACCCAATGACATATGACTCGGTTAGAGTTCCTATGGAGCACGTTTATAAACTCCCAAACCACCCTACATTCAGATTTTTCTCTCGTTCTCATCAGTCAAACCCTCTTCATTCGTTTGTAAAGGAAGTTATCGGGTTACTTGGACACGTGAAGCAATGATGAATTTCAAGAGCTTGTTTTTAATCGCCTTCAGTGGCTTTGTCGCACTCTCGGAAGGCACGTTGAATAAGAAACCAAGAAATTTCATTATGGTAAGTCCCAACTCTTGCGAATTCCTCAAGTGGCATAGAAATTAATATCGTAACTTGCATAGGTTATTCCGTAAGTTCATTTTCCTCAAGTCTAGGAACTCCAAGTCTCTTTTAGAACCTCTACTAAGCTCATCGCCAGCGACGGTTTTGGTCCCGCCTCGGAGACTATGGCCAGGGATTGGGTCCACTGGACCAACAACAAGACTGTCACCTTGCCAATTGACGAGATGATGATTGGTCAAGTCCGGACTCGTTCGGACGATTCATATGTTACTGATTCAGCCAGCGCCGCGACGGCATACTCCTGCGGCATCAAGACCTACAATGGAGCAATTGCAGTCGACAGTGATGCTGAGCCTTGCGGGACTGTGCTCGAGGCAGCGAAGCTTGAGGGGTTTAAAACTGGTCTTATTGTCACCAGCAGAATCACACACGTATGTTGATTCTCAGCATGTCACGCTCGTTAATGCTTCCCCTCTAACATATTTTGGTAGGCTACTCCTGCAGCTTATGTTGCCCACATATATGACCGAGACATTGAGGCCAATATTGCCCTCCAAGAAATTGGCGCCACTCATCCCCTTGGCTCAACCGTTGATATCATCATGGGTGGTGGGAAATGTTTCTTTACTCCCCAGAACACTACTTCATCTTGCCGCCACGATAATATCGATGCCTTGGCACTTGCGAGACAGCGCGGATATACCGTTTTTGACGACAGAGCTACCTTTGACAAAGACATCAAGCTACCTTATCTCGGACTCTTCACCCAGGGTAAGCCACTCCTCCTATGTAATATAAAATCACATCTCACACAAAAATAGATCACATGTCTTATGAAATCGACCGCGATCCAAAAATTGAGCCCTCCTTGACTGAGATGGCTATCAAGGGTCTCAATGATCTCTACAAAGCAACCAAGCACTCCAAGAAGGGTTTCTTTGTTCTTGTTGAAGCCTCTAGAATTGTATGTTCTTCGGATGTTATATATAGCCATAACCCTAACGTACACTCAGGATCATGCTGGTCACGCCAGCGACCCAACTGCCCATCTTCATGATATTCTCGAATACAACCGCGCCATGGATGCCATGCGAAAGTGGATTGACGACCATGACAACTCTGAGACTGTACTGATCTCAACCGCCGATCACGAATGCGGTGGTCTCACTCTTGGCTACGAGCTTGATGGTGCCCCCGAATACTGGTTCGCTCCAGAATACTTTGCGTCTTCCATGGGCTCTTCCGGCAAGTATGCGAGTTTGTGGAAGGCATATAAACCTATAGATAACTCCGATGCCACACAGTACCTCAAGAAGTCTGTCTATGCACCATATGGTGTCCTAAATCCTACTGATGTAGAAATTGCCAAAGGTCTTGAACTCAAGGCGTCCACTAGTGACTTTGGCCGCTACCTCGCTCTTGCATTGTCGAAACGTCTCGGTGCCAACTGGGCGACTGGTGGCCATAGTGGTGTTGATGTTACCTTGTATGGCCATGGGTTAAACCATAAGCAGTTCGCTGGCCAGAGAGAGAATACTGAGGTTGCGGGCTTCGTGCTAGAGCAGCTTGGTTTGAAGCTGGCAGGCGTTACGAAAAAGTTGAGGGCGAATAGGACCTTTGTTGATGGTGTTGTTAAGCGGCAGCCAGGGGATCCTGCGAGGATGAAAGGTAGAGATCTAACTCACCACCATCATTAAATAGAGCACAATTAAAGAGGGCAAGAAGCGAAGGTGTAATTTTTTTTGGAATTTAGGCACATAGCAAGGGATATCTGCTTAAGAAATAAAAATGTAATATACGAAAAACCTAACACTCCTACAAGTTACTTGGAACATTTTCGTTGTCCACATCTTATATCACCCCAGATAGCCGAAGAATTATGTTTCTCACTAACGTACGGATCAAAGGTGGTGATCCGCTCAGAAGCATGAACCCCAAAAAATACTTTAGTATAACTTGACTCCCCGCAACATATATAAGCAGTACCGGAAAGTAAGATGTTTTTAGTACCGTATTTTTAGAAAGTGAAGGAATAAGTCAGGAATACTACCGAGTTATAATTACCTTTGAGAACTCTGTAGCACTACCGATTTACTCCCGCATTCATGAGAATGATGTACCAATTTCATCCCCTTCCCGGTGTTGTATTACTAATCACTTTGCTACTGCTTTGTTATTTAGCCACTAGCAAGCGCACATGCGCGTAACAATTCTCACCCCATCCTAACGCCTCTCAACTCTATTTCACCAAATATCACTCGGTATCATGCCACAGCCTTCTTGTTGGAGTTTTGGACCACGATCGAGTATTATTTGAGCTTAGGATACCGAACGAGATACAAGGAAAGTAAGCAGTATATATACAAGAGATTGACCAATAGAAAGCTCCCAAACCCCGGGGCTTCCAGAGCCCGTCTGACTATCAAAGATCTACAGGGACCGAGACCCTGAGACTTATTAGGGCGCAATATCAATAGTTTCAACACTTTTTGTTGGATATATGGTATATATCCATAGGCTTCCTAGTGTTTCATTTGTACGTCATTATTCGGGATACCGATATCGGTTCGGTCAATAGTCTTACCTGCTAATGGGGGTTGCTCGGGCCGATCTATTCAGCGCTCCATATATATACTCCCTATGGAGTCATATATAAACAGGTTTATGGGGACTCTTTGGGCGCCGAATAGATCGGCCCGAGCAACCCCCGTTAGCAGGTGAGACTATTGACCTAACCGATATCGGTATCCCGAGTAATGACGTACAAATGAAACACTGGGAAGCCTGTGGATATATTCGTATATCTACACCATGCGATATAGCAAAGATAAGAGAAAGGAAAACCAAGCACGGGCATTTTTTTTTTTTTTGTTAAATCATTGTTTCATTGTTTTATAAATGGTACAAGAATGCCACATGCAACCGAAGTTATAGCGTGAACAAAACCCTTAACAGCCCAACCCTCCTGACAATAATAGAAATCAAACAAATATAACTGAAAATTTTCAATTCAGAGATTCCCTCCATGGCTAACATAAGCCTAATATATATCCAGCATGCAAATAGATTACTCTTCCATTGACTCAAAAAAGTTTAAAAGAGAAGTAATAGATGTTATAGAATGAGAGGAAATAGATGAAAGAACATCAGACGAACCAGATGATGATAAATGTGAAATATCAATTTGAGATTTAATAGGAAAATTTGTCCTTGTCTTTGAAATAAATTCAGCAAGGGCTAGTAGCATAATCGGATTTACCCATACGGGAGACTCAGAGTTTAAGGAATTTAAAAAGGGAATAAATAAATTTCGTTCAACCTCATGAGCAAAACAGTATAGTATTGCGTGCGAAAAATTTTGGGAGCTGTCACCACATAGGGGACATGTAGTAGGTCCAGGATGAGACCAGGAAGTGTGTGCTTTGAGGTAGCTTTTATGTGCTCGCATTTGATGGAGTCTCCCAGCTGTGAATTTTGAAAGTTTCATAAATGGGTGAGGTATGGTGGTAGTGAGGTAATCATAGTAAGGAGGGCGAGGAGTGTGATCGTCCCAGTCTGTTTTTAATTGGGATAAGATAGATTTTTAATTGGGATAAGATAGAAACCAAGCACGGGCATCAAGCCCCTATATATATACTCCCTATAAAGCTATATAAGCCGGGCTATAGGATGTTCTTTGGGCGCCGAATTGATCAGCCCGAGCAACCCCCATGGTAGCTAAAGCTTCTAGCCGAACCGGTATCCCGTCGGAGAGCGCGAGCTCTTAGAAGCTTATAGATATATAATACATCCAACACTTTTTGAAAAGATGAAATATACTTCCTATCGTTCGATTGGTTTCTCGGTTAAAGAGAGAATTTATGTCTATATATTGCCTATCATCAACAGGAAATCTCCGAATGCCAGCAAGCTACGAAACAACCGAGGGATGAGAACTAATTAACTTAAATAGAGCCAAAATTATAGGGGCCGAAAAGTGGATACTAAAGCGACTAAAATTAGAAAACTCATTCAATTCACATCATTATAGAGCAGATACATTTATAAATTGTATTTAGGGGAGGAGAAATCTGGAATCGTGTAGGAACTTGGACTATTTTTTACTTGTTTTCTCGGGATATAAGAGGTATACTACGTATACGCTACTCATGCTATACAGATGCACGTATTACGAGTGTAAGGGTGAGTCTGGCGACAACATGTGATGGTGAAAGTAAGAGTTGCCAATTTTCCTTCTTACTCAATAACTCCTCAAGAAGCCTGATAAAAATTATAAAGAACAGCGAATACTATGTGTTAGACATCGAGCACTCACGGATAAATGCTTGCCAGTCTTTCACCACTATTTAATTTAATACATCCAGATAGCGTGTCACTTTCTTATTTGCTTTATTAGAGACTTTGCGCTTTTGAGCTAGCCCTGGTTTTTGACCAACCAGAAGGTAATCTGCGCCAATCAAATTGCTAGAAATTGGAGCTGGATCTATTTGCGCAAAGTCTCTATTAGCCCGATTATTTCCTTGCTCTCTTTAGATCACTTCTGCCACCTATGATGATACCTCTACTCATGTCGCCGAGTCCCAAGATCGCCACGTGACCAGTTAATGGGTGGCTTAACATATCACGTGGCGATCTTGGGACTCGGTGACATGAGTACCGTATTTACTCGAAAAATTGGGTAGCGTACTCGGGTCAGGGGCGAAGTATTGGGACCTACTAGGGTGTCACGGATCTGAGCGGTCACAGTATCACTCTGTTGTTTTCACCGTGCCCTACTGCATTTCGTAATATTTCGCTACGTCACGGCGTTGTTCTCCCTTTCCAGGGTGTCCCAATACTTCACCCCTGACCCGAGTATACACTTCGCCACTAACCCGCGAAAGAATTTGTCAGAGATTGAGCGGCGTATCTAAGCCGATTTCGGGTAGTTTCTAAGCTAATTTAAGTTAGATCCAAGAAAGTTTCATGGATTGACTTAGGGAAGGAATCGTGGTCTGGTTGCTGGTTTTGTTATTGTTTGGATGGTTGTATAATTTCCTTATTGTTCGGGTATATTTTGGTTATTGAAATAATGTCTTTGTGGTTCGGTTGTTGTCGGGTTGTTGTTGGTGTTACAGGAAAAGCGGGGTATTTAAGTGAAGGATTTTGGTCGTTCATGTTTTTCTCTCAAGGGGCGAGGTTTTATCTTCAAGCTCTCAGGTATCCCCCGAGATGAGCAGTGCTACTTGAAGGGAAAACTAAGCGACGAGAGTATTCACGGTGATCCACAGGCTCTACGAATTGTCTCAAGTATAGAGGACTTGAGGGCGGCGACAGTGCGAGGTTATGCAGATAACCGAGGTTGTATTGTAAAATACAAGAGTGCTATAGAAGACGTTCTTAAAGAAAGAAGAAGGAAAAGTACAACAAGAGGAAAATCCCTTCGCTTATATACCTCATTCCAACTCGTTCACGACAAAGACTTGACTCACCGCAACTAAACCTAAAGAAACATATGAACGACAACGTAACACAATACCCCAATAACTCAGATCCGCGAACCAACGAAAACAGTTATCCATGAAAATTCTCCCTTATAGCCGCGAGCCTCCTGCGAACACTAACCGCCTTCCTGGTTTCTTGGATATCGTTAAAAACGTCTCATCGTCAAGATCCGTATGATAATCATTGTTCCCACGCAGGTAAGCGCATAACTCGTCCATTCCACCGTATTGTAGCTTCCCGTGGCGAATGCGAGAATCCCAGTGATACTTTCGACAAGATATTCTTCATGATCGTTGACTGGACGTGGTGGTAATAACCTGAGTGGGTCAACAGTGAGCAGCTTTAATTAATAAACGTGAAATACGGATGGTATTTCATGTACGATACAGTCTATCTCATAAGATACGCGAGATTATTCGTTTTATTTTAAGGGACCGCTCCACTTCCAAATTCACTCGAATTCTGCCGTCTCACGTTTCATAGATATGAAGACACGATCGTTGACTTTGAATGAACGGCGTGCATTGATTAATACTGGTCTCGAAAATATCTTGCGCTTGTCCTCATTTGAACTCGGCTGTTTCTAAGTTCTTCCATTTGTGTCGTCATTAGCGTCGAGGTCCGAGTGAGCGGTCATCGAGACGACGGAGGTGTCAAAAAAGGACAGAACTATAATTGGCGAAAAAAGTAGCTTTCACGACTCTTATTATTGGCGAACTCGCAATAGGTGATCATTTTGTCGTCGTCTTGTTGGTAAGAAACATAACATCGAAGATATTGTTCCATAACGGCATTAAGACGTTCGGTTTGACCATCTGTTTGCGTGGAAGGACGTTGACATCCGAAATGGAAATATTCAAAGGCGTTAAGAAAGATGTTTCCAAAACTTAGCAGAACTGCGTTCTCTATCCGAAGTTGATATGGGAAGGTAGTCCGTGTAGCTTCCAAACATTTTGGAGATAGAGTTCGGCTGTTTGCTCGGCGTTGACGGTCGTATTGCGCGGGATAAGGTGCGCATCTTGAGAGTCGATCCATACCATAATAGCATCAAAGCCGTTGGATTACGGGAGTCCGGTAACGAAGTCCATTGATAGCTCTTAGGGGCGATTAGGGATGGGGAGTGGTTTCGGGACGCCTTGGGTACCGAGGGTGCTTGGTTTTGCTCGTCGACAGGTATGACAGTTCGCGTATAACGGCCAATGTATTCTCTCATCTTTGGCCAATAGAAATGCGCGAAATGAGTTCGAAGGATTTTCGCGTCACTGGGTGGCAGCGAGGGCGTCGTGATGTCGTTGTAGGATGAGGAGGCGAAGAGGGTCGTGATCAGGGATATAGAGTTTTTGTCGGTAATAAAGGCGACCGTGACTTCAGTACAATCGCACAGGGTGATCTCTTTGGATTGTCGTTCGCCATTTTTAAGTCTAGGAGGATTTTTGTGGGAACGGGTCAGCATTATATCCAAGATTCATTAAAGTATCGAGGAGGCATCCAATTCAGCGGGTTCATTTGATAAAGAACCCGAAAACAAACTCAGCTTAGGATCGACGTTCTTCTCTTTCGGGACTATTTGGTGTTGGTGTCTTAGTCTTTCATCTCGCTTCTTCAGGGAGATCTCACGATCTCGAGTCGGTGCGTCCGGTTTTCCTCCTTGTACTCCTGGTCTATAGGTAATGACGAAGTCAAAACGTGAAAGGTATTCAGCCCATCGACTTGTCGTCGATTAAGTTGCTTGGTGGTCATGAAATATTCCAAGTTCTTATGGTCGGTAATAAGCGAGATGGGTAATTCGATCGCTTCAAGCTCTGGTCTCCATTCCTCGAAACGCGTATAATAGCGAGAAGTTCGCTTGTCATAAATCTCGTAATTGCATTCAGCTGGTGAGTGCTTTTTGGAGAAGAAGGCCACAGGGTGAAGTACGCCGTTATCGTCAAGTTGGGAGAGAACACCACCGGAGACGAAATCAGAAGCATCGGATTCCACGAAGATTTTCTTTCGGGGGTCGAAGTGGATGAGAACGGGGGCTTTAGTGAAGGCATCCTTCAGCGCTTCAAACGCGAGTTCCGCTTCGACTGTCCACTCAAAAACAATGCCTTTTCTTGTGAAAGCAGTAAGGGGGGCGGCTAGTCGGGAGAATCCTAGGATGAATCGTCGGTAAAAATTTGCGAAGCCAAGAAAGGCTTGTACATCTTTTACTGACTTTGGGCGGTTCCAATCCCGGACAGCTTTGAGTTTATCGTCGTCCATTTTTATACCCTCAGGGGTTAGTATTAGGCCGAGGTATTTGATAGATTGGACGTGGAATTCACACTTCTCAGGTTTGAGAAGTATGTTATTGGCTTTCAAGGCGTCGAGGACTTGTCGACATGTATCTTTGTCTTTCGGTAAGAGTATCATTGTAGATAAGAATGTCGTCGAGGTAGGCCGTGCGAAAAGATCTAGAAATTCTCGGAGGGAGTCGTTCACGAATCGCTGGAATGTACCGGGCGTTGGTAAGACCGAATGGCATTACCATGTATTCGTATAGGCCATATCGTGTTCGAAAGGCTGTTTTCCATTCTTCTCCTCAGCGATACGAATTTGGTGAAAGCCATCCCGGAGATCGAGTTTAGTACCACTGAGCTTTTGCGAGCGATCCAAGGTTTCTTTGATCGGGGAAGTGTATCTGTCTTTCGCGTGAGAGCGTTAAGGCGCGATAATCGACACAAAGTCGGAGGGAACCAATCGAGCAGCGGCGAAGAGGGCTGGAGAACGGCGGAAGATGAACTGCGCGGATGAATCCTTTTTTAAGTTATGTCTTCGATGTCTTAAGAACTAGAAGTTCAAATCGAGACATCATCTGTAGAGGTCGAACGGTGGTTCCTTGCGCTCTTGTAGGGTGTAATCTTGTGGTCGTAGGGTCGGCGAGGGGAGTCGCGAGCTTTAGGCTTTATCGAACACGTGTCAGATATTCGTGGTATTCGGCAGGTATTCGTTCTTCACTCTTCTTTGGTTGTCTTGTTATCGAAACGCTTATTGATTTCATAGAGGGACATGGCATAAACCTGGATACCTTTTTCTAGCAAGCGTACGGAAAGCGGCGGCGCCAATAAAGCGCGTTAAGCTTGTTCGGTGGGGGGATGGCGTTGGTGAGACAACAGATTGTTTAGGGGTGCAGTGAGTGGTGCAGAATTCAGAATTGAATTCAATGCTTTTGTTTGCAAACTGTAAATGAACATCATGGAGGTTCATCCAGGGAATACCTAATACTTGGGGTAATGGCTGGTTTGGTGACGAAGAAAGGAGCTTTTTCGGTGTCTTGTTGGATGGAAAAGCTCAGGGTGACAGAGGTTGGTAATGTCTCGAGGCAATTGTTCGGCCGTCAATGACTTCCAATTGGCGAGGGTTTTGAGGAGAGATAGGGGCAGGGAATGGTGACGCACAAAGTCTTCATCAATGAAAGCGAACCCGAGGCAGGTGTCGAAGTGCGTGTGTTTTTATGATTTTATTTTGGTGGGAAAGGTTACAAGAAATTACAAAATGTTAAATCCAAAGTATCCTCCACACACACGTCCGACACCGAAACCCGTAAAGAACGCAGACAAAGGAGAAAAGGGAGCAGGAAGCGAGTCGGCTGAGCGGACTCGTTGAACTAGTTTAAAGACTCAACTGAGTCTCTGCATCAAAGCAGAAAAGCGAGGCGGCGGCGGTGGGAAAACAGAAGGAGCGGGAGGAGCGACGGCGGAGTTAGTAACGCTCCCCTCACGCGAGGCGTTTGGAGCGGAGGGCGATTGGAAAAGATATGCTTCTCGGCGCAAAATAAACGACGATTATTGGTGCATGTCTCCACGCTTTTCTTCGGGTGATAGTTTCTCCTCCCGTTAACTCGAACATAGTCTTTGTTCGAGGCGGGGCGAGAAGTAGGTGCGACCGAAAGAAAGATCCACGTGGGGACAAGTCCCTCCGGCGAAGGAAGAGGAGGCAGGAGTAAAGGCGGCGGGGGCGGTGGTAGGGCGGCGAATTGCCGTGGTGTTACGGGCGGTATTTTCTTCTCCTCTCTTCTTGCCCGGATACGGTTATCAGGCGGAGGAGGAAGGCGCGAGAGGGAAGTGAAGGTAGTGGGGAAGTCGCAAGAACCGTCACTACCGCTTCTTTTAACTCGTCCGATGCCAAACTCCGAAAGATCATTTTTGGCAGACTGTCGTAATTGAGTGCGTCCCACGACGACGGAATCTATAGCGAGGAGAAATCTCTTTTTCCCTTTGTCGTTGATGACTCATGCGGCGGCGGCGCGAGAGGCTCGTGTCGCCGAAATTGCTTTATGGCGCGATCGACGGCGGCGAGCCTGCAGTAGCTGTTCTGCTGTGAGACGGAGCCGACGAACTTGTTCGAGAATGGCTCTTCAAGACGGCAAGATATAAGACCAATGTTGTTGCTGCTGAGAGTGCCGTTAACCGAGAAATTTCGACTGAGCTCGCGTAACAAACCCAGTGGTGAGCTTTATCGCGAGACCCATTGAATTTATCTGGCCGCATTTTGTCCGAGCGGCCTCCTCGTATGAATGAGGCATGACATGTACAGAAAGTATGGAGGACAGGAGAAGGCGCGGCACTTCGTCACCGTCAGACCGGGACGGCAGTCATGAACTCACACATGTTATTCCTTTCAGACATGCCTTCTAACAGCAGGCTCACAGAGGTGCTTTCGACCCGTCGCACGGATCGTATTTCCTCATGTTGCGAGGCGCGATGGCTGGCGGCGATTTCGGAATTCTCTGCCCAAAAGTCCATGGGGCAGCAGGCTGTCATTGGCGGCTGATGGGCTTAGAATAGCCAAGGAAATGTAAGAGAGGCGATGATAAGAACGTAATCTCATGGCCATGGCGCTTTATCTTCTGCTCTCGTATCCCCGAGATGAAGAGTCGCTACTAAAACTAAGTCGACGAGAAAGATTCACGACGTCTACTGCGCTCTACGGTTGCTCAAGATGTATGACTCGAGTGACGGCGACAAGGAGCATGCAGATAACCGAGCGGCCAGATTGTGAAATACAAGAGTCGCTATATAAGACGTCGCTTAAAGTAATAAAAGACAACAAGAGTGAAAATCCCTTCGCTTATATACCTCATTCCAACTCGTTCACGACAAAGACTTGACTCATCGCAACTAAACCTAAAGAAACATGCGAACGACAACGTAACACAATACCCCAATAACCTTCAGACTATTAACCAACTAAAAACAGCTTATCCATTTAAATTTTCTTTCCTTTCTTTCCTTAAGTTGCTATACCTATCAGAATTAATGCTACGACTTCAGCTTCGCTTACGATGCACACATACGACTAATTGCTCAATCCCCGACCATGTCTGCTATTATTAATCTCGCTGATTATTAATAAGATCTTGGATTTGATGCTTCGCTTTCTCATATCAATTACCGACTCTTTCGATCGACACTTCCCGATTCGCTTATACGTCATACGCAATTCCGACTATCACACCATACGATAACGGTATAAGAGGAATGGGCTTGAAAGCGTTTCGGGTCTATGATTTCTCCACGTTAGTTCACGTTATTACATAGCCTCAGATTCGACGCTGACTACTATAAGATTCAAATGTTTCACCGTTTGGTACGGTCTTCTTCCGGATGACAATGACGAAGTTAATCCAGCCTTTATCAATATTATATCAGATACTAATGCAGATACGACTTTCATTCATACTCTCCGCCGCCTCGCGTTGCTCGTTTCATCTTCAAGAATACTTTCTTCATTGTTAACTTTATTTCTTCAAGAGACTTCATTGTCGCTTCACGCGACACGAACCTCAAAGTCACGACGCGTCCACAAATGCACTCGTCCTTCCGTACGATTTGCTAGACGAAGAAAGATATTCGAACGAACACGATACCCAACAAGAAATCGATATTCAAACTACACATGCGCCAAGCGACCCTTCAAATTAGCTATTAAAAAACCCGACTATCAAGCTTCTTCACGAACTTCGTCGATCCCTACCTCAACCCTACGTTATCTTTTAGCGGTTCATAAGAAGCAGATTGCTATCACAGATTAGTGCATGGATAAGCAACCGGGCAAGGTTATAGCGTCAGATTGTTATCTAAAGCCTTCTGAGATTTCCGCGGTAAAAAGTACCGGTCTTACATTAAGAACGTTCGTCACTTCTACCCGTATTATCTTAATACTATCTCGCTTCTATCTCGAACCTTCGCTGTGAAACATCGCCGATACTTCGCCTTGAAGTATACCCCCCGTAGAACTTGTAGAAATACCGCACTCTTCGAACGAGTTAGTATCTCGCTTAAGTAGCACTGCTCACCTTCAGGGATACTGAAGGGCTCAACGAGAGACTGAATCGTGAGAGAAAGCAAGCTACTCAATTTTTCGAGTAAATACGGTATACTTACCTATCTCATCTCTTACTCTGGTTGGCCAGTTAAGATGGTCACCAACTAGAGCGGTAGAGGGGCAGAGGGCATAGCGAGGTTTGGGTAGCAAATGAAATATTTCGCCACAAAATGGAGATCAGTTTGTCAGCCAAGACCGCCAAGCCTCGTTATACCCAGGGCCCTGAGCTTCGAAGTCTAGTGTTTTCGAATTCTTCCTCTAGCACTACACGTAGATACCCCCCAAAATACCCGCCTAAGATAGTGCACTGAACCTCTCTAGTAAATATATACGTCAAACCCTGAACTTTGCTCTCTTCAAGGTACTAAGTAATGTCTTTGCAGCATTTACAAAACTAGCGAGCTACTCCATCAGCTACCTCATAATACACTAAACTAAATTCGATTATAGTTCAACAAAACGCACGCGGTGGTAGAACCCTTAACCTTAATTTCACGTTATGCAGAGACTGGCCTGCCGATTTCGTGTGGCCGCACGGCCTCCGATTGCGCCTAGTTACTTCGGCTCCCGGAGGGTTGGTGCTAGCTTGGTGTACTGATTCTGCTAAAGCGAATTGGTAAATTATAATTACTTGTAGTTCGGATAGCGGCACAAACCCTCCCTCCCTCTGCCAAATGCCCTCCCAGCCAGCCCCGTACTGGATATTTCGAGTTCTATGCCTTCATTATTCTTTAAGGTTATTACGGTCGCATGGCAGCCTCCCAGGACGATAATTTGTGGGTCCCTTCTCGATATCAGTATTAGCCGTTGGGCGTACTTTATTAAACTCCCGAAAGTAGATGCCTCTGATTTTTTGGGGGTTTAAACTCCATATCTGTCGGTTGCCGGTCAAGGGACCAGTGCTTCGGGATTTCACCTTGTGCAATGATGCTTGAAAGCTATGGAAATCACTATTTCTCGTCATCGAATGGTAAGTGGCATGTAGGATACTTTGGCAACGAAGATCAGAGACCTTGCGCTTTTGAGCCAGCCCTGGTTTTTGAGTAACCAGAAGCTGATCTGCACCAGTTAAATTGCTAGAAATCGGAGCTGGATATATTTGCGTAAAGTCACTATTATTTCTATGCCGACGCGCGTGGCATGTTCGTTGGTAGCATCAAGGAACATCGCTCTTGCTATCACGATCCCGATTACAGGACCCAGATCGGCCCAATCCGCTTTTGAGGCAGTCAGCCTCTCAGCCCCGTGATCTTAGCCGCAAGGACTTGCATAAACTATCACGAAGCGTGATAATTTCCCCCTTCCGTACGGTCTTCGCAATAAAATTTCCTAGCTGGAAGACAAGGTTTATTTTCCAGGAAGCTGGCGTGTTACGGCGAAGGCCACAATAAGAAATCTGTACCCAGCTCATAGTATAGTGTAGAGATCAATGCATACCCGCGTAGTATGGGTAAAGTGGACCATATGCAGTCGACCTTGGCAGGTGTGTACCACCAGAGAGCTGAACCCCACATGCCTTTGTCCCTAGGTTGTAGATATGTATGTATGCAGAAGTTTCCGATTTACCTCACGCTAATAGGTTTTAAATAAATGTATATAGCAGATAGTTGCGTAAATACGTATTGCCAGTCTACTAGCTAAAATAAAGGTCGGGTTCTTCAATGAACCTAAGTACATAGCTAAAATTGACAATAAAAAGTAAGAAACGAAATAAGCAAAAAAAAAAAAAAGATGAGAAGCTTCCTTACTTTTGCTCTCTTTGGCCTTCATCCCAGAAATAAAAATTACCTATTTATTGATCTACGTGATAACCGTGGGCTGATTTTGTAGGTTGCGCCCATTGCTATCTATAAGCCTAGTTAGGTTTATTGGAGAACCGGACTTGATTTTTCGGCTTGTAAAACATCTTCCTTGCAAATCACTGCCCATCAGAAATCTGCCTCACTGAATATGTTCTACTTTCACGCTCAGCTACCTACGTGACTCTGCGTAGATGCGGATTTACGCGCGTATATCGAAGCTAAGCGTGTGCAAATCAGTCTCGTACTCATTGAAAAAGCGGGAATAGGGCCTATCCTCAGACAAAAGTAGAGGAAATAAATGACGATAAGCAATTGATGTCTCAAGAATACCATAGCTCAGTATGAGGTCACTGAGGCTCACTTCAACCAACCTCTTAGTTGATCGTCCAGATAGCTGTTCATGATTCACTTGATGCCCGTAAAAGGAGAAAACCTTTCCTATGCCCGCGCTTTTCCTGCAGTACTTTCGGATACCCTCGACCGCTAAAGACACACCCATCCAAAGTAAAACCATTGTTTTACCATAAAAAAAATCAACCACCTCCCTAAATCCTAGGGCACAGTTGAAGTATACTAAGAAATCATGTCAAGAGCATCCCTATCCCAAGAACATCTCTACCATGTAATTAAACCAAGACCAAAAAACATGGGTAAGTTATGAAGGGATAATATAGAAACTTCCAAGAAATTGAATTAACAAGGGTTTTTGTTAGATTTATTATAACTTTATTTATTTCTTATTAATATTTTGAAGCTATATCTACCGCTTGCTGGGAGATGCTCATAGGTGCATTCCCTTGGGCATGTGTGGAAGGGTGTGGGTGTTGTCTTAGAGGGGGGAGGGTATCCGAAAGTACTGCAGGAAAAGCGCGGGCATGGGAAAGGTTTTCTCCCGCAAAAGTGGTATGTTTGATCATCAGTAGAGTCAACATCCACCACTCAATATCACAATAACCCAATTTCGATACTCAATTCGCGGGAATCTCGTCCGATGGGTCCTAGATGTCAATAGCCACCTATCTCCAGCGAGATGACCGGTGTTCAATTGGTAGAGTTTTGCATGGATGTAACGGATCTTTTTATTTGCTGGCGTCTATATTATTGTGGGGGAAAACCCCCTCAGTAGAGGCTGGTAATCCATAGCTGACGATTGATAGATTCTGCAGCCTTCATGCCGTGATACGTAAGAGGGTTCCATAACGCGCAGGGCAAGAGGGGGAAAAAAAAAAAAACAACCTCAGGCCCGACAGTCCAAGACAATTCGTGATTGGCGTCGTAACACAGCCAACATCAAAAAAAGCTTTTGACTAACCTTTAGAGCGAACTTACCGAGCCGAACTGCGCGAAGGCAGATGGCCCCGTCCAATGTAGCTAGTGGCGACGATCAAGTCCAGTGCCAGGGAATGCGATCTTGGCTCGGAACAACCAACAACAATCACGGCCCAGGAGGCGAAAGGTAAATCAATGCATAGTGATTCGAGATCATAAAAATATCACCCCAGAATCCTTGCCTAAGCGATTAGCGAGTTGGCTGAAGACGAGGAGGAGCACGATACGAGGCAAGTACGCGATGCAGCAGCACGGAGGAATCGAGCAGGGATTGAAGGAAATCTATGAAGTCAATCATCACCATCAGCTTTCTCTAGGGTTTTAGATGTAGATAGGGGAGAAAAGAAACAAGATTACTCATTCACTCACTGAAGAGGATAGGATCATTTATTTCCGGGTATGTTCTGATATAATCTAAGCACACTCAGGTACTCTACTCCAAAATACACTATCAAGCAGTCTAATCCCCCACCTCCATCGTCGCTGGGCAGTGACCCTCCTGGCCGAGGCCAGCCAGCCACAGAGGTCAATGTGCATGTTTGATGCATGGTTGGTTTTACCAATCTCAAGATGTGCCCATCACCCTTAACATCGCGGGCGCTTTTTCAGCTGAGGGAGAACCTAGATAACCAACTATCCGCCGAACCTACCACAGATTTGGACGCAGGTGAGACTGGGCAAGCCAGTGTGCTCTAGCTTGAATAACACTCTCGGGTTACTTAGTACCGCTAGCTGGATTGGGCTGCCTGCTGCACATACATGTAGTTACCTGAAAAGAACCATATCGCAATTCTCGTATGCAGAGCGGGTATCAATTTTTGCTGCTGTTGCCAGGATTTATTTTGAGCCCCCCGCCGGCTCTAGATTCCAGTGCATGTTCATTGGCAGCAGCGTAGGATTCACCACCGCTCGCCAACCTTAGACACATGGCCAACCGCGCTCACCTGATCAACCCCTCATTATCGTTTCCCATTTACCAGAAAGACAATTCTTGCGATACACAGCTAGTGGGAGGTTGAAGAAGAGGGAGAGGGGTGGAAACATGTCGCTTAATTTATTGGTCACCTTTGCAAAATAAAAGAGTGGGTGCATGCAGAATGAAGGCTGGAATGAACGTCGTATATATTGGGGCTCCTGCCAGCTATTGTGACAGATCCCATCACCGTACGCCTTGCACAGTTGATCGAGAGAAAGGCCGTACTGTTTTCTATATCAAATAACAAGACTGCCTTTCCTTCGATCATCCATCCTAGTACAACTCTTTATTCTTAATATCTCATACCACAATTGTAATGACTTCCAACGGAGAGAGCGCTTCGGCTGCAAGCCAAAGGCCTCTTCCACCTCTTGCGAAGAGTTCGAAAAAGGAAGAAGACAGTACTTTTGAGCAACTTACTGCAGTGATTCATGCTTCGAATCGCCCTCTGCCCAATCGGTATGGAAATGGTTCTATCAACCTCTCAGATCACCAAAAGACGGGTATCTGGACAGATATCGGAGCATTGAGGCAGGGTGGTTTTCTTTTAGAAAGCATAAGCACATTAATTGCCCTCGTTCAACAAAAGAGGAAGGGTGGGCCGGTGGATGATAAGACCATGATCGTATGCTGCCCCAGTTAATCCTGTGTTCCACATATTTCATTATTCTATATGTATTACAAGGTCGTTTGGAGTGATTTCACTTATTTTCTGTGATGATACGGCCTATTGTTTTTTGTGGTGTGTTATATGAGAAAATTGTGTTGACGGTTGTTTTGTTTGAATAGATGGAACGAGTAATCCAACTCACTTCCCGATTGCCCCCAACTAGCAAAGTCCGAATCGCCCTTACTACGCATCAAGTCGATCAACTCTGGGACTCTCTTCAACATCCTCCTCTATCTTATCTTGGTTCGAAGTTTCATTTCCGCCAAGCTGATGGCAGCGGCAACAATGTCATGTACCCGCAGCTCGGTGCATCTGGGTCCCCATATGCTAGGTCTGTTAAACCGATGACGAAGATGCCTGCCGCACTACCAGATCCGTACTTGGTATTCGACAGTATCTTCAGCAGGGGCATCGATGATGAGCATTATCGTGAGCACGACAATAATGTTAGCAGTATGCTGTTTTATACTGCAAGCATCATTATTCACGGTTAGCATTGAGATTACACATTCCTCCTAAGAGTGATGACTGATTTCAAATAGATTTGTTCCGAACTAACCGTGAAGACCCTAATATTTCTGACGCATCATCTTATCTGGATCTTGCACCTCTTTATGGTAACAACTATAAGGACCAGGAAAAAATCCGAACTTTTAAGGAGGGAAAGATAAAACCCGACGCTTTCTCTGAGAAAAGACTGCTGGCTTTCCCACCGGGTGTATCTGTGCTACTCATCATGTTTGGGCGTTTTCACAACTACGTTGCTGAACAGTAAGTTCTATCCCTCTAAACAACTAATATCTCATGAGCATTAAAATGGATACTAATGATCGATAAATAGGCTATCGGCCATCAATGAGGGTGGTAGGTTTGATATAAAAAAGCCGCGGCCAGACCCGAGAAAAACGAAGGAAGAAATGGCGGAAGCAGCAGAAAAATTAATAAAGAAGCAGGAAGATGAACTGTTTCAGACCGCAAGATTAGTCACCTGTGGTCTTTACATCAATTTCATTCTCAACGACTATCTTCGCACGATTGTTAATCTTAACCGCGTTGACACTACTTGGACCCTTGATCCTCGCTTTGATCCTGATAAGATCTACAACCCCGACGGCACACCTTCCGGCTGTGGTAACATGGTCTCCGTTGAGTTTAATTTGGTCTACCGCTGGCATTCGTGTATTTCAAAGCGTGATGATGCATGGACTAAGGAGTTCTACGCTGATCTGTTCCCTGGAAGGGACCCTAAAACCATTAAGATGGAGGAGTTCGGGATACGCATTTTCCAATGGGCAGAAAGTATCCCCGATGATCCTGGCAAGAGAACCTTTGCAGGATTAGACAGACAATCGAATGGAAGTTTTAAGGACGATGACTTGGTCAAAATTCTAACTGAGAGTATTGAAGATGTTGCTGGTAAGCAAAATATAACCATCCCTTATTCTCTAGCAGCCCCTAACAACCTTTTTGCTTCTTAGGCGCTTTTGGTGTCCGAAATGTCCCACACATCATGCGCCTTATTGAAGTTCTCGGCATTGAGCAATGCCGAAAATGGAAGGTTGCCTCTCTCAACGAGTTCCGTGAGTTCTTTGGCTTGAAGGCCCACGCAACTTTCGAGGACATCAATCCCGATCCCGAAGTCGCAAACACCCTCCGCCAACTCTATGACCACCCCGACTACGTTGAATTATACCCAGGCTTGGTGGCCGAGTCGGATAAGAAACCTATGGTCCCTGGTGTCGGTATTGGCCCAACCTATACAATATCCAGAGCTATCTTGTCCGACGCTGTCACATTGGTACGAGCCGATCGTTTCTACACTGTCGATTACACAGCTGGTTCTTTAACCAACTGGGGTATCCAAGAGGCATCATCCGATTCGAATGTTCTACACGGATGTGTCGGTTACAAACTCATCTTGAAAGCATTCCCGAATCACTTCAAGAGCAATTCGATTTACGCCATGTATCCACTTACAATTCCAACTGAGAACCACAGAATCCACACCTCTCTCGGCACCGTCGATCAATTCGACTTCAGCCCACCAAGATACACCCCGGTCCGGATTCCCATTTCATCCTACGCTGCCACAAAACAGATCTTGAACGATGCAGAGCATTTCAAGGTTACCTGGGGTGAAGGTTTCGACTACATCATGAAGGCAGACTTTATGCTTAGTGGCGACTCCAAGACAAATGCAGAACAAAGGAAATTCGTCAAGGATAGATTCTACCTCGGAAATGTTGACTGGAAGGCGCAAATCAAGCAATTCTACATCGATATCACCAAGGAACTCATCCGGAACAAATCATACCATATTGGTGGATGTTACATGGTTGACGCTGTTAGAGATATTGGTAACATGGCCCAAACACATTTTGCCGCAACGATCTTCAACCTTCCAATGAAGTCGGAGGACCACCCCAAGGGTGTTTACACCGAACAGGAGCTATACATGATTCTGTGTGTCATGTTCATTGTCATATTCTTTGACGTTGATCCATCAAAGTCTTTCCCACTGCGCCAGGCCGGCTTCAAAGTCGTTCGCCAGTATGGAAACTTGGTTGAAATGCAAGTCAAGAGTATTAAGAGTTGGGGGTGGCTGCAAGGACTTTGGGATCCTCTTAATGTCCGTGGTAGAAACAAGACTGCCTTGCACTCTTATGGTTATCACATGGTCAAAAGGTCGGTTTTTTCCCCACCCACTCCTAAGTTTGTTCAGTTTGGCTAACTATGAGATAGGCTTCTCGATGGAGGCAAATCTCCCTATGACGTTACATGGTCCTACATTGTCCCCACAGCAGGTGCTTCAGCGCCCAATCAGGGTCAGATCTTTGCGCAAGTCCTTGATTTCTATCTCGAGAAGGAGAACGCTCCTCATTTGGCTGAGATCCAGAGGCTGGCGCAAGAGGATACTGAGGAGGCTTGGGAGACCATCAAGAAGTATGCTCTCGAGGGTGGGCGTCTGGCTGGTACATTCGGTCTTTACCGCCGGGTAGACTCAGACATCAGCATCAGGGACTACGATAGGAACCTCAACTTGAAGAGGGGTGATCTTGTCTTTGTCAACTTCATCTCTGCTTCGCGTGATGCAGATATCTTCCCTGATCCTCTTCAGGTCAAGATTGATCGACCCGAGGAGTCATACATGCAATATGGCGATGGACCACATGAGTGTCTCGGAAAGGCCGCAAACATCATTGGCCTAACAACAATGCTGATGGAGTTTGGTAAACTGAAGGGGTTAAGGCGTGCCCCCGGACCCCAGGGACATCTGAAATTTGTCGATAAGCCAGGGGGATTTAAAGTTTATATGAAGGAAGATTGGAGCGCGTTTTGGCCTTTCCCGACCTCGTTGAAGATTCAGTTTGATGATCTCATTTGAGGGGATTTATCACAAAGGATGGGATTCAGTATTTTGAGGGTTCTCTTTTACTTATGTCTGGGTTTTCTTTTTTTTTTATAGTTACAGGGAATGCTTTAGTGTAACATTGTATAGGGCAGTTTTTGGAATATGGTGATGTTTAGCTGGGGGTAATATTTTATTTTGAATTAAGCTACGATTACGCTTTTCGCTCGTCTATCTTTTAGTATGAAGAACAAAGTAAAAGCTACAATGGCATGGAAACTGATTAAAATTATCCACCATGTCACTTTATATCCTTTGATGACAGTTTGTCGATATTGTAAGAAGAAAGATGCAAGCATATACATATAAAATAGACATAAAATCTAACTCGAGTCACTCCTCAAGTTGGCAGACATTCTGTTTTCACAGTTATCAATAAATTAGTGATCTGGTGGTGATGTTTGTAGTATTAAGTTAGTCCGTCTTCCGGACTTGCGAAAACACCACCAGTACGAGTGCTTAACCGTGACCGAAATCGGCACACAATCAACCACGCCATCAGCCATGATAAATCGAACAAAGTAACGGACCCGCCTTGACGCTACAATGAGTGCGATTACGATAAAAAAAAACCTCCCCCAACCACATCATAGAAGATGACACACTCAGGATGCCTCCTAATTAACGACAGAGATACATTCACCCGAACATGTGTCTCGTCTCGCTCTTTTCTGCTAGCTAAAAAAAAGGGGGGGGAGGGGGGTTATAAAGTGAGTGAGCCTGTAGCAACCAGCCCCTCACCACAGCGCGGCATTGGAGAGATTCAGAGATTGTTAACTTGTGACAGACTTTGTAGCAAGTAGGTTTCGTTTAAACGCCTTTGGTTGAAGATTAAATATTAATCTGGCGCTGCCAAAATCAAGGGGTATGGTGATTGCAGTCTAGAGTGTTAAAATGTACCTAGGTTCACTCACTTTGCAAACCTTTTTTTCATATAGCAAGTGTATACAGTTAATTGTGTCTAACAAGTTCGTGCGCTTTTTTGAAGTACCACGGCACATGCAACGGCTCTAGGAAAATGGACTAAACTCAAACCAGAATATTTGTTATTCAATACAAAAGAAAACCGTGAGACAATTGAACACATCTATGATTTATTCGCATGATAATAGAGCTAAGTAAAATTCTAGCTTTTTTAATCAAGGTATAGTAGGTATCACGTAATCACCTCGGTGCGTTGTGATACTTCAAAAAAGCGCACGGACTTGTTGGACGCAACTGTACAGCCGTATAAGAAAAGTCTTGACACCCCAGTCGCTGTCTTGTTAGTGAGGTGGGTGTCAAAACTTTTCATACGCGGCTGTACATGTAGTTACTATACTTCTAGAACCTCTATAGCTACTACATGTACTTGCCCTCGTGGTAGTAGATATAGTCTCGTGCGTCTCACCGAGTGACTACATATGATCACCACCAAACTTACTCCGTCAACTATACAGTCCCAAACCGCTTTTTTCGCTCTTTACATCGACCACCAAAAACAAAGTAATCTTCAAATTTCCCTTAATTGGTAATCATACCTAGATTCTAATCCCACCCAATATATAAACCTTGAATAAATACAACACGCACACACACACACACACACACACAAACGAGCATAAAAAGGTATATAGTTATCCCAAACAAAAATAAAACAATAAATAAATAAATAAATAAAAAGCCAGCCATGCCGATGGGAAAAGAAACTTACCGTGAGTGATAAAAAAGAAAAAGAAAACCCTCTCTGACCATTCCTACGTTAACCCATTTTTTTATGATAAATCTCATCGCATCCACAGCTTTCCAAAAAAAAAAAAAACCATACTAGCATTTACTCCTGACCCTATAAAAAAAGATGAATACTCCAAAAAAAAAAAGACCAACCCTTACACCAATATATAAAGTATAAAACTCCCCACCCCTTCTATCTTCTATCCCAATCCCTAGCCACAGGCTCATTCCCGCTAATGCCACCATCTGTCCTGAACGTACTTCTGCTTGGTGGCAATTCCACACTTGCTGCAATTCTAGCTCGTTCGGCCCGTTCTGCTTGCTCCGCTTCTGCTAATGCTCGTGCCCTTTCCACGGCGCCCCAAGAGCCTTGGGCCCCGCGTGGAGGGGCAGGGATTATTGTCACGGGTAGCGGCATGCGGGGTGCTGCCTGCATCCGGTCGCGTCGACGGGAGGAAGAGGTGGTAGTGCTACTAGCGTCGTGTTCTTGATCTCGTCGACGGCGTTTTCGCCATGGCCAGATTGCTGATGGTGCGGAGGTAGGGGGTGGGGGTGTTGGAGGTGACAATGGAGGTGATCGAAGCGCTGGAGGAGGAGGAGAATGTGGTGTTGTAAAGGGTGGTATATATGTAGTGCTTATACTTTCGGGAGCTGCGGGAATGGTGTCATTGATATTGGTACTGGCGTTATTGAGATTAGGAAGTTGTGGCATTGGTGTACTATCGTTTCTGGGGTAATCGTCATCCCACTCGACGTCTTTCTCACTCTGAGCATCGTCAATAGTGGCAGAATGTGATCTCGGACTCGCTGAATGTTCCTCCCCTTCCTCTTCAATAGCTGGTGTATCTCCCCTCCGCACACTGACTGTACTGCCACTCCTAACTGTTCCAGGTGTCATTCTACCCCTCACTCCGCCACTGCTACTCGACGCTGGGAAGCCCCTCAAGAACGTATCCGTCGTATCAATCCTCCTCACATTCACCGCATAGGCCGTGCTTACAGTCGTCAGCGTAGTCGCCCTACTCAACGGTAAACCCCCAGCTCCACTAGTAGTAGCAACACCACCACCAGCAGCAGCGCCATGGTCATCATGTCCTCTTCCACGATGGGTAGAGCGACGTCGAGTCCCTTCATCGCCTTGGAAGCCGTCCTCCTCTTCATCCTCATCAAAAACCTCACGGCCTAGGACCCCGCCTTTACGTTCCTCGCGCTCGAGGCCTTCGATACGATCAACCCATTCCCAGACGACGGCGGATGCACTGGCAGCGCCAACCCAACGTATATAGTCTCCCCAGCCGGCGAGGTCCTTCTGTGCGATATCGAGAACGAAGAAGACGATGGGAGTGAGCACACTCGCGATAGATAAGGTGGCTACAAGAATAATACTTCGTCCGCCGTACTGCTTACTCCCTGGGGTAGAAGGTTTGAAGAACGAGCGAGGGTAAAAGTACGAATACTTACGCTTTGCAAACGAGTAATAGATGACGCAGCTGGCATATAGCAGACTGAGTGCGATCTGAAACAAATAGCTTAGCGCTGGTATCGCATCGAGGAAGGAATCTGGGTCCGTGGTGAGAGGCGATATGAACGACTGCAGGATAGAGAACACAGTGTCGAGGAGGATAAGACAAAAACCAGCCCATTTGATAATTACTTTTTCGCGTTGTCGGGGGAATAACCGGATTAGGGTTTGAACTTGGGCCAACCATAAAAACAGGTCGGAGATGATGCGGCCAACGCGAATCACGGTACCACCGACGACGCGACGACGGACCTCCCGAGCTTCGTTAGTGAGGGAGTAGAGGGATGAGCCAACGAGCTTGTACTCCTCTTCTAGCACGGTAGTCGTCTCGGCGAAGGCGATTGTGAGGCAGACGACGACGGTTAGGGTGGCAACCTTTTGCAGCCAGGGCCTGCTATTGGGGGGGTTCGGGAGGAAGAGCAAGAACAAGAGGACGTATGCAAGTGTGGTCGTAGCGGAGATGGAGTATGCCATCGGTATGGTAGATGCATAAAAAGGGTCGCGTAGATCACTCGCAGACAACTCTTCGTCACTCCCGCCGCTATCGAGCTCCGCCACGGCGGTAGCGGTGCCCGTCGCGGCTGAATATATGTTGGTGAAGCATTCTGGGGTGGCCACGGCTGAGTCGGTGAGGGTGAGGGTCGAAGATGGACCGAGAGAGATTTCGTATCCCGGGTATAGAGTGAACGGGGTACATGATGCGGGGATGGAGATCGTTGTGAGGGTCGGACGATGAGAGGTTGAGGTCGGAGCCCGCCAGTTCTGGCGTGGCATTAAAGGCATGTGAAGGACCCGACGAGGAGAGGCCGAGTGAGGGGCGGTGATGAAGCTGGTAGAGGTAGCAGCAGCGGTACGGTGAAGCGGACAGTGGCGGACAAAAAGATACGTCGTGTTTCAGCGGGACGCATTGAGAGACGAACAATGCACCACGGCGATATATTTTATTTGACAAGCGAAGTTATATTTGGCTGGTTGGCGATGATAGACCTGTACGTACAAACGTCGCGATAAGTATTAGATGGTGATAAACAGCGGGTGGGTGGCTCCGGGCTTCGAGCACGACGTTTCCGCGTCACCACGGTTTGCTGCTTTTTGCGTCCGTCTCTCTCGTCCCTCGTCTCTCTCGCTCTCTGCTCCTTTCTCGCCTCGCTATCGGAGGACTCTAGCGGCTATCGCGTCTCGCAGTAAGGATGGCAGTACGTGCTGTCGGTGGACATAAGTCACGAAAAAAGCAGAATGATCATGGACATGTCCGAGAGCTGTCGCTCCAAGGAAGGGGGGGTGTGGAGTGGGAAACAAGGGGAGGACGATGGCCGCAAAGTCTTGGGGGCAAAGGCTTAATTCCGCCAAAGGGAGGGTGGCCGTGGCCGATGATTGGCTGGATCCACCTGGAGATGCAAGGTCTCTCGGAACAAGCCGAGCCGGATATGGGTGAGCGGCCGTGAGAGGGGCTTTAAGCGGCGAGGAAGCAGTGAGGGAGTGTTTGATAAACATCAATCGATGATATTCTACCCTCATGCACCGTGGTAGTGATATCGCGAGCCGGGTCAGTTGGGGTGGGAGATACAGCATTGAGATACGTGAAGGTGGAGTGGAATAGGCATCTATTCACACAGCGGACCAGTTGGGTCAACACGCTCTGGTCTGCCAAGGTGTTCTAGAAAGGAGGAGGAGGAGATGTAGACCCTTGGTACAGCCAGTCGCCTCAGAACGGCTTCGAGAGGACTACAGGCACCACACGGGCACTGATTGGTCGAGGCACCGCAGGTCTCCATTACATATACGAAACTACATCTACATGTGGTGGTATCTACAATATATATATTTCAGCTGAAATCCAATTAAACCACACTTACACATGCATTAGCTACACTCCCCCAGCCTGGATGAACATTGAACGCAGCCGATGGCTACCTGGAACAACAAGCGAATGGCAGGCAGTGATGATAGAGCGATGCATTGGTGCATCAAACCCATCGGCAATTATGCAACGCCTGCCGTCTGGACTGAAAACACTGCTCACCATGGGAATCTTCAAGACTCACGCCCCGTCCGCTCACATATTCCACCACCTGCTCTCGCTTCACAGTCAAAAACTCCCGTTTATGTGGATAACCGCTGGACGGATATGCACAAACCCACTCGCCAAGCCTTCGTTCCCTTATCAGCCTCATACCCGATGTCCGTTCATGAAGCGCCATCAGGTGAGGTCCTCTTCATCGCATGATGGTAAATAAAATGTAAAGGAACCAGATGCACCCAGTGCTTGTAGATATGGGATGGAAAGCAAAGACCAATTGTCCCTCTATCGCTATCCCCTGTGCACCGTAGTAACATCTTCCTTTCGTTCCCTGACAGCTTCCCTCCCCGCTGGAAGGACCCTTGACGCTCCACCGAACCTCTTGGATCCCAAGGTTCTCTATTGTATGGTCGCCTGTGCCCCTCCACCCACAACCTCTATTACCATTATCACAAGCAACAACCTCTCTTCACCATCTTCTCCCCCCCAACTCCACCAACAACGGCTACGAGGACACGAGAGAACTAACCACCTCTGTTCTTGCAGGTTCTGTATCCGTGCATCTCGGTTGGAGTCTCTCTTTCTCCTTCTCTCTTTCTTGTTCTCCTTCCTCTTCCCTCATCTTGCTCCTTCTTCCCTCTTCATTCTCGTCTCTCCTTCAGATCCATTCATTGGGTAGGATTCAGTGGTTAAGGGTTTTTTGCCAATCTTGTCAGTTAAGAGGAGGTCCTGTTTCCTTTTGTTTCCTTTTTTGATTTGTTTCTTCGCTTCATCAGTATTCAAACGGGCTTCTTGTAACCAGAAGGAGGAGTCTTACTCAACTTTTCTAAACTTTTGAAATTCTGGCTCAGACGAAGCCCCACCTCCACCATTATTACATCGCCAGTCTTCACTCCTCCTCGTGCGTCCCAATCACCTACTCCCTACCCTCCTATTCATCTCCAGGGCTTCCTCCAGCTCCCCTTAGCCTCTCTCCCTCCCACTCCTCCTCCTCCTCCTATAAAAATGACGACCACTCCTCCCCCACCCGAACACCCGTCAACTCCACCTCCACTCGACACTACTCCAACCCCTCGACAGGAACACTATACCTCCGACCCGTCACTAACCTTTCCATCTCCCACTCCTCGCTCTCCCACGTCCCCCCCTCTACGGCAGCCATCTCCAATCCGTCACCAACACTCCGGTTCCGCTCCGGCAACAATAGGTTTAGAGCGTTCGTCATCTCCTCCACCATATATGCCCCCAAATCAAACTTCCAACTATAATCAGCACGGAAACGGGGGTTTAGGAGGAGGGTCATCCATGAACAACTACGCATCGGCCTCTCAGCACGCTGCGGTTAGTCAGTCGGAGGGAAAACGGAACAGCGTTGTCATCAAGGTGGGGATGGTGGGGGATGCGCAGATCGGCAAGACGAGTTTGATGGTCAAGTATGTGGAGGGGAGTTTTGATGAAGATTATATTCAGACTCTCGGTTTGTGCACCTCTATCGCTAACCATGCCCCTGAACCCCGTTCCCGGGATATGTACCCTTGGGGTCCCCCGAGACCACTAACCCCTACTACTTCTCTTATTCCCCTTACCCCCGACCGCCCTCGTACTTCAGATTCGTACTCTAGCTCCTCAGTTGATGAAGGGAGCGAGAATGAGAAATTTGCCCAGCTGACTACAACCCCAACTGCAGGTGTAAACTTCATGGAAAAGACGATTTCGATCCGTAACACGGAGATCACCTTCAGTATCTGGGACCTGGGCGGCCAGCGGGAATTCGTAAACATGTTACCGCTCGTGTGTAACGATGCTGTTGCGATATTGTTCATGTTCGATTTGACGAGAAAGAGCACGTTGAACAGCATCAAGGAGTGGTATCGCCAGGCAAGGGGATTCAATAAGGTGAGCTCTTTAAGTTATTTTCCTGGGGAAAGGCTTAGGTGTGATTGGGGTGAATTGGACGAGAACTTGAGCAAAAGGACAACGGGATGGAAGGCTGATTAATCGATCATGAAACACAGACAGCAATCCCATTCTTGGTAGGAACCAAGTATGACCATTTCGTGAATTTCCCGAGAGAAGATCAAGAGGAGATCTCAAAACAAGCGAGGAAATTCGCACGTGCGATGAAGGCGTCATTGATATTTTCGAGTACCAGCCACAGTATCAACGTGCAAAAGGTCCGTCCCATCATATTTGCTTTTTTATATATGGGCTTTCCTTTTGAAAGACTAGAAAAGAGATAATAGCAGTTCACTGATACCGGAAAATAGATATTCAAAATCGTCCTATCGAAAGCTTTTGATCTCAAATGTACCATACCAGAGATCGAACACGTCGGAGAACCACTGCTGCTGTATCAGGACGTATAGTCGTGGATCTTGTGGGTTAGAAAGTGAAAACAGTAGTAGAAATATCGGGGCTAGGGGTTAAAATTGGGGCAGAATTGCAATGATGATGATCACACTTTATTTGAAGAGAGCGTATGGGGGTATTATGGAACAGGTGCAGGCAGACAGAAGAGGGTGCGTCGAAGGTATCGGGTGCTGTTGGTGGAGGAATACATCTACCTACCATACCTACACATTTACCGCTACTTATCTTCGGCCCTCTCGACCACTCTTCTCTTGGCGCATTGAGTAGGGTTTCTTTTCTCTTTTTCTCTTCATTTCTACGGTTTTTCTGGATACTCCGTTAAAGTATTCAATTCGGATTTCTTGCCCGAGGATTTTTATGTAATGGTCGATGATGGCGATCGGTTCATGTTGTGGGAGTTTGCGCTCGTTTCTGGATACCTTTTATCATCCCCTTTCTATTATTTCCTATATATTTTGTTTACTTTATTATATCTCTTGTAGTTGAGTGTATGGGTTTGGTGGTTCAAGTGGGATTTCCCTTTTTGCTTCCCTTACATTATTCCTCTTTCCTCTTTTTTCGGGCCTCATTTTCAGTTTGGTGTCGTTTTGGGCTGGGGTCGGGTTATCTTAGTGTGAGTGAATGAGATTGAGAATTGGGTTGTTATGAAGTGGTGTGGGCCATTCATATATTATCACTCGTCTCTCGAAATAGCATTACCGCGTTTCTCGACACCGAGACTCAATCATCAGACTGACACGAGGTTTATATGCCTGGTTTTCCATAAACATATGCTGTAGCTTGTTGCCTTCGGCTGTCGATGAAAGCACGAAGTTAGTAAGGGTTTAAAGACGATTCTAGGATAGTCATATCGGCGAGTACGTGTATATACCACAAAAGCAACATCAACCCTATAATACTTTTGCCCGGCCCAATCCATAAGGGCCTAATTGAAACCAAATAGCCCTAGTTTATGTCATACCGCTATGAGACTAGAACAGAAACCGCCCAGTGTGGTCAGACACCACCACCACACCCCATCTAACTACACATACCCGAGTGACACAGCATGATGTTTATAAGACATCTTGTGTACTAGTCCTTCATGGTAGGATGGCCGAGTTGGTTATGGCGCCAGGTTAAGGTATTACTCTTAACATCGAATCCTGGTTCGGAAACGAGCGTGGGTTCAAGTCCCACTCCTATCATCATTATTTTTTTGTCTTTTTTTTTCCTCGATCTGAGCCGCTGGTGTTTTCTTTCGCTATCCTTTCTAATCGTAGTTTTGATTTTTTTCAGCATCAGGCGTAAGTAATTAGGGGAGCGATGGAGGAGGCTTGATATTAGATATGTACGTGTGTGTGGGTAGAAGATAGATCATGGCTAGCGTGGTAATGGTTGCTCTAACTCTTAGGGGCTTATGTATCTTTAATAATGCAAGCATCCTACCAATTATCAATATTGCTCATGGACATAAGAAATGATAACGAAACGATACTCTGAGCTCACTAGTTCCCACGAGAAGGTCCCTATGGATTAAAAGTAGATCCGTGCCCTCTTGCCTTAATCACTATAATAGTAGGTTAAGTACTGGATATATTAGGGTATTCCAACGACAGCATGTGTGAGAAGTTACGGGATACGTGGACACAACTCGAGTGATATCGTAGTATCTACTATGCCGAATGGATAGATAAATGGTAAGCTAGTGTTACTAAATCACTAGGTGTACAAAGGTTATATTAGTCTGGATCTTCCATTTTATATTCTATGGTCTGATCAAGCAATCAAGAACATTAGTCCCAGTTGCGTTCAGCTCATTAAATCAGGCTTTTGAGAATCGCCCGCAGAATCCATCTACCCGAACCCCTCCCGAGCAGCAAAGAACCACGGTCCCTCTCTGCCCTCGTATTACTTTCGGAAGGAAAAAAATAAAAAGAATTAGATGATCAGAACCCTACGCGGGGCTCGAACCCGCAACCTTCAGATTGTCCCAAAATCCGGATAGAATGATAGAAGTCTGACGCGCTACCATTGCGCCAGCAGGGCTGATGTCCTAGTGTCTCATTTCGCTACTTTGAAACGGAACAAATGCTTCCACGGTCACCACCACTCAAGGTATCCGAGTGATATATTATGGTTAAAATGGATAGCGTTGATGCTAGGTTAGGTCTAGCAACGTACAGGACCCTCATAATACCTGCATCAGCTAGTAAAAATAAAACTTGGATGGATAAAATTGGTTTTAGGTAACTGGTTCTAGTAAATTTTACAGTCTTACGATGCAAGATCGTTTGTTTAACGCGCGCATTAGCACTCCCGCTTTGATCTAATCTTAAGTAGGCGTACATATAACCTGGGTACAGTTACGAACTCGGTTATACACAACCCCAAACTTCAATCCACAACCTTTTCTCCCCCCAAAATTCAAAAAGATTATCTTATCATGTATATATCATAGCCATAGCAGCCAGAGTGAACCTAAGGTATGCAAGTATGAACAGTACTTACAGACATGTACAAACACAGCCCAACTCCATTCAAACCCCTCGTAGACAAAGTTGTAACATACATGTAACCATTATCATCATTCAAAAAAGCTAAGAAGATCGAAAGAAAAAAAGCCCCAGACCAAAAGACCAAAGATAAAATACCAAATACCAAGGGACAAAAAAAAGAAAAAAACGCCATTCAACAATGTGACGCAAACACCTTTTAGCTATGGTAATACGATGGTATGAAATCTCCAGCTCCCCTCTCTTCGTTCCCATGCCCATCGCCATGATTCCCCATAAGATGCTTCCAAAGAAAAAATCATAAAATTGGTTAGATGTCAAACATTAGAGAAAGAAAGAACAAACACGAAATCAAAGCCCATGACATGATCATACATGACAACCCCATTTTAAAAACGATGCGCCGTATGTGGAAGGAAATTCAAAAAAATAGCCGTGACTTTTAAGACTGGAAAAACAAATAAGAGAATACTTTACCGTTGTTCGTGAGAACCATCAGCATGTAAATATCATTCCCAACGCATACTCTCACAAGCCAATCATCTTAGAAACCACAGCGGGTCACTCTTTTCCTTTGCCTTTCCCCACTACGCCCTTTCCCCAACTCAGTGTCGTTCCTCTCGGCGCTAATGGTCCCGGAGCCCCAGACGCTGCGCCAGCAGTCTGTTGATCTGCAAACCTGATACCAGGACTCCTGACCGGCGAAACAGCGCCTTGCCTAAACTGACCATCATCCTCGCTATCCGAGTCTTCGTTCGTAATGATACCGAGCGCTGCTTCACGACGCTTCCTCTCCGCTGCAGTCTCTTCATCTCTCTCATCGCCCAATTTCTCAACCGACGGGGCCGGAAGGCCAGATTTGAAACCTGATTGAGATCCAACGGTTGCCGTGGACGATCCTGACCCTGAAGGAGCCTCTGGTTGTGCGAATTCACCTTCATTCGGATGCGATGGCACTTGGCGCAATTCTTTTTCGCCACCGGTAGCATTGCCCCTCAGTGCGGATGCCAGCTGTTCCTCCTGCCCTCCAAACAAGTCACTTCTGCTCACCATCGCTGCCCTAGCATGGGGATCCATCTTCTGGAGTTGGTGGAGGAAATCCTGCTTGCTCATCTTCCTACCACGCTCGTCGTGCATGCGGAAGTGGATGCCATGATGATCCTCTTCGCTCTGAGAATACACCGTCTTAGCGTCGTCGTCGTCTTCTTCTTCTTCGCCCGCAGCACCAGATGAAGGCCCGGCTTTGGGTTTTCCCATCTTCGAAAACATGCCCGCCCATTCAGTCCAAGCGCTGCTTTTCCGAGGGCCTGACGGTCGGACGTTGGTTTTCGGAATCTTGTAGCGTCTAATAACTTCACCATCTTCGTCTTCTACGATGATATTATCGTCAAATCTATATGCCCACGCTGGTTTCCTGGTGCGACCATTGCTGCTACTTTCTGCGCGCGCAGCGTGAAGTGCAGACCTCTCATCTGTGACAGCCATCGTCATTGGTAATGATGATTGCAGCTTCTCAATATCTTCGCGGTTCTTCTCCTGTCTTTCTTGGTGATGGTGCATCAACTTCTTTCCTGCTGCCTGGAGATGGTTGGTGTCGAAGGGGCCAATGTGCTCATCATTATGATTTTCGTTGTGCCTTTCTGGCGACCTTCCTTGCCCAACAACTTCGCCTTGTTTGTTCTCTAGAATAATATCATGTCCTTCTTGGAAAGCGCTGAGGCCGTTATTGTTCTGACTTTCTGCTGGCGGGGTCGGTGATGGTAGTTCGTATCCATATTGTCTTCCTCTCTCTGTTGTCTCTGGGCTGGTCTCGAGGGCTTCTGGTCTTCTCCGTCTAGGTGCAATCGCAGAATCAGATATCGGGCCCCCGGGCCCCATTCCTGACTCCCAGTTCCTCCTACGCTTTGTTTTAAGACTAGCAGGTCTACTTCCAGGTCTGCTGACAGCTGGACTGTCAAGTAGTTCCTTCGGTAATAAAAATCCACCCGGAACACCACCTGGAGGTGGCAATGTCCCTGGAGGGAAAAGCCCTTCCATACCATTTTGTTTCTCGTCGGTGGATTCATCCGGGTCGGGTTTGCGAATAGACATGGAAGTCCGCGGTGTTATCCTTGGAAGTCTTGCAAGCCAACTAGGCTCTTCATTAGCGGTGGTGTAGGACATGGTGATCTTCATTGTGTTGATTCGTTTGCCCAAAGTGAAAACCGCAATAGATGACCCATGGACCACAATCGAAGAAATCACCAGAAATGTCGTGATGGGCCAAATCACCTGAATAAGGAGATAATTGTGATGTTCTTTGGATGGCAGCTGCTCGAGGGGCGTCGTACTTCCAACCTCTAACTCAGCTCTTGCCAGGATAGCAACGAATATAGCACCGACGCCGATGGGACCAAAGTGACCAGCAAACAATGCTTCACGCCAGGTCTTGATATCCGGTATGACTGGCTTCAGCGCAACCATTATAGGAATTCTGCGGAAGAATATAACCAGTATCGCTATCACAACCAATCTCCATGGTGTGATGCCGAATTCCGCATTATTAAAGGAATTCCAAGGGATGATAGAGCCAAAGTAAACGAAATATCCCAGATTGAGAAGTAAATCGATAACGTTGGACACGTGTGACTCCTCCGTTTTCTGCGCGAACCACCCGTCATTTGAGAAGGCGACACCAGCACAGAAACCCACAAGAAGATCATCAAGTCCTAGCATACTACCAGTTCCTGCACACCACAATGCGAGCACGAAGTAAAATACGAGAAAACTCTCGCGATCGATTAGATTCTTCCTTTCAGCCCATTTGATAGCCTGTCGACCAGCATATCCAATACAGACACCATATACGGAGCCGAAGACACACTCATACAAGACCGTCAGGCAGAACCAATGCTGGAAAACTGAAGTCGCATCCGGGCGGTAGTGGATAAGGTACAAGGCGAGGTAGATGAATGGGAATGCCATACCATCGTTGCACCCGGACTCGGCAGATAGAATGTCACGTAAATGTTTCGGGATACGTCGGGCGAACTTTCCCTTGCCAACAACAGAGGACGCAAGGACTGGATCAGTGGCGGTGACGCATGCAGCGCAGGCAAGTGACTCGAGCCAAGTCAGTGGCTCAATCATCCACCAGATGAACAGCGATGTCATGAGCCAACCCCAGGTCATTACAGGGATCAGAAGGATCAGAACAGACTTCCAGTGACGTTCCATGTATTTCTAGACATCCACGTAAGCCCGTGCAATTAGGATGGGGCAAAACAGCAAGATGAAATATACCTTTGGCAATTCGACACCGACGGCAAAACATTGAACAACGAGCACAATTCGCGAGGCCTCCAGCGTAATTTGATCGACATTTCCCCATGTCCTAGGATCCAACAGCCCTGCGCCGTGAGGCCCGAATATGATACCGCATAGTGTAGCGACAGCTAAGAAATCGAGATCAGCAATGCTCAGACCAAAGATGATGTGGAGCAAACTTACTAGCTTCACCGATGTACAGCTTTTCTTTAACAAATAGAGACACCAACATGAAGATGCATGTGAATCCGCCGAGAATAGTATACGCCAGATGCGGCTTGTTGATCTAAAACTCTCATCTGTTAGCATCTCGAAAAACGTTCCCCCATGTATACCGTTAAAAAAACGTGAGAAAACATAAAAAAAACTTTAAAACCGCTTTAAAAATCGAATAAAAGGCCCACACTCAAAGCTCGAAATTACGAATTGGACTCCAACCCCAGAAGTTCGCCAATCATCGCTACCATCAACGAACCCCACGCCAAGATATGCGCCAAGGTCCCACCACCTGCATGGCCGACATCCGTTATGGACACCTTGGGTCGGAAAACCCACAGCAACGAGAAAAGCAAAGCCGAATGGGCGAGCAAACGTATCGAGAGAAAAAAAACTCCTCTCTCTGCCTCCAACTTCCAAGAGCTCCTTCAAAAGGAAAAAAAGCTACCGAGCGAACCGATAGATTCTTCCGAATATGATCCGACAACGGCAACACCTACCCAATTCACCGATAGCTATCATCCCATCACGCACAGTCCTTCCTCAAAAATCCTGGCCCGGAGGCAAGAGGCCCAACGTAGCGATGCAGTGCATATTTCCCAAATTACACCAGACATCCGTATTCCCCCGAAACCCCAGGCGCCGAAAAAGGACAGAAAGGAAAGAAGAGCAAGAGCAAGAGCAAGAAGAGAAAAAAGAGAAATCGAGGTAAAAGTAAATCAGAAATTAGACTCACTGTTAGATGCTCCCACGCCATCTCAAAGGCTCCTCCGTTTTCGTTACGTTACGTGGTTGTGTAGCTCAAATCCCCCGACAAAGATGATGTTGTGTACTTGTGTCGTGTGACGTTCTAGAAACCAAGAACGGTGACAGGAGCTAGCGTCGTTCCCGACCTCGCTCCAGTGCTGCTGGAAGTTTCGCGAAGTTTCGCTTCCGGATCGTTTGATTTCGTTTTAACTCTGGCGCGGGAATGAAGCTCTGGAGAGGATAGACTTGCCGAACAAGACAGCTGCGAAAGAGTCAAACGTCAACTGTTAAACGTCAACTGTCAAAACTGATATGTGCTCAACAAGAACAGGGCACAAAGACAAACCTCACAGACTCAGAGCAGTAGGATCCGTGATCCAAGAAATTCCAGCAGTTGTGTTGTTTCACCACGGTGCAGAGAACCTTCTTTGTCGTCGCGTCCGAGGAAGTTGTAGTGACTGGGGCAAGAGAAATAGTGGTTATATATTATCCGCTTTCGCTTCCGCTGCCTGATCTAATTGTGCGCAATCAACGTGGAGGCTAAGGTTGCCACAATAGAAGGGCGAGAGGAAGAGGGCGCAAGATAGAATGTAAATAGAAGAGAAAGCAGAAGAGGAGGGGCGAATGACGGGCGATATAATCAAATCAGAGAACGGGAAAAGAAAAGGGAGAGAAAAAGAAGGCCACGGTCCCCGGCACTTCGCAGGGTAAGTAAAGAGAGTAGACGCAGGTGTCTATCTTATTATTATTTGCTCCACGGGCACGCATGCACAGAAACGACAGGAATCACGACTAATAATTTAGCGAACCCTATCGAATTGGATTCTCTACTCCCTGTTGGTGGCTGCCTATGCCCTTTCCTTCCCTTACCGCAACTAGCAATGACTTGCCTTGTCTATACTTCAACCCCCCTCCCCCGGGACGTCATCCAATCCCACCCCATACACTTCAACGCGGCCAAGACACTTTGCTATACTCACTTAACCACACGCATTCATTCCATAAGGCGTTCTCGCCGTCCTAGTCTGGGCATCGGAACAAGGAGCTCGAATTCTTCCGTTTAAATCGCGGTATTTGCGTACAGTAATTGGCTAACTAACTCTTCATTTACCACTCATCATATACGGACGTAAACCTTTCTGCTCGTCTTCGGATGGGCTGGATGGCACCTTCGTTTATCTTCTCCACTTATTCTCCCTTCCAAGACCTTTTCCAAGACCTTTTCCAAGACTCCATCAGTCTTGAATTCTCAACAACTACCTAAATGAGCACGGTGTTGAACTTACATCACATCATCGCGTGGCAGCTCCTATAGCCCCACTGCCCCGCTACCTTAATTTTCATTAATTTACACCCAAATAAGCAAGCGTTGTAGCAATATTGTCACCACATTCAAAACAGACCCCACTCTCGCCGTCGCTGTGCGTGCTTCTCAACATCATGCCTAACGGCCGACGGATGGACTTCACGAAAATTCCCGATACAAGACAAGACGAAACGGTAGCCGGAAGAGAAAGAAAGAAAGATTCCCGCCTAATTCCAATTGTTCCCGAAAAGATTAATAAATTAGAAATTAAAGGATTTTAGCGGTAACCAGTTGAAAGGAGGACACTGTGCTACCCTAGTGTCACACACGAGAAAAAATCCCAGCGGAACAAAAAAGAAAAGAAACGAATTATTCCCATATGGCAAAACCCGATTTTTATGTGTTTGCAGCAAAGAAAAAGCAAAGAAAAAGGCATCCTGGGCCCTGGAGATAACAGCCGATTCTTTTTCCTTCCGAATTTTTTTTTTCGAACGTCAGCAATGGTAGTAATCACAAGCGGTTATAAGCAAGCACGCCCGCAAGAAATTCATATATACCCAAGTAATCTGATACTATACAGTACAGCAGGGCAAAGAGGTCTCAGAAGTGCTCATGCTGACAACCGTGCGCAGATCCCATCTCAGCGCCAGCACATGGGCGCCTCACACGCACACTTCCATCCAGCTTCTTTCCGCATCAACCATTGTCCGTTCTGCTGTTTGATAGATAGAACGCCACAGGGAAAATCTGACAATCTCTACCCGGTTGGGATGACTCTTGGGCCGGTTCGAAATGCTGGGATGGGAAGAGTACACACCGTGACAGGATAGCGGCAGTACCGACTTTCCGACGTGGTATTAGATCTCTGGCCCAGTTACCCACGATTATTTTCATCTTAATAAAATATTTCCTGGCGCAAACCTACAGGTACTTGTTGACAGATGATGTGGGAGAAAAGCTAAAAGCAAAAATAGAAAATATGTCTCTCAACGTTATGCAGGGAATGTCTCGCGTTAACCTTTCCATCAGGTTACTCGTGACTGTTGTACTCTGCGATGATAGAAAAACGCCATGGACTCCTGCAGTTCCGGCTAGAGATAAGCCGCATCATGGCTCCCATGCTCGGAATTCACACTTCGGTAAACTGAACTAGTAGTTAGCAGCACTATCTCGATGTGATTGGGCGAATTGACGTCGATTAACCGCAAGTGTCATAAGCCCGAGCTCCCCTTCTACAAAGCCCACGATGTCGTTCTAGCTTAGCTTGATACTTAGTACCTAATTCACAATATGATTGAACAAACCCTCGCAGGATGTCGCTACTCATGCACTTCCTTAAGCACCCTTAGATTAGACTATTTGTGCACTTTAATATTACCGCACTTAGTATCTCCGCTTCCTATAGACGCAACTAGACATGTGCATTTCCGTATATTATTTTGGAGAAAATAGGTTATCTTAGGCGGCCAACCTAAAGACTAGATTCATTTAGGGGGTTTATAGCGACTCCTGTACATGGTCTCGAACTTTTAAATCTCCCAAGACTCCCAAGGACTCGTTGATCAACCATTCATCGCAGAACATCCCCCCAGGGCTATTGTAAAAGTCACACGGCAGTTTGAACACGATGTGCTCAGAATGGGACGGTGATCCGTAGGAAGAGCTTGTGTTTCAGAAAATAGACTAAGTAATTACTCTTTTGGCCCAGAAACATGTCGCTAATATGATGTGCCACGTAGACCTATAGACTGAAGCTTTACATGTCATAAAGTCAATTCGTAGCTACCTTCTCTTTCGAGCTCAACTGATAGCTTTACACAGTAAAAATGCGGTTTTTGTTGCGAACTCGCGGGATTTCGGCTAATCTATCGAAAGAAATATATTCAATTTCCATTGGATTACCGCCTTCCTAAAAATTCGGGTTTGGATTAGAGTATCCTGCAGGGATTGATTGCCAATAGATTTGCTGTGCTGAAATGTGTTTGTTCTGGAAAACTCCCTCTTCTCACCAAGCTGATAAATCTTTTACATTATATGTATTAAAAACGACTTCTAACATTCTAACGCTACCAACCCTTTCGGCATTTCCAACTAGAAATTAAACCAGATAATTTTAACCATTTTGGGGAATTTTCATATATTAATTTATCTAATCTAACTAGCTAAGACTGCTCAGTCATTTCAAAAAAAACGAAATAATAATTTAGATTGCATAGCTTAACTCCATCTACTCATGTCGCCGAGTTGCTATTGCTTTCCCGATCTAGGAAATAGATCTGGATTCTTACGTAAGTAGGAAACTTTCCAAGAATTAACCTCTCATGGCGGTCTCGCTGGGTAGTTTTTGGTGGGCAGATCTACTTCTATAAAGGGGAAAGCAATAGCAACTCGGCAACACGAGTAGATATAACTGTTTGAATCATAGATCTGTTTAGATTTTAGCTTGTAAGCATATATCCCTGGGCTCTGGAAGGCGATAAAGCACCGCGTAGTACTAGTTAGAATATTATGGTAGGCCACGGTATATACCTATCAAAGCGCTTCGTCTTCTTGACAGATAGACCTCAGAGAGTTATTGAGTTTTCTTCAACTAAGCATCTTCAAGTAGTCCACATAAGAAATGCCTGTTATGATCCAGATATCGATATCTGAGACATTAGCTGCAGAGCCCGAGGCCCAAAATAGCACCTTCCGCATCACAAATCAACCAAGTGTTTGGAGAAGGCTTACACCAAAGTCGAACGGCGGTTGTTAACCCGGAATACGAATTATTTATTTATTTTTAGCCCAGATCTTAGCTATAAGCCCAAGGGAAAAAACAAGCATCGTACAAATCGGAGAACTCGAACATTCGTATCATGAATCAGTGCGGCGCGCGGCGAATCTTCTAGAACAACTCTAAGCTGGCTGATAATGCTCTCAGCTCAATACGGTAGAATTTGCACCGTTTTTATACGAGCCTCGCGAGAGGGGTAAAAAAGAACCAATACCGATGGCAATCGGATTAGATACTGCATCGGAAAGCAACTGCATTCTAAATCTTGGGCACGCATGTTCCTTTATTACTAGCTCAGCTTGACACTGGTGTCGCTACTAGCGCGACTGTTACTAAATCTTTAGCCCCATGACCTTAGTGGGGAAGCGGGTATATCAGATTTAATCCTCGAGAGAACTATCGGGAATTTGGGTAGATCTGGATGTCAGTGCAGAGAGTAGAACTGCATGTACTACGGGGGTCGGGGAAAGTCTAATGACAGGTGGCGGTGCAAGTAAGAACTGCTGGTCTTTCTTCCCACTCCACAACTCTCTGAGAGGCCTAATAAAAATGGTAAGAGGTAGTAAATTCTATGTATTAAAGATTGGGTGAAGTTAGTTAGTAGAGCTATGAAATTCAAGCGAGTTTGAACACCCGGAAAAAGAGCTGCACCGCCACCTGTCATCAGAATTTCCCCGACCCCCGTAGTACTTTCTACGTGTACGCTCAGCTAAGCCAACATGAACTGAAACCCGAACGACCAGTTAGGGATCCAGATGGCTGAAATTTTCCCATTGGCGCCGATTTTTACAATCAAGTCATGATCACAAAAAGGTAATTATTAGTAGTGTATAAACGTAGTTTTAATTTAGGATATTGAGCATGAGGCGAACCCTCTGTTTTCTAGGGTGGCTACAGTGAAATTCATGACACGTCACTCGGAGTTTAATTCGCCAATAGGAATTCTCTGCCTCCCTAATATTGTTGGACGATATACTCTGAGTATCAAATTCTTGTCTGGGAGCTCAGGTAGTATTTTTCGGTTGATTGGAACGATTAAGAATATCCAATAGAAAATTAGTTTTCAACGTCTCTCATGTAGCCTATCCCTAGAAACCGCTGGTAGAGCCTGGACAGAGGTGGTCTTCGTGGGCAGTATGCGGCGATCATCACTAATAAGATAATTGTAAATTCTCTGATCGCATTTGTCTTGGGGATAAAAATATCTGGGGCCTCGGTCTACTGGTGGTTATTGGGCTAGCGAGTGATGGACTATGCAAAAATTAACCACGTGTTTACTTGTGTACTTCATTCCGTGTGTATTGATTTCCGGTTTGACCACGTATAAATCACATGTGGGCCCAATGTCTTAGCCTGATAACGGTTTTGTAGAACGTGTTCGTAGTCAGGTGGTAATAATTTTGTTAGAAGGATTTGTCCATCACTTTCGCCCTATGTGGCTGTGCTCCCTCTCCATTCAATTTCTCTCACTAAATAGTCTGCCACTCTATAGGCCCGTACTGAAACCAGAGGCGACGACATTCTACATAGCCCCAAGCGCTAGCGTGGGTGGGGCTAAGTCGAACCCTGAAATAGAGCTTATTTATATATGTCCTCGTATCTCATTCTATTACTTGGCCTGCAATTGGATTTTCGGGGTTTATCGTGCTTCTGTGCAGGGAGGATGACGGTCGTCATTTTGAGAGAGGGGTTTTTGGGGTCCTCTTAAATGTATATACTTTCAGCCAAGCGACTGTAGCGTATAGAGTAACCTAAGGCCTGCACCGGGTTTTCGCGGTTGGTTGTCTAGGGGGCTGGAAGAGCTCATGTTTGAACCTAGGCCTTACCGAAAGCCTTAGAAGAGGAAGTTGGCTTATACGGTACACCGGCCTTTTGCCATAAAGGCGTAGAGTTGTTTCTGACAATTGGATTGTGATCAAAGCCTTGGAACTGACAGAATCCTAAGATCTAACTATATATCTTTGAATAAAACGTTTTTATATGTAATACTGTAATTGAATTTTGGTCGAAAACTCGGTCATTGATAAGATTGAAAATGTAGAATGACTCCGGATCCGGGTTTCTGGTTAAAATCTGGGTTGGAGTAAGACAGTATTGGAAATATTTTCAGTCCAGCCGCAGATGGCCAGCTCGTGGAAACGAACCGAGATGGCTGGTTCAACAAGAGGGTTTTTATAAAAGGTCTAGAGTCTTAGTTAGTCACTTTAGCAAGAGGCGCGCTGGTTAAAGTCCCATGCACATGTGACGATGGATGTGAACCACGTCATGATTGGTGAAAAGGAGGGTTTGTAGCTATATGTGCGAGGGCTACAAGCTGGATGACTCAAGCAGGGTTTTGTTTACGCTATAACTTCGGTTGAATGTGATATTCTTGTACCTAGATAAAACAATGAAACAATGATTTAACAAAAAAAAAAAAAGCTGGATGACTCAAGCACCAAGCGAATCTAACTGATAGTATAATCGGGCGGGCGTCGTGCTTGGCTAGATGAACAGAAAATGTCAGCTGCAGCCATTCTGGAAAAATGCTTTTTATTAAACTCGCAAGATTAGTTTTCGAGTGATGACATGTGATTAAAATACACGAAACGAAACGAAACAAGTGAAAATGGATCAGATATAGCATCAGAAAGGTGCAGAGCTCAAAGCATCAAGCACGAAGTATGAAGGGCGAGGGTAGTGAAGGAGAGAGGTTGGAGAATGAGAATGGAGATGAGAAGAAGTCAAAGAAGAAGAAGAGGGGGGGGTTTATAGTCGAACAGATATCCACTAAATAAGCGTATATTCGATCCTCTGGTGGAATGGCCCTATGATCTATAGATGACCCTAGTTAAATAGGTTTAGACATGACCGTTATTGCGTTGATCTAACCAATACTTTCGCCTACATCTCCATTCATCTTTACTATTTTATTTAAAAATCATCTACCCATCGAATTAACGCATCTGAATCTAGACTTAACTCCAAATACCATAACTGATCCTCAAAAAATAGTGATAAAATGTCTTCACTCGTGACCTCAAATGCGTAGTAATAGAGAAATCACCAAACTATTTTGTTATTGCTTTCGTTATAGACATCTATATTTACAACCCAAGTGACTCGTTATAGCTCTAAATAAACCCATGAATATCACTATCCTTTCCCGAAATGCAGGTCGCTAATCGACGCATTGTTCCCAGTATTCCTAAACCGATGTCGAATCGTGATGTGCAATCTGAGGCTTCTCGGAGGCATACTCTGGATCTTGTTTGACAAGATGAGATGGAGAGGGTTCCTTGGCGACATGTGTTTTCCATGCAGGAACACCCTCCAAGAAGATATCTTCAATCTGCTCGAGACTCTTTCCAGCAGTCTCGGGGAACATGAAGAAGACGTGGATAGTCATCGCAGCACAGAAGACACCGAAGAGAACATAAACCTTCCACTTGATATTCTCAAACGCGGGAGGGACGAAATAACCAAGCGCGAAGTTAAAGATCCAATTTGCAGAGGTGCAAAGAGCGACGGCACGGCCACGAACACGGAGGGGGAATAATTCAGGCGGGTAAGCCCACGAGACTGGACCCCAGGTGACGGCGTACGAGGCGACGAACAAGTACGAGCACGCGATAACAGCCTTGGAAGCATGACCACTGACTTCCCAGCTGGCCGCCTTAACGCCGTTAATACCGTTGGGGCCCGCATAATGGCCATAGGAAGCGAGAAGACCGGCGTTGGCGAATAGCCAGGTCATCATCAATGTTGAGCCGATGAGAAGAACAGGACGACGACCGAAGCGATCCATCCAGATCAACGCAGGAACAGTCATACCAACGTTGATGACATACTGAATAGAGGAAGACACAAGGAGGGTGTTTCCGGTGAGTCCAGCCATAGCAAAGACATAAGTCTAGTGAAATATTAATTAAAGCCGAACGAGAAAAAAGAGTCAGATGAGAGAGCCTTACAATGTAGTACATCATGACGTTCATACCAGTCAATTGAGACCAGATCTGGGTGAAGAGACCAATGTGGGTCCTGTTAATCATATTGGGCTTGAATAGTTCGAAGAAGGTAGCATCGGCGTTATTCCTCTCAAACTCGACCATAGCTCTGATATCGGCCATTTCCTGAACAACATAAGAATCTGCGCGGTCTCCACCACCATGCATCCTAGCGATGACATCCTCAGATTCCTCCCAGCGATCCTTTCGTGCAAGCCAACGTGGGGACTCAGGGAGAAACATCAGTCCGAAAAACAAGAGTATAGCCGGAATCATCTGCAAGCCCCATGGGATCCTGAAAGAAGCCGTTCCATTGATGTTGGAGCATCCAAACGAGATATAGAACATGATCATGATACCCCATGTAATGGCCCATTGCTGGCAACCAACAAGACGGCCACGGATATCGGCGCGGGCAATCTCGGAGATGTACACGGGAACCTGAGCAGAGCAAATACCAACGGAGAGACCGTTGATGAAACGCCCTGCAACAAGCATGCCGATGTTTTGTGATGCGCAAATAATAATCGATCCGATACACCTATTTTGTTGTTAGTTTTTTTGTGATTATTCCATTATATTTGTGGACTATTTTCTACCAAATAACGGCTCCGATTTGGATAGCGATTTTCCTCCCAAGTCTATCAGAAAGCCACCCAGAAGCCAAGGCACCAACAAAAGAACCACCAGGCATTGCGGCTGTGATACCACCCTGTGTATTTGAAGGAATATTAGGCCCAAAATATTTATTGTATTGATCGGTCCCGATGCTATGATGTACGCGTTAGTAAATAGCCGCTTACAGGTACTATAATTGAGGGGTCAGAGAGCACTTACATGGCAGACATCGAAGCGATGTCAAAACCAAACAACGCACCGCCTATACAGGCGATGGACTAAATTTTTCAAAATCCCATTAGTACCGTGAACGGCGGCATTCAATCTTAGATTTCGGGGGAGGGTAGTCTTCTAGAGAGAGTTTTCACGGTATAGGACGCATACTGTAATGAAGTAGATATTACTGATCACAAACATCTCGGCAATGTTGAGCCACTGAGGACAGGACTACTGAAAAATGAAATAGAAAGGAGGAGGAAGAGACGAAGGAAAAGGAAGCAGTCCAGGGCAATATTTATATTCTGTCGTAGTAGGTTAACTGTGGGGAGTTTGTATTAAGGCACATTATAACAGAACCTGATCGGGAAGGACAGACATCAGCAGAAAACCGGGAAGGATTAGATAGCCCATAATCTGGTTTGGGACTCGCTTCGCAGCTGAATTAAAAGGGTTCTGGAATAAGGGTCACCTACGAAGTAACTCACCGTCGCGTGAGCAACGCTGCACGCAACCAGATCCAGTCAACATCGTATCTTGACCGTTTTCCTCAGCTAGTTTCTACTCCACCTTCCCCCAGGCCCCACACCCCGTCTTTTTCTGGGGTGTAAATTGGGTTGTTGGAAATGCGTAGTGCTTTCAGCCTTTCTTGAAAAGTCACGAATCTCTGCGCAAGGATTAAAGCATGGATGTTGAACCGGAAGCTACCGTGGTGTGCTGAGGCTCTCCGTATGCTTAGTATGTGCCGGTTTTTCCGAGGCCCCTGTTGACGTCACCTCGAATTCGGTTACAGATCCGAACGCTGCTCAGCAACGGCACCATGAAGGAGTAACTTGGAGGAGGATAAGCTAACAATAATTGTGGGGTCGTTTATATCCGAGCCTCGCTCTTTTTGGAAAGTTAGTCCTTCGCCCGTTTGCAAATAAGAATTAGATCGGCCTTTCAGGTGGCGTTGTTTTGCATTACGAAGAATGCTCGTTCTAGGGAACGACTGGAATGTGGAGTGGAAACTGTAGAAACATCTTCGCAAACAGATGCCATATTAAACATCGAAATACCCGCCTTTGGGTCTGCAGCCATGACTCGGAAAATTACCGTCCCCCGGGTAAGTATAGGGAACAGCAAAACAGGAAAGCCTCCCTGAAGCGAATGCTTTGGAGTTGTCTTCTCTGTGGATACAGTACCGGAAAGTGGAGTGTTTTTGGTACCGTGTTGTTAGAAAGTGTAGGAATAAGTCAGGATGACTACCGTATTACCTTTGAGAACTCTGCAACACTACCAATTTACTCCCGCATTCATGAGAATGATGTACGAATACCGTCCCCCTCCCCGGCGCTGTACTTGCCTACCAGGAGAAAAGGAAACAGGGGGTGTGTGGCTTTGATACCAATAGCATCGGACATGGTTCCGCAGCGTACAAAGCCACACCCCATGTTTCCGGGTTCTTCTCCTGGAGGACAAGTACTCTACCCCAACTTTACTCCGGATAACCTATATGTATTCTCTCCACAGTGGCGGCAATTCCCCGGATGAGGCCGTCACTAGCGATTGCGAGCTAAGATATATTATGAGTGATATTCAGGAACGGGTGGCCTTACAAATGGCTATCCTAACACCTACATACTAGCGATTGCCCGCTATCAGCGTGATAGAATGATTGGAACCCACGCCAAAGGGAAAATTCTTAGAAAGCATTGGTTAATAGCAAGGTTCAATAACAGGGTGTATGGACACATAAAGTACTCGTGCTCTAGAATATGTACCTGAAAATGCCTTTTGGTGGCAACGTTTTTTAATCCGTCCCGCAGCAGCACTTCAAAATATGGTTGGCCAAAGTCTTACCCTTGTTTTCAGGTACTTATGCTAGAGCACAGGTACAGTCGCGCCTCGCTGTGTCGGATCTCGTTGTGTCGGATCCCTTGCTATCTCGTACGGATTATCCTGTAATAATCTCTTTTGCTCGCCAAAATTAATCTGCTATCTCATACGAAATCTTAGTGAGGCTTGGCATCCGACATATCGAAGTACGACTACTCCCTACATGCCGCTAATTTTTGGATACCTATTAGATACCTAGGCTAAATTGTTCTCCAATTCACCCTTCCGAATTCCGAGATGGACTGTTGAGCCCTAAATTATTATTTCTAACAGGCTACCAAAGAGAAATCAATTGGTATTTGCAGGGGAAGAATATCGTTTAAGCGCCGTATGATGTTTAACCTAGGGTTTTTTTTGCGGGATCTTGAGGATCCGTGGGAGGAAACTCGGAAGAAAAAAATTGAAAGTGTTCGATAGTGGCCATGCATATGGCGATATTGTAATCGGGAAGTAATAATGGCACTAACCCTCATTATTACGTCGAGTTCAAGGACTCGTGCTGATAGTCATGTGAATGAGATTAGAGAAAATCAAGCTTGCACCAGGAACATGAGATATCAATTATCTGTACATTCACGTTTGTATAGTCATGTAAGTCTTGACACCCCACCTCACTAGTGAGGTATATAGCCACTGGGTGTCAAGACTCTTTTTACATGGCAGTACATCGTAGATACTGAATCAGAACACAATTACATATGTTGCTTGTACTAGACACTGTGGTTCAGCATATGTATAGTTGATAGGAGAAGCATGTGATTGGGACGTACATGTAGTTCTATAACCCCCTCATTACATTGCGTTTGCTAATACCTAGGAATTACCTGACGGCATTTGCTGATCTATACATCTTCCAAACTCCCGGTAAAGCCTCATTGTAGTATACTCATAAATATCATATAAGCCTATTTATCAAATATATCAGTTATATTATTATATCACAATTTTTTTCCGATCTGCGTACACGAACTACAAATTTCGAATACCCATTATTAAGCTCGGGCCCCAGCTGTAGTATTAGGGCTAGCGGGTTTTTATGGGGGAAACCATGAATAAATCCTTAGCCAAGCCCTAAGGTATTATCTGAGGGAAAGTCGAGTTTCAGGTATAAGAACGTTCCCCTTTAATTTGCTTGCCTCCTACATGATTGTACTTTGGTTAAAATAGGCATGAATAGGCCTGGCTCTAGGTCTTGATACGATAATTGGTACTGTCGGTTTTTTATATGCTAACCTACAACTAAGACCGATATCTGATTAACTAAAACTAGAGATTTGAGCTTAAATACGTATATCTAACTCTCCAGGGAGATCTAGATAAATTTTCGTTCGTTTATAATATTTACTATCGATTGAGAATATCTACTGACTGTTCTGTGCAGTGGATCCACGGAGCAACTATAGTTCAATGACCATGAATGAGTTATCTTTAGAAATAGTAATATAACATAGTATTAACCAAGGAGACTATTGCTACTTGGAAAGAAACCCAATAAACTCCTATATAAATCTGCACTTGTATGCTCTCCAAAATTCCTTCCCATGTATATCGATATCACTCATTATATATCTTTTTGTTAGCCTCTCCCTCGGAGCTGAGGATCAAACTGCCTCATATCGCATCCTTTCTGTGCCAATGTTTCGATGGCCCTTCTACGTGCTGCGCGCAAATCTCCTTGCTCAAGAAACTGCTGCTGCTGGGGTTTCTTTTCGCTGTCAGCATTAGCTCCGAGATGGAGCATAAGCGCATCTAGGCCGAGCTGGCGGTAAGATTTTTTATCTCGTATGACGGGTTGTTGGACAAGCCCGTTCGGCTTTCTTTTCAAGGCGGGTGCGTGAGAGGGTAGCTCCTGGATATACTATGGCCACGTGTGAGGATTAGCAATATAAAATATTGCTTAACTAAGGAGCCGAGAGGGGGGATACCATTGCGGCAGCTGATCCTTCTCGGAAGAGCTCCTCATACACAGGAAGCGCCTTAGGCAGAGCTTCTTTAACGAAGCCGTTATCGTCGTGTAAAGTTCGCAACGATAGAGGAGCTTCTAGGTCAAATAGCTTCGTCTGTGCAACTTCGATCGCAAGCTCTGCACCTGTTCCGAGTTCATTAAGCAACAGAAGAGTTTCGGAAAATGGAACAACATAATCGTTAGTGTTGCAGGCTTGGGCTGATTGATCGTGAACATGCACTGTGCTCACCCTAAGCCATGTCGACTCCAAGAGACGCGATGCTGGGACCGATTGCATGATCATTGATCGTGTAACGGTGTACTCTGGATGCAAATTTGTATGGACACAAAAAAAGAAATTGGACAAGAGTTCTTTACAAGGGCTGATAGGGTGTATTTCCAAACAAAATTCCATTGATCCTATAGACGTAAGGGCAGAAATCAATAAATTTTTAATTCCGGATTGGGGGTGTCGATTCTGAATCATGCATTAGCGGTTCAATTGTAACGTCAAAGCCTCAAAACGAGTAGAGAAATATGTACATGTACTTATTAGAGCACGAAACCTACTACGCGCGCGTCTGTATCTTACCATAATTAGGGGTGAAGGTAGTCCTTAATTTCTCCTAATTCAATTTATATTGGAATGCTAAAAGAGGATGAAACTACTTTGCGCGTATATGTACGCGGCGAAGTCTTTTTAAACCATAGTATTATTATAACCACTATATCCTCTGTACAAGAATTACGCACGTAACAAGGTATTGTGTCAAGAAAATATATTCCTATCACGGACACAACAGGATACCAAAAGAAAACACAAATGAGAAGATTGAAATGGCGATCCTGTGAATTAGCGACTCTAAAGTTGGAAAAGAGGCCAGTCGAAGTCGGGATAATAGATTAACGGAAGTAAAGAGGTTATTCACCACCGATCAAATCCCATAGAAGTCCAGAAAGGAAGGGAACATAAATTAATGAGGTAACTGTAACGGGAGTGACATGCAAGAGTTTATAGGATCTAGGGAGGTTGGGCTTTTGTAAGTCGCGTTGAACAGGTGTTTAGGTGGAACTATACGTGGATATGTCACAGTATGAGAAAAGTTAGCCCTATTTAGATACTGCCCTCTCGGTACTGGTGAAATTTCTTTCAGATCAATCAAGCTTATCTGATATCATGTGGGTGCGCAACGTTGAAGTGCCTTTGGATTTATGGAGGCAGTGTTTGACCATACAAGACCATATGGCGTCTTTAAAATTGAATTTGTGTAGCATGTATTTTACCACTAAATCTGAACCGTCTTACAATATACAGAGATCCGGAGAACCAACAACTATTTACTCAGAACTGGAACACTTATCCGAGTGGCCTAAAGACGAATTAGTCGGTATTTCTACCAGAATCTACATCTGCAGGGCAATTCGGTGACATTACCTCGTTCAAATTCGGCTCAAGTTTTACGGCCCCTCTGATTGGATTTCTCGTTAATACCTTGTTCCCTCTTTCTCTCCCTCTCTAGTTCCTCGAGCGAGACTTTTTCGAGCTCCTGCTCTTCATTCTCACCCACCCTCTCCAAGATCTCACCCTCCTCATTCTCGTCCTCATCCTCATCCTCATCCTCCTCATAATCACTCTCATCAAATTCGTCTTCGTCTTCGTCTTCTTCATCTTCTTCCTGCAGATCATACTCGGCTCCATTGTCATCGAATTCATCGTCTTCTTCCAAGACAGAATTCATATAAGCATCTAGATTCGGCGAGATTTCCCGATGTCTCATTAAAGTAATCTCAATGTCTGGCAACTTTGCAGCAACTCCATCCTCCAAGAGATTCGCCCACTCTTCAATGACGCTTGGATCGGTGTTGCTCTGCTCGGCGAGTTCGTCCATACGTTTATTCCACTTGTCTAGATCTGGCACGCCCCCAGTCTTCCAGTCATAACTAGAATTTCCAAACCTTTCGAATAATTTACTAGAGGAAGATAGCGGTCGAGAAGGCCCAAATCTGTGGGGTTGAAGAATACCGAGGGAAGGCAAGAGAGGGATAGCCCGGGGGACAGCGTAGAGAGCAAAAGGCCGGCGTTGAAAGACAACCCCCATCTTCTTTGCGCGTCCCAGGATTCTAGTACTCATGATGGAGGAATTTTGGTTGCAGTTGAGTATGATTGGTGATGAATTGAATTGAAAGCGATCAAGTCTGATTATTATGATCTCAACTACAAAATGCCAAAAGTGACGTCATTCAGTGATAAGGAATACTCTGGCAGCTAAATATAATATCACATCACCGGCCTAAACCTTATTATACAGTGATGGTCGTTTAGTGAGGCGACAGCTGCAATACCATATCCAGAAATACGGGCAACTTTTCCATGCACACAGCTAGATATAGAAATAAGACAAATAGGTAGAAATACAGAAGACATCTTTATTCTGTGTATTTTTCTGAACTCCGTTATGGGCATGGAGAAATTGCCCATATTGTTGGGGCATGGTTTTGTTGCTATCGCTTCATTAAACGACCTCCATTGTACAGCCGTGTAAGGAAAGGTTTGACCCCAGTGGCTGTCTCGCTGGCGGGGTGGGATGTTGGAGTTTTCTTACTCCGTTACATGTACACAGTATTGATATAGTAGCACTAAATTTCTCTACAAGGTACCTATATCATACGCCAAAGTTTCTCGCCAATTACAAGCTTATCTCAGACCACTTTTCTCGGCGACTCACGGAAACTCTATAAGCATAGTTTATCAAAGTAATGAAAATAATCCACTCACAAAAAAACGCGGCTCATAGGTGAGACAAGCAAACTTTCGAAGGAAAAAGAAAAAAGGAAAAAAAATTAAGTGAAAAGGAAAATGCCGGCAGCCTCGTAGATATAAGCCGTCCCCAAAAACCGAGAGAGAAAAGCCAGCGCAAAAAAGAAATATGAGCTATATGATTGGCCTAGGCCCATGCACTTTAAAAATCTCTAACACAAAAATCCCAAAGAAAATAATCTGTTTCCTTCCTAATCATCAAATCTCCATAGTTATGCGGCCACGTGCTGATAGCCATGTCAACTAGATTTGCTTGGATAACGGAACAAGATGTTTTGCTCATTATTTAGATGCGAATTTGATTGATGTGGCTTTAAGGGTACATGATTTTTAGGGATTCGAGCACATAAGACAGGGATGATAGATATCAAAGCGTTGCAGTAGGGGTATAAACGTAGGGGTGGAGGAATGCATCGACGAAAAGCGCACATACTACCTACAGAGGCAGCCCATGATTCAAAAAGCTACAAAGTAGGAGTAGCAATAAATGGTAGTGGGGGGGTGCCTTGGGAGGGAGGAACAAGAACAAAGTTGGGACGAAAAAAGTAGAAAAAGCGAAAGGAGGCAAGGGAGAGATCAGTCTTCCCTCCCCTCCCCTCTCCCGTATTTCTTGTTCGGGTTTTTATGGCGGAAAAGGACCCAGTTCACCCTGGGACATGCAAAATCTTAAACAAAAAGGAAAAGCCAACATAGCGCCCGAACAAAGGAAGTACCCAAGGAAAGGAATAATTTCAGCAAGCATTTCGTATCATTCGTTAAAGAAAAAGGTGTTCTTCGTATCATCAACCCTCCAGCATATTGCAACCCATCAAGATGCACAAAAACATGATAGCCAGTCAGATCACCTTCATCCAACATGCCCTGTTATGCAACGAACCCCGAAGAAAACCAAGACCAAGAGGAAAAAAAACCAAAATTAAACACCAACAAAAAAGAAGTCCTCTACTCACTCAACTCTGTACTAGTATCCATAGGAGAATGCCAGAAAACCCGAAGCGAAATAAAAACACAAAGATGCTGAAGAATATTTGAAATAGGACATAAGCGTGCATAACACAATGCAAGAAAGTCAACCGCTATTGACCGAAACAATAATATTCACCCAATACATGACACATCAAACGAACACGAAAATAAACCCCTCTGACATATAAAACAAAAATATGCACACAGACATACAACCAATCATTTACATCATCAGCTTATCGTTCCTCTGTCATGAAAAAATCGTACAAATCAAATAAACACCATATCCCCAATGAAGAAAGAGAATACAAGAGATGGGAAAGAAAAAAAATGCCCCAAACCAGAGATACGAAAACCCAAACCACCCATAAACACGAGAAAGATGATAAAATAATTCCCAGACACATGAAAAGTTGAACTGTTTTACCCCTTATTTACTTCGAACAAGAATAGAAAAGTAAAAGGAAAGGAAAGCGAATACTGTAAGCTCCCTTGAGCCTTTCTACTGCCTGCTTCTCGTCCTTTATATGAAATATCATTGGGATATTGCTCTGCCACAAACCAACAAGAAGGCATGAGGATTCAAAAAGGTTAAAATGGGTGAGCCCGTAGCGACGATCGTAATATCGTGGTCAATATCAAGGGATCAATGTTGCATCGAAATAACGCCGTTGTTCGTTCGTGCTTCCATGTGATCTGCTTGCGCGCGGAGGGCTTGTGCCATGAGACGAGTAGCTACTCAGAAGTTAGAAAGGAATCATGGGCTCGTAAAGGGAGAAAGGGAAAATACCAGGCCACACCACCACCTTATCTAAAAGGTAAGCACTGACTCTCAACACCTTGGGTCCTAATCCGATGTCTGCGTTGATAATTCCGCTCCCATTCTGGCTGGCATTCCAATCCATTGCCATTTTCACCTGTGCATTTCGCAACATCTCCATAACTTTACCCAATAACTTGCGGTCCTCGGCTTCGAGGATAATCATACCCTCTATACCTCCTAGCTCGCACTTGTCACTCCCAAGGGTTCCCATGTATGGCCCAACACGCTCTTGCACGGTCGCAATCCACTCGGCAAGAACTTGCGCGCAGTCAAAGGTACAAAGAGCCGATTGGATGGGTAATTCGCGACAGGCAGTGGCAGAAGAAGAGGTTGAGGCACCGAGGGTGTCTGACATGGCGAGAGAATCTGCCGCATAAAAAGCAGCTTTGCGGAGGTGCTTCTCACGCTTCGGAGACGGGCCAGTAGGATTGACATTCATGCCACCACTGCCTGTGAAAGATGTGCCAGGTTCTATTTTGATCGGCCGAAGGTTTGGCGAAGAAGAAGTTGATGTAGGGGATGAAGCAGGAGATATTGCGCCAGAAAATGACGCATCCGATTGTGCTGAAGTGGACGAGGCACTTGATGATGCGTTTTGGCCATTCTCCCATCCCCGAGCTATCTCCTCCGCCATGGCCTCATAGTCTCTTGCCCAAAAGAACTCCTTCGCTCTTCCGAGGTCTACAAAGAGACGGATATAGGCAAGGTCAAGAAGTGGAATACAGTCAGCTGACAGCGGGCCCATTGAATACGGATTTGGTCGCTCGATGCTATGGTGTGGGCTGCTGTACCAAGCTGCTTGCCATGCTTTCAAAGCTGGTTCGATGTGGGCGTGCATCGCCTCGGCCTCGGACGGGGTCCAATGGCGGGCATGGTGTCTTTGCCGCGTTTCCCATATGTAAACATGAAGCGCACAAATAAGTACCAGACAGCCGAAAGTGCTTGGAATTATACCAGCTGGTGGGTATGGTGGTACGCCTCCCTGTTGACCGTTTGTAAAATTCTGAAATTGGCCTGGAGGCCCGTACTGCTGTTGTCCTGCAGATAATAGGCCATTAAGTGCTGTTGCGAAATTAACCGAACTTTTTGAAGCAGCAACAAGACCGCCCCTTGATTGCCACACAGTTGCATTATGTGAAGACCACAGCTCCTCGTTGCATGGAAGATCAAGGCGGATTTCGTTGTTCATGAGGACCGGGGGCAGGTTGTGCGCAGCAACGAGCAAACTAGATAGCAAGTGCACCGCGTACAATGTCCTTTTTCTTTCTTCAGCAATAATCCAACTCGTCCATTCAACGTTTTCATCTGCTTCCATCTTAATCCCAAGACCACCCCATCCATCGCTCCCAACACTTTCACTGAAAGACCCCAAATCCAAATCTCCCATTTGGATATCGCCATCTTCTTGCTTGACAGAATTCATCGCAGGAACAGTAGTTGGCCGAGTTAACCCAGCTGCTCGCGCTAATGAGACCAGCGCGCCACAATGCGTCACTGCAGTCTCGCACGCTACTCTGTCGCCGCACTGCAATCCATATATGACGTTCAAAAGCATAGCCTGGACAAGCCAAACAGGAGTGTTACTACCGGAGTCTCCTCCGCTCGAGTTTACTGCGTGTAATCCACTAAGAGCAGCTGTAACATCAGTCTTCCGACGGTCCTCAAGGAATATCTGAATCGTCTTTTTTGCTGACTCAAAAATTTCGCGCGCAACGAGCGGCTCAAATTCATAAAGTGCTCCAATAGCAGCAATAGACAGGACAAGGCATCCCCCGCCACCAGTTACACCACCGTTACGTTGTCCGCCCTTATAGCTACTAGTGAAGGTGGAAGAGTTGAAATTCAGCGTAGGAATGTGCAAGAATGGCAAATGTGGATGGAAGTATTTGATATAGGCTGCCACATAGCGTTGAAGGTCTTTTGTGCCAGGCAAACTGACTCCAGCACCTTGCTTAATGGAGGGAGAGAATCCAGTGTTTACTGGCGAAGATTGTGTAGAGGTTGAATATCTACGTTGCTGGGTACGGGGGTTTTGATAATTCTGGCTCCCTTGCGTACTGAATCCTAAAGGCTGAGACAAAGTTGCCAATAATGCCGCTCGGGTAGCATCAGTGACGGATTCCGCGGCGAGCGAGATCAACGAGGATCCGCAACCATTCAAAGAACCCGACGAGGAGGGAGGTGCCTCGGGCGTAGAAAACTGATTATAGTGGGACGAGAAGCTTGGAGCCATGCCAGAGGGAGAGATGGAAAGTGGATCTGGAGTAGAATAGTAATTTTCGTTAGAGATCTGTTGAGCTAGCAAGCTTTTTGGAGAAACGGTACCAGGCGGTGGGGTATCATTGAAATTTGGGGTCGTAAAGTCGGTTGAAGGAGAATAATTCATAGAACTACCCCCAGAATTGTTCCCAATTGGGCCAGATCCCCATACAGATTCATTAAGCATCAGCTCGCTAATTCCACTTGCGGAAGTAGTGCTGAAAGCGCTGGGAGATGACTGGTCAACAGGTTCATTCAAAAGGCTACCACCACCACCAAGAACATTCATCCACTCGTAGTCGTCTTCATCATCAATAGAATAGTATGAAGAGTGTAAGCCAGGGAAGTCAGACCCGAAGGGCGAGGTTGGCGTCCCGATTGGCTGCTGCAATGGTGACATATTGAAGTGCAATGCTGCTGGGTTAACAGTAGTGTGACCGAAAAAAAGGCCCTCAAGATCAAATTCAGATGGGAGCATTGAAGCAGAACGAGGCATCATTCCGCCCAAGTCCAACGAAGAGATAGAAGTATCGATCTTGGGTATCGTGTGCCTAGGTCCCTCATGAGCCCAGGCACCCCATATGCGGGGATTCATCTTTGGAAAGACATACCTGGTTTCCTCATGATTGTGGGAACCCAAACTGATACCACCCATATTGGCTTGAGCGGCTACACCATTCCTCCCACGGTTAACATTGGCATTGGCAGCTGCAATCATTCCCAGAGTTGAAGAGTCCACGTGAGCGATGGTGTTTGCTCTCGGTCTCGCCCTCATTGTCGAGGCACCGCCATCACCAGTGCTAACCGGGACAGCCGTCGTAGAAATAGAATTCTTTCTAACTCTACCATTTGTTGATGCCACGGAACTTGTACTCTCTCTTCGCCCACCAGCCCTTGGGCGACTGCTGGGAGTAGTAGTCATATGTAATTTCTGCTGATGGCGAAGAAGTAAATCTCTACGTGCGAAGCAGCGGGTGCATTCGGGACACTCAAATGGCTTCTCTTTAGTATGAGAGCGTTCATGACGTTTCAGGTGCTCCAAACGAGCAAATGAGCGTGTGCACGTCGCACACACGTGTGGCCTAGGTTTGTCCGTCTTTGGGGGAGGTGGTGGGGGAGGCTGAGATTTGGAGGCTGGAGAGTGCGAAATGACTTGTGAGTATTAGACTGCTATGAAAACTATTGGATAGGGCCAAGTGGATTATGGCATACCATTCCCGTTATTCACCCCACTAGGATAAGAGGACGACATCGTGGGAGAGGTTGAAGGAGCTGGCGGTTGCAGAACGGTGGTATCTGCTGCCATACTACGGCAGAACACTTGATGGGAAGAAGTCGAACAAGGCTGAGAAGCAAGCCAGGCTTCAAGAAGCGATATAGTCAGGACGACGGCAACACTACGAGAGGGGCTTGGATGAGATGAACCCACAGTTCACAGTATGCAATGAAAGCTCTTGTTTATTCCAAGCTCAAAGCTCAGAAGATAATAGATGGATGGCAAAACGATCAAGGTCGGCCGTAAGAGTGATAAATTGAAGACACCTCAACTGGGGAAGGGCTCCTTTTGATTCCGCTTGCTGGCAGAAGAAGAGACACACGAGGAAACTGTAGCACTTTTCGATAATAACGCGGCCAGGTTGAAAATTCTGAGAAAAAATTGAGATGCTGCAAAACACAGTGGCTTCGTGTCGTTCAACGGGGATGACAGGACTGGTCGAAATACTACAATCTTAACTGGACAGTTGTCTTCGGGTTAGCGATCATGCAGGAGCCAAAATTCTAGCAAGTGGATCTTACTGAAATCAAACTTTTTGTAATAAGGAAGTGTGTTGCTGCCACTTCACCGCCATCGAAAAATTTCGGGAGTCAGCCAGGAGATTTCCCACCAACACGGCTCACACAACGGAACAGTCAGAGAACTCACAAGGTGGCTGGTATATGTTAAAGGATGGTGATGGTCGCTGCAGAACAAGACCAGAGAGGAAGCCAATCTACAGAAGATCGCGACGGTAGACGAGATATCCTGGAAGGACTGAGAAAAATTGCTTCAGGATCAACCTCGATGGCCGGACAGGAGAGGCCTAGAAGTAGTCAAAAGGGTCTGCGTCACCCGGTGTTTGTCGATCTGGCTTCGTTTGAAGTTCGTCTCTTTTTATTGCTGGTTGAGCGGGCTATTATTGTTTTGCCAGTCGTCTCGTCGAACCCGAAGAAGCAGAACCGAAAGCGACGAGGCGAATTGAGATGACTACAGTCGCCTACTTGCTTGGATGAAACTCACAGTGCAACAACGGAACGTTTGAAAGGCGAAGACACCGTTGTTTATTGCTTTCTTCTCGTCCTTGACCGGGAAGACAGGTCAGGGAGAAGGAAAAAAAGAAAAGATAGAAGATGCTCAAGACGGATTGCAGAGTGGATGATGCGTGGTTGGGTACTACTATGCCAGAGATGGTTTTCGGGGGGGAGTGACTCGACCAGTGTCAGACAGTTGGTGGTGGTTCGTTCAAATATGTGTGTGACTGAGTGGCTGCGACTGGGTGAGCAGACTGGTCACTGAGCAGACTGATATGTAGAACTGACTTGGATTAAGAACCAACCGGAAGTCTACCTGAACGTGTCCCGTACCGGTGTAGAGTTGGATGCAAAAAGCAGCAAGATGAAGAGAGGTCTCTCTCTTTACCAAATGTCCTACGATATCGTGTCAATTGAACCGTGGTAGGTATCACTTTTCTCGCGTCTTCCAGTTCTCGCGCCTTCCAGGCTTGTGGTTCAATCTTGCTGCTGATTTTTCGGCCTGATTTACATATTGCACACACGTCTCCCTCGCTTCCTACTACCGTTTCGCTCTTCCATGACCCGTTCCGCTCTATCACCCGTAAGATTTATGCTCTTACCTATTCGAGTGAACTTTTATTTATTTATTTTTGTTTTATTTTGTAACTACTTTCTAGAGTACTATCCCTCCCCGATCCCGCAAAGCAAGAGACAGCAGAGAGAGTAAGGAATAAGAGAAAAATAAAATAAAATAACCAGGCTGCTACTGGTAGGTAACCACAGGTACGTACAGCCAACCCATGCCAGAATAACACCAACGACCCGAACAGCCGCCTCGCCTCGCTTTCTCTCGGCGGCACAGACAGGAGACTTGAGTCCCGTACGTTGCGGTATCGGTCACTGTGGTTCGTTGACGTCGAATTGACTTTCATGCAGCAAATGTGGGTCGCGGTTTGTCGGTTGTTCGGTGCTCAACCGCTCAGGGTGTGTATGAGGTTTTGGAAAAGCAAAACGAAAAGCTGGGGAAGAGTTGCCTGCGCCATAAAGCAGCACGTATTTTGCTGGCAGGGGTCAGTATGTGATAGGGTGATAGCAGCAATCACATTGACAGAGCTTGGATGTACACATATGCTAATGGGACAAGGCAGGCAAAAATGTATGTACAAGAGAGCTTGGAAGCCTGTCTCTTTCTGAGATTCCGTCCGTGCCACTAATATGTTGCTGGATCTCAGCATCATTCGCTGGAGATTTCATCGGATAATCATGCTCTTCAGCCCACCCAGCTTCCGAGAATTGCTAAGCTACAAGCTAAGATGTACTCACTCAACTCTGCCTCCGGTGTGGATACCTTTAGAAGGAGTACTAGACTAGTAACTTTTATCCACAAAGATAGAAATCAGAAAACAGATATCACATCCTTAATCTATTCAATAAAGACACACCAGTGAATAAAGTTGGTATTATTTCATGCTTTAATTCGTACTCTTACCTACCCACTTAAATCACTCCGTTATTAAGACCCGAAATCTTGTCCCACGAAATAGTAAGAAAGGCTAAGCAATAAAGCGTGATCAGGAAGGTATCAACCCAAACTGTAACCGTCAAGTGCACGCGATGCTGGTGTCTGCTTTTGGAAGCAGACACCAAAGCCCTGCCAAGCGATACGTTCATAAGCCTTTGAAATGCATAGCTTTACAGATCCAGTATGGTCAGTGCAACATTGCTTTTTTCTCTGTGATTTCATATCACTTTCTCTGAACAGCCGTTGTGTTTGGCTAGCGATGGCGTATCATGTCTCATATGGTGTTTGCCCATCCAGCCTCCATCAGAGCTACAATTCATCCGATCATTTCGGTAGGCACGCACGGGTTCCTGGCTTTTCGAGAAATAAGCATAGAAACGAGAAACAATGCAAATAGTGCTCGGCCGCTCAATCTCCAGTAGGCGCGTTCATCCGAAATTTCTTGCAGAGACCCCTGGGATCAAAATACTCTTACCTCCTAAATTGATCGCTCAACTTCCGTTCCTAGTAACAGATCAATACAATTGTCAACTGGGCCGCCATTTTTCCCATCACTGACGTTTAAACCCTCGAAACTCGTATTTGCTCCTTCTTGCGCAAATAAAAGCACACTTCTGTATACCCTTTCAATCCTCCACCTTATTTTGTAAATGTGCTCGTTTCAGTTCGCCCCATGCGCTTATTCTGTCGAGGGAGACTTGATATTTATTGAGAATATTGGTATTATTCTGGACACCTCCTAATAGGTATCTTTCCATCGCATCTCGCTCTCTTCGATGAACTGGCAATGACAAGGGTAAGACAACCTCCTTTCCCTCTTCGATTGCCCGCATGACCCCAGATTTTCTTGAGCCATCCCAAATCATCGCCCAAAATGCTCATTGGGCCGGAAGATCGAGTTTGCGTCAGTAAGCCACACACAGCGTCCGGGCTTTGACTTCGCTTCGCTGGATAAACCCCCGTTCTCGGTCTCCCTTAATGGGTCATTATTAATTCTCAACTATTGCGTACTCCCCTGTCGAAAGCTATCCACTGCGGCCACCGTCCCTTTGCTAATTGCTACTCCAATGCAAAAGTATCGTGAACTTGTTTCAACTTTGCTATATGTCCGCTCAGCCCAGTCTCTCCGGGAAGAATCCGGCTTTGGGGGGTTGATCCCGTGCGCACCAACGTGTCAAAAAAAATAAGATAAGTTTTTTTTTACTTCCCACTCACCGCATATCCTAGGACAAAGCCATACAGCACGGGTAGTGATTAGATTGACCACAACTCACGATATTCTTGACATCTGTCATCGATAGTAAAAGTACTGGCGCTTGCTACTGCACTTTATTTCATAAAGTATGGCGCTTGCTACTGCACTTTATTTCATAAAGTACTGGCGCTTGCTACTGCACTTTATTTCATAAAGTACTGGCGCTTGCTACTGCACTTTATTTCATAAAGTATGGGGGCACATGACTATTAAGAGAATCGTGTTACAGCAGCCATGCTTCGTGCACCAAAGTCAGCCACATTATTTTCCCAGCAACCAACAAAAAAATCGGATCCCAGCGGAGAGAACCTTTAATCCTATAAACGATTATGATATAGAATATATATATGCACCTTTCTGCTCCGCCGGATTTTTTCTCCAAAAGTACAAAAAAAACACTACATGCTTATAGTTATATGAAGCAAGAGTTCGTGACAGTTAGGAATACAGGTACTGCTGGTGTTAAAACCGTTGAACGTTAGACCCCTGCTATATTTTCTTGAGTAACCACACAAAGCTCTTTAGGGATTTTCGGTGGCCCAAAACTATCAGCCCCACGGTCCATTCTCCTCCTCTTCCCGTCCCTTTTCTCGTTTCTCCCCCCACGGCTCCCGTCATGGTTCCCACTAGACCCTCGGTAGCAAATGGGGTTGCCTCGCGCGCGGATATCGGGATTCCGCGGTGGGTATGGCCGGCTCAGAGCAAGTCGCGTCGCGTCACCTTGTCTTGGGCCTCGCTCGGTCCAGGAAAGAATCCGAGCTCGCTTTCTTTTTTTCCATGGGAAAATGTCCCACGCTTGTCTTGTCACACCTCTCGCAATACTGATCACGATGTGGCGCGCGCGTTGCGCCGCGTTTCTCAGTTCTCTAGCCCCCTTTAGAATATTCCAATTTAGGCTGGGACCTCGCGCATCAAAGCACAGTTGATGCAAGGCTGGGCGGATGCAGAGTAGCGTGCTAGACATAATCCATCGCATATAACGAAAACAGATTTAAAAAGTGGACATAAATGAATATAAAACGTGACCCTCAAGCGATATTGCAACGATGATTGGTAGCATCATAACTTCGAATTGTTACCGCTTGCTAATGTGGGCACCCGATTTCCCATTGGCACACGGACGTTTGATATATTCGAGCGGACCCGCAGTTCCGGATGCTTAAGAATAAGTTAACTAAACTGTTAAAATGGTAAACTTCCTCGGTTTTACCCTCCTAATCTGCTCCAAACCTGCTGTTACTTGTTTCCTCGTGAGGTGTTTGGTTCCAGAAAGAAGCTTCGCCCCTGGATGACGAACTGCTTCTGCGTCTATCAATAGCCTTAAGGGGCATTGCTTCCGCTGGGATAAGTCTTGGAATTTCGCTTCCAGGTTGCTTGGCGTTGCCCGGTGGAGTTTTGCCAGGCAAAAAAACATCATGAGGATTGAATACGCAAGAAACAAATACATTTATTTACCAGGATACGATGTCTCTCGCTCGCGTGGTTGGCATTTATCCGAGATGTAGATCTGCCCGCTCACTCCGCCGCTATCTAAGTAAAAGACATTTCTTACCTTGATCTCCGGGACATGTCATAATTTAAACAACCGCCGAGGCAATATACAGACACCAGGTACATATACAGCAATGATAATAGCAAAAAGACTTGAGCGCATACAGCATTGGTAACTTCGGAAGGAGCCGTTCAGGCATAAAGTGTATTTTTCATGTCGGTGGTCGGATAGACTCTGATCTTCCCGTCGGACCAATACGGCATCGAAGTCGAAACGCCGGGTGTTTGAAGGCCCTCACGATGATTCCCGTGCGAATTCCATTGGGCCCTTTTGACCAGTGGCGATACGCCAATATGATACACAGTTTCCAGGGTGAATTAGGATGCTTGGATCTCAATTTCGAGGTAATCCATAAGCACACTAGGCCTGAAAGATGGGTACATAAACTCCTGTATCTGGGTGGCAATGATAGAGCTTCCCATGCCGTCGTATGTATGAAAAAAAAGCGATCATGATCAAGATACCTTTTCTATGCTAAGTAAACGCTCTACATACACATAAATTCTGAAAAAACAACGAGCCGTAGATAACCACGTTTCAGAGGGTTTTCGCATAAGAAGGCATGTCTTGCAGCGCGCCCATGTTGTCGATCACTGATTGAGAAATATCAGAACGAGGGCCGTGAGTTTTTCAGCTATGCCAAGAAGCCGTGATATGATACGGCAAAATCCAGAATGGTCACAATTGGTTTCTTCCGCTACTACATAACTATCATGGTGGGGATGGTTTTCGCTCACACTAGTTCTTTCTAGCGTTTCGTCGGTCTAATTACACTTTAATTGGTACCTTTTTTTGTCCCGTTCCTTTTCGTAATTTGTAGAATTGAAGTCGGTAGTTGCCATTGGTGATCGTGGCAAGAAAAAGGCAGAAAAAACTCTCGAGGCAAAAGGATACCGGTACAATCCCATAACCTGCAACCAAGCTCTGTTGACCATGGGTCCTGAACCATCATACTTTCGGTTTCCGTTAGCCGCCCAATGAACAAAAACACATTTGAAGATCTCGGGTTCATCAGGCTGAATTACAACTGGACCGATATATCACCTTCCCTGCACATATGTGGAGTACATGTAATCCTAACTTGTCAGGTCTCTGAATGCAAAAATAAAGTTGAAAGAACAAGCCGACTTATGTTGTCTATTTACATACTACTATGACGTCCCGTATCCTAATTTGTAGAAGAAGTCCCATTGAAAAGCCAAGTCAGGCGGTGCTTGAACCTATTCCGTGATATCCCTGACTTAAATGGAAAGGGAAACTGAAGGACAAGTGTGATAGAATCATATCTAGAGAACGGTTTTCTTGCCGAGCCCTATACCTAGTTTACCCATCGCGTTCACCAGCTGGAAAAAGCAGCAAGATCATCATCTCGGCAGCAACCTTGGGATATGGAAAGGCCAGAAGCTCACATTGCATCGTGCATCTGCTATACTCACCCAAGAGATTAAGATATACAGGCAGTGATGGGCACTAGCGCTAGCCATTGCTGAAAAAGAAGTTTAAGTAATTCGGCCTTTAGTGGTTTTGGGTTTGCGCGATTTTTTGCTTTTTTCTATTCTTTATCTCTACTTCTTTAGGATTTTGTATTTTATATTACCCCTTCTGAGGAGGCAGAGTCGGCCAGGCAACATTCCTCGCATCATATTTGTATTTTGCCGGAGCCCAACACGAGAAAATGTTTTTAGGAAGGATGTACCGCCGCGGGAGCCGCCCTGCGTCCTCTCGCCGCTGCTAATCCCATTGTTTCCCTCCGATGCGAGATGTGCGCACGGAATAGCAGACTTGCGGTAGCGTAATTCAATAATATGCTAGAAAGATCAAGGATTTCTGTCAGAAAAATCCGACAGCCTGTCCTATGACGTTGACATCGAACGAGAACAATGTTCTGTGCACGCACATACAGCTCGATGGGCCGTTTTTTTCTGCACAAGATGCTGTGTGTTCTGCCAGGTATTTCCTTGTTTCTCTTTGGCTGTGCAGTTTGCATATTCCGCTTATCGGTATTTAGACCCATCTGTCAGGTAACAAGTTGCCATCAAGCTTATCGATAGTGGATAGGGCACCGCCCTGTTTACTATCGGACCCTGAACCCACCATCCTCACTGCCCCTCACTGCCCCTCTTTTTGAGCCTCATCGACACACATATATATTTCTTTGAGCCCCTTTCTACGGGTAGCCACCTGATCTTAGGTGGTATCCGAGTTCTTGGGAGTAGGTCCTCGGATGGCGTAGCCTAATTGTTGCTGCTGTAGATCTGTAGCTTGTGGGAGATACTGGGACGACGAGAGCAATCTTAAATATCTGGAGATAGCTACTTAATATCATAATTTCGATCACGGACTCTAAAGATCATTTTGTGGTTGCACTGCTCCATTCTTTTTATCTATCAGAATCGCTTAAGGAAAGAAAAAAGAAAGAAAAGGATCGTGTATGTACTTCTGGATATCGGGTTTTCAATGTCTTCAGCCCATATCTCGCGCCGCCTTTACAGGCCAACCAGCACCCTGTTGGGTGACCTAGAGATATGAAAGACACAACTATAGGTGGGCACAAGAGTTCCGATGCATGCATGGTCACCGCTTGCAACGCTCTAGAAATCATCGTGAGATAACCCCGCAGGGGTCGACTCTGGCTTCAAAACATTCACTATCAACTACCGATCTATGAAGAATAGGAGTACACGTATAATTTAACTCGTGCGTCCCCCGCAGTGCAAAAAATAAGTCGATAATTGGGTGTTTAAATGAACTGCATACTTGCTCAGGTGTATTTTACCTTAGTTGCTGCGTTGTCAGCCCACTGGCGATTGTTACGTGGGACCAACCCAATCAAAAACATCATGAGATTTAAAGGGAAGAGGGGAGGAGGGGAAGGTGCTGAGAAACACTACCTTCCAGCTTCTATTTTCGCAACGAAATTCTCCACTATATCAGATGGGAAGAAAAAAAATGTAGAAAAATGTCAAATTACGCAAAAAAAAATGACCTGGTTATTCAAACCCTGAGTTGTCTGTTTCATGATTCAGAACCCCACAATATTGTGTAACGCTCGTACATGAGAAGCATTCACACGCACGTGCATACGCAACACTAGCATATATGTAGAGGATTCCAGTGTTCTTATCTAATTGCCCGGGAATGTACGTCATTTACATCTGACCCCGATCACTGAACCAAGATATCGGAAATCAAGGACAGCACATTGGGTAGAGGAGAGGGGAAGAAGCTGCTTGGAGAGGAAAAAAACAGATTCCCGAAGATAAACGAGTGAATCAATTTTGCACCCTACCAACCGCCAAACTCCGTGAGATCGGTACCTATTTGATGTGAATCAAGAATCAAGACCACAAACTGTGCTATCCGATACGGTGAGACTTTAAGTGGTTACCCTACCTTATATACCCCAGCCGCCTAATTCTCCTCGGATTGCGCAGAAAAACGGAATATATTCTCCCAAAATTAGGTTTCAGGAGGATAGTTAAGAAGTAGAATATATTGAAATTTTTTCTGAGAGAGAATAGTAATAAATTTTTCTTAAATTTTAGATCGCTGCAAAATTTCGCTATCTGAACTACATGCTTTCCCCATCGAAGATTAAATTTCCAACTGAACTGCATGGTAGCCATGGCATCTCGGCATCGAGCATAGATTTCGTGACATCTCCTCGTAAGAAACCCGGAGTGGAAACTATATGTTTCGCAGCGATCCCTAGCCGATGCATAATAGACATTAAGCTTAAAAGGGGTGCTGGGTTTTGGAAAACTACTCCTTTCTATTCGTATGAAACATCCGGTCCGATGATAACGCCGATGCCAGATCTCGGGCATGTAAACGGGTTTTGCATTCCCATAGGCCCGAGGCTTCTTAGTATAGGAGATGGTCATATAGGATGGTTACTCTAGATCAATTTTCTAGAAGTAGTAGTTATGGACGCAGATAGCTGGGCAGGAACCAGGTCAGAAAGCTGAATCACGACGAGTCACTCGGTCCAACTTTGTCATCCCACATGTTCCAAACAGACCTGGGGCCAGAATCCTTTTCTTGGCAGAAGCTTTACATTAGTGTACAGCTGAAGGATGAGGTTTATTATACTAAGTAGACCTTAATTCAGCGTCGTTTCCGCAATGACGGATTAGTGGTGGAAATGTGCACGTATCAGTATCATGATCGGATACTTCCTAGGAATGAATCGGATATTCTCCCGGAGGTAACTCAATCGAATATGGCTGCTTCTGGTTTAGACTAAGAATGATTTTTACTAACGTGGAGAAATTTGTCATAATCTAGGACTCTGATTATGGATAAGTCTGATAGGCTCATCTACCAATAGCCGATCTAATTTCAGAGAGCGGATAACAGGGTTTATGCAAGCATTTACAATTGGCCACTACAGTGACCACTTAGGGTGTGTTGAAAAATTTAGTGATTGTGATTTTGCGTTGCGTTGCGTCATCAGACGCAACTTATGAACATGCCTTTTGGAAGAGAAGACGATTTTCAAAGGATTCTAGACATCTGATCCAACAAATCAACAAAAAGATATAATCTTATCAAATTTTCCCCTACAACGGGTGATTGTTATTGTCTCCTCTAATATACAACTTGATCAGCGAGTGATCGGGTATGAAGAAACTATACCACAAAGGCGTCTGTTGTATGCGAAGGATGCTGTCGTCTTCACAAACTTTCTAAAATAGACAATTTGAAAATCCAGTCGTACTGAGGTGCCGTTTAGTGCTACTTAAATCTCTGATACGCGGAAACTGCCGAAAGATTGTTTATAGAACCATCTATCGTCACGATTAGTTCAACTACGCACCCCATCGGTGTGAACAGGCTCCAATTTAATTTTCGTGCTTTCTTAAGTATATGACCAAGTTTTTTACACAGAGCACATGCTTTGATACCGCAAATAATGTAGTGTCAGTGAAATGAAAACGCACCTTTCGTTTTGAAATAGACGCCGGACCTAAAACAATCGTAATTTGGTAATTGATATTTCTATAAAACGTGTCGCTAGCATGAGCGTTGCGCACGGATCCATTTCTATGGATACCTAGTTCAATTCCAAAACCTCCAGCTTCAAACCAGGCTTCCTCCCATCGAGTGGATAATTAAAAATTAGTTGGCCGAGGTGAGTGATTCGTTTGAAGTATGAGGACCTGAGAATCTGAACTGAATTATTAACTGAGGTGACGCTGTACTGGCCACGCTTGGAATTTTGGTTATCCTACTTAAGCAAGACGTCGAGCACGTTGTCTTTCCTTATGGTAGGGTGGGGGTTTCTCGTAGGTGATCTTGCACAATTCGATCAAAAGATTGAGCGATCAAAAAAAAAACTTTGAATTTCGATTGAATTCAAACTATAGAGTATCAGAGCTAGCGCAAGCGGAATCTGTGGGGAGACGTGGGGTTTTAATCGACGGATTACCGTGATCAACGGAACCGTACCTTTACTTATGGTGACCACCTCATAACTAGAATTCTGGCGAGTCCAGACTCTGTTTTGCCACAAGTAGTTTCGAGTCGCTTATTTGCACCGTAAAACTACCCATTCTTCAAAATTGGTCCACGGCTCTTGAGAATTTGAGACTTATATATGCCTCATGCAGGTATTTGCGTTAGAGGCGTATACCCCGTGGGGAAAACACGCTTTTGGTGATCCCCCCCACGCCCAGCCACTGACGAGTGAGAAATTGTGAGTAAGACTATTTGTGAGCCGCCTGCAAGTTGAAATTCAAATTTGACGCTAAGGAGAGGCATTGCATTCACGCTCGATTCGAAATACCGCAACCCTGCAGGTTGTGTTCCTGATTTTGGCGTTGCTTTTTCTGCGTAGTTTCTTCACGGGATGCTCAAGCCTCGCCAGTTACGGCAACTCTTACATATGACCAAATGCTATGAGGTTATGAAGATGGAGCATATGGAGAAGGTTAATTTGATACTAAATGTAATCCCTTGCAGGAACACACCAGGACCGATACCAGTTGATTAGATCGATGTACGCGTTTCTTTTGGACATGACAGCATGTTGTACAACCGCCAAGCTAGGTCCAAGGTCAGACTCATGGACACATGTAGCTTCAAGAGTTTCAGGCGGAAGGGGAGTCTCTGCGGCAGCGGCAGGAAGTACAAGGTATACTGCAGTATTCCTTGTACTGATCGAATAATCGATGCGTTGAAAACTGTGGAGATTTAGATGTTTGGAGACGAGTTTCTAAACGATTTTTTTGTGAGATGGGAAAGCATCGCGCTCCTTGAATAGCATCGGACTTTGTGCCCGGGGGAAATGGCGCAAGGATCTCCGATTACCACTGATCGGTCCGAAATGGGTTTTGAATCGTAACACTGTGATTTAACAGTTTTTTCGACATTAATATCGGCACCCACCTTCAAGGTTGGTCGGGTAGGGATCTCGCACAGCTGCGAATAAAGACGAAGTTCTATATTGGCATACACTTGACAGTTGATCGCCTGGATACCGCGGCACGCGAGTTCTCTGCAAACTCTTTTGGCCAAACGCATAATCGGCGCGGCAAGAGCTGGGATCAGCCAGGCCTTATTCCAACGTCAATCCTTTTGGTGATCTTTGATCTGATGCCTGGATCCGGACCTCGCCAAAGGTCTTCCAAAAGAAAAGAAAAAAAGAAAAAAGAAGAGATTTAAGGGTCCTTACCAATTTTTCTCTGCACCAGGACGCTGATCACAAGGCGGAGGAGATATGGGTTGCTTCCTGTGTTGTCTGGAGCCCTGCAAATCCTGTGGATGCTGCGGCCTGGACCAGTGAAAATATAGGCCTTAAACCGGCAGAGGTCCGAGGCCGGGGAAACCGACTATCTCCAGGACCGAAGGTGTGCTTCCCCGTATAGCAGCACACTGGTGACACCAACCCACCTTCCGAATTTAGACACATGAATAATGGCTCTACAGTATACAGACGTTTGGAATACCGGAATCCAAACAGGAAAAAGATGGACGAAATCACAACGTTTACGGCGGCAATCGCGGACATTAACCTGTCCTCGTGTGGGCATTGTGTTTAGTCGCAATTAACATCTCACCTTCGCCACGAAAGGCAAAATCATATGATCATTTATTTCTGGAGTGGTTGAGAATTCGCAAGCTGAGGGCCGGGTAGTAACGTAGAACCCAAATCCAGTTAGTTTGCCGAACATACGCAAACAGAGTTGAGATTTCAAGCCGAACATCCGATATTCGAATTCCTTGAGATGCATTCATATAAACCTAACCTACATGTAACCTTAATTATTACAGCCCAGCCTTGGAAATCCGCTGATATTCGAATATTATCACCAGAAACCCAAGTGTATATCGTATTGTGTCGAAAATGTATGTGGCTACGACTTCTTCACCTTTCAATAAATGCGCAGCTTGTGATTCGCACTATTCGCGTAGCTTGAGTAAAGTCGACTACAATTCTTGGTGAGGCGTCACTCAAAATGTCTGACCAAGAAGTACTCCAAGTCTGACGCGGCTGATACGTATTTGCTATCTGTGAGTCGGTGGTTTTGATGCCACGTACAGGGTTATAATAGTTACAGTTAACCAGGGATTACTCATAGTTACCAATTCTCTCTTTTGCAGAAGAAGTGCACTAATTTCTCTCGTAAAGGCGAGCTAAACCCCACCCCACCAGTCCACCATAAGCGCAGTAACCTGTTATACGTACCTTTATTCCCAAGTTGGGTTTGGCAAGGCATCAAGCCCCCTAGAGGGATAACCTTAATGGGACTAATACGCTGGGCTGAATAAGCATCGGCACCTACACAGTCAGAGAAAGGCGAGTTACATTCCATTTGATTGATCAGCTGGCACACTTTACTTTATAAGGTCGAAATAATAGATGCCAAGTCCGCGTCCATAAAATATCACTCGAACTTGGTACAAAGGAAAGTCCCCCGCAATTGTCTAGACCCCACACGGCTATCCTAAGAGCTTTCATGTATAATTCTGGAATAGCTCATCGTAGAACTGACTGTAGATCGCTGTGGAAAAGATATGTGCTGCGTGATGCCGAGAATTTCGGCTTCTCGTAAATTGTTAGAAGTCAATAGTCGAGTGATATTGTATGATAAATCATTATTTTCATAGTACAGTGATGAGGCGACGGCGGCGAGGCCGTGTTCCAACAATATGGGCAACTTCTCCATGCCCATAACGGATTTCAAAAAAAACACACAGGATAGAGATACATGTATGTCTTCTGTATTTCTACCTATCTGTCTTATTTCTATATCTGAAATTTGCTGTGTGCATGGAGAAGTTGCCCGTATTTCTAAGCACGGTATTGCAACTGTTGCCTCACTACATGTAAACGACCACCACTGTAGGTCGCAAATGTTGCCCATATATGGATGCATTCAAGTTTCGTTATATCGCTTGTAAAGTGTGATCCGTTGGGGTACGTGGCAGCTCTATGCTCCCCTGGAAAATCCAATAGATTACAGTTATCCCTTGCGAGCCGTCTTCAACTCTGGTAGAGTGAATTTAAAGATATATCATATATTGCATAAAATATTAATTAGGGGCATCTAAATTAGTGGTTGGATGTCGCGAGTATCAGTGAGTAGATCAACATACTACAGGGTTCAGGTATTGATAGAGCTCAGACCTTTAATACTGTGGGGGGGGTAGCTCCGGCTAATTTATCAGTTCGATTTCAATACCCACCTGGGACATCCTAGACGTAGATGCATACTGTAGAGAGATCCCGCCAGATCTCACATTTCTGTGGGCTCCGCAGCCGACAGTGCACCTGAGATAGTCATGTACATAGTTTACCCTTAAAAATGTCATTACCCGCCAGAACAGCTTCAAAATACGAAATCAGTAAGCGCTTTCCAGGTCTATGTAGGTCAAATAGTTCTTATATCAGATGTACCAGGTTCGTATTAACCGCTCCGGTCATCTTGGTGAGTGCCAGCCGAATAAATAGTGGTACGGTATTTAATATTTTTTTCTGCAAGAATGATGATTTACGCATGGATTTCTCTGCACGAGGTGGGAAATAGTAAGCACATAATGGAGGCTATGATCGGTCGAGTAAGGTAGGTACAAGGCTATTCTGGAAACCCAAAGCGGCATTGAGCTACGTGACTTAATTACATAAGTGATTGGAGGCATTGATGCTGTTAACGCGATAAATTATCACCAACAATCTCGCAGGACCCGTCGATAGATAGACTAAAGTTGTTTGGATGAATGATTGTATCATGTTAATACAGAAGACAAACTCTAAGGCTCATGCAGACACGAAACACCTTCTCTACACACCTATTCTATTTACTCATATCCATATCCAAACCCCAGACTCTTCCATCGTTCATTATATACTCCACACATAGTTTTAATTATGAGCTGCCAATAATCTTTCGACAACACCATCAAGTACCCATTCATGCTGACCACCAACGACCTCTAGGTTCTCAGCCTCCGCAAGGAACATTTTATGTGGGTCTTGACCAGGAGCGAACATTCCAGCGCCACCGGCGGGCATGCCTCCCATTTGCGCTGCCATTTGGTTGGCTGCATTGTCGTCGCCCAGAATGAAAGTAAATACAGAGCGAAGACCGAAGAGATTAAGAAAGTACCTGATGAGGAAAGAGTTAGAAAGGTGATGGATGAAAGAAGAGACGCGGAGAGAGGAATGACCAACCATGACAATGATGAAACCCATCTAACATCCATATCTCTTGTCGCTACACCAGTTTGAAGCATCGACTTGAATCGGATAGTTAAAGGGAAAGGTAATTTCACTTTTTAATTGGTTAGCACATCTACCATTCTTCACTAGCTATCTGCGGTGCGACTCACTTATAACAAACCCGCTAAAAAACGCATTGATCCAGCCCATGATAAGCGTCTGTGGTACCATCATTGCCATATTGCCCTTAAGCATGTTCATCATCTGATCCATTCCTGCTGGATCGGTCATCGGGTTCGCTGGCGGCTTCCCTTTGTTCTCTGGATCCTTCAAGAACTCGCCACGCTGATATGCCGCAACAAGATAGTTCTTGCGCGCGGTAAACGAAGCGAGAGATATCTGATTGAGGTTCTGACGTAAGCCGACACCGTGTAGGAGGTTGCGGCTAGAGCGGGATTAGTACTGCTGGCCTAGATATATTGGGAGAAATATGCCTTACTTCTCGCGGATGGCTTTGATATCTTGTTTTTGAGGGGCAGATTGCATGAGAACTGTCGCGTAATGTCGTAATACACCGGTCAAAATCTAAAGGTGTCAGTCGAAATGTATTTTCCTTCTTAATGGGAAAAGGGCTGTACCATTACTATCGTGATTGGAAACAGAATCCAGTAACTGAAGCATGTTAACGGAGATCCAGGAGTCGGAAATTTTATAACGGGCAAATACATACAATAGCTGGGGATCCCGAAGGATCGTTTGGCCCTGTACCTGAGCCATGGGCGTTTGATTGATGATGAATGATGAGCTGCGTCTAAGATCCGGAGATGCGTTGCTGGCGTTCAGGAGGTCGCGAAGAAGTAGGGTAACTATCTAGGTAGTCAGGCTCGTGATGGTCTTGGCATCTGTTGAGCCTCTTGAAGTTGGGCCTTTGGGATAGAAAATATATGAGATCAATTATAAATAGCAGCTAATGCCCTTGAGATTTGTTCATAGCTAACTGAAGATCATTAAATAAGCTAATTTGACCTTTTTGATTAATAAGTTCTATAAGCACGAGCAGAGGCCAAGTCTCCTCTTAGAAATCACTTGGGATCACTCGAGCCAAGCCATTTTATGTACCTACAAGCTGGTATTTCGAAGTCAACAAAGCCAACGGTTTTGATTTTATCAGAATGCTCAAGATTACATGTATTGCGTTGTAGATATAAAAACTCAGTATGTAACTAAGACGTGTATTATGTCATTCTAAGGAGCGCTTTTACAATATTTTTGGTAACGTTTTAGGTCAATATCGTTATTTTAGGCCTGCTGGCGACAATTAGAGAAAATCCAGAGCCCAAGCCCCATTATAAAATATTGATTTGTGTTTTCTGTTAGTCTCTTCTAGGTTGTTAGTGTGTGGTTGTGTGCTGGTTGTCGTTGTTCTATTCGTTTTTTGTGAGTAGAAGTTTTGGAAAAAAACATAGAGGTACATAACGCGTGAAAGAACAGCCTATTGGAAAGTAAGAGCGATGGTTTCGTCGCACACGCGGCCAAGTTGAAATAATGCTTGGCGTAAAGCGCTTGAGTTTTTGAGGTCGGAGATTTAAGTTCCACGGAGTAATTTTTGGTTCTTTGTTCCTAAAGGTGACTGCAAATTAAATATGCTGACATCAAACTTTTCCCCTGTTTCATGCCTGTTTAAGTTCTTTCAATTAGTGCAGTTTAACATGATACAAAGTATCATTTGCAATTTCCCACTTTGTGTGAGCAGTACTGGTAATGCGACTGTTTGGAATAATAGGTTCGGATTCAAGGTGAACTGCTTAGTTCGTTTTCTCGTAGGCACAGTATTCGGGGCTATCCCATATATATGGCGCTGAGCTCGGCTTCTATAAAGGCAGAGTTGGCTCCCACCAAACTTCGATCTGTATATCTTCCCCATACGCAGCAATCATCTTCAACTACGAGAACTTTACCTTTACTTTTTTTTGTGTTTACTTTGCAAAACCAACAATCGAAAATGGCCATCCCTAATGAACGTATATTACTCTCCCAGTACATCAAACAGCGCAGGGTATCTATCAAAATTTCCATGAACTTTCTCAAAGAAATCCAGCGCAAATTCACACAGACACTCAGCGAGGAGCAGAAAGAGTACATGGAAGAGCAGGAAAAACATGAATCTATGGTTAGGAAATGGACCGAAGAACTGGAGATAGCGGAGGGGTTATTTAAATCTCTGGCTCACACTCACTACATGCTTCAGCAGAACGATCATCTTATTGAGCTGGGCTGGTTTCTTGTGATATCGGCAGCTGTTTTCACTCTGGCCTTTTGGTTTGGTATGAAATGGTTCGAGTCCTTTCGACTCTTTGTGGGCTCGGTAATGGTTTTTATTTACAGGGCTGGCGATTGGTTTAAGGAAAGGATAGTGCAAAGGGACCTCCTATACGTCTCTGACCATGAGAGATTTATCCGTGATTTTTTCTGAATACCACTGAAACATAATGGTCTGATCATGATCATTTTTAACAGCAAACGAGCCAGTCTTTGAAGATTGTGTGGATCCTAACACGCAGCACAAGGGTGCGTGGCATTGGAGGTGTTTTTTAGAGAGAGTGGGAGTCTATTTTTTTTTAGAAACGTACTTGCTGGTTTCAAGACGTAGATGGGGTTTGTAATGGGGTTAAATACATGTATAATAAGTTGAGGTTGCATCTATATATGTAAAATTCAACTAATATTCGAGCATATATCTTGAGAGATTGCCATTACGCGTGATGTACCATAAAGGTTTAAATCAATACTTTTACCATATATGATGTGACTTCGATCCCCCTTGCTTAATTATATTTACCGTCGATAGTGGACGTGTCTTATACACGGATATAGACCATCAGAGAGCCCATGATATTAGCTTAGCGGAGAGTTATTATTATTCTTCCTATATATCTACTATACAAATAATGGAGTATATTCCGCTTTCTACTATTACCCTCAGGAATTCCTTGCCGCTTCCTCAGCTTTCAAAATACCAACCCAGTCCCGTATGTCCTCTATCCCTACGAATCTCCCTCTTCTAACCTTTCTCTTCTGAGCCTCATCCCAACACGGTGTTCGATCTACTCGGTAAATTACCCCCGCAAGTGCAAACACTTCCATCTCCGATAGATCGTCCTGCGCAAGCATGCATTCCAACGCATCCTTCTTATTCAGCAGGTCCGACATTAGTTCTTCGTATGTTAAGGGCGAACAGTCAAGTATATGGACGTAGCGGAGGTGTGTGAGGAATATTATTAATACGTCGAGAATTTTCTACAAACCTTGTTAAGAAAATGAAAATTAGAAGGAAGAGGAGAGGATTATACATACCCATTGACTCTGTAACATTGAAAACGCCAACTCCTCTAGTCCCGCACAAGACCTAAATAACCTACTGACATCCCTTCGCTCAAAATGCCACCTACTACATAGCCTCAGTTTCTTCAGCGTCGTGCCGTGGTGGTGGATTATTGCATCTAAAAATTTTGGCCCGTTTGCCGCCTCTGTTGCGTCCTTCACAGGTGGGTCAAGGATATACAATTCCTCGAGCCCGTCGAAGGAATTGAGTAACGAGATCCAATGCGAGGCGGTAGAATTGATACGGAGCGATTTGAGCTTCAGGCGCACTGTTCGAGAAACGGAGGACGAGCCCGAGGAGTTGGTAGTACCTGGAGTGCTCCCGATAGTGGACGCAGGCGAGTCCTGGGTGAATGAATATCCACTAGCACCAATACCAAATACAGCTGAATTATCTCCACTGCCACCAACACCGGCGCCGATAAGTTCTAGCCAACTCGTTACGTCGATGACCTCACAGTCCAATAAACTCAGTTTCTCTAACCGCCGCATATCAATCCATTCTTCGACATCCCCGACCATGGGAAAGTCGAATACTACATTCCGCAATTCTAGCTCCTTCAATCTGAGCTTCCTGTCTGTTGCCCCCGAGCCTGGCCCCGGTCTCCCTGACCTATCCATTGGCCCTGTCGGCCCTGTCGGCCGTGGGCGCTTCAGAAACCGCTGGAGGAACTGCATCCGCCCTACGGGCGTCGGTGTCCGCCAACTTAACGCTAGTGACTCAATATTTGGAGAGAAGAAGATGATAGGCGTGTAATCATCTGTAAATGAGCTTAAACCTGGGAGATTATGTAAATGGAGACGACGAAGAGTCCGGAATGCAGGGATTGAAGCTATAGGTGGTCTGTTTAGTTTAGTTGCTGAAGAATAAGATGTGGATAATGACAGTGCCGAAGAAATTGACGAGAGATTCGCGGAGGAAGAGCCCACAGGAGGCAGGGGAGGATGCGATACTCGTAGCGACTTTAACGTCGGATGCCGTACCAATGCAGTGTAAAGAAGTGGGTGAATATGGCTATTCGCATTCCACCTATATTCGCCATCATCAGTCAGCACTCATCCCACTCATCCCCTTCATCTCTAGAGGAATGATCCATAAAAAACAAAAACATCAAGAAATCCCACAAGAATGCATCCAGCCTAACCATTCCCGCAATGACCCCTGCAACTGCTACCGCCCACACAGTATCTTCATCCGACCATTGCCCCTTCTCCCACCACTCCTCCTGCTCGGGCTCCTTCTCAATATCCTCGGTATCATCGTCCGCGACAATTTCAAGTACGTTGACACAGGCCGCAATCCCTGGTTTCATCAACGCCCCCAACGCCATCCGCTTCCCGCCGGTCTTTCTTGGCCGGCGGGACGGCCGCCGAAGGGCGACAGCGCGATAGAGTAGTGGAACAGCGAGAAAATGGTGGATTCGAGATGCGCGCGCGATACTAGAGAGGTCGGCTGGAGATTTAATCTGAACATGGGTGGATTAGTTAAGCAATACACTAGTTAAGCATGCACGGGGGAGGAGTAGCTGGACGTACGTGAGATAAAATGGTACTCATGATATCCAGCGGCAACTGAATCCTCCTCGGATCCGGCCCAATGCGCGGAGCATTGAGGCCAGGATCTAAGATCTCGTACATGTCCTGTTTGTTTGGGTTGGGTTGCCTATCGGTTGTTTATTACTGTAGCTAGCCTGTTGTCGTGTTGGTAGAGTAATTGTCGATATCGTCTCGTCGCGCACTCGGCCGAGTATGATATTTAAAGCTCTAGAAAGTTCTCTGGGGATGCTAGTTAGCACAAGCACAAGTACGGGCATGGGCAGAGACACCCACGCGAGCTGGTAGATTGGTAGCAGCCATTGATACAGCAGAGTAGGTATACGTACACAATCCTCTCCAGAAGACAAACTCCAGCACGCAAAGCAAATACGAGGCTCAAGACTCATTCCTATCCCTGCTACATAACATACATACATGTACATGTGTATACTCTAATATACAGCTACAGCTACTTTACCGTAGATTGCGGTCTGGCCTCCGACTCATACCGGGAGTCGTCATACCGGATCAGAATTTCTCCTTAGAGTGGTGTAACCTCGGAAGCCAAATAAGCTTCTGGGCGTTGTTACTGGAAAGGGGTTAATAGCCGATTTCCGATCGAATTCGCATAGCATCATACGAGTATGTATACGGAATCTATGCCTCTTGCTTCTTCGATTTTATTGATTCTGTATTCACTCATTCGTATTATGAGTCAGGACGAACGAATTTGCAATTAGATATACACCCTATGGATAATATTGAAGTATCTACCTAGCTAACCCGCTCACGATCAATCGATAGAAAGAAAAAGAAAAAGAAAAGCTACTTTCCATCATAGATCTCTTCATCTAATCAAACTTCTCTTTCCTCTGCCTCCAGCGCCTGCAGCTCATCAATAAATGCCGTCTTTGCCCAATCCCAATAACTAGCCCACCTCTTTTGTTGTGTTCCTGACCCTCCAAACTCACCATTCAGAGTTAATGTCGCTCTCATGGTACTCCTGATACTTTCATGATGCTTCTCGAGTTCCTGCTTTACAGCATTCTCTTTCGGCTTTTGCGAAAGAGTCGTCTTGAAACAGTCCGCAATGTTGTCGAGGCGCCGCAGAGTCTCGTCGCGAGCAAGATGGATTAGCTTTGTGAGCATCAGGTTGCAGAGCGCACGAATATCATGTTCGTCCTGAAGACCGGCAATGACACGGTCGAAGTAAGTTCGGATATCAATGCCTGCGAAGGAGGTTTCGAGAAGAGCATAGAGAGTTTCGTAGGCACTCTACGGTATGGTGAGTGAGTGGTTTATGCGTTAAAACTGATCGAGGCAGAGATCTACAAACCTTTCTAACTTCCAATCCATCGTCGACCTTATGTTTGAACGGTCCCATCATAACTTCTCTGACTAACTCTGGCTTGATGAAACTCTCTCTGTAAACGAGCGGTAGAAGCCTCTCCAAATGCGGCATGATAAGATGTGGTTTATTATGCGCTGCTGAGTTCAGCGCTGTGAGTGCAAGTCTTCTGTTCTCCATCTCCTTGTCGTCCACCATGACAGTTAAGAAGTCCACTACGATCGGCCTCAGAAGGTCATCATAAGAAGCTTCTGTATCTGTGAAAGTGTATCGCAAAGCCGAAATCACCATCCCACGGATCGCAGGGAATTGAGATTGGAGGTGTTTCTGAAGCTCAGGTAAGAAGCTATACGGGTCAATGATGGTAAGTCTCCCCACACATTCTGCACCGACTGCTTTACTGTCGTCGTTCTTTGCAATAGCGAATAGGGCATTCCAGATCTGATCAGCATAGGGCTTGATATCTGCAGTGGTATCATTTGAATGCTGAATGATCTCCTTCAGCGAGTGTAGGAGTAGGTATTGGTCCTTGTCACTCCCAAGTCTCTGCATAATGACCGGCAAGTATCTACTGACATTGCCAGCAGCTGCCAAACCCAATGCCACAGCAGCTGCGATAGGAACGTCGTCGCTCTTCGCGTGGAACTGATTCAAGAACACCTCTGGGCCGACAGGGAATGATGGACCCCTAAGTTTCCTAGTTAAGATATTGTAGAAAAGCTGTAATCCCCGAAGACAACTTACATCCTTAATCCAATCTCTCCAAGCACCATAAGCCCCAGACACTTCCGCTTATCATCAGCTGCACCCTCGACCTCACCCACGAAATCGTCGACACCAACCGCAAATCCACCCGTCTTTCCACCCCCACTGACAAGTAACTGTGCGACTAACCTCGCCACAACTCCTGTATCTCCATTTACACCAACATCCCTCAAGAGGCCGTTCATTACCTTCTTCTTCCCGGAGTCATCAACTTCGCCAATTGTTCTAACCAGCCCGAGCAAGGCTTCCACGACCAGACCAGAACCAAGCGAACTCTTAGCTAGCCCGCTGATGCCATCAACAATACCTGTCGTTACGACAACTTCGCCGTCCAGCATCATCAACTTAATGATTCCGAGAGCTGGGCCAAGCAAATGCATATCTCCAACTACCAATAGGGGCGTAAGAACATCCACAAGTTCCTTTTTGCTCTCTGCGTCCAGCTTTCGCCTGCAGATTTCATTCCCAGCGAGACTTCTCAAGGCCTCTAAGCTAGCGCCACGAAGCGACCGGTTTGATTTTCTTAGCTGTGCACCGCATTCGACGACGACGGTCTTGACCCATTCTTCGTTGATATCTTCTGGGGTCTTTGTACTCCTAGCGATTCCTTCAATAGCTTTTACGGCGGTAAGACGAGTAGTTTCATTCCTTAGTCGCTCGACCAGCAGTTCCAGCGCTTTTGTCCTTCGGTCTTGTCCAATCAGGTCTGCTTCGCCAGAAGTCCGGGCCAAGACAACTCCCAAGGCGACAATTGCCTTCTCCCGCACCTCCAAGTCGGAATCACTGCTCTGGACCTTATCGAGAACAACATCATAAAGCCCCTGCAAATAAACCGCATACGTCTGTGCACCATCGCTGGTAAGAAGCTTTACAATCGCAACAATAGTGCCAAGAGCTTCAGAAGAAATTTTATATGCGGACTCCTTGACGGCAACGATGATTGCAGGGATGAGAGAGTCAAAGTGTTCGCCAACAACCGCAGCCGAGTGATTTTCGCAGATTTTACCAGCCAGCTTCAAGACTTCAATTCTCAATGAAGATCCAGTAGCTGTGGCAGCACTCCCTCCGGCAGCTGTGGCAGCGACGACAGTACCTCCAGAAGATAATGCGCTCCCACCCTTCACGATATCTACTAGCGGTTCGATAAAGAGCCCAAGCACCTCATCCAGTCCACCATGGAGTATTGAAACGATTGAGGATAGTAAGGTAACGCTCGCTTGCTTCGTAGGTAGCGTTGTGCTCTTCGTTTTGAGCAGTTTGCTGAGAGATCTACTTAGCTTCGGAATTAGTGCCAATAGGCTTTCCTTAACCCCGGTCTCATCTGCACTTGGTACTGGTATGCCGGAAGAGCTCGAACCGTCGAGCATTGAAGCATCTGAGCCCCGCCTCTTCTTTGGAGGTGGACCCATATCACCAGTGATATTAACACTGGTAGAAGTCGAAGAAGGGATGAAGGTACCTTCAGCGACCTCACCGGTTTTCCTCACCAGCACTGTGGTAGTCGCCAAAACCTCTAGGCGTACGTTCTCCTCCCGCTCATGAAAACGCTCAACTAGAAAGGGTGCAACATCTGTATACGCTTTCCCGCCACCATCCCCTTTGCCTTTGATCAAGTCAGCGGCACGTGTCGAAATGACTGTCGCCAACAATTTGGCCGCACAGCGCCTGACTTTCCAGCTGATATCGTCCTCGTCTGAGAAATTACCATCATCCTCAAACGCGTCTTCGTCATCACCAAAATCATTATCCTCGTCCTCGTCTCCGTCCTGCTGCGTGCCTCCCATTTCCTCATCGTCCTCATCATCTCCAGGATCCGCATAATTCGGGTCGTATTTCAGATAGATCATTCCAGCGTTCAAAACGTTGTCGGTGAATCTGATCATCTCTGTGGTGCAAAAACTCTGGAAACTTTCCAAACTCACAAGTGCAGCCTCGCGGACTTCGTCCATTTCCATTTCCGGTTCGTCGCCCAGTTCTCGGTCCTGGATATCTCTTCCGTCGACGACCGAGAGGATAAATGGACACAGCACTTTCAAGTACGGCCCAAATCTGGCTGGAATACCTCTTGCAAGAGCTCCAGTCACTGAAACTAGTAACCGGAGGCGTGTTGGATTCCGATGTTTATCATGTGTCCGGAAAGACTCGATAAGGTGGTTTATGAAGCTCGATAGAAGCTCGTCCGGAGAATACAAACAAAGCAAACTCAACGCAACAACAGCTCGTTTCTTAACAACACCAGTGGTTCGGTCACTCTCGAGAAGATTCATGACAGAAACCTGTAGCTTCTCAACCTCCGCACCAGTCAAGACTTGACCAAAACAACGTAAGGTCTCGATAAGCAAGTCGATGCAGTCGAGGGTCGCGCCGCCAGCTTTGACAGCCTCATTGCCTGGCTTTAGCAGGATCAAAAGCTTTGGGAGGAGAGTCTTCTGAACAGCGTTGACCGAGGCTACAATTGTTTGTTGCACAGGATCGGGTTTTTGAGTTGATCCTGTGCTGCTTTGGAGGGCATTATTTGTTGCTGGACGGGGTAAATTGGAGATTATGGTACGGAGGGCGGTGGAAGGGATGGATGGGTCGGTGGAAGTCATGGACAGTGTTGTTAGACGATCGATCAGGGGAGCAATCTGGGCGTCTCGAATCTTGAGTACCAGAGGTCCAAGGCTGCGAAGGAGAAATACATAGATTAGCTTAGTGAAACGTTAAAGGGTTTGAAGATTCATGCATAATCCATAGCAGATGGTATAAGTAGATAAATAAAAACAACTAAGCAAAACAAACACCAATACATGATTCTAGGGCACGGCAAGCAACGTACCACTTAACAGCCAAATTCTGGACCTCCCCGTTAGCATCATCAAGAGCCTTAACGACACCATCAATAACCCTGCCAGCCAAAGTAGTATCGGCCTGGGCCAGGCTACCATTGGGGCTGGTGAGGATGGACAGCAGATCGTTAAGAGACATAAACCGATAATCAGAATCCGGAGAAGACATCTTCTCCAGCAAGGACTGGAGGGCGAAGGGCGGGTTGGATGCCATGACTAATTTGTTTTTTCTGATATCCCAAGAGCTATACCGTGGAGATCGGTGAGCTTTCAGCACCAGATGGAGCTGAGATAGAAAAAAGTAACAGACAGCAGAATGGAGATGGAGATGGAGATGGAGAGGAGGGTGCAGGAGCAGGAGGGTGTGGCTATGATGAAGGATATACTTATCTTCCTCCTTATAGAATAGAGAAACTAGAGATATATAAATTTTAGCTTCGAAGATTCAGATTCAGGGAGAGATAAAGAGGAGAGAGAAGTAGGAACAAAATGTGGGGAACTCGAAGGAGGGGTCTCGCTTGTGGATGGCCAGCCCACCTATGATGACCTGTCCCACCAATTCTGTGACCCAATTACAGCCTCCAACTGTGACGTACGTACATGTGCCCAACCCTACGAACTATTACTCGTTGCCAAGCCCAGCATCCAACTCCTCGGTTGTTCCAGAGTGAGGTCATCCGTACAGTGCCGATTTACTCCATCACCCCATTGTGTCTCGTCTGCTTCTTATTTCTTCTCTTCCTTCCTCCCTCTCTCCTTTTTTCCCATCACTTATTCTCCATCACCTCCCTTCTTCTCCACCATCCCCTAAATCTATCATCTCAATTGCTCCATTCACAATCAAAATAATGCGATCTTTTCGACGACTTACCGCCTCTTCGGCCCTCAGGCCTTTGGTCCGCTCCCCCACATCATCCTCACGTCAGTTCGTACGCAGATTGACACAAAATTCTGGGCAAGGAGGGTCTTATGCATCCACTGGCCGTACCCACGGCAATATGGGAGCCAAGGGCTCTGATGTGCCATGGATGATTGGCTCTGTTGCTTTCACCGTTCCCGCCGTAAGTTCCTCCGCCCTCAGTCGCAACCGGGATAGCCTCAGCACAAACCGAACCTTGCGAAACTAATTGAATTAACAGGCATTCTATCTTCTCTCCGGCTCCCCTAAGCCCGCTCACCACTCTCCGGATGATCAAAGCCATGCTAAAAAGGCCACTAAGGCCGACGACCATGACGCCCCTAAGGCAGCCCCGGAAACAGATGAAGAATCACCATCCAACGAAACCGAAGATATCAAAGAATCTGCCTCTGACGCACGCGACCAAGCCCGCAAGGCCAAAGATGAGGCTGGTGATAAGGCGAGTGAAGTTTATGGTGAGGCAAAGAAGAAGGCCGAGTCTTCTGTGAAGAAGGTCACCGATACCGCCGCAGCTGCGAAGGACAAGGCTAGTGAGACTATTAAGGGTAAATCGGATGAAGACACTAGCGAAGAGGAGCCTAAGAAAGACGAGCCTGAGGATGAACCTAAGGATGATGGAAGCAAGGTGAAAGATGCAAAGAAACAGGTAAAGGAGAACCTGGAGAATAGGGCAGAGAAGACAGGCAGGGATGGAAGCGATGAGCCAACAGATGAGGTTAAGCACTCTGAGAGAAAGGGAGAAACGGTATAGCACCTTCCCGCTCTGTGATACTTGGTAATTTTGTGCATATGTATTCGCGGTTCTTCTATGCTTTAAGAGTCGGATACCCTATATCGAACTACAAAATTTACTGCAATAAAAGCGTCTCACTATGCTCTACATCCAAACTGACTCCGCCTCCACACATCATCAAAGAAATCACAGGTTCTCGAGCGCCTCAATAGAGAGAACTCCAGAAAACCTTCCGATGTTGACCCCCCATCAGCAGGAATGAAAGGCCCTACCAGCATCAACATGCAGTCTGGGAAACAGGAAGGTATTTCTAACCAGGATACTTTTCATCCTGTGAGTATTTAATTCAGCCGGGCTGCTTAGACATACCGGTATTGATGATAGGGTGTAGATCCTTCACTCAGAACGTGGCAAGGCAATCTCAAAGAAATCTGAGGGAGCGCATGCCACGGCAAAGCTAAAAGGGACCGTGGATCCTTCCAGGCCCGCGCAATACGATGCCACTAAGCAGAAGGAAGAGTGACTTAACCATATTTTCGCGGGCATACGTCTATTAAGCCCGAAACTTGTCTCGACGGCAATGATGTCAGAGAGGACAGAGGAGTGACGTACATAATATTTGAATTTCATCGGCGTTTTTGGAGCGCTTTGGAGAAGCCGCAGCTTTCGAGATAAACGCGGGCATAAGAATCGCTTCTTTTTCTTCGATCAACTTCCAAGAGTCATCGCCTGTAGCAATTTGGGATACATCGTTTCCCTTCGTTAAGGATCCCCCTTCATAGCAAACACTGTATTGCTTAGATGCAGACGTTTCAATGCCATAATGTAATCACCTGAACGTTTTCCCAAGAAGAGAACGTGTACCTCAAATCACTGTGGAAATCAAGCCCGAACCACGAATATCGAGTGATAAATTATGAATAAAATATCAAATTCAAAACAAAAGAACCTTTTAAATTTCATCGAACTTCGCCTAAGTTCACCAAACCTGCAAACAAATTAGCCCCTTCGCCATTGATATATATACCGAAACAAATAATAAAGTTACTACAGTAGCCCGGTAGAAAAGATGAACATAGGAAGTGAATTGGCCAATTGATTTGCTACGACATACGCGTACCTGGGTATCGTGGCTTTCTGCAGATAAGCCTAGAACGATCGATGGAGCTAAGAAAGGAGATGAGGTAGTGTGAGCTACTATGGAAAAGGACGTATGCTATCGTGATCTCCTATATATCGAAAAATCCAGACTTCAGTAGGTCTGGGCAGCTATAGCTACGTAGTACATGTAACTAAGTCAAGATATCGAGGAAAGACAGATACCCACAAACACAATCAAAAACATACCAAAAAAGGAGAGCGTCCAATGTGCTATGGAATAAACATCTGATCAAGGTAGGTGCGTCTAGGAAGATCGTGATATGATGTTTTGTCTTTCATCCATAAAAACTTAAAGCTATGAGAATATGCAGTAGACTCTTGTTTAGGGCTATATATTTCTTTACCTAAAAAAACTGTTATAAGGGCCGTTAGGAAGCTGGTTGAGAAACTGCTCTCTCTACGTACGGTGCGATGCGTGCGAGTAGACCCAAGACGAAAACGGGAGATGCTAATAGTTAACTTACCGTTAAGAAAACCCAATTTTGATATATGAAATATCTTGTTCAGGTTGGCGCAGTTTTTTATTTTTAAGTTGTGTTTGGGTGCTGCTTTTGGTGCTGCTTTAGCATATCGGTCCGAGGTCACAAAAAAAGGGGACAATATTTAAGGTAAAACAATATTTAAAAAAACCGATTCTGTGTGATATAGCCCGGCCGTAGTTCATCCCTCCACTAAATTTGCGTGTCGCCATTGAGACTAGAATCTCTAGGACTGGGGGAGTCTCGTAGTAACCCGATATTAGAACTGCTACCAACCATTTAGGTTTGCCGGGCCTTAACTAACTAGAAAGCTCTAATGCAATCAACGGAACCTTTTACAGCTACACAAACTTCCTAACAGGGCTGAAATTGGCTCATGCACATCAGACTCGAAGCTCAACAAGCATCTGCAATTTTCAGACACAGGAAGCTTTCATCCAGTCGACAGCTGTGACTCAAAAAAGATCTAGAACCAATATCTTCCCGGACTCGTCTTCTCTTCCTTCGTTCGGGGGCCTTCCCGTTTGCCGACCTTGAGCGGCCAACCGCGCTACATGCATATGCATGTAACCATCGCTGTTATATAACACACAAGGACAACGACTCAGCTAGAAGCAGCAATATTAGCATACACGAGTCTGCCTCGCTCATATAGAGGAACTCTATTTGCTGGAATTCTTCTCCGCCATAGACTTCTTCCGTGTATGCATTTAGTTTCACTTTGGTAAGTCCCACGGGCGAGATCAACTAGAGAAATCGGTTTTTATTTACATTCATGGATAGTGGCACGCAATTGCGATAACGTACATACATATATGTTCAACAGATTTGAACTTGGGCGACATGCAAGCCACGGCAACACCCATACAGTATTAAGTCCCCGAAGGGTGGTTTATAGAAGCTTCTGCTTGGATTTATCGCCATCCTACATTTCTTTTTTTCAAAAAAAAAAAAGTGTGACGAGAACTTGAGAAGTCGAGTGACAGTATATGAATAAAATATGTTTCTCTGGTGCTTCTAAGTTACATGTACATGTACCTACAGTCTCATGAAGAATTTTGTCCACAGTTACACTGCATGAATATACATTTATGTATACATATACATATATCCATAATTTCTTCTCAAAAAAATACCTCAGCCCAATCTTAGGAGCGCTTTAGACCACGCTATGGTTTCACCAATACCTGCATTGTTTTCTTATCAATAACCTTAAGTCTGGTTAACGGCTCCCAGCACAGATCGATAGCGATGTATGCAGGGACCAACTGCTACACTACTGCATTACACAGTTCTCATTCACAGTCTTCTCCATTCGCGACGAACATCCACATCAGGCTTATAGATACCGTCGCCCACACATATAGTCCGTTACATTGGAAAATTCCTTCAGGGAAACAATACATAAATCCCATTTCTTCGGCAGATCGGTTTATTAGCCAGCTCATCATGCTTTTACGGCGAACTCTTGGTTGGGAGGCCAGTTGAATTTTTTAGGAACGGTGGCAAACGCATCAGAAGCATGGCTTTTTCTTTCATTCTAGGTACTATTTCTGTGTCAAATGGCGATTAACAAGTTTCAATCACAACAACCAATCCGAGATCGCGAATAATAATTTCTTTGTCATTACCCCGTGAGCTCCTTCGCCCAACCTCGCAAGGATATATCGAACAAGGATCATTTGCAAAGTATTGGTCATTACCATTATCGGTAAGTATCTTTCCAACTTTCCAACTTTTTCATGCATAAGATTTCGATGTTCCGAGACTCCGAGATCGCTGGCAACAAGTTCTGATGCCTGGTCCAAATCCCACGAGCCAAGATTGCCAAGACTCGGTACAAAGACCATTCATGTCTCACAACTACCGGTACCATGATGTAGGCCATGCCCGGGAGAGAATAGACCAATCATACTGATGCTCGGGAGAGAGCTTTTATCCCAGGATCTCCCTTACCCAAATTTCGCTGTCTAGATTCTCGAGGGGGAGAATACGATCCCGCACATAAGGAAAAAACTCTCAGCCAACACAAAAGAAGAGAGGGTTAACGGAAGTACTATCCGCTACATCAGCTTTTCGAGAAGCGGCAGAACGTCTAAATAAGATGTGGCGAACCAAGAGAGCCTATACCCCACAACTTATCATCATTGGATATTCCTGCCCTCACCTTTCAATTTGCTGAAGCTCGGGCACTGACCAAATGGACCAAATGTGCTCTCTACTAGCGCATAAATTTGAGACCACAGATAGAAGGATTCTAAAAAACACGGGTGCGGAGCTGGCGAGCTAATAAATCGATGTGGCTAGGCCAATCCAGCTAGATACCCCTATCAAGTGCATTTTCGGGCCCTTCCCCAGTAGAATGCTTTTGTCGTACGCTGTTGAACTTTAATTTTCAACTACCTGAAAATGGCCAGCCCGAGAAATATCTCTTCGTCACCATCATTCTATATACAGCCCAACAACTGGAAGAAGAAATAGCACAAGAGCATTCCATGAGAAAAATTCGAACAATACTATGCCAGAGCAAATTAAACACAAATCATCGAACATATAACATTTGCCATAAGTGTAGTATTGGCTTTGGATATTAATGCAAAGTGACATAACCGAGGATAAACGATACATGTAACCTCTATGACCAGGATTCTACTACGATTAAACCCGAAAACCATATCGAGCCATGTTTAGTCTAATTGATATAAAAAGGCTAACTTTGTATTCGTCTCTAGCTAGATCTCTTGGGCTTCTAACCAGTTTCAAAAGACTACGCTTACATGTAATGTACCTTAGAGTACTTGCTGCCGACCCCATGCTCATGATCGTATTGTACAGCACTCCGTTTTTTATTACGTGCATTGTGACGCGTATAGCGTGGGGTGTCGATCATAGAGGGTTTTGCCAGCACGGGATACGATGTTCGAGGGGGGTTTAGGAAGGCTTACAGTAACATAGAGTACCCAGTTAGCGACAAATCAGATGGATTCCTAAGGTGGATATCTACCTCTTTGCTTATTTAAATATGTGATGACATTAGTTTACATCAAATTAAGCAATCACGTTGGCCATCAAGTCTAGTCTAAATGCCTTGTTTCTACGTGAATAGATGCGTGGGAATCAAACCGAAATGATATATTGATGGGTTTTGATCAAAATCTGTGTTTTGTTTTTCCAGAAGCGTTAGCATCGTTTTAATGGCTGGTCATGAATTCCGGCGGTGCTGGATCCACTCAATATATGTTAAAGCTCGAGTGATTTCTAGTGATCACCGCAATCGGACAGTAGCGTTAAGCATGTGAATAACTCCGAAATACGGGCAGTATGCCTTACGTGGGCAACTTTAAACACCGTACCGATGTATCCGCACGACGATGAAACCGCGAAAATCACAGTTGAACATCACACTAGCTCACATACATCGGATCGCAAAGGGCTTTTTGAAAACGTGGCCAAGGCACTTGCGTCAAAACTTGCCCACGTCCCATGATCAATCAATCAATACTATGTGGAATTCCTTATGGAAGCCCAAGTCAACGGACTTTCCCGAGATGGTCACCCGTAACCTGTTGATCGGGGGGGATACATGTATATGGCCTGCCAAGAAACCAGTCTGACCCTTTCTAGAATGGATCGTCGGGAAGGGTCACGGATCTAAATTATGGCAGGGCAGAGGACCAAGCAAGGCCTGTGACCCGCAAGCAACGCTGCATCGATTGACCGTGACCATGCCCATGGCCATCTACAAGCAACCGTTCAGACCGCCTGGTAGACACGTCTTATGCCCGGAATGGAATCATGGAGTATCATCTATTTAGTCTGCTGCGTTGTAGCTATGCTGATAAAAAAGATCGACAAGAATCCGAAGCTCTGAGCTGAATTTCTTTTTTATTCTTGCAAGTAATGCTCGTTTTAACGTATACTCGGATACATCATGAAGAACCTGAAAACAGGGTAACAGACTGACCAATCAGTAAGTCAATATAGCTAGATCCAGCCGGCCAGAAACCCCAACCTAGAACATGCATTTTCAGGTTCTTGATGTGGTACCCGAGTTACCGTACCGTACCTATTACCAGTGCACCACCACAACGACAGCTTAAAGAAAAAGAAAAAAACAGGACCTGCGTGGAGCCAAGCGACAAATAACTAAACCAAAGATAGAATGACCAGTTGTCTTGAAATCTTGATACGAAACGTCGACAGCCTGAACTGCGAGACCGAGTTACGACCGTGATTGCATATGACCTGTCGCCTGGATTACCTCCCGGATCCGCCAAAGACGTCATAAACTATGATGATCTAAACCCTGCCTCAGCCGACCAAACAGAAGAAGAATACAAAGATAACCTAGAAAAGTACCCACAATTGTCGACAAAACCCTGAATATGGCAAATGCCGCTGTAGATTCTAGAACGTTAAAAATCTATCTCTTCGCGCGAAGTCCTTCACTTTCGTTCTAGAAATAAACGACTCGTACATAATCCTCAGAGTCAACTTTCAAAAATTTTCAATGTTCTCACCAAAATCAGATGATGGCCATCCTAGAAATGGCTGTGTTTGCGGTTCTACATCAGACTCACAAGGAGCGCCATGGCCTTCTTCACTCGCACAATTCAACAATACGGCTGCAGGAAGCTTAGATATTCGGACAGAGTCTTCAGAGTTTGCGCTTTCCAGGGCACTGAATGCTCTGTTACCCCACGATGTCAAACTGCAATCAATCCAGGACTTCAAGTCGAGTACTGAAGCTGCCATCTCATCGATCCGGATATTCGCAAGAAATTCCCTGCCACCGTACCCAGTTATTGCTAAGGCTATCGATAAATTCTACCTCTCCACTGGTCAGCTTTTTTATATTGTCGAGGAGCGCGAAGCCCGTGAGCTGCTCAAAATTGTTTACACGGAGCCTCAGAATACGACTTTGCCAATGTTTTGTCAATTATTTGCGATCGCGGCTGTAGGATCACAGTATGACGATCTGGTGCCGCATGCTGTGAAACAATCATTCTTCCAGACTGCAAGATTTTACCTGGACGACTGCTTAGAGGCAGACGATTTTCAGACTATGAGGGTTCTGCTTTTGCTTGCTACGTTTTGCATCCTTGATAAACGAATCGCTTGTCGGAAGTATGTAGGTATGTTTTTATCGCTCATTTCCTTCCCTGTTTTGTATGGCCTAAACAGATATACAGTATCCTGTGCCTATTTGTTTCATCAAAAGTGTCCGTTGATGTCTTACCAAATATAGGGCAAGGGTTACAAAGTGCTCACTCCCGAGGGATCCACCAAAACAGCGAGCCGCCAGCAGGATATTCCAAGAATGAATGGATCGGTTGGAGGAAAACATGGAGAAGCCTGGTTTTCTTAGACAGGTTACTAACCCTCCCCCCTCTCATCACCGCTTTATCATCCTAAAATAATTAGTACTCCTGCTGAATATGTTTGAACTAGTTGGCTTGCGGGCACGTTAGGGTTTTTGCCAAACGTTGATCCTACATTAGTCCATAATGGCTTAGAAGAGAAGGTAGGATACATCTTCTTTGTCTTCTTAGGTCTTATGGGTTATAATAACTTTTGCCAAATCAGGACTACCAAGATACAGGAGACTCAATAACATCTGGCCTTCAACTCAACCTCGTTAAACTAGGCATTTTATTGGGGAAAATACTATGCAACGTGTTCAGAGATTCAACAACGGATCTCGATATCATCTCAGAGCATATGGTTCAGCTTGAACACTGGCATGAGAAGCTCCCACCATTCCTTCAACTGCAGACGCTCGTATCAACAGAAATTGAACCTTTGAAAAAAGCGATGGTGTATCTCATGCATTGCACATATCTAACGGCTATTATACTCCTAACACGGCGGGTAATGGTTCCCTTGGTATCAGGAGAGAATATTATCAATGATTGGTTAGCTGCCGGAAAAATCAAAGAAGCCATTGCGTACTCCGATATATGCGTTTATGGATCAAAGCAGGTCGCAAAGGTGATTGGACTGCTACATTCCGAGAGATTACTCGTGAAGAAGTGCTGGATGGCGATGTGAGCTCCTATACTCTTACTCAACGTCCTCAGTATTGAAAACTCATATTATTGTGTGTAAACAGATATCCTGCATTTAACGCTGGTCTCATTTTGCTTTTCCACGTCTCTCAACAGGTACTAAAAGATCACTATTACGATCAATTCTCCGAGGACGTTGCAGACGCCCGGAAGTGCATTTCCGCACTAGAATACTGCGCTCAGGATGATGAAACGTCTCGTTGTTATCTTGTTATTCTACGTCCCTTTCGTGAACTATTAAGCAGGAACCCAGGGGAGACCCGAGACATGCTACAGCCATCCGAGATACCGCAGCAACCGCCTACCAGCCCGCAAAGCCAATGGGGCGGCAGTGCGTCCTCAATTGTCACAGATACCGAAGGCATTGGGCGAGGGCCCTCTCCTTCCCCATCTAGCTCCCCAGACTCGGCTCCCACACCAGCCTCGTTAGCAAGACACGTGCGTCCTAATAGCTCCTCGGGTCACAATAACCCGGGGTGGTCTGATTTCCTTATCCCACCAAAGATAAATATACAACATGGTTTAGATGGCAGTCAAAGAAGGTACTCAGAGAAAGATATGAAGGACCTTGAGGCCCTCGAGGCCCTCCTTCGAAGAGTTTCTTAAGCTTTAACAGAGTTATAGCGGGCAATGGGTTGGTTATAGTTTTTTACAAATAGCATACGTATACTGGAGTTGGCGGCTACTTTGATCTTAGATAAAAGTCGGTGGATTATTCTTAATTATTTCTTTCGTTTTTGTTTTTCGGTAACAGATTTTGGGCTGGATATAAGACTGCATCTTGGATATTGGGCTTAGGGGTTTTTGTTTTGTCTATCCCAGGGGTTGGGTTTTGAATCTTGTCACTGGCTTTTTTTTGTAGATGGTGTTTTTCGTTTTTCGTTTTTCTCTATTTCTCTATTTCTCTAGGCCGCCAACATTAAATCGATATTACAACGCCTGTATAGATTATAATTACTGCAATAAATTTCATTTCGAAATACTATCTTCATTTCAGCAGATTTCAAATGTAGACCAGCAACAGGGACGTTAAAAAGTAGGCTATTGAGGTATTAGGTCCTACGTATCTATTAGTTTTCATTCGCAAGGCGAAGTCAGCCTAATCACCAATCGCTATTTACACCAAGGGCCTATATATGGCGTGGGGGTTAACGTTATATCGAAATGGTGGCTGATAAACTAAAATTGGCATACCCTATAGCGTTGCCAGCTTAAACAGTGACAAACTTAAAAGGCCATCATCTTAAACTTTACAGGATGGTCTCTGGCAAAAGTAATTTGGCTTATAGGTCTTTCTATAGATATTAGAGTGCAGGAGGTGATCCTGGACAAATGATATCGCAGGATTTGGTGCAGGAAATCAAGAAGTCTGAGCTGAAGTCTGAACAAGCTTTTTTTGACGGCGGTTATATAGGGCTAAAACGATGCTCCTGCAAGGCCCTAGCTCTGCAGAGTAGACCAAGGCTAATAGGTCCAAAGCTCAGCCGATCCTCGAGTGGAAGTCCACAGAAGTCCAGTGATGACGACTGCCTTTCTCTTCCCGAATCACAACCAGTGAAGACGAGTCACAAGTTAAGATGACTGGCCTAGATCAGAATCTAGTCAGCCAGAAAGATCTCCCAAGGTGTCTTCGGCTCTGGTGGATCTGAGGGGAAATGCGTAGGATAGGCCGATTTCCTCCGGGCGCAAAACATGATGATCTTCTATTTCCCCCTGAAGATCACATCCGGGGCCAAACCCTCTCTTCCACGGCCAACCACCACTAATCTCAGAGCACCCTTAGTATAATAGACTATTTGATTACTAAAACAAAGGAATCTTACGGTTTATCTGAAGCAACATATGCCCGAGAGCCCTATCACTAAGTAGCTTCAGGCGACACACCACATTACTACCTGGGTTAATCTGGACAGACGAGGGTACGAAAGCGCTAAAGCCAGTAGTGTATCATTACCCGAACTTCAAGCTCGAGTTAGTTTGGCCCTTACCACGTTGTTCCCTTGCCTTCCATCCGAGCGCGCTGCCGAAAAAACGTGGTGGACTGGATTGATCATGTTAGCCCAAAAAATAATCTCTAAACCTGGTCAATAAGTGTCTTGGCTTACCAACCCATCCAAATGGCATATTGCGGAATGTATGGTTTTTATGCATGCAGCCTTATGGCGGTAGTCCAGTATTCTTCGCGTCTGGTAAAAGGCTGACCCGCGGAGTGATGCATGAGAAGCGTCAAACGTCTCTGTGTGCAACTAATCAAAATCCGACTACTCACTTGGTTGGGGATCCAGTAGCATGTACCCGGAACCTACTCGCTAAGCCTCTCAAAAGAAAGCGCTGAGACCTAGCGCATGCAGGTACCTGACCTAGATGCTTTTGCAACGGCAATCGAGTGATTGGTGGTGACAATATCATATCTAAGTAAAGCAACGCACATTTCCTAGTAAATACCATCCAATGTTTATTCATCCTCGATTTTGGTCCTACACACTACTATTCACAACCCGTAAAAGCAGCCTTCGCTCATACTATCGTTCGCACTCACCTCACTAAAGATACGCAACAGTGCCGCTTTATCAATACATTAGAGCCTCACCACAAAAACAAATTATATCTCAGCGCCTAAATAAAAATGAAAAACTAATTCGGTCCTTGATTTATGTGTCACCCTACTAGCTGCCGCTATAGTGATGGAAACTTCGTTCACTGTTGGTCATCTTCGAACTGCACCTAGCTAGAGCCACAGAGTTGGACCTTAGCCGATGGTAAACCTTCTAAATAACATATTCAAATTCTAGAAATTAGTTTAGAATGGGTCGCAAATTGAGGGAGGTCTCACTCGGTACTAATAGAAATCCTTACCTCAACCCAAGTACGCTACAACCAGTATATGTTCATAAATAAATGAGTGCTCTAAATCTCTTATTGCTAGTAATCCCCCAGCTTCCTAACATCAGGAATCGCTCCCTACAAGACCAAAAAATATACAAATACAAGTAAAACTGCTGATTTTGAGAAACGCAATGGCGTCTACTACCACCCCGACACAACAGCAAGAAGAGCTAACTCGTACTTGTAATAAATGTGGCGAGACATTCGAAAAGGTGATCCAATCCTCTTTAATTTCTGCCGCTCGATTACAGTCGTTAATAATCATCCAAATCACAGGAATATACTGAAAAAAGGCTCGCTTGTCATATCAAGCTACAACACGATCTCCCACAGTTTTTACATTATTTGCAGATCTCTCCACCAGGCATTCCTGCCCGAGATCACTTTCGGAGTTGGGAAGAATACTATATATGGATTGATGCGTTCGTAAGAGAGTTTGGTTTGTGGATCTTTGATCTTTTTGAGCTACTTTTTTAATAGCACCCTCTACTAACCAGGATATCTCGTGGCAGAGGTAGCTTCTAAAATGGTCTCAGAGCCGGAAAGTACTAATAACGATGGTGGAGCGGTTAACATGTATCGTGACCCTTACAGTGGGCTCTGGCATCTGGCACATAGCCACTAGAGTTAGTGCTGTAATAAGATCAGGCTCAAATAATATGACGTAGAGGCGTCTGAGCTACCGAAAAAATCCAATAACCATACGTCATGGCTCTATAGCTACATGTAAGCAGTCAGCTTCTATCGACAACGTAAACAGCAACATGCAATGAGCTAAATTAGATAATCAATATCAAAATAATATATAAATCAACACTTCGCAAAACAAATACGAGTCAACGATCGTACATCTGGTAACTACATAATAGAAATGTATTTTTCTCGTATCCAAGCAATGCTGCGCGCTACAACAACGCGAAAGCAAAACTATATAACGTTTCAGACACTTCTTTATTCAAACAGCCCGAAGCCCAGACCACATCACGAATTTTATTCCACAAAGCTCTTTAACCCCATCTCATAAATCCCTCCCACCCATGGCCCCCGCTCATGCATAATCGCAACAGTCCCCATCGCCAGCTGCCGAAACGATAAAGTATATGGTCTCCGTGGCGGTAAAATAACCCCCGCGTGGATCAGCAGTAAGAGGAGAATAAGCGCGAACGCCATGCAAGCAGATAAAATAATAACAATAACCCCCGCAGTAGCACTAAGAGTAGGAGGAAGAAAAATACATACAGGGATATCCACAATGAGCAAACAAGTCACTACGGCAGAAGCAACTTTTTTTAAGGGTCTTTCGTCGTATGACCAGTACATTCTTGGATATCTGTTGTGGATGCGTTGGTCTCGCTACTATTGTACGATATTTAGAGACTTGGTACATTTTAATAGCGGATATTCGATACGGAGGTCGATTTTTATTTTATTTTCATGGTAAAATCGCGGGGGGGGGGTGCACCAAACTTATACGAAACTATCCTTCCGCTGTCTTGAAACTGAAACAGTTAACTAATCTTTTTTCAAACGCTCGACAAACCATTACTGATGACAGCGTGCCCACGTGATTACAGTGTTGAGACAATGTTCGCTCTCTCAGGATTTAATATCTTGAATAAAACAGCTTCGTAGTCTTGACCTGACGTCCCAATCCCCCAAGCATGACTAACGAAAAATAGGAAAGCCCTAGGCATTAGTTGCAGCTGGGTTTCCTTTTTAACCAGCCAATCGTCTGTGCGGGTGGCTTGAGAAAAATTACTGTAGGAGCCCATCGATTGGCGACTAGACTGTGCATTTATTAAACGCCCAACCTGGTAGTTATTTCCCGAGCACGAACTATACTAACAATGGCCATTGGCGGGAGGGAGTAGTCTGTGGAACGGCGAGGAGCACTGTCCCAACACTAAATCAATTAATTGTAACTCTTGAGGAGAGAAAAAAAACGGAAAGAAAAACCGTCGAAAATAGAATTCAGAACAAATCATATTAAAGTGTGAATGCAAGACGGCATTGACATCATAACCTCTTAATGGATCTAAACTACATGCACCTTGACCCTGAATTACTGTGATTAGGTAAAGTGCATCTTCCCACGTACAATTCCCCCCCTACGTACAAAATCGCACGTATTTGTTCTAACCCGTATTCAATTATTCCCCATTTGCAAAGTGGCCAACCAGCTGGTAGGTAGGTGGGACAGCCGATTTACAAACGGGGCCACTTTGTGCACTGGTTGATCCACCTACAAAGTGAAACTAATAGTTAGCTCATATTCAGAATTCCACCACCTCCACCACCTCCACCACCACATCTCCCATTGCAAGATCTTAGTAAATTAAATCCACCTACCTATCTATGAGTATTTACAGTACTAGCAATCTATACCATTCCTTCATATTCAGGCTTAATTACATCTAATCTATAACTATATATATGCGCTGGCAGTATGTCTTGAGGGACAGCCTACTGAATTCATGAAGCCGTGAGAGGTACATGTAGGGTGTTGACATTCGTGGGTTGAAGCTCGCTTGTGGACTAGTGCATTCAAATCTCTAGAATATTAGTCAACTACTTATTACATTAGCTTCACTTTGTAGATAGGCCAGCCCGTGTACGAATGGGATTTGATTACATACGGGTCAGAACATATGTATATACCAATCTCTTCTATATGATGTATTTATGTACTTATCTCTAAGACCTCTCTGACAATCACTAACTTTTTCCGGAGAAAATAAAGGAAGGGAAGGGGAAAAAACAATAAACCCAATTGTTATATTCCATGAGCTTGATGCCAATATTTACATTTATCCCCAGCCCATCTCCAGGTCCAATGCCTAGCCAGCCAAACCAATACATCTTACAAACCGACTAATCCCTCCCAAAAGTATAACACAAAAACGAGAAAGGGAGATATAAGCCGAGTATTATCAACAAAAGAAACCCACTCGAAAGGGGAAGAGTCACCAGACCCGGGTATCATGAAAAAAAGAGAACCCCTATATAAAGGACGAAATAACCAAGAAAATATACCCAACCCAGCACCAACGTTACGTCAAACCCAACCCGAACCATACCAAGCACCAGACTAGCCGCTAAATCCACAAAAATGCACGCCAACATAAAAGAATTAGACATGAAGAAAGATAAAAAAAATTTACATCTTACATCCCTATAACCTTCTCATACGTCCTTGTATGTTCCCCGCTATCTCCCTTTTCCTTGTCTATCGTCTATCATCATAACCCAAGATCCCTTCTATATTCATCCATAAACCATAGTTTCCCTCCTATACCCCCCATCGCCAACGACCCCACTACCCGGACCCGCAAACCTCCTCCGCTCATCTTCCCGATCAGTAACTTCCCGATCATCTTGAACAAGAGTACACATGACACAACAGTACGCCTTTCCACAATCGCTTGCGACGGTGCCCTCAAGTCTGTATTTTTCACGGATTCGGGAACGTTGAATGGTTGTAAATATCCCTGGCCAACATGTCAGTAATAATCTATAGTTTAGATGAAAAGAGTACATACATGATAGAGGAGCCAGTGCACAAAACATCATACAATGTCCGTTGCAAGAGTGAAAGTCATTCAGGTTCGAGTTTGGGGATGTCTTCAGACGATGATTCGTTCGTGAGTATAAAATGCACGGACACCAATACCCCACGCAACCTACTCCAAATTCGAATCCCGTCAGTCCATGCGTTCTAAATATAATAAGGGGTGACGTAAATGATCGACCGAAAGGACGAGTGACACCTACAACTTGACATGTCGCTGAAACAATCGCACAGTCCATGGTGATACATTTCCTTTCCATACTGCTGGTTTGGATGTCCAATCTGCCCCGGCGCATGAACACCGCCATTTGGACCACTCCCACCTCCAGGTGTGTAAACTGGTGTTTTTGGACCTGAATCTGCTGGGTTGAACCCTGGGGTTCCTATTGGTTCTGGCGGAGGTGGGAGTTGATGAGGGACTATGGTTAGTTCCAGATCGCGAGGTGAACTCGATGTTTCTGTGTGCATCGTTTGATAAACTTCTGATGTTGGAGGTGGTGGGAAGGTCGGAGTGTGTGGGGTGTAAGATGATCTCTGGATATATGTGGTTGAGGTTGGCGGTGGTGGGAATGATGGCGAGTGTGGTGGCGGTGGGAATGATGGTGACCGTGGTGGTGGAGGGAAGGTTGGCGAAGTTGGCGGAGGTGGGAACGACGGTGTGTGCGGAGGTGGCGGAAATGCTGGAGAGTGTGGAGGTGAGACGTATTGCGGTGATGGGCCGTACTGCTGTGAGAGCCCACGGACTAGCCGGGCATTTGCCTGTGGTTGTGGATCAAACTGCGATTGTTGACTTGCGAAACCTGGAGATGGAAGTGGTGCTGAATACCGCTGTGGTTGGTGCTGTGGTTGATGCTGCGCCTGGCTATCGTAGCTTTGATGCCGGTGAAAGTAGTCAGCTGATGGATGCTGGTGCTGTTCCTCTTGGCCTTGGTAATGTTCGTGGTGCTCTGTGAGGGGTTGCTGGTACTGCTGCTCGTGATCTTGGTGCTGTTGCTGGTGACCCTGATACTGCTGTTCGTGACTATGGAGCTGACGAGCGTATTCTATTTCTTGTAGGTGCTGTTCATGATCTTGAGGCGGAGATCGAGATTGTTGATGCTGTTGAGCGAACTCGTAATCAACTGGCGACTCCTCCCCATCAAAGACTCTTGGTAGAGTACGGCTTGCGACGGGGGCTGATTGTTCTTGGGACTCCATTTGTCGGAACCCAGGTGACGCAGGTGGAAACTGCCCAGAGGGATTCCGTGGCGAACCCGGCGCCGGTGACCTAAAAGACGAGTTTGGTGGGTTTGGGTCCGTGGGTGTATGCAGCGAGAACTGCGATGCTTGTGCGTGGTTGTAGCACTGCTGGGCGTTCTCCGTTTGGAGATTGGGATACGGCCGCTGATCCTGCTTCCGGGACGACATGGCTTACAGAGAAAGATGAACAAGAGTGACAGCCTGGATCCGGATTCTACTTCTAGTTCTTGGAATCTTGGTATCTTGGTTCCTGGAAGGGTGTGTGGATTATGATGTGTATCTGACGGCGGTGTACGTATGTATGTATGTATGGTATCTGACTGCAGGTGCGCGACACAGTAGGGTTATTTTATTTTTCTTTCTTTCTCGCTTCCAAGCCGGCAAGTTGTTAGTGTGAAAACTAGATTGAGGGGTGGCTCAAATAAAGAAAGAAAGAAAGCACAAAAACGAGCGTGGGTGGATATGTGGAAAAAAAGAGTGTAATATGGAAGCCAGCCCGTGATCGTGGGATATATCAGAGAAAAGGGATGCGCGAGATATATACCTGATAGCGTACCAACAGGACGCAGGCAACCCCTTCTCCTAGTGCAACAAGTAACTCGATCTCCAGCTTGATGACGGCGGCGACACGACAACAGAAAGAACTGCGTGCGGCAAAATTTCTATGGCAAGGCTGATTGTTTGGCGCCTAGATACAAGTTTTGTGGGGAGAAGGGATGGGGATGGGTGTCGCTGCAGTTACGACGCACTCAACTGGATGGAGGTGGGCAGTTTAACGTTACTGGGCAGCGGTTATGTAGGTCCTGCAGTAGCAAGGAAACCGGTAGGCGGTACGATACGGTGGAGAAGCAATAGGTAAGGGAGAAAAAAGTCAAAAGCAGGGGGAAAAAGGTGTTCTTGTTTTCTCTTCCTTCTGGAAAGATGTGACAGTACAGGATCCCAACAGCGACGGCCAACACGGTAACAAATAGCAGTACTGCCCAAAACCAACATAAAATGGTGAAGACGAAGCAGCAGGAAGAAGAGAGAGCCCTTAGAAAGAGGGGAAGGTAAGAATTGACACGAAAGGATAGTTTTTATGATCACCTCCAGTAATTTCGCCCAGAGTCATCCAATCCTCAGATGCGACGCCCTCGATACGAAAGAACCGACATTCACCTTCTCCACTTTCAACATTTCTCCTCCCCGCCTCTCCTCCCAGCAGAAGTCCCCTCAGGTGAGACGCACGCAGAGGCAAGCTCCAGCATCTTTTTCGCATAGCTACGCCGGCTATTGGTCGCCCGTGACACGGATAGTATGCGATAGCCCAGCCTCACCTTACACATCTTCTTTCGCGATGGGCTCTCTGTAACCATCCCGTTCTGCCACTCTGGACTAGCGAATAGAGAGCCACACGGATAGCCGTCACGGGCAATCATCGATTGGCGACGGACCGTCTCCCAATCACCGTGCGTACATACATAGTTGCCCCTGTCATCCCTGCCATGCAAGACTTTGAGTTCGTCTTTCTTTTCTCCAGGTTCTGCTCTTGGCGTAGTGTACTTTCGTGTCTAGGGCATAGACATTTGGTTACTGGACCGCCGTCGCCGTCGCGAAACGTCTATTTAACTTTAACTAGGATCCCCCGTTTATCCCATCAGGGTTTTCACTGGCAGGAGAGGGGGGAACAGTAAACTGAAAAGTGGAAGGGGGGAGGGACAGGTACAAGTACCGATACAGAGAGGCGGTGTTTTTGTTGGTTGTTGCTGTTCGCCAACCCTGATGAGACCCTGTCCCAACACGGTGTTGATGTTTGCACAAATTCGGATGCAAGCCATGCAAAGTGATGTACCACATGCATGCTGTCTTTCTTTTAAGGTGACGTCCGTGCACAGCTCTGGACCCATAACGTGCGCGATTCGGGTGCGTTTTCCCGGTTCCTTTCCTCTTTCGTCTCGACTCCCACTGTTTTTGACGAGCGTAGCTGCCTGGGGGGCGACGGCGTTCCCGATCCGGTCGTTGGCGACATCTGTGATACGCGAGAGGGTCCCCCCAACAGAGACACACAAGTCGTTGGCGGGTCTGGGCTTCTATAATACAGAGGTAATATTGTCTCCTCAAGACATCGCGCGCGTGCTTCGACGTCCAGCGTCTCGCTCACGAGAGAAAAAACTTTTCTTCGAGAACCCCTTACACCACACAGTATGATCTGCCCGAGGTCGAGCGAAAGTAAACTATGTATTTCCTGCATGGCGATGGCAGCGCAACGGATCTAAAATCGAGTCTCGAGGAGTTCATCCGTTCCCACATCGTTGATAGGTGAGAACACAGCCCCATCAGCCACCACTCCCATGAAAACAATCTGCACGCAATATCACAACCCCACTTCGCCAATAGATGATTACCTGCTATCTATTAATCTAACGAGAATAGTGTTACTATTACCTCACGATATTTTCTCGACTTCTAATTCGGTTCGGCGAAGTGGAGCATCCCGAGTGAGACCTTGTGAATATTGTGCCGACGCCTAAGCGAGACCATTACCCAGCCAATTGAACAGTAGAGACAAGCAATAAGTTTGGATCTTGGTTTCCTGGGAGCACACATCGATGATCAGCCCAGACCCCAGATTTATTGGAAGTTTTCTCATCCAATGCGTTGGCTTTGAAGGCTACGCTTAACATATCTTCCCAACACTCGTGATCCGGAATTGACGGCTCCAACCAACCCATATCTCATGATAACCAACGTTATTAAACTCCAGATACGTCCGGCCGATTCGAAATCCGACCCGATTCTCTCTAAGCCATCATTAGGCGAGCAGCAGTCACCATATGTTCTGCAGACATATCACTAAGTTGAAACCGATGGTAAAAATAATTAAAAGCCTCCTTTCTCTTCCTTTTTCTTTTCGCTAAAGCAAAAGATCGGTCTGACGAATTTATACTTGCTTCTGTGCGATGTGGAGAAATGTACAGGGGTGTTTTTTCAAGGAATGCTCGGTTGAGGCTTCGGCAAATCCCTTACCATGCACGCAAACCAGTAAACTCCTCCTCCACAAAATCCATCTGACTAAGGTCCACACCTCTGTGGCTTTTATGCATAGGATTTAACAGGGCACAGCCCTATGTTTGTGATCGCAAAGGACTCTGGCGTGGGAGTACGTATCCAGGGCATAAGCTGCGTCACTGGCTGTTGCTATCCTGGACCAAACGGAGTTGCAAAGCCACAACCTCATGGTATTCCCCATTTTAGTGTGCGTTATGATTCACCACTGGCTCCGGATCTAGAGCAGTCAGTTCAAGAATCTTGAACTCTCGCCGAGGGTTTGCTTCGAAACAACTCCGATTTTATGTCTCGCCCAGCAAAACCAGACAGGTGAGTTTCCGGTGAACACGATCAATCTCACCGGCAGGCTCCCAGATCAATCGTGGAGAACCAAATGTAAAACGGGGTCGAGGAATAATATCGATCTGGAACTAGTACTAACGGTAGCTCTTGGTTTAGAGAATCATAGAATCGTTCTGCACGGTGCCTAGCTATTGAAGCTTGAAGCTCGCTTGTAAAGTAGTGGTCGTTTAACAACAGCAACGATACCACGCCTCAACGATATGGGCAATTTCTCCATGCCCATAACAGAATTTAGAAAAATACACAGAATAAAGGCATGTCTTCTGTATTTCTAACTATTTATCTTATTTCTATATCTGAACTTTGCTGTGTGCATGGAGAAGTTCCCCGTGTTTCTGGGTATGGTGTCGTATGTAGCTGTCGCCTCATCAAACGACTATCACTGTATCTCACAGTCTCTCACTCGCATTTTGCAATCCACTCCTCGATTGGGAGCCCCGAGATATCGAGTGTTTCATATATCTCGAAAGGTTTGTGGCAATCAATACCCTCAAACGACTAGGAACTAGAAGTTGAATTCCAGATCCGCCCATGCTTGTTCTACCTATCCATCGATACAGAAAAAAAAGCAGCGCGCCAAGTCCTGTCGGAAAACCGCACCGCGACGGGCTCAGAGGCCGCTCGTTTAAATACCATGCCATCTCTCCAACTCTCCTTCCAAAAACGGAAGACAAGAGTTACCGAATTTCAGCTTTTTTTTCCCCCTTCCAATCACTCATCATGAAGTGTTTTACCTGGTAAAATGTGCTACATACCGGTACATGTTAAATGTACGATATCAACGGTACGATTTTACCGAGCGACGAGGGTAGGGTCTCTGCAGATCTATCTCGTGATTAACCGTTAGATTAGGGCATAAATTATAAATTACACACACTAGATCCAGCGAACATGTCCATGCGACCATTGTTTCAGGATATCAACCACTCGATGATCTTTCAATGCGATATCTAACAGTTGATGGTTTGAAACATTCGCCACCGTATTTCGCTTGCTGGCGGCTGGCAGCTGTTTCATTTCATTGGCGCAATTGCAGCAGATCCGTTCAGATTTCGCTTCGACCGACAGACAGATATAGTCGACCATCGAGACATACGATGCCCACCATGCCATGCCCTGGACGATGTTTCCGCGCCGTATGGACGCAGGCACGCGTAACATGTGAGAGACGAGTTACGGTTGAGGCTTTCCGAGACAGTTTCCCCACTGTGACTTCGCAAAGCGAAAGTACTGTAGCTTTCCGTCAGGTTGGAGGTACTCTGTACTGTCCGTTATTTGCACCAGGTACCTCGTGCTAGCCATAAAGCACATGGCACGGCAGTATAGAGTGCAAAGTATGTTCTCGCGTGTTTTTGATAGCATACAGAGAAGCAAGCAAAAGTTACCTGCATGTGCAGGCATCCCGAGCCGGGTACCGAATCTGCGAAAAGACCGAAGCAGTCTACGGGCCAATATCGTCGGAATAACATGTGCCCCGACGGAAATTTACAGAACTGGGATACAGGAAAGGCGCTCGCGAGTATCATATACGCCAAACGCTTTTCGGGTTCCCACAGTTTTCCCGTGACTCTCCTAGATCCCGTGATCTCATCCTAGTTGTTCCTTCTGTCGCGTATCATACCGGCGTCTCGGAAAGGACTTCCATGGCTATGGTATTTAGCGTTGATTTTGGATCCATTAGAGCCGTGCTATAAGATCTTGAGTGTACCGGTTGAATATGTTTTTTTACGACTACTTTGTTCTCGTCGCCTGGCCGTCTTCCCCGTAAGGCGTATCAGAAGGCTTCTAGAATAAAATTATACCGGTGTAGGTGAGACTACATGTAGCCTAGGTGAGACTACAGTCAAATCCTGATATAAGGAACCTCGATATAATGGGAATTTGCAGCAACGGACGGAAGTTGGGTGCAACTTTGAGCTCCTAGCACCACCCAAAATTTGCTATAAGGAAAAATTTGCTTTAACGAACAAATTCCCACGAATTATGCACGTCCCTTATAACAAGGTGCGACTGTACATGTAGCCTAGGTGAGACTACATGTAGCCTAGGTTTGGAAGAGGCTCAAGTTTTTGAGAAGGGGGCCGAAAGGAGTACGAAGATACATGTGTGGTTCTAGAAAAATACGCCGGGTGAAACTCCAGCAATCCATAAGTTGTTTATTGGAAAGAAAACGCCAGACACTCCACCAGCCGACTACCCGACTACAGTAACCAAAGCAATTAATAAACCCCCAAAAGAAAAGAAATTGGCTATGTGAGATGGCATGTTTTGTCGAACAGCACTTCTCTCACCCTACACCACACGTCTAGTTCATGCCATGAATCAGACTTCTATTGGCGTACCCCCCAACCTCCCATTCTGCTGTGGCCCCCCAACATGATTTTTTATTTTTCATGATCCGTCAATCATGCTCTCCAACACCTTTTTGATAGCTTTGACAACTTCAACCTTAACACTCTCCGGGACGGTCTCTCTAACCCTCTTCTCGACATCCGTAAGTAGCGCATTAAAGTTCCCGATCTTCGCGTCCTGGGTGCGTAATCGCTCGTGGCATAGGTTCTTCGTATTCTCGTACCATCCCGACTCGCGCAGGAGATCAAGTAGCATCGTTTCCAGTCTATTTCCACCAAGTTCGTTAGCTTATCTGGCAAGCAAGCGGACATCAGCGCAGAGCAACAACACACCTCTCAAGCTCCCCGGACTCCAGAAGGCGCCGATTGATTTCGGCGCGCAAAACGGAGTCTTGGGATTGTGCTTGCGAGGACGTCATTTTGTGGATGAGGGTTATTTTTTTTTGGGGGGGGGTTTTCGTTTGTTTTGTGTGGGTTGTTTATGGTTACGGTTGCGCGAGGTTGGTGATTCGGCGGAGTTGAAGCTTTGTGCCTGGTGTGCCAAGACGGCCGCAACGCACGGGCCGCACGCTTGGTTCTATGTTTGGAAGGTTAGACCTAGGAACGCAGGTACTAGGGAGCTATAGTTAGATAGCGGACTCATCGGTTTCTAAGTCGAGGTCTTAGAGCGAATTGCTATGCTTATTTTTCCGAGAGAATGGAACCTACATGTAGTTATAGAAGATTGTAAAATTCTGCTTAGCTATATACCTATAAACTCTAAGATAATACTTCAATAGAATTGCCAGGTCGAAGATAAAAAAACCCCCTAGAGTTATTAGTTCAAATTGTAGACTATAATACGTCTAGAATAAGAAAACTAGAGAATTTGGCTAATTGGAATAGCAAATCATGAAATGTCACTCGAGAAATTGAATACCTATTTATTGGGGTTATTTACTATTCGTTAGGTGGTTTCGACCTGTGGGCATATATCCGATGAGAAGGACTACCGAAATGAAGTCGGAGCCTTACGTCCCATGCATTGGGATTTTGGTGGTAACAAATTCAAGAAAACGTTAAATACCCAAGGAATTGCTCCTCCTGATTAGTATCCACCTCTGAGATATGCGTTATCTACTCTTACTCAAGGAGTTTTCGAGGGTATAGATTTTCGCTCCGTCGTGAATTCTACTGTTCAGGTCGGGGGAAAGAACTTGAAACCCTAACTGGACTAGCTAGTGTAAGTTAACCGTTGGTTTCGGAATACGATGCCTTAGCAGTACTTGAAAGCTCGCAATTTCTAGGCCGACAAGTTCAAGATGAGCCCCTACTAACTAAAGCTATTAAGTGTGGATCGACCTTCTTCGAGTTGAAACAGACTGCAAGAAAATATATCCTATAAATTGCATACGTATCCCCGTCCGCTTAAACCACACTACACCACACACCCTTACTACAAAAAAGAAAAAACTCAGCAACAATGCAGACTTCCCCAAGAATCGTCCATCCCACTCAGTATCAGCTTGAGTCGAAAGCAAGACATGAAGCCCTAATCTCACAGACCGAAAAGTTGCTTGATGAGCTCCTGGTCGAATTCCACGATTCGATTAAGCTAGGGCTTACGGAGTTCGGTAAATACATGAAGGATGTTCTGATTTGTCGTTTAGTTTTAGCAGATCTCCGTCATGACGATATTTCTGACGATCATTCTGAGCCCACGATGATTAGAGGTAAGGCTCAAGATTCTGAGGCCAGTGCAGGGAAGGCGAAGGCATTACTGGAAGCTAAACAGCTGGTCTATTTCGGAAAGAAGGCGCAGTATATGGAACGAATGTGGGAGTCTAAGGTGTTTATGGAAGGATGGAAGAAGTGTTTTCCGGGGTTCTAAACCCTCGGATTGATTTAGTTATAGTCTTTTTTTTATAGAGCTTCTGGCTATTGTAATTCGGTGAAAATAAAGTTACATTACTCAATTGTGCTTACAAATCGATAGATGAACAAATCTTTATTTAGTGTGAGCATCTGTCGTTTGTATTAGATGATACAACATATAAGAACCTACGTAATGATGCGAAATACTAATCCGAGTGATATTCCATGAGAGCATTTCAAGTTTTTTGAGATGTGAATCTTAATTATAATAGCCTTGACAAAAATTGTTTAAGCGCCAAGTTTAGGTAGAATTCAGCTGAGTGTGTGTTTTTGAGTGGGACGGTATTTGTAGCCTGGTTTTCATAGTATTACGACCACATGTGGAGTTGGGTTGGGGTCTGAAAATTTCATGGCTTCAAATCTAAAACGGTGATTCAAGTTGAATTTGGGGAACTCATGGTGATTGCTTACTCGAATCTCAAGCTCCTGGAGTTGGATTATGATCGCTGCTCAATATGGAACTGGATCATACCAGTCTTCTATAAAAGTTAGTGATGTACTGTCCTAATTAGATCTAACCACCAACCACCAATCCCCAGCAGAATAGCTAACACACCAAACAACCCACCTAATTCAAACAGAAAAAATGGATATGATCAAGAATAATCTTAGAGCTACGCTGGCTAGATACGAAAGCCAGGTTGTAGAAAACCGTCTTGCCATCTCAACCGCAACAGAGAACTACTACACCTCCATCCAGCTGGAACTCGATGCCTTCGCTAACCACACTAGTGATATTCTCCTCTATACTTTGAGTCTTGAAGAACTCCGTCGTGATGGCAAGGCTGGGAATGACGAGGAGGTTGTTAATAACACTACATTGCTGAAAATCGCTAAACTCCACGCTCAAGAGGTGGAGGCAGTGGTTTATGCGAAGCAGAAGTCGTATTTTGTGGATAAGGCAATATTCGAAGAGATGATCGAAACTTTGGGACAGTATATTAAGGAAGCGAAGGAGGGTTTGGATATGCTTCCGGTACGCACAGAGAAATGAATTTTTGTTTGAGTCTTTAGGGTGCGATTTGTTTTTTGTTTTTTGCATTACGTTGGCTAGATAGATATAATTAATCGAATCAAGAGTTTTTCTCTACAACTTAGATATCTTGGACTATTTATTACTCTTATCCTGATTGCGAGTACAGTTGCATGGTATGAGTTCATACAATCAATCGTTACAGAAACGGTCGACGAAGTACGGCAGTAACGGTTTCCAATCTGCATCACAAACGCTGACTCGGCAGCCCAAACTTTTCTACAATAACTTAATCTTTAGCGCCACCTGCTAATCACCCAAACCCGCCATTCTTATATGTTTCACTCTTTCGAAACTAAAGCCCTGCCAGTAACTAGTACCGGTACTATATTGTACGTAAAATATGTAAACAGTTCTCCAAAGTTTTTTTACCCCCCCACGACCCTTCCCACGCCACCGTTCATACCGTGCTACAACTACAACCCCTGCTCTTACCGGGGATACTTACTTTCTTGGGTTTCAAACCCTCCTACCAGTCAATACTCCTACCACAGTAGAAAAAAAAAGTCCCGTACAGCAGATAAAATGGCAATGATACCAAGACAAAAAAAAACACCACCCAGCTCTCCAACTTACTCCAAACCTCGTTTTCACAGAAAAAGCCGCGCATGAAAAGAAAAGAAAAACCCTGGTATCCGGAGAAAAAAAAGTAGAAAGAATAATGATTGCTGGCGCTACAGCAAAAAAAGTAAATAAAGGATAAAAAAAAAATGGATATCTGACTAAATCTTGTAATAGATATTCAAAAAAAGAAAAGAAAAAAAAAAATGCCGCCTCCACCTGAAGAACAAAACAAAACAGAAACCCCCCGCACAAAAAATCCGACCGACTTTTGATCCGCTATTTCGATGCAAGAAATGCCTCAATATAACGAGTTAAAACTTAAGAAACGAATAAAAAGAAAAAAGTCAGTAAATTGAATTCAAAAACCACAAGCAATCAAATCAAATTCATGACTCCATTGCACACCTCGCACCGCCCCAAGCCAATCCAAGCCAAGTCAAAAACCCTCCCACTACATCATCTACAGTACACACTCGAATCCTCCCCTTGTCGTCCCAATTCACTATAACACGCCCCCAGGTAGTACTCCACCCGGTAGTGTAATACCTTGCTCCCTCGCTCCATACACGCTTGCCCCGCTACTTCCCGGCACCCCGCCTCCACCTCCTGGCTCAAAGTTTCCATTCCGTCTTAGCATAAACATCGGTTTCCGCCCTTCTCTATCCAGTTGCTTGAACAATATCAAGGGTTTCTCATCGAGCCCCAGACACCTTTCCTGATCTCCATGTACAATGTATAGCGCATACTGTCGCCAATCGGCTTGGATGTTATATCTTTTTAATGCTGCGGGAAGGACTTTGTAACAAGGATCTTCCATCGATACCCGGAATGACTTGAAGATCTCGACAGAATTCGAGGAATTACCACCGCCACCGCCCCCACCGCCACCGCCACCACTGGAAGTGATAGGAGGTTCTTCGTATTCGTTTCTGGGAGGCCGACGGGATGAGATGTCGGGTGCTCTATGCGATGATCCAGATGTGTGACTTGGAGTACCTGTTCCGGATAAATGATGTATTGTTGATGGAGAAGTCGGTGATGGGATAGCGGGTGACGTATCCCGCAAATCTCTTATCCCGTTCCCATTTGTCGCCGTCGCAGTTGGCGGGGGCTCGTACTCGTTCCTCACAGTTTCCGGATATGTAGGATGAGTAGGTGATGCATTCTTGGGGGTTCCAAGGATGAGTTTCTTCATTGAAAACTTTCTTGACAAACCCTTTCCTGCAGATGGCGCGGGCAGTAGGTTTGGATTTGCGGTACTGCTAGTAAATGGGGGTTCCTGTGCCTGCTCCCTCTCTCCTCTTTCTTCCCGTTCCTTCTCCCGGTCCCGTTTACTTTGTTCCCGTCGCTCAGTCTCTCGGTCTCGGGATAATGCTGATGGCTCGGCATTGTAACTAACTGGTGTAGTCAATGGGGGCTGAGAACCGTACGATCCGCCCTGAGATAAGGGAGTAGGCAGTGCCTTATTCTTGTCCTTGATTAGACGCCAGACCGGCAATAATTCTTCGCGCAACTTCGTGAAAGACTTTTGCATTTCCCGAAGCTCGCTTTCAGCCTGCAGGATCCTTTCATCCCGTTGCCGGATGAACCCGATTAAACGCTGTAGATCGTGTTGTGTGGCGGCTTTCTCATTCTCGTCGGCATCGGCAGCTGAAAATATGCGCGATAACCCACCAATCAGCGATCACCACTGTCAAAGGGGTTTTTACCCCCCCCCAAAAAAGGAACAAAACAAAAACAAAAGCCGAAAATAAAAGAAAACAATCCACGTACACACTGGGACGTAACTGTCCGACTCGATGGGTACACCATGAGCAATTTTGACGTTGTAAACTCCCTTTAGAACCGTAAGTCGATGCCCTACACTTTTAATCCCAATTTCCCGTAGTTCGTCGTGGTCGAGATGGACTAGAGCTTCGCCGGTAATGTTCTCGGCTGTGCATCAAAATAGACCCCCCCATCGATTAGAATCAAGTCATCTCACAGAAACCGCCATTTCATCCCATTTCATCCCATTTCAGGGGTGGGGAGGGATGGTGGGGTAAGGTAAAACAGGAAAAGGAACGACCAACCTAAAAACGGTTCCCGATACTGTTCCAGCCCTATGGAAGAGACATAATTTGCAACATCCTCAATGTCCCATTCTAAAATGTGACGGTCGGGAATGCCGTCTCCCTCTCGTTGATGGTAAGTAGGGGTATGTTGACCGCCGTCCCGAGACGGAATGGAATTCGTCGGGGAAGCCGGCTGGTGACTTGGAGAGGGCATCCCCAGCTCAGCTATCGATTGGAAGTTCAGGGCGGCGGGTGGTGACAGTGGGGGAAGACTAGGGGGGGAAGACCCCGTCGAACTGGGGGTTCGCTGTTGAGATGCCGACGGGACCTGGAGGGTGATGCTGCTGCCGTCGAGTTCGCTGGGTGAAGCAAGCGGGGAGTAACCTACGGCTTCCCAGAGTGAAGACTGGTCCTCGTACGGACGCGACAGGCGGGCAGATGTCTTTTGATCCACGTTTGCTGGTAGGTTGGGGCAGATATCAGAGAAACTTTCTGCGAGGCTCCGAGGACGGCAACTAGATAGTGGGTGAAGGTAGGGTAAGGGGTGGTGGTGGTGATGATGGTGGATTGGATTCAGTTGGTGGTGGTGGGTTGGTGGGTTGGTGAGTGGATTGGTATTGGGAGTGTGATGTAAGTGTAGGTATAAGCGGTGGTGGTTGTTATGGTGGGGGGATTGTTAGAGAGTGAGGTTAGTTACTTCGGTAGCATGTAAATGGCAGAGCAGTGGGTGACGGGCGGAGGTGTTTTGAAAGGCGGTCGGCTACGGTGGTGTAGAGAGGCTTAACATTCATAAGGCGGCGGCGGCAGGCAGGAGCAGCAAGCAAGAAAAACAACCACACCCCGGACTCCTTCCCTCCCCACAAACGGCCACAGCAGCGATCCCTGGGTAAGAATAAATATAGAAATAGGTATCAAAAAGCAAACCAAAATGACAAAAGGCAACAGAAAACAAATTGTTCAAAAATATAAAATATGATTATCCCCCCCCACTCTAAAGTGAAATGCACAGTCAACGAACGAACGATAGAATACGCTGAGGAAGGAGAAGACCGTTCCGAAAAAAACTGGGTCGGCGCGGAAACAAACCCGACGGGACGTAATGAATGGACGGTGGCCTCTGTCTGGGCGAAAAGAAAGAGCGGAAGAGAGGGAAAAAGAAGGTTGTGGCCTTCCGTGAATGAGATAGGTCAAGGGTCATTCCTCCACTATGAAAGAGAGAGAGACTAAATATACTGGTAGAGGTCTCTGAATGAATTGTATCCTTGAGTATTAAGCGGAGTGCAATGTAGCGAGGGTCACTGCCGGCCGCTGGCCAGTGCACCAAACAACCCCCCCAAACCCAAGCCAGCCCGCGCGCACAGCCAGCATGCACACTCCCTTTCCCCTCTTCCGCTTCAAGTCCCCTGTCGATTGCAGGTCGCGGCGTACAAAGATCAGGAAGTGCATGCAGGCTGCAGATTGGGAGGAAAGAGAAACAACTCCCAATCGAGAAGCCGCCCTCTCTCCGGAGAAATAGATAGCAGCAGGCAGCAGCAAGCTTACATAGAGACCCGGAGAAACTCTTTCTTCATGTCAACCAGCGATCCTGGAAGACCGGTCCCCGGATCAATGTTTATAGTGTTTGTTCGATGTTACCGATTTAGGGCCATACAACACGCACTTAGTCGGTTTGCACGTTATTGGTTCACTGCTTTCGACTAATTTTCAGCCTATTTAACAGGTGTCAGGCCGTCATTCTCCCAGGAAACTTGTTTCTAGGCTATCACATTCTAGATCGCGATAAACGAACGCATGCTTGCCTAGTCTTGGCCACAAACAACAAATGAAAGCGTCCGGATTTTCAAATAAATATCGCAGTCTAAACAACACAGAGGCAACATCAGAAGACAAATATAGGGAGGATTTCAAGGGATTTACGCCAACAAATTATCTCATCCATATTCCTTTTATGAGCACACCTAGCGGATATGCTCAAGCCTTCAAAAACGTTTATCCTCAAACTTATCGGTTCGAGCGTACTATGATAGCATCGCCAACAGCTGCCACGCGCTTTCATAAGAATGTATAATCGCCTAGCCTACCGGAATGAGCTCGTCGTACTAGCGTGTAGAACATATCTCCAAGCTGATAACTGTTACAGTTATCTCTCACTCTTGTTGGCAATGCTAAACGGGGGGAGAAACTATTGGACATACCACATTTTTTTGCATTCAAGTTCTCCTTGGCCTCTAGGGATAATATCTAAACCGGCTTGCTCTCCAGTTCCCTATAGTAGAGAACATAGTGAAGATGAGCACGTGCAACCTAGAATTAGGATCCTAGACAGCAAAATCTCACTATCTTTTCCCGAGTTTGCTATTATGAATACAACAGGAACACGAAACTCAATTCATTTCGCTGCCCGGATATCCATCAACTTTCTTCGATTCAAATGCCATGCATGGCACCTAATACGGACGATTGGGTGTTTTTTTGGGAAGATTACTGATAGTAGTCATCACCAAACAAAAGATTACAGTCAGTAGTGATAACTAGGTACCACGACTAGGGCTCTCCTTCCTTAGTCCAAATCTCGAGCCCTTTTTTCCGACACCCACGTCAATCGATGTACCACTGGGACCTCTTGTGTAACTGCATGAACACACTTTGTATTGTCTTACCGAATCTGTAGAACGACTATAGATGGCGATTCTTGACAGCGTCTGCTAAGATCGGTGCAATTTTTAATAAAGCTTGTGTGAAGCAGGACGGGCATACGAACCTCGATGCATTTATTTTTGACTCTCCTAGTGATATGTTCTTCACCTAGAGTACAACACCTATTCACAATGCTACCAGTGATATTCCTAGATACTGATTAAATGCATTTATACTATTGGTTTCCGATACCGAATAAGATAGGATAGAGTAGGATACGTACAGTGAGAGGCTCTTGTTTCAGCAGCCCATACCTAAGTGACTGTAACATTTTATTCGGGCCCAACGCCATGTTGCCTGGTATGATAATTCCACTAGCTTCGCGAGAGACGATTCTAGAGAACTTGACGTTGAACAGAGTTACCTAACTGCTTCCTATCGATATAAATTAATCGATGAAGGAAAGGTACGAAGAAGTGAAAGAGTGAGGCGATGGTTAGTGATCGTGCGTGACACAAGTGATAGTCAAAAAAAGACTGGACAAACTTCAGGTCATATCCTTAAACTACATGTTCTAATGGTCTCGTGCCTACCCCCTCTAACTCGCGTGGCTTGCTGCGTATCAAGACGGCAGCCCTAGCAATGGGGGATGGGAATGAGCCTAATATACTAACGGCCTTTTTCCCACGCGGAAACTCTAGGCTGCTGCTTACTACAAACTTAAGTTTAACTTCTATTAAACCTTTGTTAAGTCGATCGAACGAGCTTCTGTTGATTATAGAGCGTTACGCAAACATTTTTTAAAAACATTAGATTTAGCTATTTTGGCAGGTAGTTCATACTCGAAAGGTTCTCAGGACCCCGAAACAAGATATGGATGGGGAGTCGATAGACTCAAGACGATCATCTTATCGTCATCAACCGCACCCACTATTGTTGCAGAAATTGCTTCATCGTTGCGTATTGTGGTTTGCTAGTTCCCTATAATACGATTAGCCTGACCCTGAACACCATAGCTTCTCAGTTACTGGGAAAATTCTCTAATTTTATGATTGAAGTGACTGTGGAGAAATATCCGGAAGTTCGTTTCGAAGGGTGATCAAATCTACACGTATATACGGTATAGATTTAGTAATAATGTAGGACATCTGTGAGGAAAGTCTTAGAAGCTGCAACCTCGACCTTTTTTTTGTTCTTCTAACACACAATTGCAAGCTTTTAGAAAAGATAGGTAGCTATAGTAGATGCCGATATTGAATAAGATTTAATTGTCTCAAAACCAACTCCAGCATCGGGTGAATCTCCACAAGCACACCAGGTCTGGTTTGGTTTGATCTGAGATATGAGGTCCCTAGAGAAGCATATTACGAATAAGGGCATACATGTAGCTCTAGGGTACTGTATGGATACATGTATCCATATAGGGTGTCAAATGTGTCAAGCGCCTGGTTTACTACCATCACTGGCGGTAAATCTAAGTATAAGTCGCTGAAATTCAGCACACATGCCTGGCATCTAGCAGTTGTCATCCGGGTTGATCAATGGTGAGAAGTTATATATTCTGAATTCCGGTGTCTACGCGCTACTACACCTGACTCGAACTTAGTACGATACTACATGTATCATTGCTTTTCTTCACTATTATACTTTCTGAATTTGTTGTATTGAACTGCACTATTCCTCTGTTCTCATTCAATTATTTAACTACATATATTAACTATTACTCCAATCGCATGATACTTATTCTATCCTTTGATCCTTCTAATAGATATGCGGTATAAGTTCTCGGAGTTTGCGGAAGTTGAGGGATGCGATAGTAAGTAGCTAGCTATAGATCTCACATTATATATAACTGGGTTGCGGGATGCTCATACACACGGTGATACGTAGCTACAGAAGTTAGGTTGAATACATATAGGCTATATCAAAGTTCTGCCTGTTAATGTTTCTAGGTTGGTCAAGCGATATCTAATTATATGGCATATGGTTCTTGAACTTGAAAGATCCCCGTGATTTGTGACAAGATTCAACGGAGGCTATAGGTCATCTAAATCATTCTCAGAATTGCAAGTCGGGGCAGCCAACTTGGTCGATAGCATATATTGGGGTGGTGAGGGCATGTATGAAGTGAGCAACTCGCGCAAAGAAGTACGACTTCAAATACGTCATCATATTTCCTGCACGCGGAGTGAACTTAGCTAACTGATCGACTGATAGGCCTGGTGTAGATATACCTCATTATAAATTTCCGTGTATGCATAATCGTTCGAGATCTAGCCATACAGAATAGGATGTATGCGTAAGTACTATTCTAAAGGTACTTAGAATTTTTTTCTGGATAAGCATATCAACATTGATATCGCACTTCCGTTTCATTGAAATTATGCTTCCGTTAATTTCGATCCTTTCTATTAGAATCCTATAACACCCAATTCATTGGGTTCTATACAGCGTTTGTGCCATTGGGCCTAGAGTATTATATTGGGCCCGCTTTGGAATATATTTTATTCTATGTTCCCAATACGCAGTCCCATCGCTAGACTTAACCTACTAGTTTACCACACTCCCTTCTTCTTGTACTCTCAAATACCAAAAAAAAGTCACCTTTCTACTTTACTTAACTCTTCACAAAGATCATGAGAAACTCATATATTCAATGGATCGTATTTTTGCTTATATTGAACACCTTTTTACTTGCACAGACGCAAGCAAGACGTCACGTTAGATTAATTGCACGCTCGGCTCCCAGACCTGAGGGCTTAAACTGCTTCCCGCGTGGTGAAAAGGAGACGGATCCTGTGTGCGAGACAACACAGGGATCCCCGTTTACGGAAGACGTCAGGCGCCTTACGGATGCCTTGAAGGAAAAGGGAACCTTAATGTCGGTAATGGATAACCGTGCTGGGAGTGCGTGCAAAACAATTCAACGCGCAGAAAAACCATACACGGGAAAAGTGGATCTCTGTGGGGTAGTTGGAATGAAGTGGCAAGCTTGGTGTATTGGTAATGATCTTGAGAGGCTAATCAAGAAATGTTCGGAGGTGGTTGCAAAGGGCGCCGACGGAAGAGATGAGAGGCCAAGGGTCGGTGGGTATATCGAATATTGGCCTTGGGGTAGCAAAGAATATGGGGGGCAGATGCAAGTCAGCAGTTAAAAATAAATGTACATATGTCTTTGTATATGTACGCCTTCTAGAGCTTGGTTGGACTATGTGTATTAAGTTGAGGTTTTTGATTAGCACGTATAGTTTTTAGACTTTTACCAACCTCGATGGTAATGTAGGATGGCATTTAGTTCAACTTACGATATACGTAATGATCAGCCTGGGCTGTCCGTCTTTTCCCTATGTATTTATGTGAAAGTGGGCTTTGATTAACGGAGACGCGTATGATTGAACTCTTGCTAAAATTGGAGACCTGGTTCGAAATGTTTGGTATTTAATCTCAAAGCCATTAAAAGTGCCTATGGGTATGGTTTTTACCTGTTAGGCGTGTCTGTCAAGCTTCTATAGTAGTTCTTCTAACCTTCGGGAACTCTAGGAGCATGCCATAGTGCGTAGAGGAAAGTAATGTATTTCTACATACCAGGCCCTAGCTCCTACTAATGTCTGTTTGGTCGAAGTAGAGTAAATTTTGTGCTATAATGGCAAGAGTCTTACTTATAATCTAGAGGCATAAACAGTGTGGTCCACGAGGCATGGCCGCTCGAGGCCTCGACTCGAGCTAGCACGAGGTTGGGAGCTCACGAGCACGAGGTGCCTCGAGGCATGTGTGGCTGCTCGCCTCGAGCCGCTCGAGCATTCAAGTTAAATCATAAGTTGATTGTCGTTTGGACGATTGGTGGAAAGCAAATAGCTATAGATTTCCTGGATTAGCTAGAATGGCCCGAGATTATATGTCAGTCCCGGCTACTAGTGTTCCTTCAGAGCAGCTATTTTCTCGAGCTAGTGATATTATAACAAAAAAGAGGAATCGGCCATTGGATTCTTCTAGTAATGCACTGCTACTAGTAAAAGGTTGGTTGGGTTGGCCGGAGGTAGAAGAGTGGGAGGTTGAAACTGAGAGAAGTAAGGAATTTGAAGAATTTGAACCTCGGGTTCTAAAAGTTAGTGGTTTGGGGGATGTTTCTAGCGAAGCAGTGTGGCTTTATAATATCCTAGCTAGTGGCTCTTTTCTTTATTTTTTTATATAAACCTTTTTGGAACATATCTCAAGTTTATCGAACCACCTCGAGCCGACTCAAGGCAGCCCTCCATGTGCTCGAGCTGCTCGAGGCAGGCCCTCAAATGTACGAGCGGCCTCGAGGCATACCCATCCGCTCGCCTCGAGGCGCCTCGTGGACCGCACTAGTTTTGGAGGGTTGTAAAGTGTGTAAAGATGACGGAACAGAAGGTAATTATTTCACGGAAGACTGCAGACTCGAGGGTGGTGGGAAGTTGGGGCATAGGCATGGTTGTGATGATTAAGTCTAGTGATATCGATATCTAGTACCTCGTTTCAAGAAACTAGGTTAGTTAGTTTGTGGAATTTTCAGAAAAAGAGAATGGTTATGGTTCTTATAGTGGATACGATATGGCTCCAGCCGCGGGATGGCGAACATGTGACTTTTTCTTCTTGTTTTGGTTGAATGGGACTCAAGAAGATATCATAATGTGTATCTCCATCAGGTAAAGTATATAGACATCTATTATCATCACGAAAAAGCACTCATGACCAGCTCCTCACTTGACGCCTACAACTCTAGCCTCCGCCGGCGCCGGGTAGAAAGGATATCACTGATACGAATCAACCGACTCGAGTAGTTGGGGTTAGGCCTAGGTGCAGTAAGTTATCAGCTCGTGATCTAGAAGAGGGTTTTTACACCGCGGTTAGCTGGAGAAATCGATAGCAAGCGTAATTTCTCTACCTGATTATTATTGGACTCAGCTTAGTTTCGATATGTGTAACAGTTGACTCGGATGAAACAACGGTATATGCGTATATATGGCTAAGCAAAAGATAGATCTAGAGATAATGATAAGAGAAACAGCGAGTAATAAGATATGCACGCACTACATGTAGTCTCTGACTAGAAGTCTCCTTCGTGATCCCATTGTAGGCAAAAGGTAAAAGAAATTATAAGAGTCTACATGTAGCATTATTTGCATACAGTAATTATAACTGCCTCGAAACCCAACGCTAACCACTCAAGTTAGCCTATAATTAGATTTTGTGATTCCAGAATGTAATTAATTACACAGAATCTTGATCCGTGTGGATCGTGATGCGACCCTAGAAATCTAAACTAAAGGTCAAATGGAGTAGTCTAAAACCGACACTTGCAGATAAACAGATGATTCAAGTATTTACTGAGAGCTAATCTTGGGCACATTTTTGTTTTGAGAAACATCTCACCCTGACCAAAAATTGCCAAGCCTTTCATCTCACCAATGCATGTATACGTATGCAGTGAGTAAACGTGTTGAGACTCAGCCTCCGTGATTACAACCGAGAAAAAGGAAAAGGAAAAAGAAAGTAGAGAAAAATTCAGGGAGTAAACTGGACCACAATAAAGTGCCTGCGTTTAAAGAAGTAAATTAAAGTATAAGAGGAAACTGAAGACATCAAGAACTTTGCTGGGGAGCAAAAGGAAACCGGACTCCGAAAAACCGGCCCGTATGTTGGGTCCAGCACCATAGCTAAGCTTTATCCAGAAAGGCACCCGGGGGCTGCCCAATCGTTTGTTCCTGTCCAGGGGCGGGGTTCTGGAAGGCCGACGGGACCTTCCGCTCGAACCTGGAACGGTTAGCCCCTTGACTTAGTCCGCGGCTCCTTGGGGTTTGTTGGACTGTGGTCTCTGTAGAAAGGGAGCAGAGGGATAAACTTATACCTACCTCACATCGTCACTCCTCCTCTCGGCGTATTCCTGTCTGTTAATCCATCTCAGGGACTGCATTACCCCAAAGTTCAACGTTGCCCATCTCCTGCAACAACTACTGTTCGTTGCGACTGGATTGCTAATTGAGCTGTCAAAATTAAAGAGGTTTACGTGCCGTCACCATTACTCACCTCCACAGAACCCCCACAGCAGGGCAACAGGAGAAAGATGGGTCGAGAAAGAAGAAAGTCCTCGCTCGGGGAAGACATCAGGGCTGGTGATACATCTGCTCCTGCTGTAGCTACGATGCCTACCACAAAGGATCAGGTACGGAATATCCCCAAATCCAACCCTCAGCTCTCAGCGACGAATTTCTAGGCACACAGTTCATAGATCACTCGACTGACAGTATTTTTCAACAGAGAGCTGCTTCAAAGCAGCGGAGACGGAAGCTGTCGATGTCAAAATCACAGCCAAAAACTACCAATTTCTTCACATGGTATCGGGAGTTGTCATATCGGAAAACATGGCGTATGTCTTTCCTGCTGGTTATACGGCCTTTAGTTTTCTATATCTACTCAATGATCGATTTTGCTAAAAAGCCCATAGTGAATCCCCTCATAGTGATGATTGCAACCATCGCCGGTTACTCTGTCAACCCTACTACCTCTAACCCCCTCCACTCCTGCCTTTTCCTCTCTTATCCGCTCCCTCTCGATCCCACATCACACGCACCTACCCTTCCCCACTATGGGAAGGGGCCCCGCGACTTCGCTTTCATCCTTTTCTACACTTTTCTTTTTTCCTTTACGCGTGAATTTCTCATGCTGCAGCTCCTCCGCCCTATTGCTCTATACAACAATATCACCAAAAAATCCAAAGTAGCCCGCTTTATGGAGCAGTCCTACACAGGAATCTACTTCTCTGTATTTGGACCCTTCGGATTGTACGTTATGTACCACACTCCCATCTGGTACTTCAACTCTACCGCATACTACGAGCTCTACCCCCACCGTACACACACGGCAGACTTTAAGGCATATTATCTTCTCCAGGCTGCATACTGGCTGCAACAATGCATTGTTCTCCTCATGCAGCTCGAGAAGCCACGGAAAGACTTCAAAGAGCTTGTCATGCACCATATAGTAACCCTAACCCTTATCGGTTTGAGTTACCGCTTCCATTTTACATGGATTGGCCTCGCTGTCTTTGTTACGCACGACATCAGTGATTTCTTCCTAGCAACTAGCAAGACTCTGAACTATCTCGATCACCCGTTTATTGGCCCATATTTCGGCTTTTTCATTGGTGTGTGGATCTACATGCGGCATTACTTGAATCTGGGGATTTTGTGGTCGGTTTTGACGGAGTTCAAGAGCGTGGGGAGCTGGGAGTTGAATTGGGTAACCGGGAGCTACAAAAGTGGGCTTTCTCAGAGTGTTGCGATCGTCTTGCTTGGAAGTCTGCAGGCAGTCAATTTGTTTTGGTTGTGGTTGATTTTGAGGATTGCCAAGAGATACGTTTTGACGAGAGGGGAAGAGGCGGTTGATGAGAGGAGCGAAGATGAAAGTTCGAGTGATGAGGGGAGTTCAGGCAGCGGAAGTGGGAGTGGGGATGATAAAAAAGATTTGTGAATGCTGTATGGCACGAAGTTTTGTACCAGGGGGTGATTAGGAGGGTCGTAGGAACAGGCGTTTCGTTGGTAGTTGGAGTTGGTAGGCGACATCTAAACTGGTCTTATTATTAAGGGGATAGGTTAATTATGTCAATTCAGGTTGGCAAGTGGTAAGCTAGAACGGGGTGTAGCTATGTAGGCGATTGAGAATTAAAATTGAGAGTTTTTCTATCTTTTATGTTGCAGGGGGCGTGAGCTAGTGTGCGAAGATAGAGATCGATTGCATTTTTTCTCGATTTATTTCCTTTCGTCCTCTGTTCCCTGATGGTTTATCTTTTCACGGCTCCAAATATGAGGGGAAAGATGGCAGAAATAGTCGTATCGTAATGCACGTAAGCCAAGCTTTAGATACCTGCATACAAATGTATCAGAAGGGTTAGCACAATGTAATATCCCACAGTAATGATCTGGTTGAGTACTCGGGGGCTTCCACATCTGGAGGAAAACAGGTGGGACGGAAAAGAACAAATTTAGGTTCGCTTCTCATCATGGTCGGTCACTCGTGTACAAGCTGAAAATACAAACTGGTTCTTCATTAAGCCTAACTACATGTATATAAGGCTAATGATAGCAACGGGCACAACCCATTAAACCAGCCCATGGCTCTCATGTAAATCAGTAAATAAGTGATTTTTATTTCTAGGATGAAAGTTAAGGAGAGCAAAGGTAAGGAAGCTTCTCAACTTTTTGCTTATTATATTTCTTACCCCCACCGCCAACCTTGGCTTTAGGGGTTGGAGCTTGTTGTTGTGTACTTAGGTTCATTGAAGAACCAGACTTTATTTTTTGGCTAGTAGAAGACAGCCAGCACTAAGTCATATGTAGCTATGATATTTTGTATGGTAGGTATCAGTTATATCATCACAATTATTAGAGAGTTTTATTTAGTTTGATAACCCGGAAATATATGCTAGTTTTGAAGACTTAGGCCATAATTTTTGTTCTGGAACCCCTTTTTTTAGAATGAGATTTGCGGGTTATGAGCAAGAATATATGATTTTGTTGTGGTAGGATATAAATCGTTTTCTCTTTCTAACCTTTTACGGGAAGTAAGGTAGACAGATTTCTTTGAGGGGCCCCGTTAGGTAGAAACATTATGATGTGGCCTTGGCTTTTAGAATCCTTTAGAAGTCACCTGTACATGTTCTTAGCGTTAATTATATGTACATAGTGGTAGGCTAGATACATAGTATGGTATTTTAATCAAAATGGCCGGGAAATACTGCGCTAAGGGGGTTCAACCTCCGAAGGAAATGTGCTTAAATAAACCACCCACTTCTCTTCTCTGCATTGTTTTCAAAGACAACTCTAATCTCAGCCCTCATCCTCAGAACTAACAAAGTATTATTGGAAAGAGTACTAGTAGTGAGTCTCTATAGCAACTGATCTTAAAATTCGGGGAAGAGCGACTTTTGACAAGACGGTTAATCAGACCAGGTGCATCACGTGGTGGTTTCATCAAACAGCAGCGTTTCAGCAACATTTCAGCAGCATTTTTTCAATAGCCAGCTTTCATGATGGCTGACCCATCTAAATGTTGGACAAGATGTTATACGAGTCACTCGGACTATGGTTATGGTTTATTTGCATCTAGGGATATCTCCCGGGGCGAAACCGTCTTAACAGAATTCCCAGAGAGAGTTATCCATCTAAACGGACTAGATGGACAACAGGATTTACCGGAGGACGTCGTTTTCGGTGATAAAATCTCAAGTCTTGACGACCCCTACGCGTCTAAACAGAAATTACTACTTGGCAAAAAACCTACGCTGTTGTATATGACCTCGCCACAACCTCTTGGAAGCCCCGGAGGCACAGGAGGAATGTCTAAGAATGAAGGAGAAGATGCTATATTGATTCTACCATCCGCAGTCAATCATAGCTGTGCACCAAATATGCTCAGGATTGACAGCGTAAATCTACAAACAAGTCAACTCGAGTACCGATTTGTCGCTACCAGAAACATCAGTGGAGCAGACCAATTAACTATACTTTACGATCCAAGACTATCGAAATGGGAAAACCCGCAAATAAGAAGAGCGCTGCTATTAGGGGAGTATGGTTTTTTTTGCCGGTGCCGCAAATGTGTTAGCCAAAGTGGTTGGAGAGATCTTATGCCGTTGGCTCCAGTGTCTGAAGAAAGAATGCGAGACATCGTCGGAAATTACCCAGATTCTGGAACATCAATGCTTCCTCTACCTTCTAAGGAGCCGATAGATCTTGGGTTGCCAGCAATATCTGGGGAAGAACACGTTAATAGTGAACCAGTTCCGCTGGACGGCACTAACAGCCCTATTGGTACCAAAACCCCTCGCAAACAGAGAATGGATTTATGGATCGGAGCAGTCTCTCATCGGACAAAGGCTTGGCTTAAAAATCTTCCGGGAGAAGTAAAAGTATCGTTGGGAATAAATAAGATCTCAATCGAAGACCCAGATCCATCTGTCGCCATAAAAGCTCTACACGACAACCGCAAAGAAGATGGCACCCTTTTGAGCAAGGTATTCGGATTGGAAAATGTCAAAACGAAAAAATGAATACTGGGGTGTATGAGGGCTTTCTGGAGTGAACCCTCTGTTGTGGGAGAATAAAGGGTGCGGGGGATTGGAAATTGGAAGTTGGAGGTTGGTAGTATTTGTATTGCTAGTATTTTGGTAGAAATCCTTTACTTTATCGCGATGAGTAGTAAGAGCTTGTCGAGATCATGATCGATTGGGATTGTTTTATTGATGGAGATTGCTAAGAAATTGCTATTCTAGCTCATTTTCTATCTATTGTCGAAGTAGCCGAATATCAGTAATCCCGGTCCTGGAAATAAAATGGATACTATCCGGTAACCATCTCTGGCCAGCTTAATATCTCGATTACACGTACTGATGCCCAGTCTAGGTGAGTTTTGTGATATCTAACCAGTATTGTTGGTTAGGTTTTGTAGTTTTTTCATGGCGTACGTCAACCCTTTGTTAAAATGGTTCGCAAATCCTAGCTCTGGGATTTCATTATTATAACAATGATCGTCTAGTTCGGTGTGAAAGTCAATAGATTTATATAAGCGTTTCTTGGATTTGTTACCCTTTCCTACATCGTCCACAAAACATGTCCCAGCGCAGAGCCGTGGTAGTGGAAGCGTATTCTTACATGTTTGAAGTAGTGCTCTCTTCGAGACCGAATCAAATATTTACGTTTACAAAATCGTCTTTCACTTCAGCTCATTCGCAGAGACATAATGGGGTGGGGCGTTTTCTGTTGTCTTATCTCTTTGGGGAGGTGTTGTAGTGTTATTTTGGTATGCAATTTAGGAGCGTAGATCATTCTACCCAAGAGTTGGCCCTTAGACTTGATTTATCGGATGGAGAGTATATCTTTAGATGAATAGACGGGTGTCTAAAATGGTGGGGCTGGCGAAGGCGTTGTCGAAGGCGAAGCAGTGGCTTTTGATGAAGGAGGGTTGATTAAATTGAAAACGTTGGTGTTGGGCGCTGACGTTGGCTCAAGAGAAGGGAGGCAGGAATCTACGAGTATCTACCTTGTGAAAAGAGTTTGGTGAAAGTGAAACACGAAAGGGGTGAGATCGAGAATATTTTGGAGGAGGGCTTTCCTAGGTAGGGCACTCATGGTATGGTGCAAGACTCGATTGAGGTGTACCTATATGTGACCTATAATGCAACTGCGGCTTAGCGAGTTTAGGGGTCTGTTCAGCACCTCTTAAATGAAGAGTAGTCAAAACAATCTTGATCCTTTATTTAAGATAGATAAAAGGGTTCCTATAGCCTTAGGGTCATACACACATATTTTTTAATTTTCTTTTAAAAGTTCTAATGGGAATTTTAGAGAAATTTCAACATTCAGAAAAACAGTTTATTGGTAAACTGAATGAATTGTTGCATATTTTCTCCTTTGGTGGGAAACCACCGCCGATCACCACCTTAAATCCGAAATTTTAAAATTCAGTTCCATTATGAAAATCGGCTTAATTGACCAAAGCTCTCTAGCAGGACAAAACAAATCACTTAGTGGATGCTTCAGTAGAGCACTTTTATTGAAAATCAAGCCTTGCTTGTTGCAATAGGCGAGCAAAAATGAGGTACACCTTATTCGATTCTTGCACTATAGAAGATGTGCAAAAAAACACGACTTACTTTAATATGACCAGGAAGGATGACCTACAGTAGACCATGGACGCCTCTGAGTTGCTCCAGAAGGAGTAGGCCGACACGCCCATTAGGTGGTTTGTTTTGGTACTGGGCTGCTAAGGCACGTTTTTCGAATCAAGAAGAACTGCCCCTTTTCTTTTTGCGGATCTGGGTCGCGTTGTTTGTAGAAACGTACTCATGTCGCCGAGTTGCTATTGCTTTCCCGATCTAGGAAATAGATCTGGATTCTTACGCAAGTAGGAAGCTTTCCAGCGTGGCAACCAACTTCTTGGCCACTCTTTCCAAGAATTAGCCTCTCATAACGGTCTCGCTGGGTAGTTTTTGGTGGGCAGATCTACTTCTATAAAGGGGAAAGCAATAGCAACTCGGCGACATGAGTAGAGCCACCCATCCACATCATTACTCCTCACTCGTGTATAGGCGGCAAACTCCGATTGTGGCGCCTAAGCATCCTTTAGCCACACAACTGCCACAGCAATTAAATGGGCACATCTTAGCCGCGTAGAGTGCTTTCTTTGACAAGAGGAGGAGAAAGGCGGAGGTACCGTGGCTTCAGTTTTCTCATCAATCAGTCGCTACCAGTACTTGAAGAATATCACCGAGGCCAGGCGGTCGTCTCTCCGTTCAACAGCTTGAGAATTTATTCTTACTTCTCAGCATCCTTTGGTCGTGGGACCTGCAGCAACGCGTTCTCCAGAACGCGACACCCTCCGGAAACAGTTGCGCCCGGCCAAGGTCACGTAACGCTTCCCCTTCGACATTCGTCTTGACAAACGGCGAACGTCATAGTTGCTCATGATCAACTCTAATCACCGCCCTCGAAGTAATTCCGAAATCCCTTAATTATGGCTTTCAATTTTGGAGCCGCAGAACAGGAACCTAGGGGCGGGAATGGGAGTGCTCCCAAAGACATCCCCGAAGGGAGAGCTCCTGTCTTCCCGCTCTTTGATCCCCAGAAACGTAAGGGTTTCTCTGTGCATAGGGTTTACGTATCTTGGATTTAGTACCTGTTTGCTGACGATTAAATTTCATACTACACAGGTAGAGAAACTATACAACAGAAGCGATCCCCTTCAAAGCCCAAAAAGCCTCGAGGCGCCCAAGCAGCAACCCTAACATCACTCTCGGATACCGAAAAGATGGAACCAGAAGTAGCTGCTGCTACGACTACAAAGCCTAAGAAGCCTCGCTCGAAGGCTACTGCGGCTAAAGGGAGATCCAAGTCGAAGCGTCGGATGAAAGAAGGCCTAGATGGCGACTTCTCTGGCTCTGGGTCTGGGGCCTCGAAATCTACGAAAAAGGATACTACACTAGCAGCTGAGATCACAATTTCTACACCGACTCTCTTGACACCTATGTCTTCACCTTCACATGAGATTGGTACTGTGGATGGTGAAGATATGATTGATCCAAACGAAGGAAGGCGGAAAAGGAGAAAGAAGACACCTATCAACGCACCAATTCAGGGTGATGAAGAAGAGCCTGATGCGGATTTTCTCCCACCTCCATCCGCCCAGACTGAGATGTATGCCTCAGATATCAAGGGTACCGGGGGTGTCCAGGAACCGGAGAGCCCGGAATTAGCAATACGGCAATCCCCCAACCCATCTGTGATTGAGGCGCCGCCACAACAGGCCAAGGGATTTTCCCTAGAGCCATCTCTACGGAATGCATTCGGGGTTCTTATGACGAAGAAGAAGAAACAGGATTTGATAGTAGTGGAGGATGATGAACCTGAACTTCCCTCAAACTTACCGGAAGCCCTAACTGAAGCCTGCTCGGGCGCGAGGACCCCAGTTACTTGGGATTCCGATACTGGGACTCCGATAATCCGGAATAGTCCTCTAAAGGCAGAAAATCCGGCTACAGTGCCAACTTCACTGAAGCTTGCTGGGGGGAAGAAAAAGGAAAGGAGAAAAAGAAAGAAGGAGAAAAGAGAGAGAGGGGGTGAGCGAGAAAATGGAGAGATACCCGAATTGTCTTTACCAGAACCATCTCTGCGGGATGTTCCTAAAAAAGCAGTTTCTAAGAAGAAGAAAAAAACGACTGCTAAATTTGACTCTAAAACGGGTATTTTCACTATCCGAAGCAGTCCAATTCTTGCGCCCCAGAGCCCAGAGCCGCGCCCTAAAAATGCTCTTAGTCGTTTAGGAAAGAAAAGGGAACCTCATCCTCCTCCGGTACATGCACAGGAGCCTCCCCCATTACCGACAGTTACAATACGGCAAGCACCTAAGAAGGTGACAGCTTCGCGACCGAAAAAAACTGTACACCCTTTCTTTCAACCTGGAGGATTAAAGAAGGTTCTTAACGTTGCTCCTCCGCCCATAATAGAAATTCAGTCTGATGCAGAGGACATTGCTTCCTTTGGTCCTCGGCCTTCTACGCAACCTAAGAATATCTTGCTTGGGCCTAGCATGAGCACAGGAAACTCCGGATCCTGGTTTGGTGGTGGGGGCGGTCTAGGCTCTGTGCTTAGTCCGACAAGTAATCGGATACTGAAGACTCCCGGGTTGCTCGATGCTCCATGGCCGTCGGGAGACAACTGTCATGCTCGTGGGCTCTCAGATTCGCCATTGGCAATTCCTTCCGTAGGAGCAGACAGAAATCTTCCTAAGCGCGAACGGAAGCTGAAAGATAGAGCCGTGGTAGTCTCTCCAGATGAAGACCTACTCCTGCAGTTCTCCAGAAGACTCCCAATCCAGCAACAAAAGCAAGATATCCTCGCGCCAGATTACGACGAGCGACGATACTACGACGTTCACAGTGATGTGCACTTACCCCAACGTATTGTTACGACAGGCAGTCAGTTGCAGGAAATGATGCGGAAGCGTGTTTCTGCGAGGTTACCGCATCCAAATGTTTCACGTGTATTGGACTCTAGCGACGAATCGGCTGAGCCAACCCGAAAGAAGGTCCATCCTGCACTGATGAAGCTTTATAACAGGATGAAGGGCGAACTCACACCCTTCGATAAAAGCGAATGTGAGCCATCGTCCTGGGAAGTTAAATATGCTCCTGAATCATCTCAGGAAGTTATGCAGGTTGGAAAAGAGACACAGATTTTGAAGGACTGGTTAATGGCGCTGAAAGTTGAGAGTGTTGGTATTTCATCCGATAAAACGAGCGGGAAGCGGAAATCTAGGAGTTCAACTCCTAGTGGTGTTGGAGGCAAAGGTGGTGCAGTGAAAAAAAAGCGGAAAAAGAAGAAGGATGATGAACTTTCCGGTTTCATTGTCGATAGTGAGGAGGAACGGGATGAAATGGATGAGATTACGGATCCGGAAGATAGTAACTGGATGTCTGTCCCCTCTGGTATCAAGAGGTCGGCTATTAGGGCAGGGGACAAGGGGACAGACTCACCTTTTGGAGGGTTGAAAGAGCCAGGGAGGTTGGTGAATGCTGTTGTTATTAGTGGGCCTAATGGTTGTGGGAAGACGGCAGCTGTATATGCGGTTGCGAAGGAGGTTGGGTTCACCGTTTTTGAGGTCTCGCCTGGGACTAGAAGGAGTGGGAAAGATATTCTTGATCAGGTGGGAGAGATGAGCAGGACGCACTTAGTGCATCAAGCAAAAGCTGCTATTCCAGAAGGGGGGGGTACATCGTTCTTTAAGCCCAAATCAGTACAAAAGCTTCAAGCTGAAGAAGATGTGATCCTGAAAGCTGCCCCGGTGCAACAGCAATCACTTATCTTGTTTGAAGAGGTTGATTTACTGTTTGAAGAAGATAAGCAATTCTGGTCAACAGTGTTGACGCTAATGGCGCGGTCGAAGCGGCCCATAATACTCACGTGTAATGATGAAAATTTATTACCGTTAGATTCACTACCTTTACATGCTATTCTCAGGTTTACGCCGCCGCCAACGGACTTGGTCGTAGATCAGTTGCTGTTGATGTGCGCGAACGAAGGACACCTCCTACAGCGGGACGCGGTTAAAAGTCTTGTCAAGTCACATAATGGGGACGTCAGAGCATCATTAGTTGAGCTTGAATTTTGGTGCCGTATGGGTGTGGGTGACCGGAAGGGTGGATTGGATTGGATGATTATCCGCTGGCCTATCGGAATTGACACAGCGGAGAATGGGGAAACGTTAAGAGTGGTCAGTAAAGACACCTACGTTAAAGGGATGGGCTGGATTGATCGAGCGCAGGCGGATGAGGATGTGAAGTGGAGGAATATTTGGGAGGCGTGGGAGGTTGATGTAGGAGGCGAGGATAGTGGGGTGGAGAAACTAAGGAAGTGTGCAGATGCGGCTGGAAAAGCAGGGGTAAAAAGGAAGATATCGCTCAGGATGTGTGATGAGTACGCTGAGGCTATGAGTGCGGTAGATTGCTATGCTGGTGGGAGCATGATGGATTTTGATGAGGTATCTTCTTCTTTTCTTTCAGGGGTTGACGATTGCTTATGACGTATGGTTGGAACAGGCGATTTTAGATATCACACAGCCTGAACTCAGCTGTAAAGTGAGGGTCGACGATACCCAAGGATACACGATACTGCAAACGGATCCAGTGGTTAAAACATATTCGATGGGGACAGAGATAGCGACCTCGGTTAGGCTATTAGCAAGGAAGTATATTGGCGGCTCAAGGAATTACCAGGCATTTAAAGAGCAAGAGCTAGTCAGTCTTATCGCCAATAGATCGACGATTAAACAAGAACTTAGGTACATACATCATATATCCTGCAATATATTCTCTGGTCATGGTTTTGACTTTATAAATAGCCCGTTATCGAAACAATACCTTAGCGAAACATTCCGCCCTCTTTCCTACGCATCCACTATCTTTGCATTAACACCGGCAATCTGCCATTCATCGGTTAATGGGCCACCCTCTCTACTTATGTTAGATGTGGCACCGTATGTTCGAGATATAGTCCGTCATGATGTCAAGCGTGAGCAGGAACGCATTAAAGTAGGCAGTCTTCTCTCTGCAGGTGGTAGCGGGAAGAAAAGAGTCACTAGAGCAGCGAGGTCGGCAGAAGAAGGAGGGGATAGGAGGAGAAAAGAGAGATGGTTTACAGAAATTAATGCTGCGTTGGTGGAGGGGAGTGGCGGAAACTGGGGGGATTTGAATGTTGAGGGGACCTCGGTTATGTTAGGTGTGGAGATTGATGAAGAAGGAAATGTACAGGGTGGGATGAGTGATGAAGATGGAGAGTACGAACTTGAGTCGGAGTAGTGAGATGGTTTAGTACCGTATGTTAGGGGTCTATAAGATGTGCAATGGCGTTTTTTTGTGGTGTAGACGGATGTGGCTTTTACGGATTTGAAATGGAAAGATATAGAGAAAAAGGTAATGGATGTAAAAAGGAATGTTACTGTATTTTATACTATATACTACTATGATCGTAGGAAATGTTGTGGGTAGAATAGTACATATGCTTGGGTAAATTTATAGGTTTCAATATATATGTTAATATTATGCGTACCGTATTTACTGGGTTATAAGAAACTCAAATTTTAGAGTCCAAATAAGGGTTTTGTTTCAGCTACTTTTCCTCGGGGGTCCGGGAGCATGTTCAAATGGATATCGATACAGAAATCAGAGGTTCACAGACCCTCACCCGGGCTCAACTTCAAGGAGTTCACTTTGGGACTTTAGCCACAAGTGACCCCTTTGGGCAAAAATTAGCGAAAAAACCTGTGTTTTTATATCCATTGAGCACGGACTTTGTCTCAAACTCTATTTTGACCCTAAAATGGGAGTTGCTTATAACCCAGTAAATACGGTAGTTAATTGTTCTGCTTAATCCTGGTATCTCCTGATATGTTATTTGTTTTGGGCCCCAGGCTGTACTGGTACTTATTGCGTACGGGGTATTGGATATTTGGTATAAGCCTCTGGAGTCTGAAGACGACGAATTGGGGTATCGAAATAAGTGAATATTTCGTATACACCATGTACTGTTCACAGCAGGTTATTCCTTTTCTAGAATCCGACTAATGGATCAACATAGATGGGATTGGAATAGCAAGACACCTATTCCTCACGACCATTTTTCTGCTGGCAGATATCATATTTCTCTAGCCTTTACTTCACTTCTACACTACAGATTAGTTCTTATCTTTAGTTTTTGTTTTATTATCTCATTGTTTACCCAATCATGTCTTTGTGATAGGTACGTGCTATACTCGTTAGCAGGCATACGAACCAGAAAACAGGGTGTGTGTGGCTTTGTATGTTACGGGATTCGTGCCCGATGTTGTGCCATACAAAGCCACACCATCATGTTTTCCGGTTCGTATGCCTGCTCCCCGTCCCTGCCTAGAAATTATGGTCACATTCAGTGACGAAAAGTTGCATATTGCGGGGCCTTTTGTGGTTGCGTGCCGAGACCTCCATCTTATCGTGCATGTATACGTGTTTAGTTATACTCTGGGTACTACGGGTATAGGGGAAAGTGATTCCGAGTAGCAGTGCGCCAAGGTATTTATTTGCATTTAAATGAGAGAGGCCGTCGAGTCTTTGCTCACCGCTAGTTGTAATCACTTTCCCCCGTACCCGTAGTACTACGGGCATCGGGGTAAGCCTGTAGACAGGTGGCGGTGCTATCAAGAGTTGTCAGTCTTTCTCCCCACTCCACAACTCTTCGAGAGAGCTAATAAAAATGGTAAGAGGTGGTGGATGCTATGTATTAAACATTGAATAAAGTTAGTAATTTAAGTAGTTTGAGTTCCCCAAGAAAAGAGCTGCACCGCCACCTGTCATCAGACTTCCCCCAACACCTGTAGTACATGTAGAAACACGTATTGCCAATCTCTATCTCCATTCACCGTCTCTGCGGTACTCTAGTCTTGGCTCATCTGAATGGAGTTATAGTGGGGGTTTACTGCACCATTCTAATCGCCGATTAGAGAGGTTAGCGTCTGTGCTTGTGCATGTACTCAACATGGGTCTCGTGTTATACTGGAATATACGGGCAGGAAGAGAATATTAATGCAGTGATCTGCATTGTCTTTCATTAGCAGAACGCGTGGCCATGCAACGACGAACCTTACATGTTATCTAGAATAGGCATCCTTTCCACGTCCGTAATACATACCTGTTCACAGAATTTTCTCGATATACCACTTTGGGTCTCTATCTCACTCCATACGGACTAAGATGCCGACTGAGCCAGGAAACCTAACGGCGGTCTGAAACTTACGGCTGAACGAGAAATCTAACGGTAATGTCTCAGATCCTCTTCTTCCAACGATCACGAGCAACAAAATGGTAATAATATTGTACTCAAAAGAGAAGGGGTCGCTTATTGTCATTAGAGAGCACTTTATACAGAAACATAAACAAAAATATAAATCATGCGGCATCACTCGATTCCAAAACGCCCATGAACCCCCCTCACTCGAGGACTCGCCATCCCCCACATCCTCTACAACCCGGTGAAATCCAAAAAAAAATATAGATGCTACCGCTACCCCCTCTCCCCTAGAAAAAAGCCAAACCCAAGCGCCGAAAAATCCATAAAAATCCATAAAAACTCAGCATGACTAGTGTATTATAGCTCTCTAAGTTCGGCAATCCAACTCCATAAAACGAAGAGTACGTAGAAGATTAAGAGCCAGGAACATAGGCCTATTGTGTCTATGATGAAATTAAGGACATCGTTTCGTCGACTGTGGCGGATTTCCCACTGTTGTGACTCGATGGTGATGTCGAGGTTTAATTTTTCTGAAGCGGACGTAGTGGAGCTTTGGTCTGAAGAATACGTTTTAGTTGGAATTGGGGTGTAATTTTTGGGGTGGTGAGGTTACCTGGTATTGTGGGTTTGTAATCTATTGGCAGGAAACATGTGCCATCTCGATCAACAGCAATCAAAGACACGCAAGACGTATTGCCCATGGGCTTTTCGAATTGACACTCTAGGCAAATGTAGTTGCTGGTATGGGATTTGACGAAGATTATTCTAGGTTCTGCTATGAGGGATGGTATTTGCTTTCCTACTGCGGTTTCAGGTGACTCGGAGGCAATATTTGAGACTGGAAAATTGGTCATGGTGCAAACTGAAAGGTCTCGAAATCTAAGACTAAACTCTTGGATGAGGAAAAAATTGCAGCGGGGGAAGCTAGTATCCCATAGACTGTTAAAGCTGACTCCCCTGTCGAGGGAATAGCTTTTGTTAAGTAGGTTTTAGTTGACTCTGAGAGAAGCCACAGCCGTGCAGGGGGGTCAGTAGTTTTTTAACAGTCTATGGGTTAAGTAATCCGATCAAGTGGGGCAGAAAATGGTTTACATGGTATCTACGTAGGTAGTGGAACTGAGAGATAAATAATCGGCTTCGGCAACGTTAGTCTGATTGTTAAGGGTTTGGTTCCCGCGGAGGATTCTGCATGCAAGAGCCAGGGGGCTTCTTTTCTTTATTTTTCCGAGTCACAATTAGAGATGGGGTTGTGAAGCTCATTCCTATATGGTGGTACTCGGCACGTGAGCAGGAATTGGGTGCCGCCCACAGATCTCAGTTCTTCCCCAACTGATGACGTGACCGTGATGCCCTTTGCCAGTTGAACGATTCACTAGGTTTTGCGGGAGTTTACATGTATCTAGCTATCCCTTAGTCAGTCCAGTTTTTTACACACTTTTAGTGAGGCTATTAACAGCAGAAACTAGCCAGAGGGGGTATCGCGAGTCGCGACGGCCTTTTCTCTGAGGGTTCTGCCAATAGAACAGTTGTCACAGCATGATCCCACTCTTTCGCCACTCTTCTAGGGATAACTCCTGTGCCTGAAAACGAACGAAGGGATAGCACGAACAACATGGCTTTGTATTTAATGAACACCAGGCGGCATGCCAGAGGGGAATAATAACCAATTTCGCGAGTGCATTGCCATCGTTGGAAATACTGAATATAGTGGATCAAGTCTAAAACCTGTACTAGGATACCACCAGAACCCGAATCCAATAGGATATTCAACAAAAAAAGGAATACCCTAAAAAAAAACCCACAAGTTGTTCGCCTTGAAGAGCTCTATCACGCTTCGGGGCTTTTCTCTCTAAAAGCATTGCTTGTGGTGAGAAGATAGGGAAAGAAAATGGCTTTTTCCGGCGAGAGTGAAGCTAGTACTAAGATGTGCACAAGGCCATGATGGAAAAAGCACCCAGCCTGACTCACCAAATTATTCTCACGGTTTGATCCCTCGTTAAGCCCTTCAGTATCCCTGAAGGTGAGCAGTGCTACTTAAGCGAGAGGTCAAGCGACAAGAGTCACGATGTTTCTACAGGTCCTACGGGGTCTAACTCAAGACGAGTTAAGTATAAGAGTTTTCTCAACGACAGTGACTGCGGGGATTCTGAGGTAGAATCGAGGTAGTATTAAAATAATACAGTAGAAGTAAAGTAAGAACGTTGCTTAAAGAAAAGAGAAGAAAACCACAACAACCGTCTAAGATCCATTCCTTATATATCCCTCGGTCCCTCTCGTGACTCATAACCGAAACGCAGCTGAACAACAAAGACATTATGAAAACCCATCATCCGTTGCATCCATCACTACCCGAACCCTAACCCATCACTTCACTTCATCCGTGAAAGTAGCTCCCCCTCTCAGGCGTGAGCTCCTGCAAATACTAGGAGCAGTGGCAGTCGTCTGGTTTAAGAACATCTTGAGAGCAGTGGTTTCTTGAAGGTCTTCCGCCGGTTTCCAGGTGGGATGAGCATATCCGGTCCACTCGACAAGGTATTGTAATCGTCCGCGATAACTTCTTTGTTCGAGGATTTTTTCAATAAAATACTCTTCTTGTTCATTAACTATCACGGAAGCAGGCGGAGGTATAACTTGTCCAGGTAGGAAATTGTTGGCAGCAGGTTTCAATAAGGAAACATGAAAAACAGGGTGATACTTGACTGACGCAGGGAGATCAATCTCATAAGCAAAGGGGGATACGACTTTCTTGACCGAATAAGGTCCCATCCATTTCCAGTCTAGTTTTTTGGTGTGACGCACGGTCCTGATATTCTTCATTGAAATGAAGACTTGGTCGTCGATTTGATAGGCTGGGGCTGGGATTCGGTGCTTATTTGTTGCGGTCTCCTGGATGTCTTGGGCCGTTTTTATTTGCGTCCTTAGATAGTCGTATAACTCTTGCATGTTTTGGCTGAACAAAGCAGCATCTAAGCTTTGAGATGTATTCAGAATGGGGAGGAAGGTAGTATCAAAACGAGGATGATAACCGTAATTGGCGAAGAAGGGAGAGACTTTAGTACTGGCCGATTCCTGGTTATTTGCGGAGAACTCGGCCATTGGCAACCATTTACTCCAATCTTTCATGGATGGATGTTTCGTTGGTTGGTTAGAAACAGGGGTTAGTGGTTGTTGTGTCACATCGGTGTTCCTTTCGTTTCTTTAGGTTTCTGTTATCATGAGTCAGATCTTTGTCATCGGAAGAGTTGAAATGTGGTATATAAGCGAAGGGAATTCCCCTCTTGTTGCGCTTTTTCTTCTTCTTTCCTTAAGCAACGTCTTCTATAGTCTACTCGTGTATTTCACAATACAATCCTCGGTTACACCTCGTAACCTATCGCTGTCGCTGCCCTCAAGTCATCATAACTTGACCTCCTCGTAGAGCCTGTAGAATCTCCGTACACACTCTCGCTGTTGGTTTCCTACTCAAGTAGCACTGCTCATCTCGAGGGATACTCGAGAGCTTGACAAGAAACCCGCTCCTTGAGACAATCATTCTGTTGATAGGATACGTAGGAGCGCAAGTATTGCTCCATGACCGCATTTAGCCGTTCCGTTTGTCCATCGGTTTCCGGATGAAAGGCTGTAGACATCCGAGCTTGAATTCCAAGTCGTTTGCAAAGTTCCTTCCAAAAATGAGCAGTAAACTGGGTGCCCCGATCGGAGGTGACATGTGTAGGTAATCCGTGTAGCTTCCAGATATATTGTAGATAGAGATCAGCTACATCTCGGGAATTAACCGTAGTATTGCATGGGATTAGGTGTCGCATCTTTGATAGTCGGTCGACAACAACAATAATAGCGTCATAACCATTAGATTCTGGGAGGCCTGTGACGAAGTCCATCGATATCTCTTGCCAGGGATGATTAGGAATTGGTAGGGGGCGGAGGACGCCTTGGGTTCGTTGGGTATTTGGTTTGGCTCTTTGACAGGTGTGGCAGTTTCGTACATATCGACTGACTGATTCTCACATCTTTGGCCAATAAAAACTTCGGGCTAAAAGTTCGAAGGTTTTGTCGCGTCCTGGATGGCCTGCCGCTGGGGTATCGTGGTGTCTTCGAATAAGTTCAAGTCGGAGAGAATCAAGATTGGGAACATAGAGGCAATCCCGGTAGCGTAGTAGGTCATTATCATTACTGCATTCGTTTAGGGTGATTTCCTTGGATTGCTGCTCTTTATTCTTCAACGCCTCAAGTATCTTTTCCAGGAATTTGTCAGTAATATACCCTTCTTGAAAGAGTTTAAAAAGGGGGGCGTCCAATTCAGCGGCTTCATTTGACAAAGAAGCCGACAACAAACTTATCTTAGGGTCGATATTCTCCTTTTTTAGTACCACTTGGCTTTGATGCGCCAATCTTTCATCCCCTTCCTTGGGGAGATCTCCTGATCTCCTGGTCAATGTATCGGGCTTTCCTCCTTGAGTGCCTGGTCGGTATGTAATCACGAAATCGAAGCGAGAGAGGTATTCAGCCCATCGTGCTTGGCAGCGGTTTAGCTGTTTAGTACTCATAAAATACTCAAGGTTTTTATGATCGCTGATCACATTGATGGGGTGTTTTTATCCTTCTAATTCGGGACGCCATTCTTCGAAAACTCGAATAATTGCCAGCAGTTCCTTATCATAAATTTCGTAATTGCATTCAGCAGGGGAATGTTTCTTTGAGAAGAATGCTACTGGATGCAAGATGCTGTTGTCATCGTATTGAGATAGGATGACTCCGGATACAAAATTGGAGGCATCTGTTTCTACAATGATCTTTTTATCGGGGTCAAAATGAATGAGGATAGGGGCAGTGGTAAAGGCATATTTGAGATTTTCAAAAGCAATATCTGCCTCAACAGTCCATTCGAAGATGATCCCTTTTTTTGTAAGTGCCGTGAGGGGTGAGGCGAGCTTGGAGAATCCTAGCATAAACCGACGGTAAAAGTTGGCGAAACCTAGGAAGGCTTGGACGTCTTTAACGCTTCTGGGTGTTCCCCATTCTCGGACGGCTTTAAGCTTTTCCTCGTCCATCTTGATGCCATCGGGGGTGAGGATGAGACCCAAATACTTCGTAGTTTGTACCTCAAATTCACATTTTTCCGGCTTCAACAGGATGTCATTGTCTTTGAGTGTTTGGAGAACCTTTCGGACGTGGATCTGATGTTCGGCAAAGGTATCGCTGTAAATAAGGATATCATCCAGGTAGGCAGTGCAGAAGATGTCCAAATATTCAGTGAGGCAGTCGTTCACGAAGCGTTGGAACGTTCCAGGGGCGTTGGTCAGGCCGAATGGCATGACCTGATACTCGTATAAACCATATCGGGTCCGGAAGGCTGTCTTCCATTCATCTCCCTCGGCAATACGTTTTCATGGATGGTTGTTAGGTCGCCTAATGGATGGTATGGATGTTTGATCGTGTTGCTTTGTTATTGTTCGATACGTTTCCCTTGGTTTCCGTTACAATGAGTCATGCGTTTGTCATCAAAGAGATGGATTATGGGTATATAAGCGAAGGGTTTTCCCCTCTTGTTGTACTTTTTCTCTTTTCTCTTTAAGCAACGTCTTCTATAGTACACTCTTGTATTTTGCAAATACAAACCTCGGTTATACCTCATAACCTTACGCTGTCGCCGTCCTCAAGTCCTCTATACTTGATCAATTGCAGAGCCCGTGGAACCTCGCAAAACTCTCTTTTCGCTAGTTTTCCTTCAAGAAGCACTGCTTATCTCGGGGATACCTGAGAGCTTGAAGATAAACCTCGCCTCGAGATACGTACTTGGTGGTAACCGTCACGGAGGTCTAGTTTCACAGATGAAACCGGGTAATAGGTTAGGACGAAGGGATTGGTGTTTACAGAGAATTTCCTTGGGTATAATGGCTTTGTTGTTCGGTTACGTTTCGGTTGTGGCCGGGTTGTTGGCTTGTGTTACGGGAAAGCGGGGTATTTAAGTGAAGGATTTTAGTCGTCTTTGTATTCTTTCTTATTCTTTCCTTAAGCAACATTCTCGTTACCTTCTACTGTAACTATCAAATACCATCTCGGTTCTACCTCAGAACCCTCGCTGTCGCTGTCTACCTCGCTGCACTTATTTCGCCTTGAGATAGACCTTCGTAGAACTTGTAGAAACACTGCACTTTTTGAACGTGTTGTACCTTTGATTAAGTAGCACTCCTCACCTTCAGGGATACTGAAGGGCTTAACTCGAAGCACAACCGTGAGATCTAGCTTCGTATACCATTGCGCTTTCGCTAATCGATCGAGCGTTTCTCGAATGAGAGGAGAGGTATAGCGGTCTTTGACTGTAATGGCGTTTAGGCCTCGGTAGTCAACACATAGTCGTAAAGAGCCATCAGCCTTCTTAACAAAGAGGACGGGGGACCCTGCAGGGGAAGAACTGGCACGGATAAATCCTTTCTCTAAATTGTCCTCGATGTATTTTTTCAAGACAATAAGTTCTTCACGGGACATTCCGTACAGCGGTCCAAATGGGGCGTCTTTTCCTTCTTGGAGTTGAATTTGGTGGTCATAAGATCGGCGAGGGGGTAGGCCTTGGGCTTTACTTTTGCCAAACATGTCGTTAAAATCGCGTACTGATAAGATGTTGATTTCCATTTTTCCTTGGTCGTTTTGTTGTCTAAGATTTTATTAATCTCGTAGAGCGACATGGCATACGCTTGGGAGGTTCGTTTTCTGGTGAGAGTTCTAAAACTAGCGACACCAATAAATGACATGTTTAACCTAGGGGGGGCAGGGATCGAAGGTGTGGATACAACGGGTGAGTGAGGGGCACAGTGGGTGTTTCACGGATTAACTAGACTGATGGGTTAGGGTTCGGGTATTAAAAGTTGTAATGGGTAATGGGTTCTATAATGTCTTTGTTGTTCGGTTAGGCTTCAGTAATGAGTTATGGGATGACAAAGCGGGGTATTTAAGGGAAGGATTTTGGTCGTCTTGTATTCTTTTCTCTTCTTCCTTTAAGCAACGTTCTTACTTTACTTCTGCTGTATCAGTTTAATACCATCTCGATTCTATCTCAGAATCCTCGCTGTCGTCGTCACTGTGAAAACCCTCTACTTAACTCGCTCTGAGTTAGACCCCGTAGAGACCTGTAGAAACATCGTATACCTTGTCGCTTGACCTTTTCACTTAAGATTCTGCTCACCTTCGTGATACATCGGCGCTTAAACAGCGTCATACCGTGAGATTACGTTGCTTCCTCCTCTACACCTCCTCCCTCGACGCCCCTTAATGGAACTTGTTACTTGGATTCGCCAATCCATCCTGCAAGTTTTCCCCTGATTAATACCCCGAAAACCTCAAACAATCACGGAAGTCACCCCTGCGTGGCTCGACCAACACTACCTACGCACCAACTCCCTTCCGTGCAACAAACCTAGATCATTCTCACGGATGGCTTCTCGTTAAGCCCTTCAGTATCCCTGAAGGTGAGCAGTGCTACTTAAGCGAGAAACCAATACGTTCGAAGAGTGCGGTATAGTCTACAGGTCCTCTACGGTCGTATACTTCAAGCGAAGATCGGCGATGCTTCACGCAACGAGTGATTCTGGCGTAGAATCGAAGTGGAATTATAACGGATACAGCAGAAGTGAAACGAGAAGGTTGCTTAGGAAAGAGAAGAAAGAAAGTACGAAGAACAAACAAAATCCTTCACTTAAATACCTCACTTTTACCCAACATAACCCAATAGCCGATAACACCCGAACTACAATAACATTATCTAGCAACGGAAAAGCTCAACAACCATATACTCGAACCCTAGCCCTATATCCAATCCTTAATCCATGAAAATCGTGAGCTCCCCCGCCCCCGTCGCATCCTCCTCTGAAGGAGCCGCTGTTGCCACGCAACGCTTCCCCACAAACAAAGCTTTCGCCCAGGCATACCGAAATGACCCCGTCGAACTCTACAATCAACTCCGAGACCTTAATCAGGCCTTAGAGGATCAGATCGACGCCCTGCAGGAGAATACACAGGAATTGGAAATAAAACTCAATACCGTGAAAATCCAAGCAGACAATGCGACCTGACACGCTGTACAACAAGATCAGCGAGTCACCGAAGCCGCAGAACTCATTGAGAGACTACGGCAGGAACGCAATGAAGCCAGAACCATCAACCAAGCCCCTCCAGCTCCACCAAACCTTACGGCCACCCCCCCACCTCCGGCAACCACAAACCATCGCTCTGAACGAATGCCGGATCCTGAAAAGTTCGACGGAAGCCGAGCTAAACTCCCCGGCTTCGTCCTCCAGCTCCGCTCCAAACTCGCTGTCAACCGAGACAGATTCGCTGATGAGAATACAATGATACTTTACACCATCAATCGCCTGGAAGAAGCAGCTCTCGAACAAGTCCGCCACACAGTACTCCCCTCCGGTCTCACTACTTGGACCAACGCCGCTGCCCTCATCGCTGTCTTAGAAACAGCCTTTGGAGACCCTGACCCCACCGGTACCGCTCGACGGGAGCTACATCAACTCCGTCAAGGAAAACAAGACTTCTCGGCGTATTTGGCAGACTTCCAACGTATCATGGGACAGCTCAATTTCGATGAGAATTCAAAAATGGATGCCCTCGAACATGGTATGTCCGAAGAGTTAAAGGAAGCCATGGTCTTTGCCACTGCTACCCCTGCCACCCTTAACGACATGGTGCTTGTCCTCACCCGAATGGACAATCGCATCCGAGCACGAAAGGCAGAGAAACGAGGAAACGCTCGCGATAGCATGGGACAATTTAGCGCCCCAAATAATGCAATGACCCCTTTTGTCCCTGCCTCATCGTTCGTACCAGGTGGCCTGGTTTCACGGATGAAAACGGATAACGGGTTGGGGACAATGTGTTGGTTGTAATGGTTTCGGTTAGGGTAAATAATGTCTTTGTTGTTGTTCGGTTATGTTCGGGTATGCGTCTTGGAGTAATGAAAGTGGGGTATTTAAGAGACGGATTCTAGTTGTCATTGTACCTTCTTCTTCTTTTCTTTTAGCAACGTTCTCGTTTCACTTCTCTTGTATCAAGTTATAATCTCACTTCGATTCTACTTCAGAATCATCGCTGTCACTGTGAACCACCGCAGATACTTCGCCTTGAAGTATATCCATCGTAGGACCTGTAGAAAACCCTGCACTCTTTGAACGTGTTGATACCTCGCTTAAGAAGACTGCTCTCAAGGAGCGAGGTTCTCGTCAAGCTCTCAGGTATCCCCCGAGATAAGCAGTGCTACTTGAACGAGAAACTAACAGCAGGAGAAGGTGCGAGGATTCTACAGGCTCTACCAATGGTTCAAGTTATGATGACTTGAAAGCGGCGACGGCGAAAGATTACGAGGTGTAATCTGGGTTTTGTATTTGAGCGATACACAATGAGTATACCATAGAAGACGTCGTTGCAAAGAAGGAAAAGTACAACAAGAGGGGGAGTCCCTTCGCTTATATACCGCGTTCCGACTCCTTCGATGACAAAGACATGACTCATTGCAATAGGAAACCCATAGAAACATAAAGAACAACAGCGAAACGTGACAACCATGTACCCATACATCCAAGCAACCAACGAAACATCCATCCATGAAACATTGCTCACCTCCGATACCGAAGGGCTTAAACAAGGGACTCAACCGTGAGACCTGGCTCCTATGGATCTCTCCTTCGGACGTACCAGTAACCTTTCTCGCCCCCCCCAGGACCAAAGATACACTATGGTCAATGGCAGGAGGAAGCTATCGGAAGAAGAGAAACAATGGCGCCGTTCCACCGGTAAATGTATGTTTTGCTCCGCCCCCAACCATTCCTATGCCAATTGCCCTTCCGCCCCAAAGAAACCCACAATGAGAGGGGCTCTCACCGCACCACCCGCTAGCCGCACACCTCCGGCCTCCTCTTTACCACCACCACCTCTCCCCCCTCAGTTTTTTGCTTTGGAATCCGCAAGCGCCTCAAATGAGGCTTTAAACTAGTCCAACCAAGGCTGATCAGTGACCCTGCCTTGGTTCCAATTTCTTTTCCTTTGTCTGCATTTTCAATTTCTGGGTTTTCAGTTTCCGGTATAGCGATGATCAATTGGATTTAACATTTTGTAGTTTCGTGCAATATTTCCCATAGCAATAAAATCATCAAAACACACGCTTTACTAGACACTGGAGCCTCTGGATTTGCATTCATTGACAATAATTTTGCGAGTCACCATTCCCTGCCACTCTCTCCTCTCAAGACACCCCGACAACTTGAAGTAATCGACGGTCGTACTGTTGCTTCAGGAGATATAACCCATATCGCCAATATCAACTTATCCATCGAACAACACCAAGAACAAGCCCTCTGTTTTGTAACCCAACTCGGGCATTACCCCCTCGTGTTGGGAATACCATGGATGAACCATCATGACGTCCACCTACACTTTGCCGATAAACGCATTGAGTTTAACTCTAAACTCTGCACCACCCGCTGTGCTCCCCACCTGCCCGTTATATCCACGCCCTCAATCCCTACTCCTCCTAGACTAAACGTTTCATTAATTGGTGCTGCTAGTTTCAGGACCCTTACCAGAAAACGTACCTCGCAAGCCTTCGCTATGTCTCTCTACGAAATTAACAGAATTCTAGAGGACAAAACCACTAAAGAGGAATGGAAAGCAAGGATCCCCGCCGAATATCACGACTTTCTGGATATGTTCGATAAAAAGAAAGCCCAAGGACTGCCTCCCCACCGCTTTTATGACCACAAGATACAATTGATGGAAGGAAAAGATGCCCCCTTCGGACCTCTATACGGGATGTCCCGAGAAGAATTAATCGTCCTAAAAAAGTATATTGAGGATAACCTTGAAAAAGGTTTCATTCGCGCCAGCTCCTCGCCTGCCGGGTCTCCGGTACTTTTTGTCAAAAAGGCCGATGGCTCCCTACGTCTATGCGTGGATTATCGAGGTCTGTATGCGATCACAGTCAAAGATAGGTATACCTCCCCTCTCATCCGAGAAACTCTTGATCGTCTAGCAAAAGCACAATGGTACACGAAACTAGATCTTCGGGACGGATACCACCAAATATGCATTGCAGAAGGAGATAAATGGAAAACCACCTTCCGCACACGCTACGGTCTCTACGAATATCAGGTCATGCCATTCGGCTTAACTAATGCCCCGGGAACCTTCCAACGCTTTGTGAACGACTGTCTCACGGAATATCTAGATATCTTTTGTACCGCATATCTAGACGACATTCTCATCTACAGCGATACCTTTGCCGAACATCAGACCCATGTTCGAAAGGTCCTCCTGACACTCAAGGACAACGGCATCTTACTGAATCCAGAAAAATGCGAGTTCCAAGTATAGACTACTAAGTACCTCGGCCTTATCCTTACCCCTGACAGCATTAAGATGGATGAGGAGAAACTTAAGGCTGTCCGGGAATGGGGAACACCAAAAAGTATAAAGGATGTTCAAGCCTTCTTAGGTTTTGCCAACTTCTACCATCGATTCATCCTAGGATTCTCCAAGCTCGCTTCTCCGCTGATGGCTCTTACAAAGAAAGGAATCACCTTTGAATGGAGCGTCGAAGCAGATATAGCCTTTGAAAACCTGAAACATGCCTTCACTACTCCCCCAATCCTCATCCACTTTGACCCTGACAAAAAAATCATCGTGGAAACGGATGCTTCCGATTTCATATCCGGAGGCGTACTATCCCAGTACGGCGATGCCGGAGTATTGCACCCTGTTGCTTTCTTCTCCAGGAAACATTCACCAGCTGAATGTAACTACGAGATATACGACAAGGAATTACTCGCTATTCTTCGCGTATTTGAAGAATGGCGCCCAGAACTGGAAGGCTCCAAGCACCCCATCGACGTCATTAGTGACCACAAAAACCTTGAGTACTGTATGAGTACCAAACAACTCAATCGCCATCAAGCCAGATGGGCCGAATACCTGTCCCACTTCGATTTTGTGATCACTTACCGCCCAGGCAGCCAAGGAGGAAAACCAGATGCGCTGACTAGGAGATCAGGAGATCTCCCTAAGGAAGGGGATGAAAGATTGGCACATCAGAGCCAAGTGGTGTTAAAGATAGAGAATATTGATCCTAAGCTAAGTTTGTTGTCGGCTTCTTTATCAAACGAAGCCGCTGAACTGGACGCCTCTCATGGTTGAGTCTCTCAGTTAAGCCCTTCGGTATCCCCGAAGGTGAGGAGTGCTACTTAAGCGAGGTATCAACACGTTCAAAGAGTGCAGGGTTTTCTACAGGTCCTACGATGGATATACTTCAAGGCGAAGTATCTGCGGTGGTTCACAGTGACAGCGATGATTCTGAAGTAGAATCGAAGTGAGATTATAACTTGATACAATTTCATGGACGGATGTTATGTTAATCGGTTAGGTACATGGGTACACGGTCGTCAAGTTTCGTTGTCTTTCTTTGTGTTTCTATGAGTTTCTCGTTACAATGAGTCATGTCTTTGTCATCGAAAGGGTTAACGCAGATATGTCAAGGATTTCCCCTCATCTTGTACTTTTCCTTCTTCTTTCTTTAAGCAACGTCTTCTATTGTTTACTCGTGTATTTCACAATACAATCCTCGGTTACACCTTGTAACCCATCGCTGTCGCCGTCCTCAAGTCATCATAACTTGACCCCCTCGTAGAGCCTGTAGAATCCCCGCATACACTCTCGCTGTTGGTTTCCCACTCAAGTAGCACTGCTCATCTCGAGGGATACTCGAGAGCTTGACAAGAAACCTGCCCCTTGAGATACAAGCAGGTGAAACGAGAACGTCGCTTAAGAAAGAAAGAACAAGAAGAACAAGAACGACCGAAATCCATCGCTTAAATACCCCACTTTTCTTAGTAAAATCCTATACCTGAAAGATAACCGAACAACAAAGAGATTGTACAACCATTCAAACCACAATATAACCAGTAACCAGGCCACGATTCATTCCCTAATTCAATCCATGAAAGTAGCTCCCCTTCAAGCCGCGAGCCTCCTGCGAACACTAAGAGTAGCCAACGTCGGGATAGCTAGGAACATTTCCAGTGCCGAAATATCTGCAAGGTCCTCAGCGGGTTCCTGCGTAGGGTGGGCATAACCGGTCCATTCAACGAGGTATTGTTGTTGTTTACGATACGTTCGTTGATCCAAGATTTTCTCGATGTAATATTCTTCTTGGTCATTGACAATAACAGGCGCCGGTGGAGGAATGCTTTGTCCTGGGAGAGCGTCATGGGCCACAGGTTTCAGTAAAGAAACATGGTAAACAGGATGGTACTTTAACCGAGGGCGAAGGTCAACTTCATAGCAGCGAGACCATCTTCTTAATCTAAGGTCCCATCCATTTCCAATCTAGCTTTCTAGCATTATGGATAGTTCTAATATTCTTCATTGAAACGAAGACTTGATCTTCGAATGGGTATGGTGTCTATTCGTGCTTTCCTGATATCCTGGGCTGTTCTTATCTGAGTCCGGAGGTAATTATAGAGCTCCTGCATGGTTTGACTAAACGAGGCAGCATCTAGGCTTTGAGGGGTTGCTTGGGTTGGGAGGAGAGTAGTATCGTCGAGCGTGGTAGCCATAGTTAGCAAAAAACTTAAAAACCTTAAGACTAGCAGATTCCTGGTTATTTGCTGAGAACTCGGCCATAGGTAACCAGTTACTCTAGTCTTCCTTTTGATAGGACACATAAGATCGCAGGTACTTTTCACGGATGAAGAAGGATAATGGGTTAGGTTTCGGTTAGAAGTAATGTTCACAGGTCATGGGTTCTTTTGTTAATAATGTCTTTGCTTTGTCAGTTATGTTCGGTTACGAGTTATGGATAGGAGAAAGCAGGGTATATAAGGAGGGTGGTTTTGTTGTTCTCTTCTTTTCTTCTCTAAGCAACGTTCTCGTTTACCTTCTCCTGTAATTGTCGAACTACTCGAACTCCCGCTGTCGCCGTTTACTCCGCTGCACTTATCTCGCCTTGAGATAGACACCCTGTAGAACTTGTAGAAAACACCGCACTCTTTGAACGTGTTATTACCTCGCTTAAGAAGACCGCTCACCTTCAGGATACTGAAGGGCTTTAACGATGAACATAACCGCGAGAAAGATACTGCTCCATAACCGCGTTTAGTCTTTCCGTTTGTCCGTCTGTTTCAGGATGGAAGGCAGTGGACATTCTGGCTTGAATTCCGAGGCGCTGACATAACTCTTTCCAAAAATGTGCAGTGAATTGGGTGCCTCGATCCGATGTAATATGCGTTGGTAGTCCATGTAATTTCCAGACATGTTGTGGGTATAAGTCAGCTACATCTCTGGAGTTGATGGTAGTATTACAAGGGATAAGGTGGTGCATTTTGGACAGTCGGTCGACTACTACCATAATGGCATCATAGCCATTCAATTTGGGGAGGCCGGTGACGAAATCCATAGAGATTTCTTGCCATGGGCGGTTAGGAATAGGTAGGGGGCGGAGAACTCCTTGAGTGCGTTGGGTAGCCGGTTTTGCCTTCTGGCAGATGTGACAGTTACGGACATATTTACTGATCAACTCTCTCATCTTGGGCCAATAAAACCTTCTAGCAAGGAGTTCGAAGGTCTTATTCCGTCCTGGATGGCCTGCAGCATGATATCATGGTGCTTTTGATTAATTCAAGACGGAGGAAAGAAAGTCTGAACGTAAATACAGTCTCGATAATAGAGTTTTCCGTTTTCTTCCTTGCACTCGCTTAAGGTAATCTCCTTGGATTGTTGGTCCTTATTTCTTAACGCTAGGAGGATCTTCTCAGGAAACTTGTCAGCGGTATATCCTTCTAGGAAGAGTTTTTCTAAGGGTGCGTCCAGTTCAGCGGCTTCATTTGACAAAGAAGCCGACAACAAACTTAGCTTAGGATCAATGTTCTCCTTTTTTAACACCACTTGGCTCTGATGGGCCAATCTTTCATCTCCTTCCTTGGGGAGATCTCCTGATCTTCTAGTAAGTGCATCGGGCTTTCCTCCTTGACTTCCTGGTCGATACGTGATCACAAAATCGAAGCGAGACAAATATTCGGTTCATCTGGCTTGGCGTCGATTAAGTTGCTTGGTACTCATGAAGTACTCGAGATTTTTATGGTCGCTAATCACGTCGATTGGGTGCTTTGATCCTTCAAGCTCGGAGCGCCATTCCTCGAAGACACGTATGATGGCTAATAGTTCCTTGTCATAAATCTCGTAGTTGCATTCCGCGGGGGAATGCTTCTTCGAGAAGAAAGCCACTGGGTGCAGGATACCATTGTCGTCGTACTGGTACAGAACTCCCCCGGACACAAAATCCGAGGCGTCTGTTTCCACGATGATCTTTTTATCGGGGTTGAAGTGGATAAGGATAGGGGCAGTGGTAAAGGCATGCTTGAGGTTTTCAAACGCTATATCAGCTTTGACAGACCATTCAAAGGGGATGCCTTTCCTGGTGAGGGCATTAAGCGGGGCAGCAAGTTTAGAAAATCCCAGGATGAATCGAAGGTAAAAATTAGCGAAACCCAGGAAGGCTTGGACGTCTTTCACACTTTTCGGCGTTCCCCACTCCTGTACGGCTTTGAGTTTCTCCTCGTCCATCATGATGCCATTAGGAGTAAGAATGAGACCGAGGTATTTAGTAGTCTGAACCTCGAACTCGCATTTCTCCGGTTTTAGCAAAATGTCGTTATTCTTGAGGGTTTGGAGGACCTTGCGGACGTGGATCTGGTGTTTGGCGAAAGTGTCGCTGTAGATGAGAATATCGTCTGGTATGTCTCACGGTTGAGTCCTCGTTAAGCCTTTCAGTATCCCTGAAAGTAAGCAGTGCTACTTAAGTGAGGTAAACAACACGTTCAAGGTACGCGACGTTTCTCAGTGTTCTAGGGTCTATCTCAAGGCGAGATAAGTGCAGTGAAGTGGACAGCGACAGCGAAGGTTCAGAGGTAGAACCGAGATAGTATTGGACGAATACAGCAGAAGTAAAACGAGAACGTTGCTTAAGGAAAGAAGAGAAAGGAAAACATGAACGACCAAAATCCTTCACTTAAATACCCCGCTTTTACAGTAACACCAACAACAACCCGATAACAACCAAAACACAAAGACATTATCCCGATAACCCAAATATACCCGAACAGCAAAGAACTTATACAACCATCAAACAATAACGAAACCAGCAACCAAACCACGATTCCTTTCCTAAGTCAATCCATGAAAGTCTGCAGTACAGTAAGATATCCAGGTATTCGGTGAGACAATCGTTTACAAAGCGTTGGCATGTTCCAGGGGCGTTAGTTAAGCCACATGGCATAACCTGGTACTCGTAAGGTCCGTACCGGGTGCGGAAAGCGGTTGTCCATTCATCTCCTCCGCAATGCGCACTTGGTGGTATCCATCACGGCGTCTAGCTTGGTGTACCATTGTGCTTTTGCTAGGCGATCCAGAGTTTCTCGGATGAGGGGCGATGTATAGCGATCTTTGACAGTGATCGCATTGAGGCCACGATAGTCCACGCACAGTCGTAAAGACCCATCAGCTTTTTTGACGAAGAGCACGGGGGATCCTGCCGGAGAAGAACTTGCACGAATGAATCCTTTTTCGAGGTTATCCTCAATGTATTTTTTTTAGCACAATGAGTTCTTCTCGAGACATTCCATAAAGAGGCCCGAAGGGGGTGTGTTTTCCTTCCTGTAGTTGTATACGGTAGTCATAAGATCAGCGAGAGGGAAGTCCTTGAGCTTTGCGCTTGTCAAACATATCCAGGAAATCGTGGTATTCCGCAGGGATTCTTGCTTTCCATTCCTCTTTGGTTGTCTTGTCGTCAATGGTCTTGTTAATCTCATATAGCGACATGGCGTAGGCCTGGAAGGTACGTTTTCGGGTGAGGGTCCAGAAACTAGCGGCACCAATAAAGGATAGATTTAGTTTGGGAGGAGCTGCAATTGAGGGGACGGAGACAGTAGTGGAACGGGGGGCACAGTGGGTTGTGCAGAGTTTAGAATTAAACTCAATGCGTTTTTGGGCGAAACAGAGTTGAACATCATGGTAGTTCATCCATGGGATTCCTAGAACGAGGGGGTAATGTCCTAGTTGGGTGACAAAGCAGGGGGCTTGTTCCTGGTGTTGTTGAATGGCGAGGTTAATATTAGCAATATGAGTGATGTCCCCTGACGAAACTGGGTGACCATCAATCACTTCCAGTTGTCGGGGATTTTTTAGAGGAAATAGAGGTAGGGAATGGTGACTCGCAAAGTCTTTATCAATGAAGGCGAATCCTGAGGCTCCAGTGTCCAATAGTGCGTGAGTTTTAATAATTTTATTGTTATCGGAAATGTTACATGAAATAACGAAATGTTCCCCATCCAATTGGTCCTCCACACACATATCCGACACTGAAAAACCAGAAATAGAAAAAACCGACAAAGGTAAAAAAATGGGAACCAAGGCAGGGTCACTGGTCAGCCTTGGTTGGACTAGTTTAAAGACTCGTTGGAGGAGTCTGCTGATTCTAACGCAAAGAACTGAGGGGGAAGAGGTGGCGGTGGGAGCGAGGAGGCGGCGGGTGTGTGGGGGCTGGTGGTAGAAGGGCTCCCTCATCGTGGGCTTGCGAGCCGAGGGGCAGTTGGCGTATGAGTGGTCTGGGGCCGCGCAGAACATGCATTTCCCAGTGGAACGGTGCCACTGTTTTTCTTCTTCGGATAACTTCCTCCTTCCATTAACCATTGTATATCTTTGGTCCCGAGGGGCGAGAGGTATTGCTAGTGTGACCGAAGGATAGGTCCATAGGGGCCAGTCCTCCGGGGGTGAATGAGGATGCAGGAGTGAAACCGGGGCGCTGAATTGTCCTATCGTATCACGCTATTCCTCGCTTTTGTGCCTTGCGAGCTCGGATACGGTTGTCCATCCTGGTAAGAGTGAGGATTGTATCGTTGAGGTTTGTGGGGACGGCAGGGGCGAAAACCATGGCTTCTTTCAATTCTTCGGACATGCCATGTTCGAGGGCATCCATTTTCGAGTTTTCATCGAAATTAAGTTGTCCCATGATCCTCTGAAAGTCTGCTAGGTAAGCTGAAAAGTCTCGTTTGCCCTGACAGAGCTGGTGTAGTTCTCGTCGGGCGGTGCCGGTGGGGTCGGGGTCTCCGAATGCCCTTTCCAGTGCAGTGATCAATTGTTCAGCACTAGTCCAGGTGGTAAGGCCGGAAGGGAAAACCGTGTGGCGGACTTGTTCCAGAGCTGCTCCTTCTAGTCGATTGATGGTATAAAGGATCATTGTAGTCTCATTTGCAAAGTGGTCTCGGTTGACCATGAGCTTAGAGCGCAGCTGTAGGATGAATCCCGGGAGTTTGGCTCGATCCATCGAACTTTTCGGGGTCTGGCATTCGCTCCGAGCGGTGGGACGTTGTTGGAGCGGGGTGGCGCTGAGATTTGGTGGAGCAGGGGGTGCTTGAATGGTGGCTCGAGCTTCGTTTCGCTCTTGGCGCAGTCTGGCAATAAGATCAGCTGCTTCGGTGACTCGCTGGTCTTGTTGCATGGCGTGTCTTGTAGCATTATCCCCTTGAATTTTCGCAGTCGTGAGTTTTATCTCCAACTCCTGCGTACTTTCCTGAAGGGCATCAATCTGATCTTCTAAAGCCTGATTGAGGTCCTGTAGTTGATTATATAGTTCGACGGGGTTCTCTCGATAGGCTTGGGCGAATGCTTCTTTTGTGGGGAAGCGTTGTGTAGCAACAGTGACTCCTTCGGAGGAGGAGACAGCGGGGGCGGGAGAGCTCATAACCTTGGCTGATCGCACGGAAGGGAGTTGGTGCGTAGGTAATGTTGGTCAAGCCACTTAGGAGTGGTTTCGGCGAGAGTTTTGGGTTTTCGCGGCGTCAAACAAGGAAAGATTTGTAGGATGGATTGGCGAATCCAACCAAGAATTTCCATGTAGGGGTGTCGAGTAGGAGGTGTAGATGATGAAGCAACGTAATCTCACGGTTGAGTTCCTCAGTTAAGCTCTTCGGTATCCCTGAAGGTAAGCAGTGCTACTTAAGCGAGGTATCAACTCGTTCAAAGAGTGCGGGGTTTTACAGGTCCTACGATGGATATACTTCAAGGCGAAGTATCTTTCATGGATGGATGTTTCGTTGGCTGGTTAGAAACAGGGGTTAGTGGTTGTTGTGTCATATCGGTGTTCCTTTCGTTTCTTTGGGTTTCTGTTATCATGAGTCAAGTCTTTGTCATCGGAAGAGTTGAAATGTAGTATATAAGCGAAGGGAATTCCCCTCTTGTTGCGCTTTTTCTTCTTCTTTCCTTAAGCAACGTCTTCTATAGTCTACTCGTGTATTTCACAATACAATCCTCGGTTACACCTCGTAACCTATCGCTGTCGCTGTCCTCAAGTCATCATAACTTGACCTCCTCGTAGAGCCTGTAGAATCTCCGTACACACTCTCGCTGTTGGTTTCCTACTCAAGTAGCACTGCTCATCTCGAGGGATACTCGAGAGCTTGACAAGAAACCCGCTCCTTGAGAGTATCTGCGGTGGTTCACAGTGACAGCGAGGATTCTGAAGTAGAATCGAAGTGAGATTATAACTTGATACAAGAGAAGTGAAACGAGAACGTTGCTTAAGAAAGAAAGAACAAGAAGAACAAGAACGACCGAAATCCATCGCTTAAATACCCCACTTTTCTTAGTAAAATCCTATACCTGAAAGATAACCGAACAACAAAGAGATTGTACAACCATTCAAACCACCATGCAACCAGCGACCAGACCACGGTTCATTTCCTAAGTCAATCCATGAAAACGCCCCCCTTTTAGAAATCTTTCAAAAAGGCTATAACGCTGATAAATTCCCAAAAAAGATACTCATAGCACTGGAAAACGGAGAACAACAGTCAAAAGAGATCTCCCTGAGCAAATGCAGCAATAGTCAAGGCCTCTTGTGTTATCAGGAATGCTTTTACGTTCCTGATTTTAACCCTCTCAGACTGGAACTCATCCGAAGGCACCATGATATACCAGCAGCAGGACATCCAGGACGAGACAAGACTTTCGAACTCCTCTCTTGGGGTTTTTACTGGCCCAAGATGCGGGAATCAATCAGCAGATATGTTCGTAACTGTCATATCTGCCAAAAAGCAAAACCCGCAACTCAACGTACCCAGGGCGTCCTTCGTCCTCTACCTATTCCAAACCGTCCCTGGCAAGAGATCTCAATGGACTTTGTTACTGGCCTCCCGGAATCAGATGGTTATGATGCTATAATGGTAGTTGTTGATCGTCTATCGAAAATGCGACATCTAATCCCGTGTAATACTACGGTCAATTCTCGAGACGTTGCTGATCTCTACCTACAACATGTCTGGAAACTCCATGGTTTACCCACGCATGTGACGTCGGATCAAGGAACTCAATTCACAGCCCACTTTTGGAAAGCTCTTTGCCAACGACTCGGAATTCAAACTCGGATGTCAACAGCCTTTCACCCTGAGACCGATGGGCAAACTGAACGGTTAAACACTGTTATGGAGCAATACCTACGTTCCTATGTATCCTATCAACAGGAAGACTGGAGCAAATGGTTGCCAATGGCTGAGTTCTCTGCGAATAACTATGAGTCGGCTAGTACTAAAGTCTCCCCTTTTTTCGCTAACTATGGGTACCATCCTCGTTTTGATACAACGCTCCTTCCAACTACAACTAGTCCTCAGAGTTTAGATGCTGCCTCATTTAGCCAGACTATGCAGGAACTCTATGACTATCTACGAACGCAGATAAGAGCCGCCCAAGATATCCAGGAAACCGCGACGAATAAACACCGTACGCCAGCCCCGGCTTACCAAGTCAACGATCATGTTTTCGTGTCAATGAAGAACATCAGGACCACACACAATGCTAGGAAACTGGACTGGAAATGGATGGGACCATATCTCACGGTTCAGTCCCTCGTTAAGCCCTTCAGTATCCCTGAAGGTGAGCAGTGCTACTTAAACAAGGTGCTAACACGTTCGAGGAGTGCAGTGTTTCTACAAGTTCTACGAGGGGTCTATCTCAAGGCGAGATAAGTGCAGCGGAGTGGGCAGCGACAGCGAGGGTTCTGAGGGAGAACCGAGATAGTATTCTGACAGTTACAAGAGAAGGTAAACGAGAATGTTGCTTAAGGAAAGAAGAAGAAAGAATACAAAGACGACTAAAATCCTTCACTTAAATACCCCGCTTTCCAGTAACACAAGCCAACAACCCGGCCACAACCGAAACGTAACCGAACAACAAAGCCATTATACCCAAGGAAATTCTCTGTAAACACCAATCCCTTCGTCCTAACCTATTACCCGGTTTCATCCGTGAAAGTAGCTCCCCTCTTCAAGCGTGAGCTCCTGCGAGCACCAGTCTCACGGTTATGTTCCTCGTTAAGCCCTTCAGTATCCCTGAAGGTGAGCAGTGCTACTTAAGCGAGGTAATAACACGTTCAAAGAGTGCAGTGTTTTCTACAAGTTCTACAAAGGGTCTATCTCAAGGCGAGATAAGTGCAGCGGAGTAAACAGCGACAGCGAGAGTTCTGAGGTAGAACTGATATAGTATTTCGACAATTACAGTAGAAGGTAAACGAGAACGTTGCTTAAGGAAAGAAGAGGAAAGAAAACAAGAACAACCAAAATCCTTCACTTAAATACCCCGCTTTCCCGTGACACAATCAACAATCCGACAACAACCGAAACGTAACAGAGCAACAAAGCCATTATACCAAAAGAAATCCTTCATAACTACCAACAGCTTTTATCCTAACCCATTACTTTGTTCCGTCCGTGAAAACCAGATATTGGGTCTGTCTGTTGGGCGAGAAAGGTATCAAGGGCAACAGCATCTTTAAGGTCTTTGGCAGGTTCCCACGTAGGGTGAGCATAGCCCGTCCACTCCACAAGATATTGCGATTTTCCCTGATGGGTACGGTGGTCTTAGATTTTCTCGATATAATACTTTTCCTGGTCATTAACAATAATGGGCATTGGGGGAGGTATTAATTGGCCAGGGAGAGCGTCGTTAGGGGCAGGTTTCAATAAAGAAACATGAAAAACCGGGTGATACTTGACTGAAGTTGGTAGCTCGATTTCATAGGCGAAAGGGAAGATCACTTTTTTAACCGAATAAGGTCCCATCCATTTCCAGTCTAGCTTTCGGGTATTCCTTGTAGTTCTCACATTCTTCATTGATACGAAGACGGGGTCGTTAACTCGATAGGCTGGGGCTGGGGTTCTATGTTTATTGGTAGCAGTTTCCTGAACGTCCTGGGCAATCCTAATTTGCGTCCTTAAATAGTCGTATAGCTCTTGCATTCGACTAGCAAACGTAGTAGCATCTTGACTTTGAGGGGTATTGACCGTTGGAACCAGAGAGGTATCGAATCGGGGGTGGTAGCCGTAATTAGCAAAAAAGGGGGATACCTTCGTACTCGCCGACTCCTGGTTATTAGCAGAGAATTCTGCCATTGGTAACCATTTACTCCAGTCTTCTTGTTGATATGAGACATAGGAGCGCAGATACTGTTCCATTACCGCGTTTAACCTTTCTGTCTGTCCATCTGTTTCTGGATGAAAGGCGGTAGACATTCGGGCTTGTATGCCTAAGCGTTGACATACTTCTTTCCAGAAGTGTGCAGTGAACTGAGTGCCTTGATCGGAGGTGACATGGGTAGGGAGTCCGTGTAGTTTCCAAATATGTTGTAAGTACAGGTCAGCTACATCTCTGGAGTTGATGGTAGTATTACAGGGAATTAGGTGTCGCATTTTGGATAGTCGGTCAACTACTACCATTCTGGCATCATATCCGTTTGACTCTGGAAGGCCGGTCACGAAGTCCATCGAAACCTCTTGCCAGGGGCGATATGGTATAGGTAGGGGACGGAGGACTCCTGAAGTACATTGGGTGACGGGTTTTGCCTTTTGACAAATATGGCAGTTGCGTACATAGCGGCTGATTGATTCCCTCATCTTTGGCCAGTAAAAGGTTCTACTGATCAGTTCAAAGGTTTTATCTCGTCCAGGGTGTCCGGCAGCAGGAGCGTCATGATGTCTTTTGATGAGTTCCAAACGAAGAGGATCGAAGTTGGGTACGTAGAGATTTCCTCGATACTTTCACGGATTAAGGATTGGATATAGGGTTAGGGTTTGAGTATATGGTTGTTGTGCTTTTCGGTTGTAGGACAATGTTATTGTATTTCGGGTGTTATCGGCTATTGGGTTTTGTCGGAGAAAAGCGGGGTATTTAAGTGAAGGATTTCGCTCGTTCTTTGTCCTTTCCTTCTTCTTCTTCTAAGCAACGTTCTCGTTTCACTTCTGCTGTATCTGTTATAATTCCATCTCGATTCTACCTTAGAATCCTCACTGCCGCTGTGAAACATCGCCGATACTTCGCCTTGAAGTATATTCTTCTTAGGACCTGTAGACTATACCGCACTCTTCGAACGTATTGGTTCCTCGCTTAAGTAGCACTGCTCACCTTCAGGGATACTGAAGGGCTTAAGAAGGAGCCATTCGTGAGATATAGCACAATCGGTTATTCTCGTTGGTACATTCACTTAAACTGATCTCCTTTGACTGTTGGTCCTTATTCCTCAGCGCTGTGAGTATCTTTTCCGGAAACCTGTCAGTAATATATCCTTCTAGAAAAAGCTTTTCTAGGGGGGCGTCCAATTCAGCGGCTTCATTTGATAAAGAAGCCGACAACAAACTTATCTTGGGGTCAATATTCTCCTTCTTTAGCACCACTTGACTCTGGTGTGCTAATCTTTCATCCCCTTCCTTGGGGAGATCTCCCGATCTCCGAGTTAAAGCGTCCGGTTTCCCTCCTTCTTTGCCTAGTCGGTATGTGATCACGAAATCGAAGCAGGATAGGTATTCAGCCCATCTGGCCTGACGACGGTTGAGTTGCTTGGTGCTCATAAAATACTCAAGGTTTTTATGGTCACTGATCACGTCGATAGGATGTTTCGAACCTTCGAGTTCCGGGCGCCATTCTTCGAATACCCTGATGATTGCCAGTAGTTCTTTGTCGTAAATCTCGTAGTTGCATTCCGCAGGGGAATGCCTCTTCGAGAAGAAAGCTACTGGGTGTAAAATGCCGTTATCATCGTACTGCGATAGGACTCCTCCGGATACGAAATCTGAGGCATCCGTTTCTACGGTAATTTTCTTATCAGGATCGAAATGGATAAGGATCGGTGCAGTGGTGAAGGCGTGTTTGAGGTTTTCGAAAGCTATGTCGGCTTCGACAGACCATTCAAAGGCAATACCTTTCTTGGTGAGGGCGGTAAGAGGGGCAGCAAGTTTAGAAAATCCCAGGATGAACCGACGATAGAAATTGGCAAAACCTAAAAATGCCTGGATATCTTTTACGCTCTTCGGTGTTCCCCATTCTCGGACAGCCTTGAGTTTCTCCTCATCCATTTTAATACCATCAGGGGTGAGAATGAGACCAAGGTACTTAGTAGTCTGTACCTCAAACTCGCATTTCTCTGGCTTTAGCAGGATGTCGTTGTCTTTAAGAGTTTGGAGGACCTTGCGGACGTGAATCTGATGCTCCGCGAAGGTATCGCTATAGATGAGAATGTCGTCCAGGTAGGCGGTGCAGAATATATCCAGGTATTCCGTGAGGCAATCGTTCACAAATCGTTGAAATGTTCCGGGGGCATTTGTTAAACCGAATGGCATAACCTGGTATTCATAAAGGCCATACCGCGTGCGAAAGGCGGTCTTCCATTCATCCCCCTCTGCAATGCGTACTTGGTGGTATCCGTCACGAAGGTCTAGTTTGGTATACCATTGTGCTTTTGCAAGCCGGTCTAGGGTTTCGCGGATGAGGGGAGAGGTATAACGATCCTTAACAGTAATAGCATTAAGGCCTCGGTAATCCACACAGAGTCGTAGGGAACCGTCAGCTTTTTTGACGAATAGGACGGGGGATCCGGCTGGAGAGGAACTAGCACGAATAAATCCTTTCTCGAGATTGTCCTCAATATATTTCTTCAAGACGATCAGCTCTTCTCGGGACATTCCATAAAGGGGTCCGAAAGGGGCATCTTTTCCTTCCATCAGTTGTATTTTGTGGTCATACAAGCGACGTGGGGGTAATCCTTGGGATTTCTTTTTATCGAACATATCTTGAAAGTCGTGGTATTCCGTGGGGATTCTCGCTCTCCATTCCTCCTTGGTTGTCTTGTCATCGATGATTTTATTTATCTTGTACAGCGACATTGCATAGGCTTGGTAGGAATGTTTTCGGGTGAGAGTTCTGAAGCTAGCGGTGTTGATAAAGGATAGATTCAGCTTGGGGGGGGCTACAATCGAGGGGGCGGTTACGGTGGCGAAATGGGGGGTACAATTAGTGGTGCAGAGTTTAGAATTAAACTCAATGCGTTTTTGAGCGAAGTGGAGTTGAACATCATGATAGTTCATCCATGGGATTCCTAGAACAAGGGTGTAGTCTCACGGTTCAGTCCTTGTTCAAGCCCTTCTGTATCCCAGAAGGTGAGCAGAGCTACTTAACCGAGAACTGTTGCGATAAGAGTGACGAAGTTTTCTACAGGTCCTACGTGGGTCTAACTCAAGGCGAGTTAAGTGTGGGAGTGTTTCACAGTGACAGCGACCGCGAGGATTCTGAAGTAGAATCAAGATAGTATTAAAACAATACAGCAGAAGTAAAGTAAGAACGTTGCTTAGAGAAGAAAGAAAAGAAGAACAGGAACGTCCAAAATCCTTCGCTTAAATACCCCGCTTTCCTGTAACACCAAATGCCCATCCGATAACAACCGAAACCTAACCGAACAACAAAGCCATTATACCCAAAGAAAATCCTTCGCAACCATCCATAATCATCCTATCCCATTACTCGATTCTATCCGTGAAAGTAGTGTCCTAGTCGGGTGACGAAGCAGGGTGCTTGTTCCTGGTGTTGTTGTATAGAGAGATTGATATTAGTAATATGGATGATGTCTCCTGACAAAACTGGGCGACCATCAATTACTTCAAGTTGCTGAGGGGTTTTTAGAGGTAGGAGAGGTAGGGAGTGGTGACTTGCAAAATCTTTATCAATGAAGGCGAATCCTGAGGCTCCAGTTTCCAATAGTGCGTGAGTTTTGATAATTTTATTGTTATGGGAAATGTTACATGATATAATGAAATGTTCCCCATCCAATTGATCCTCCACGCATGTATCCGACACTGAGAAACCCGAGATAGAAAAAACCGACAAAGGTAAAGAAATAGGAACCAAGGCAGGGTCACTGGTCAGCCTTGGTTGGACTAGTTTAAAGACTCGTTGGAAGAGTCTCCTGATTCTAATGCGAAAAACTGAGGAGGAAGAGGGGGCGGTGGGAGCGAGGAAGCGGGGGGCGTACCAGCGGCGGGCGGTGCGGTGAGGGCTCCCCTCATAGTAGGTTTCTTAGGAGCGGAGGGGCAGTTGGCGTACGAATGGTCGGGGGCAGCGCAAAACATACATTTCCCAGTGGAGCGACGCCACTGTTTTTCTTCCTCCGAGAGCTTCCTTCTTCCATTAACCATTGTATACCGTTGGTCCTGCGGGGGGCGAGAGATATTGCTGGTGCGGCCAAAAGATAGGTCCATCGGGGCTAATTCTCCTGGAGTGAAGGAAGAAGCGGGGGTGAAGGCTGCGGGAGCGTTGAATTGACCCATGTTATCACGAATGTTTCCCCGTTTCTCTGCCTTGTGAGCTCGGATACAGTTGTCTAGACGGGTGAGGGTAAGGATCATTTCCGGAAGGGTGGCAGGGGCGATAGATGCGAACACCATGGCTTCTTTTAACTCTTCAGACATGCCATGTTCTAGGGCGTCCATTTTCGAGTTTTCGTTGAAATTGAGCTGCCCCATGTTTCTTTGAAAGTCAGCCAGATACGCCGAGAAGTCGCGTTTTCCTTGACGGAGTTGATGAAGTTCCCGTCGAGCGGTACCAGTTGGATCTGGATCTCCGAAAGCGGTTTCCAGGGCGGCAATAAGTTGTTCTGCGCTAGTCCAAGTGGTGAGGCCGGAAGGGAGAACTGTATGACGGACCTGCTCCAGAGCTGCTCCTTCTAATCGATTAATGGTATAAAGGATCATTGTGGTTTTGTTCGCGAAACGATCTTGGTTGATGGTGAGCTTGGAACGTAGTTGGAGGATGAAGCTGGGGAGCTTGGTTCGGGATCCGTCAAACTTTTTTGGATCTGGCATTCGTTCTGAGCGGTGGGAGTTTGTTGGTGGAGGTGGGGTGGCGCTTAGATTGGGTGGAGCAAGGGGTGCTTGGATGGTGGCTCGAGCCTCATTTCGTTCCTGCCGTAACCGGGCGATTAGGTTGGCGGTTTCCGTGACCCGTTGGTCTTGTTCGGCAGCGTGGCGGAGGGCATTGTCGGTCTGAATGCGAGCTGTGTTGAGTTTGACCTCATTTTCTTGCTCGCTTTCCTGGAGGACATCGATTTGGTCTTCCAGGGCTTGATTTAGGTCCTTGAGCTCATTATAGAGCTCTGCCGGGTCCTCTCTGTAGGCTTGGGCAAAGGCTTCCCTGGTGGGGAATTGTTTTGCTGCGACGGCGGCTCCTTCCATAATGATGTTGGGAGGTTCTATATGGATTGGGTGGTAGAAGGTGTAGATGTTGTAAGCAACGTAATCTCACGGTTCAGTCTCTCGTTAAGCGCTTCAGTATCCCTGAAGGTGAGCAGTGCTACTTAAGCAAGGAGCTAACACGTTCGAGGAGTGTAGTGTTTCTACAAGTTCTACGAGGGGTCTATCTCAAGGCGAGATAAGTGCAGCGGAGTGGGCAGCGACAGCGAGGGTTCTGAGGGAGAACCGAGATAGTATTCTGACAGTTACAAGAGAAGGTAAACGAGAATGTTGCTTAAGGAAAGAAGAAGAAAGAATACAAAGACGACTAAAATCCTTCACTTAAATACCCCGCTTTCCAGTAACACAAGCCAACAACCCGGCCACAACCGAAACGTAACCGAACAACAAAGCCATTATACCCAAGGAAATTCTCTGGAAACACCAATCCCTTCGTCCTAACCTATTACCCGGTTTCATCCGTGAAACCATACCCGGTAAAGAAGATAGTATCACCTTTCGCGTACGAAATTGATCTTCCGTCATCCGTCAAGTACCACCCTGTCTTTCATGTTTCTTTATTGAAACCAGCGGCTCATGATGCCCTTCCTGGCCAAATAATTCCTCCACCTGTACCCGTGGTTGTTAACGATCAAGAAGAATACTATATTGAGAAAATCTTGGATCAACGGACCTATCACGGAAGACAACAGTACCTTGTCGAATGGACGGGCTATGCTCACCCCACCTGGGAACCTGTCGAAGACCTTGAGGATACAGCCGCTCTCGATACTTTTCTCACTGCTACTCCTGTTGAAGTACCTAAGGTTCGCAGGAGCTCACGCTTGAAGAGGGGGACTACTTTCACGGATTAACTAGACTGATGGGTTAGGGTTCGGGTACTAAAGGTTGTAACGGGTGATGGGTTTTATAATGTCTTTGTTGTTCGGTTAGGCTTCGGTAATGAGTTATGGGATGATAAAGCGGGGTATTTAAGGGAAGGATTTTGGTCGTCTTGTATTCTTTTCTCTTCTTCCTTTAAGCAACGTTCTTACTTTACTTCTGCTGTATCAGTTTAATACCATCTCGATTCTATCTCAGAATCCTCGCTGTCGCTGTCACTGTGAAAACCCCTCTACTTAACTCGCCTGGAGTTAGACCCCGTAGGACCTGTAGAAACATCGTATACCTTGTCGCTTGACCTTTTCGCTTAAGTAGCTCTGCTCACCTTCAGGGATACTGAAGGGCTTAAACAAAGGTCATACCGTGAGAGGGTGGTGCAGAGTTCAGAGTTAAACTCAATGCATTTATCGGCGAAATGGAGTGGTACGTCATGATGATTCATCCATGGGATTCCGAGAACAAGGGGGTAGTGTCCTAGCTGGGTAACAAAGCAAGGGAGGTGTTCCTGGTGTTGTTGAATAGACAAGTTGAGATTAGCAATATGGGTAATATCTCCAGAGGCTACAGGACGGCCGTCAATAACCTCAAGTTGTCTCGATGTTTTTAGGGGGGAAAGAGGTAAAAAATGGTGACTCGCAAATTCTGTCAATGAAAGCGAATCCTGAGGCGCCAGTGTCCAATAGTGCGTGGGTTTTGATAATTTTATTGTTATGGGAAATGCTACAAGAACTAACAAAATGTTCCCCATGTTATACCTGTACCTTTTGAAGGAGTTCCTGGCCCTGGAGTTACCCTATCTTTGGAGTTACCCTACTTTAGCACCTTCCGGATCGGGACTGGAGCCTGTTACCCTGCCTCCAATCCTTCCTGTAGGTATAGTATTTGGAGAAGGGGGGACAGCACCAGAAAAGACCTGTCCCAGAGGGCAAAAGTAACCCCTAGGCCGTCAAGCAAAACCGTCCGGCGGAATGGGACCCGGAGGGTATGTAGGGGAAGTGTCTGGCTTCGCTGGTTCAAACGGATTGCGACCTGACCAAAACTCACGAGCTATTGCACTGACAAAGATAAGTGAACGCAATGCCACGCGACGATTCGGATAGGCGAAATGATCGTCTCGAAAAGACGAACGCAATGAAAACGAATACGTAACTCCCGTGTTACCGAGCATACGGTTCTATAATCGCGGGACGGCGTAACTCAACGATGTATCTAATGAGAGCATGCGCCAAGCTTTTCGCTTTCATGCTTACGTCACATAATAGTTACGCTTCTACACCACACTATACCCAAACATAGTAGAGAGGAGGCATTATAAATACTCTCGCAATGGATGTAAACTCTGAATCGGATTATTAGCAAAGAAGAACAAGCCTTACCAATATTATATTGTTTCTAGCAAAATCATTTCCGTGCAATTTACTCTTTTACTTGTGAATTGCTTTTATCTCTCTTAGCAAGGCCTAGGCCCTTCAGCGTTAGTTATCAAAACCTTACTATTGGAAGTTCTTCACGGAACTTTGTTCGATCTCTACTTTGAACCCTACGGTTAACTTTTAGTGGTTCATAAGAAGCAGTTAGGACTTGCGCCTGTGTATTGTGTTGCGGATAGCAACCGGGCAGGTTATAGCGTCTAGATTGTTATCTAAAGCTTCTTGGAGATTTCCTGTGCGGTAAGAAGTACCGGTCTTACACCCAATCCAATCCATCCTCCAAGCACATATCCGACACTGAAAACTCCGAAATGGAAAACGCAGACAAAGGTAGAGAAAAAGGAACCGAAGCAGGGTCACTGATCGACTTCGGTGAAATTAGTTTAAAGCCTCCTCAGAGGCACTGGACGATTCAAGAGCAAAAAATTGAGGAGGAAGAGGGGTGGTGGTAGAGAGGAGGCTGAGGGTGTACGATTGGCAGGAGGAGTGGTGAGAGCTCCTCTCATCGTGGGTTTCTTAGAAGCGGAGGGACAGTTGGCGTAGGAGTGATCGGGGGCGGCGCAAAACATACATTTACCCGTGGAACAGCGCCATTGTTTCTCTTCTTCCGATAGCTTTCTTCTGCCGTTGACCATAGTGTATCTCTAGTCTTGAGGGGGTCAAGAAAGGTTGCTGGTACGTCCGAAGGAGAGGTCCATAGGAGCTAGCCCTCCCGGCACAAACAATGAGGCAGGGACAAAAGGGGTCATTGCGTTGGTGGGGGCGCTGAACTGTCCCATGTTTTCGCGGCTGTTTCCTCGTTTCTCTGCTTTGCGGGCTCGGATACGATTGTCCATTCTAGTGAGAACTAGAACCATGTCGTTGAGGGTTGCGGGTGTAGCGGCGGCGAAGACCATGGCTTCTTTTAGCTCTTCGGACATACCATGTTCTAGGGCATCCATCTTCGAATTTTCATCGAAGTTTAGTTGTCCCATGATGCGCTGAAAATCTGCTAACTAAGCGGAAAAGTCTCGTTTGCCCTGTCGGAGCTGATGCAGCTCTTGGCGGGCTGTGCTGGTGGGATCGGGGTCGCCAAAGGCGGTTTCCAGTGCGGAGATGAGGGCGGCGGCATTGGTCCAGGTAGTAAGGCCTGATGGAAGGACAGTGTGACGGACTTGTTCTAGAGCTGCTCCCTCCAGGCGATTGATGGTATAGAGAATCATCGTGTTTTCGTCAGCGAATCTATCTCTATTTACCGCGAGCTTGGAGCGCAGCTGGAGCACAAAACCGGTGAGTTTGCTTCGGCTTCCGTCGAATTTTTCCGGGTCTGGCATACGCTCCGATCGATGATTAACAGCAGCGGGGGGAGGTGTACTGGTGAGGTTTGGTGGAGCTGGGGATGCTTGCGTGGCTTCACGAGCTTGGTTCCGTTCACGACGTAATCGTTCGATGAGGGTTGAGGCATCGTTAACCCGTTGATCTTGTTGTTGGGCGTGGTGGTTGGCATTGTTTGTCTGGATCTGGGCGGTGTTGTGCTTTATCTCTAGCTCCTGTGTTCCTTCTTGTAGGACATCGATCTGATCCTCAAGGGCCTGGTTGAGTTCCCGGAGTCGATTATACAACTCGATGGGGTCGTCTCTGTAGGCTTGGGCGAATGCTTCCTTTGTGTGGAAGCGTGGCGTGGCAACAGCGGCTCCTTCAGAGGAGGAGGCGGTGGGGGCGGGGGAGCTCATTGTTACTTTGTCGTAGGAGGTGTAGATGAGACAAGCAACGTAATCTCACGGTTTGATCCCTTGTTAAGCCCTTCAGTATCCCTGAAGGTGAGCAGTGCTACTTAAGCGAGAGGTCAAGTGACAAGAGTTTCATGGATCGCTATTGAGTTATTCGGTTCGTGGTATAGGCGTTTGGTTGTGTTACATCGTTGATTCTTTCGATATGTTTCTTTTGGTTTCCTTTACAATGAGTCATACGTTTGTCATCAGAAAGATAGATTTTGAGTATATAAGCGAAGGGATTTCCCCTCTTGTTGTACTTTTCTTTCTTCTCTCCTTAAGCAACGTCTTCTATTGTTCACTCTTGTATTCTACAAATACAAACCTCGGTTACGTCTCGTAATCCTCCGCTGTCGCAGTCTTTAAGTCACCTTGACTTAACACAATTGTAGAGCCTGTAGAACCTTCGTACACTTTCTCGTCGTTGGTTTCCCATTCAAGTAGCACTGCTCATCTCGAGGGATACTCGAGAGCTTGACAAGAAACCTGCTCCTTGAGAAAGAGTCACGATGTTTCTACAAGTCCTACGGGGTCTAACTCAAGGCGAGTTAAGTATAAGAGTTTTCTCAACGACAGCGACCGCGGGGTTTCTGAGGTAGAATCGAGGTAGTATTAAAATAATACAAGCAGAACCAAAGTTTCTAACGTCGCTGTTAAAAGAGAAGAAAACCACAACAACCGTCTAAGATCCATTCCTTATATACCCCGCAGTCCCTCTCGTGACTCATAACCGAAACGCAGCTGAACAACAAAGACATTATGAAAACCCATCATCCGTTGCATCCATCACTACCCGAACCCTAACCCATCACTTCACTTCATCCGTGAAAATTATGATTAACCTCAGCAACCATAATTCCACAGCTCCACAGCACTGTATTTTGCCAAAATAAAGCTAGATATGGTTTTTACATTATGAGAATAAAAGTTTTGATAAATATCAATCATCAAAATTATGAATTGCTGTGAAGTTGTTGGCGTCCGGTTGCTGTGCCGGCGGCTAATCGTTTCATGCTGGTACAAGTTTCAGACTTGGTCCACCATACTGAATACTGATACTCATATTACTCATATCGCCGAGGTCAATATCGCCACGTGACCAGTTAATAGGTGGTTTAACATATCACGTGATGATCTTAGTGCTCGGCGACACAAGTAGTGGAATTTGGCCTCGATTCCAGGCTTCTTGCGTCAACGGTATATTTGTGTATTTTTAGTACTAAGTCACATGATATGATGTTTGGAGTTCTGGTAGCGAAGAAAGTGGTTGGCGAGCATGTCCTGCGACGAGGACTATTTACTCGGGGGAAATTAAAGTATTCGGACGCCAAGACGCCAAGACGCGAATATATACATGCTTTCTTTGGCGTCCGAACACCTGAATTTCTCCCGAGTATAAACCTAACCCTTAACCTTCGATTACTAACAATGACTTTTTCAGCCTAAACCACTTTCGGAGCAAAGATAGAGTCTGGACACGGAGTCAAGTGGAATTGGGGTCAAAGTGGATCCAGTTGCTGGTCGTCCCATCAAAATGACGTCGAATTACAAATTCAGCTGTGGCTGGAATCTGACCAGGGTGTGGCTGTGCCACATTTGCAGCGCACGTCCTCTACTGGAGCTAGCCTGCATCACAACATCGCACCTCCACCAAGTCCCCAACGACAGCATCGTCAGGCTGCTGCCAGAGAACCATAGGAAGTGCATTAAACATTCCCATTCTGATCTCTAACTCCTCGCTTCGTGCCTGGGAAAGAAAGGTACAGCTTTTTCCGTTCCCTGAGCTCGCGTGGCTGGCCTGAAATAACAAATTGGATAAGTAGGTAGTCTGGTCCAAACCCAGTAGCAGCAGGTCACATTCCATCTGCTCTAAATTCCACCACAGGCCATGTCTATCTTCGATGACAGCCCGCCGCCAGCCGGGCGCTCCCGTTCATCGCTCTTTGCAGACGATGACTTCACCACCGCGACTCCGGGTTCAGGCTCATTATTTGAAGATTCTGGCCCGGATCCTTGGTCTGCTGGCTTCCCGGTGCCACGACGCGGGGCTGACACTGATATAGTCAAGACTCTATTGACGGCGGATAATGCGAATCTTCCGGAGGAGTATGTGGACTACTTTGACTCGTTACTAGTGCAGTACGGAGCTTCGAATGGTACGGTTTCGGCGATGGGTGTTGCAAAAGTTCTCGATGAGGGTGAGATTGATGAGAATGCTAGAGAGCGGATTTGGGCGGTCGTTATGAAGGGCGCGAAGGAGAGCATAAATAGAGATGAGGTCAATGTTTTGCTGGCCATGGTAGGTCTAGCTCAGGAAGGAGACGAGATTAGTATTGATGGGGTTGATGATAGAAGGAGAAGTGAGTCCAAGTCTTAATCTACTAATTGGGTTGGCTACCGTACTTATTTGGTGTCTATCGTTTCGATTTAGACCTTCCTATACCGAGATTCACAACGATTGCTGCTTCTTCACATCGCCGTGACCACCAGGGCGTCGAGACTCCAACCACTTCGCTCGCTTCTTCAACCAATAAATCCGCAAACACAGCCCCGCACTCAATCCACAGCCAATCAACTCAGGAGCCTCCATCCTCTCCTCCCGTCAAGCCCGTCATTGTTCATCGGCAGCAATCCACTCCGATCAGCACGTCACCGATCCGCACACGCACGTCAAAGCTTTTCGGCGAAGACACCGAAGACCCATGGGCCAGTCCCGCTCTACACCAAGGCCATAACCACAGCAACGAGCCTGCTAGCCCGGCCAAAACCTCTGCACATAACGGTGTCGGCAGCATCCACCAAATAAGCCCGACAGTAGAGCGGAATAGTTCTTTTGACTACATTCCTTCTGCTTCTGTGAGGCCAACTGACAGCGCCTTGAACAGAAACGACTCCATAGGCAGAGCCAGTATCGTTTTTTCAGCTAATACCCACGAACCCCCGCAACCGAGAAACCAAATCGAGGACGAGCACGAACCCGACGATATCCACTCCGCTTTGCGTAACAATAACGGTGCCAATCGGAACTCGGCCTCATCAGCGTGGGGTGTCTACGACGGTGCTGCTGGCCAACGAGGCTCCTTTGGCGGCGAGACTGGTGCGTATAATCCACCCGCGTTTTCGGAACCGTCGATTCCCGGAATGGGTCCGAGACATGGGTCTTTTGGGGGACTGGGTGGTATTCCGAATTCTCTCCATGGTAATGGGCCGGCAATCTCGGGGAATGATATAGGTGGTAGCATAAGGGTCCCTAGCCGGGGGCCAGAGGAAGTAGTGACAGTTTCAGTATTGCCTGAGAAGGAGGGCATGTTTATGTTCCAACATCGAAACTACCAGATTGCTAGTGCAAGGCGAGGGAGCAGAGTTGTAAGAAGATATAGCGATTTCGTTTGGTAAGATTAGAGTTGGGGATTCTGTTTAGAAGAGAAAAAACTAACATCTTAGGCTGCTGGACTGCCTGCATAAACGCTACCCATTTCGTCAGCTGCCACTTTTACCGCCGAAAAGGCTAGCAGGTAAGTTTTCTATACTCCCCTTGCTTCGTTGAACTCTCGGCTTTTGGCTTTTTCCCTTCCCTATAGTACACCTAGAGCAAAAATAACAAGATTTTTTCTGGAATGTCGCAGTTAATGGGCATTATCTCTCAGCCGACGCCGCGTTTGTTGAACGTCGCAGACGCGGCCTCTCCAGATTCGTAAACGCGCTCGTTCGTCATCCCGTCTTGTCACAGGAGCAACTAGTCATCATGTTCTTGACCGCCCCAACCGTGAGTCCTGCAGCTCACATCCCCTAAACCCATTTACTAACCTTGCACTCCTAGGAACTTACTGTGTGGCGCAAACAAGCAACCATTTCTGTCCAAGAAGAATTTACCGGCAAGCCTCTCCCACCAGGCCTCGAAAAGTCACTCCCAATCAGCCTTGAACAAACCTTCGACACAGTCCGCGCTGGTCTCCGCAAGTCCTCCGAGATCTACATCCAACTCTGCAACATCCTCGAACGCCTCGAGAGACGCAACGAAGGCATCGCAGCGGACTATAATCGCTTCTCACTCTCGCTCCGTGCGCTTACCGACTGTAGCGAGGCCACCTACGCTGTTGACACGGATGAGATCCCGCTCCTCAATAACGGGCTCACTGCCGTTGCGAAACACCTATCGCAGTCGCAGCAACTTCTTGAAGATGAGACAAAAGCCTGGGATGAGGGTATCCTTGAGGACTTGAAGCGCCAGCGCGATTGTCTGGTGAGCATGAGGGAGATGTTTGAACGCAAGGAACGCCTCCAGGTGGATAATGTTATACAGCTTGAAAAGCGGATAAAGCAAAGTCAAGTCAAACTAGAGCAGATAAGGGCTCGGCCCGAGGGCGCAAAGCCGGGGGAAAAGGAGAAGGTTGAAGAAGGGATTGTGAGGGATAAACATGCAATCGTGGTTGCATTGGAGAGGAGGGTGTTTATCAAGGAGTGTGTTAGGGATGAGTTACTGCATTTTCAGAGCAGTCAGTATCATGTTTCGAGGTATGGCTTTTTACCCCCCTTTTTGAATACTTGTGTCGGTGAATTATTGTTCCGAGGAAATATTGAGGTTTGGCCGCGGAGGTTGTGGGGGTTTGTTTTTGTTTTTGTGCTGACGATCGGGGTTGTAGACTGCATCAGGACTGGAGCCAAGAGAGAGTTAAGTATGCCGAGCTGCAAGCTGATAACTGGAGAACGCTGTGTAATGAGGTTGAAGAGATGCCGCTGGGAGAATAATGAGTTTTCGGCTGGGATTGGTTTTAGTAGGGTGTAACCTGGTTGGAATTAGCGGTTGCTGTATCTTTTTATTTCTGCCTCCCATTTGCATTTTAATTCCCCCCCGGATCTTTTCTAGTTTTCTGATGTAATGTCATTTTTGACTTTTGACTTCATCGGTCTCGTTGAGTGGGAAAACATCATTTTGTAAACGGATCTAAACGCGGAATGAGTGGTGTGATATGTGAGATATTGTTTTTCGTTTTCGTTTGGGTTGGATTTGTCGTCTTGCTATTGTCATCTCGCTCGTTTTCTCCAATTTATATCATCAATTGTCTCTTTTTGCTCTCGTTTTACGCAGGCACGATGAGTATGTAATGCGAACTTTTGCAGTTATTATATAACTTGGGCAAGGAAATTGGCTTTGCTTTTTTCGAGAGTAAATTTACGATAATGACTATAGCGTTGACGCTATTATTTTGGGGGTTAGCATGATTAAAGGGTTGGGTTCAATGGTCACGATGGATTACTTGAGGTAGAGGGAGTTTGTTGTGGAAGGTGATTTAATTTTACTGTGGTCGCCGCCCGGATGCTATCTCAGGGAGCTTTTTTTGATTTTAGGTGAGTGATGGTGCATGAATCATGAAGGGTTCCAACTGGGTGTAACGATCTTACTCTTCCGGGGCGGCTACATGCACTTCTAGAGGGTGTTTGGTGACGACAATGGTTGGGATGAGGTTTCCGGGACATGCGTAGACTGAGTGCTGAAGATAGCAACTCTCAAACCAAATACATCAATGCTATCTTAGTATGTATGAAGGACGCCAAATACTAATACAAAAGGCTTGGGCTACCTTGTTTCAAGCATCGCACGAAATATTGGCTTGCTACACAGTCAATCACTCGGTTTTACTGCACGAACCTGGAATAACTCCCATTAAGAATACAGCAGCTCGTCAAACGTATGTTCTTGTTGAACAATGTAACTAATCGCTTATGTAGGTTTGCGTTGGGGTTACCTACGATCTGTAATTATTATATGTACCAGGGCTAATGATTGTAGAAGCATGACCTGATGCAGGAAGGCTCTGAGTGTTCTTTCGTTCTTGAAACACCCTGGGCAGCTGGTCGGCATCATGAAACTCCTCATGTCTTTTCAAATACTACTACCTCGAGACCTTGATAATTATAAAGTCTCTATAAAAGTACTATGATCGCTAAATCACTAGGTATCTTTTTCTCACACAGCCAAGCAATTAGGAGCGAACAAGAGCGAACACGAACAATCAAAGGATGGCCGATCCCCAGTCAGAAGTAGCAGCAATCATGGCAAGATTGTGGTGCAATGGCGGCACCTTTTCCTTTGCGTCTGCAGCAAACCTGAAGGTACTGTCGGACCTGGGCGTAAACCTGGAGTTGTGGTATGAAGACTTGCAAGAACCAGCTGGGGCCAATCCCGATGCTCCAGGAATATCCTCTAGCGACAGCTCAGATTTCATGGGTAATGAAGAAATTTCGGAAATTTCGCAATTCTCTGATGAAGAGTATGAAGACGAAAGCGATTATGAAGAATATGAAGATGAGAATGAGAATGAGGATTTCTCTAACACCGAAGACTGGGAGGCCCCACCTTCAGAAACACCATCAGATACTGAGGATGAGGATATCCCAGACGGTATGGAATGTGCGATCTGCGGGGTCCGTCAGGTAACTGTCCAGTTTGCCTCTTGTTCACATGCAGCATGCAACACCTGTTTGAAGGGTATCTATCGCGGCAGGAGAAGGGCTGATGACCATTTCCCTTGGTCATTTCCTTGCCATATTTGCAGGGCTGCAACATGCTGTGTTGGCGAACTATCACAGCAGAGAGATTTCTATGGCTTCGCTGTACGATCTGTAACGCATGGCGATGTGGTATTCACTGTTTGGAATTGGGTGTCGGTGAGAAGATGGGTGGCTAAGAGGTCGAAGACAGTTGCTAGAGCGTTGATGAATAGGGAGATTCAGCCATGGCGTATCCAGCGTATCACGAGATATGTTATGTGGAGTAATATTTCGAGCCAAACAACAATCTCGGATGATACACCAAGTACATACGCAGAAGCAAGATTTGGTACTATGTAGTTGTCATTGCTACGAATTTTTCTCTATCTCGAGTTATTTGAGTTAGTATGGAAGTACGTATTGTGTGCATGAGAAGAAACGATAGAAAATATTTAATTAAGTAGAAAAAACATACAAATATAAGCTAGGCTAATTTCAAGGTGCAGCTAATCGCGGTGATGGTAGCAGTGATATCCAGAAGAGAAAACAGATAACATACGGTTTTAAGGGAAGGATTTCTTAAAACTAGTTAAGAGATATATATTTTCAGCCCAAGTGACACTAGTATACCGGTATAGAGTCGTAGTTGGGTTGTCTGGATAGGTGGAGGTTCGAGTTTGAATAGCTCTAGAATCACGACATACACATTGGTACTTCCTGGAAAAGAAACTTTCTGTTCCTCCTTCGACCCCTTCTTGCTCGCCCCCACCGGGGAAATTAAATTGAAAGAGAGTAGTGATACCTGGCACTGTGGCTATCCCCGAAGCGTCACGATTTTAACCTATCCAAGAACCCACTAGAGAGTTTAGCAAGGCTCTAATAGCATAGGTTTGAACGAAACTAAGATAAATCTGACCTTTTTTTTTTTTTGTTAAATCATTGTTTCATTGTTTTATATATAAAGGTACAAGAATATCACATGCAACCGAAGTTATGGCGTGAACAAAACCCTAAATCCCTACAACCCTCCAAAAATAAAACAAAACTTTTTAAAACTGAAAAAGGTTCTTCCTTAAACAGGTATTCCCAAATGGCAGACACGTGCCGAAAATTTACCAAAGCTAGCGTAAGGAGATTAATCCTCCATTAAATCAAAAAAATTTAACAAGGAAGAAAGAGATGATGTAGAATGAGAAGAAACAGATGATAAAATATCTGATGAACCGGAAGATGAAAGATCTGATAAAACAATTTCTTTAATTGAAGGAAAGTTTGTTCTTGTTTTAGAAATAAATTCAGCAAGAGCAATTAAGAATGAAATGTTGTTCCAAATTGGAGAGTCTGCATCTAAGGAATTTATAAAGGGAATAAATAAATTTCGTTCGGATGACAGTGCAAAGCAATATAGAATAGCATGAGAAAAATTTTGAAAGGTGTCACCGCATAGGGAACACGATGTAGGGCCATTGTGGGACCAGGATGTATGAGTGTTGAGATAGCTTTTATGGGCTCTCATTTGGTGAATGCGACCTGCCATGAATTTTGAAAATTTCATGAATAGGTGTGGTAGCGTTGAGGTGGGATACAGGTAGTAATTGGGGCTTGGCGCGTATGAGTCCCAATCTTTGATAAGTTGGGAACTGATAGCGGCATTACTGGCTTCGATTATCATTGTTCGATTTGGGTTTGGTTTCTCCAGGATAGGACCTGCAGCTCCGGGGTAGTAGTTGGCGGGGAGATATTTCCACGCTTCGTTTGCGAACGAGTCAATGACTAAAGGACGAACCCGGCTTTTGGTGTTAGAGTACCACGGTCTGGGTCTTTTGGCGCCCAGGCCTTTCAGATGAATTCGTAAAAGAGGTAAAGGGGTACCGTCTGCCTGAAAATTTGGAGGGAGGCGAGCTGAGGCGGGGTTGAATAGAACAGGTAAGGTGGCGATGCGAATGGCATGTCGTCTTCTTAGATAGTGGGCGAAGGCTATCATTGGTGGAAGAGAAGCTTCTCTTGTAAGGGCACCAATATTAGTGGAGGAAAAACAATTGGTGATCCATCTAAGGATATTATTCCAAAAGGGGTTTATTTTGCAAAGGATTGATGCGGATGGTGTGAACACGTTCATGCCATACAAGAGGATGGGCCTGATAAGCCCCATTGCTAGTTTGCGGGCGTTGTGACTAGTCAGCCCGGAACCAGAGGGAGAAAGAGATTTAATGGCGAAGAAGGCTTTTTGGGCCGAAGCGAGACGTTTGAGGAAATGCGAATTGGTGTTGAAGTTGTAGGATAACCAAAATCCTAGCCATCGAACAAATGTTAGAGGATAAAAGGTGTGGTTATCTAAATTTATGGCGGCACCTGGAGTTGGAGGGAGACGGTTGTGGATTGTTGTCCAGTGGATTAGCTCGGTTTTGGGAATAGAAAAGCTGACTTTGATATTCTGACCAATTTGGTTTATATCATGTGCGGCTTTTTCTAGGAGTTTAGCGTTCTTTCTGGATGAGTGCGAGAAGACCGTAATTGCGAAGTCGTCAATGTAGGAAAATGTAAATTTGAAGTCATTTTGCAAGTGAAGGGGAGCAACATAGATGCAAAAGAGAAGCGGAGAAATGGGGGAGACTTGAGGAACCCCGACAGAGACTGGTAAGAAGGTGCGAGGTGAACCCTTGAAAAGAAGGGCGCATTCACGCGAGTGTAAAAAGGAGATAATCCATGAGGTCATATATTGCGGAATATTATGGTCAAGGAGTCTTTTTTTAAGGATGTGCGGATTGACATTGTCAAAACCCCCTTTAATATCAAGGAAGAGGGTTGAGACTTTTTTGTCAGCAGCTTGGAGAAGTTGAATATCGTGTAGAAGTGCGGAAACTGCGTCGCCAGTGGAAATAAGTGAGAGGGAGCCGCATTGGTTCGGGTGGATGAGTCCGTTTGATCGGGAAAGAAAAGCTAGGCGTGTAGCAAAAATTCTTTCCAGGATCTTTGAGAGTGTTTCGAGTAGTACAATTACTCTAAACGAGGCTGGGGAGTCATATGATTCCTTGTTAGGTTTCGGGAGAACGATGCCGAAGGCTTTCTTGAGTTGGAGTGGGTGATATCCATAGCGTGCTAGTGGATTGAGTAATTGGTGAATGATTTGTGGATTGATTGCGTTAATTCTTTTCCAGATACTGTATGGTATAGTATCGGGTCCAGGCGCAGACGAGTTGGAGGAAGAGCTAAGAGCTTTTGAAATCTCATCGAAGTCAATTTCAATGAAGTCGCTGTGAGAAAAATAATTGGGTGCAGGAGGGTTTTCTTTTGGAGGAAAAAAGTGTTCGATAAGGGTAGAGGCGAGTTGTGAGGGGGAGTCGATATTGGGAAGACTGGGAAAAGCTTCACTGTTGGAGGAGGTTTTGAGTCTTTTTGCGGCCCAGATGTCTGAGGGAGATGCAGAAGAGAGGAACGAATTCCAATGATTCTTTTTACATCGAGCGATTTTGTGAAAATAGGCGTATTTGGCTTTTTTAACCTTCTCTGATGGAGGGGCTTTTAGGCCACGAAATTTAGATCTGTGAGATCTGTCGACCGAGTGAAAAATTCTTCGAAGTTCAGATAGGAGAGGTGTCCACCATTTTTTGGACCATATCGATGGTCTTTTTGTGGGGGTGCAAGAGATGAGCGAGATGGTGACGAGGTTTAGGGATTCATGGAACCATACATCGAGATTTGGGAGTGGTGAAGGAGCGGGGATCTTTAGGTCTTTGATGAGGGGTGAAAGTTTCTTCCAGTCTGTTTTAGACCAGTCTGGAGAGGGTTTCGAGGTATAAAATTTTGGAGTGGAAAGATGGATGGAAATGGGAATGTGGTCGGAGCCAGTGGAGGGTAAGCTAGCGTTCCATTTAGTAATAAATGGAAGGATGTGAGAATTGCCGAAGCTGAGATCCAGTACGCTTGGTCTGGAATGAGAATCGTATGGAAATCTTGTGAATATGCCTGCTGTGTTGAGGCATTTGAAGGATGATTGGTTTGCGGACAAGTGATATTTCTCCCCTTCATTATATTCTTGGGAGGAGATATTTCGTAGAGGTCCGTTTCATGGATAACTGTTTTCGTTGGTTCGCTAGGCACAGAGGTATAGAGTTGTTGTGTTACGTTGTCGTTCCTTGTGTTTCTTTAGGTTTTCGTTGCAATGAGTCAAGTCTTTGTCATCGAGCGAGTTGGAATGTGGTATATAAGTGAAGGGAATTCCCCTCTTGTTGTACTTTTCCTTCTTCTTTCTTTAAGCAACGTCTTCTATCGTACACTCTTGTATTTTACAATACAAACCTCGGTTATACCTCATAACCTTACGCTGTCGCCGTCCTCAAGTCCTCTATACTTGAACACTCCGTAGAGCCTGTGGAATCTCGTAAACACTCTCGTCGCTTAGTTTTCCCTTCAAGTAGCACTGCTTATCTCGGGGGATACCTGAGAGCTTGAAGATAAACCTCGCCCCTTGAGATTACGTTGCTTCCTCATCCACACCCTCTACCCCGCTTTTTCACGCTGCCACATAAACCCCAATGCCGCCATGAGCAACCCCGCCCCCACCCCTTGGACTTTCCCGACCTTCGAGAACTTCCAAGCTGCCGCCAACGCCAACCTCGTCTCTGCCTACGAGGAAATTCGATCCCACTATCAACAACGGGTCGACAACCTCACGTATGCAGACCTACAGCTGGAAGAAGCTGTACAAGAACGAAACAACATGACGGCAAGGTTTAACACCTGCCAGTCCCAGTTACAGGCAGCCGAAGCAGATGTCGCCCGCCTCCGCAACGCCGCCCCACCACCACCTGCACCACCACCACCCGCGCCTCCAGCTCATACTCAAGGAGGCCGTTCAGACAAGATGCCTGACCCAGATAAGTTCAACGGGTCCTGTGACAAACTCTCCGGGTTCGTTCTACAACTCAGGTCAAAACTCTCGGTCAACGCCGACCGATTCTCCAACAGCAACAATATGATATTGTATGCTATCAGCCATCTTGAGGGAGCCGCCCTCGAGCAGATCCGCCACTCTGTCCTCCCTGACGGAACCACTACTTGGAACAACGCTGCTGAATTGATTACAGCCCTGGAAACCGCCTTCGGCGATCCCGATCCACTGGGAACCGCTCGCCGCGAACTGCACCAGCTCCGACAAGGGAAACGGGACTTTTCCGCCTACCTCGCCGACTTCCAACGGATCATGGGAAGGCTAAATTACGACGAGTCAGCAAAGAACGACGCCCTGAAATTCGGAATGTCAGACGAGCTGAAAGAAGCCGTGGTGACCATCGCCGACTTCCCCACCACTTTCACTTCCCTCTGTGCCTTCCTCCTCCGCTTAGATAACCATATCCGAGCAAGAAGAGAGGAGAAGAAAAACACTGCCCGCAACACCATGGGACAGTTCACCGCCCCCGCCCCCGCCCCCGTCGCCTTCACCCCTGCCTCCTCCTCCTTCGCCCCAGGAGGGCTTGCCCCTATGGATCTATCTTTCGGTCGAACCTCTACCTCCCGCCCTGCTCTCGAACAACGCTATGTTCAGATCAACGGGAGAAGGAAGTTATCACCCGAAGAAAAAACTTGGAGACAAGCCAACAACCGTTGCCTGTTCTGCGCTGGAGAAGGACACATCTTTTCCAACTGCCCCTCCGCGTCAAAACACCCCGCCATGAGGGGAGCTGCTACCAATGCCCCCGCCGCCCCTCCTGCTTCCTCTGTTTTTCCTCCGCCTTTGCCACCTCGTTTTCCTGCCTTCGATGCAGCAGACTCAGTTGAGTCTTTAAACTAGTTCAACCAGAGTCGCTTTGTGACCCTGCTCTGGTTCATTTTTCTCCTTTGTCAGCGTTCTCTATTTCTGGGTATTCAGTGTTGGATGTGTGTGTGGAGGATAATTTGGATGGGGAACATTTTGTAGTTTCATGTAGCCTTTCCCACCAAAATAAAGTCATAAAAACACACGCACTTCTTGACACTGGAGCCTCAGGGTTCGCTTTCATTGATGAAAACTTTGTGCGTCACCATTCCCTACCATTATCCCCCCTCAAAACCCCTCGCCAATTGGAAGTCATTGATGGCAGAACAATTGCCTCGGGAGACATCACCAACCTTTGCCACTTAGAGCTTTCAATTCAACAACACACCGAGAAAGCCGCCTTTTTTGTTACCAAGCTAGGACATTACCCCCTAGTGCTCGGTATCCCATGGATGAACCTCCATGACATCCAACTAAAATTCGCCAATAAAAGCATTGAATTCAATTCTGAGTTCTGCACCACCCACTGTGCCCCCAAACAACCCGTCGTTTCCGCTGCGGCTATTCCACCTCCAGCTAAACTTAACGCTGCCTTTATTGGCGCCGCCAGTTTCCGCATGCTCGCTAGGAAAAAGGGTACTCAGGTCTACTCAATGTCTCTATATGAAATAAACAAGGTCCTCGATAGTAAGACCACTAAAGAGGAATGGAGACAAAGAATACCCGCTGAATATCACGAGTACCTGGACATGTTCGATAAAACCAAAGCTCAAGGACTCCCCCCTCGCCGACCTTATGATCATAAAATCACCCTACAGGAAGGCAAGGAACCACCGTTTGGACCTCTCTATGGCATGTCTCGCGATGAACTTCTAGTTTTGAAGAAATACATCGAGGACAATCTGGAAAAAGGCTTTATTCGTGCAAGTTCTTCTTCGGCCGGCTCCCCAGTCCTCTTCGCTGCAAAACCTGACGGATCCCTTCGTCTGTGCGTGGACTACCGTGGCCTCAATGCTCTCACTGTGAAAGATCGTTATACCTCCCCCCTGATCAAGGAAACATTGGATCGACTCGCGAAAGCCCAATGGTACTCGAAACTTGACCTTCGTGATGGTTTTCATCAGATCCGCATTGCCGAAGGAGAGGAATGGAAAACTGCCTTCCGGACTCGATATGGCCTGTATGAATATATGGTAATGCCATTCGGCCTTACCAACGCCCCCGGCACATTCCAACGATTCGTGAACGATTCCCTCCGAGAATACCTAGACCTTTTCTGTACGGCTTACCTTGACGATATCCTGATCTATAGCGATACCCTCATCGAACATAAGGTACATGTCAGACAAGTCCTCGATGCACTTAAGGCCAATAATATCCTTCTCAAACCTGAGAAGTGCGAGTTCCACGTACAATCCATCAAATACCTCGGCCTAATACTAACCCCCGAAGGTATAAAGATGGACGATGATAAACTCAAAGCCGTCCGGGATTGGAACCGCCCAAAGTCAGTCAAAGATGTACAAGCCTTCCTTGGCTTCGCAAATTTTTACCGACGATTCATCCTAGGATTCTCCCGATTAGCCGCCCCCCTTACTGCTTTTACAAGAAAAGGTGTTGTCTTTGAATGGACAGTCGAAGCAGAACTCGCATTCGAAGCGCTGAAAGATGCCTTTACGAAAGCCCCCGTTCTCATCCACTTCGACCCTCGAAAGAAAATCTTCGTGGAATCCGATGCTTCTGATTTCGTCTCTGGTGGTGTCCTCTCACAACTTGACGACAACAGCGTACTTCACCCTGTAGCCTTCTTCTCCAAGAAGCACTCACCAGCCGAGTGCAACTACGAGATTTATGATAAGGAACTTCTTGCTATTATACGCTGCTTCGAGGAATGGAGACCAGAGCTTGAAGGCTCAGAACTACCCATCTCTGTTATCACAGACCATAAAAACCTGGAGTATTTCATGACCACCAAGCAATTAAATCGAAGACAGGTCCGATGGGCGGAATACCTCTCACGTTTTGACTTCATCATAGCGTATAGACCAGGGGTACAAGGAGGAAAACCGGACGCACTTACTCGGAGATCGGGAGATCTCCCTGAAGAAGGGGATGAAAGACTACAACATCAACACCAGATAGTCTTGAAGGAAAAGAACTTTGATCCTAAGCTAAGTTTGTTTTCGGGTTCTTTATCAAATGAACCCGCTGAATTGGACGCCCCCCTTGAGACTTTGATGAAACACGGATATATTGCTGACCCGTTCCCACAAAAAATCTTATTAGCACTTAAGAACGGCAAACGACAGTCCAAGGAAATCACCTTAGGCGAGTGTACCGAGATAAATGGCTACCTTTTCTATCGGCAAAAGCTCTATGTCCCTGATCATAATCCCCTTCGCCTTCTCATCCTGCAAAGATATCACGATGCCCCCTCAGCCGGCCACCCAGGACGCGAAAAGTCCTTCGAACTCATCTCTAGGCAATTCTATTGGCCTAAAATGAGAGAGTATATTGGACAATACACGCGAAACTGCCATACCTGCCGACGAGCAAAGCCTAATACACTTGGTACTCATGGTGTCCTTAAACCCCTTCCAATCCCCAACCGCCCCTGGGAAGAACTATCGATGGACTTCGTCACTGGCCTTCCCGAATCCAATGGTTTCAATGCAATAATGGTTGTGGTAGACAGATTGTCGAAAATGAGACACTTAATCCCCTGCGACACCACCGTTAATGCTGAGCAGACGGCAGAACTCTATCTCCAGAACGTTTGGAAGCTTCACGGACTACCTTCCCATATCACTTCGGATAGAGGAACACAGTTTACCGCCAAGTTTTGGAAATACCTTTGCCAACGCCTGAATATTTCCGCTCGTATGTCCACGTCTTTCCACCCAGAAACAGATGGCCAAACCGAGCGTCTTAACGCCGTAATGGAACAATACCTCCGTTGCTACGTGTCCTACCAGCAAGACGATTGGTCGAAGTGGCTACCTATTGCCGAATTTGCCGCCAATAATCAAGAATCTGCTAGCACCAAGGCTACACCTTTCTTCGCAAATTACGGCTATCATCCCCGATTCGATACTTCTATCGTCTCTAGTGACCGCTCCCCTCAGACCCTCAACGCCAATGACTTTGCCTCCAAGATGGAAGAACTCAGGGATTTTCTACGAGTACAGATGAAAACTGCTCAAGATGTCTTCGAATCAAGTACAAACCGACGTCGCACTCCTGCTCCTTCATTCAAAATTAGAGATGAAGTCTTTATTTCTATGAAGAACATGAGGACAACAAGGAACTCGAGGAAATTGGACTGGAAGTGGAGTGGCCCATTCCCAATTAAACGAATAGTCTCAGCGTACGCCTATGAAGTGGAGCTACCAACGTCAATGAAGTATCATCCGGTATTTCACGTTTCACTAATCAAGGCTGCTCCTGTTGACCCACTTCCGGGTCAAATTATTCCACCACCACCCCCGGTCCAAGTCAATGACCACGAAGAATATCTCGTCGAAAGTATCTTGGATTCTCGCATTCGCCATGGAAAACTGCAATATCTGGTTGAATGGACAGGTTATGCATTACCTACGTGGGAACCAGCTGATTATCATAAAGAAACTGAAGCGGTGGACGCCTTCCACCAACAATATCCGGATAAACCGAGGGAAAGTCTAGTTAGTGTTCGCAGGAGCTCACGGCTATAAGGGGGGGGGTACTTTTATCTCAAGGGGCGAGGTTTATCTTCAAGCTCTCAGGTATCCCCCGAGATAAGCAGTGCTACTTGAAGGGAAAACTAAGCGACGAGAGTATTTTACGAGGTTCCACAGGCTCTACGGAGTGTTCAAGTATAGAGGACTTGAGGGCGGCGACAGCGTGAGGTTATGAGGTATAACCGAGGTTTGTATTTGTGAAATACAAGAGTGTACGATAGAAGACGTTGCTTAAAGAAAGAAGAAGGAAAAGTACAACAAGAGGGGAAATCCCTTCGCTTATATACCACTTTCCAACTCGTTCGATGACAAAGACTTGACTCATTGCAACGGAGACCTAAAGAAACACAAGGAACGACAACGTAACACAATAACCTTGTACCCTTGTACCCGACGAACCAACGAAAACAGTTATCCATGAAAGTACCCCCTCCCTTATAGCCGTGAGCTCCTGCGAACACTAACCAGTCCTTCCCTAGGTTTACTTGGATATCGTTGGTGAAAAACATCTACCGCTTCAGTCTCCGTATGGTAATCAGCTGGTTCCCACGTAGGTAAGGCATAGCCTGTCCATTCCACCAGGTATTGTAGTTTCCCGTGACGAATACGAGAATCTAGGATACTTTCAACGAGATATTCTTCATGATCGTTGATGGTGGTGGAATAATCTGACCCGGGAGTGGGTCGACAGGAGCAGCTTTGATTAGTGAAACGTGAAATACCGGATGGTATTTCATAGACGATGGCAGGTCTATCTCGTAGGCATATGCCGAGATTATTCGTTTTAGGGGCCACTCCACTTCCAGTCCAGTTTTCTTGAATTCCTAGTCGTCCTCATGTTCTTCATGGATATGAAGACACGGTCATTGACTTTGAATGAGGGGGCGGGGGTGCGGTGCTGATTAGCACTGGTCTCGAAGATATCTTGTGCTGTCCTCATTTGAACTCGAAGGAAGTCTCTAAGTTCTTCCATCTTAGAGGCGAAGTCATTAGCATCGAGGGTCTGGGGGGAGCGGTCATTAGAGACGACGGAGGTATCAAAGCGAGGATGGTAACCATAGTTGGCGAAGAAGGGTGTAGCTTTCGTACTGGCTGACTCTTGGTTATTGGCAGCGAACTCCGCAATAGGTAACCATTTAGTCCAGTCGTCTTGTTGATAAGAAACATAGCATCGAAGGTATTGTTCCATAACGGCATTAAGACGTTCTGTTTGACCATCTGTTTCTGGGTGGAAGGACGTTGACATCCGGGCGGAAATATTCAGGCGTTGGCAAAGATGTTTCCAAAACTTAGCGGTAAACTGCGTTCCTCTATCCGAAGTGATATGGGAAGGTAGTCCGTGAAGTTTCCAAACATTTTGGAGGTAGAGTTCGGCTGTTTGCTCGGCGTTGACGGTTGTATTGCACGGGATAAGGTGCCGCATCTTCGAGAGTCGATCCACTACAACCATAATAGCATCAAAGCCGTTAGATTCTGGGAGGCCGGTAACGAAGTCCATTGATAGCTCTTCCCAGGGGCGATTAGGGATAGGGAGTGGTTTCAGGACGCCTTGGGTACCGAGGGTGCTTGGTTTTGCTCGTCGACAGGTATGACAGTTCCGCGTATAACGGCCAATATATTCTCTCATCTTTGGCCAATAGAAATGCCTTGAGATGAGTTCGAAGGATTTTTCACGTCCTGGGTGGCCAGCTGAGGGGGCGTCATGATGTCGTTGTAGAATGAAGAGGCGAAGAGGGTCATGATCGGGGATATAGAGTTTTTGTCGGTAATAAAGGCGGCCGCTGACTTCAGTACAATCGCCTAGGGTGATCTCTTTGGATTGTCGTTCACCATTTTTGAGTGCTAGGAGGATTTTTTGTGGGAATGGGTCAGCATTATATCCAAGGTTCATTAAGGTATCGAGGGGGGCATCCAATTCAGCGGGTTCATTTGATAAAGAACCCGAAAACAAACTCAACTTAGGATCAACGTTCTTCTCTTTCAAGACTACTTGGTGTTGGTGTCTTAGTCTTTCATCCCCTTCTTCAGGGAGATCTCCCGATCTCCGAGTCAGTGCGTCCGGTTTTCCTCCTTGTACTCCTGGTCTATAGGTAATGACGAAGTCAAAACGTGAAAGATATTCAGCCCATCTGACTTGTCTTCGATTAAGTTGCTTGGTGGTCATGAAATATTCCAAGTTCTTATGGTCAGTAATAACTGAGATGGGTAGTTCTGATCCTTCAAGCTCTGGTCTCCATTCCTCGAAGCAGCGTATAATAGCAAGAAGTTCCTTATCGTAAATCTCGTAGTTGCATTCAGCTGGTGAGTGCTTCTTGGAGAAGAAGGCTACAGGGTGAAGTACGCCGTTATCGTCAAGTTGGGAGAGGACACCGCCGGAGACGAAGTCAGAGGCATCGGATTCCACGAAGATTTTCTTTCGAGGGTCGAAGTGGATGAGAACGGGGGCCTTAGTAAAGGCATCCTTCAGGGCTTCGAATGCGAGTTCTGCTTCGACTGTCCATTCAAAAACGACACCTTTCTTTGTAAAAGCGGTAAGGGGGGCGGCTAATCGGGAGAATCCTAGGATGAATCGTCGATAAAAATTTGCGAAGCCAAGGAAGGCTTGTACATCTTTGACCGATTTTGGGCGGTTCCAGTCCCGGACAGCTTTGAGTTTATCATCGTCCATTTTTATGCCTTCGGGGGTTAGTATTAGGCCGAGGTATTTGATGGATTGTACGTGGAACTCGCACTTCTCAGGCTTGAGAAGGATGTTGTTGGCCTTAAGGGCGTCGAGTACCTGTCTGACATGTACTTTGTGCTCGGCAAGAGTATCGCTGTAGATGAGAATGTCGTCGAGGTAGGCCGTGCAAAAGAGATCTAGAAATTCTCGGAGGGAGTCGTTCACAAATCGCTGGAATGTACCGGGGGCGTTGGTAAGACCGAATGGCATTACCAAGTATTCGTATAGGCCATATCGTGTTCGAAAGGCTGTTTTCCATTCTTCTCCCTCAGCGATACGAATTTGGTGAAAGCCATCCCGGAGATCGAGTTTGGAGTACCACTGAGCTTTTGCAAGGCGATCCAAGGTTTCCTTGATCAGGGGGGAAGTGTATCTGTCTTTCACCGTGAGAGCGTTGAGGCCACGATAATCGACACAAAGTCGGAGGGAACCATCGGGCTTAGCGGCGAAGAGGACTGGAGAACCGGCGGAAGATGAACTGGCACGGATGAATCCTTTTTCTAAGTTGTCTTCGATATACTTCTTAAGGACTAGAAGTTCATCACGAGACATACCATAGAGGGGTCCAAACGGTGGTTCCTTGCCTTCTTGTAGGGTGATTTTGTGGTCATAGGGTCGGCGAGGGGGGAGTCCTTGAGCTTTAGCTTTATCGAACATGTCTAGATATTCGTGGTATTCGGCAGGTATTCGTTGCTTCCACTCTTCTTTGGTTGTCTTATTGTCAAGAACCTTATTAATTTCATAGAGGGACATGGCGTAAACCTGGATACCTTTTTTTCTAGCAAGCATGCGGAAACTAGCGGCGCCAATAAAAGCAGCGTTAAGTTTGTTCGGTGGGGGGATGGCCTTGGCTGAGACGACAGATTGTTTAGGGGTGCAGTGAGTGGTGCAGAATTCAGAATTGAATTCAATGCTTTTGTTTGCAAACTGTAAATGAACATCGTGGAGGTTCATCCAGGGAATGCCTAATACTAGGGGGTAATGGCCTAGTTTGGTGACGAAGAAAGGAGCTTTTTCGGTGTGTTGTTGGATAGAAAGCTCTAGGTGACAGAGGTTGGTAATATCTCCCGAGGCAATTGTTCGGCCGTCAATGACTTCCAATTGGCGAGGGGTTTTGAGGAGAGATAGGGGCAGGGAATGGTGACGCACAAAGTTTTCATCAATGAAAGCGAACCCTGAGGCTCCAGTGTCAAGAAGTGCGTGTGTTTTTATGATTTTATTTTGGTGGGAAAGGTTACAAGAAATTACAAAATGTTCCCCATCCAAAGTATCCTCCACACACACGTCCGACACCGAAAACCCAGAAATAGAGAACGCAGACAAAGGAGAAAAAGGAACCAGAGCAGGGTCACTGGACGACTCTGTTTGAACTAGTTTAAAGACTCAACTGAGTCTGTTGCATCAAAGGCAGAAAAGCGAGGCGGCAAAGGCGGTGGAAAGACAGAAGGAGCAGGAGGAGCAGCGGCGGAGTTAGTGACGGCTCCTCTCATGGCGGGGCGTTTGGAGGCGGAGGGGCAATTGGAAAAGATATGCCCTTCTCCGGCGCAAAATAAACATCGGTTATTGGTCTGTCTCCATGCTTTCTCTTCGGACGATAGCTTTCTCCTCCCGTTAACCTGGACATAGCGCTGTTCAGGGGCAGGGCGAGAAGTAGAAGTACGGCCGAAAGAAGCGAAGGAAGAGGAGGCGGGAGTAAAGGCGGCGGGGGCGGCAGCAGGGGCGGTGAATTGTCCCATGGTATTGCGAGTGGCGTTTTTCTTCTCCTCTCTTCTTGCCCGGATTCGGTTATCTAGGCGGAGGAGGAAGGCGCAGAGGGAAGTGAAGGTGGTGGGAAAGTCAGCAACAGTTACTACCGCTTCTTTTAGCTCGTCCGACATGCCAAATTCCAGAGCATCATTTTTGGCAGACTCGTCGTAATTGAGGCGTCCCATGATGCGTTGGAAGTCGGCAAGGTAGGCGGAGAAATCTCGCTTCCCTTGTCGGAGTTGGTGTAGTTCGCGACGGGCGGTACCGAGAGGGTCGGGATCGCCGAAGGCTGTTTCCAAGGCAGTGATTAGATCGGCGGCGGAGTTCCAGGTGGTAGTTCCGTCAGGAAGGACGGAGTGGCGAACTTGTTCGAGGGCGGCTCCCTCGAGGCGGCTAATAGCATACAACACCATGTTGTTGCTGTTGGAAAAGCGGTCAGCGTTGACCGAGAGTTTCGACCTGAGCTGCAAAACGAATCCAGGGAGTTTATCGCGAGACCCATTGAACTTATCTGGGTCGGGCATTTTATCCGATCGGCCTCCTTGAGTGTGAGCAGGAGGGTGGTGGCGACGGCGCAGGTGGGGAGCGGCGTTTTGGAGACGGGCGATTTCTGCTTCGGCTGCTTGTAGTTGGGATTGGCAGGTGTTAAACCTCGCCGTCATGTTGTTTCGCTCTTGGATGGCTTCCTCGAGCTGTAGGTCTGCGTAGGTGAGGTTGTCCACCCGCTGTTGGTAGTGCGAGCGGATTTCCTCGTAAGCGGAAGCAAGGTCGGCGTTAGCGGCAGCTTGGAAATTCTCAAAGGTAGGGAATGTCCAGGGGGCAGGGGCAGGGTTGCTCATGATAGCGTTGGGATTTATGTGGCAGCGTAAAAAAAGCGGGGTAGAGGGTGTGGATGAGGAAGAACGTAATCTCAAGGCGCGAGGTTTATCTTCAAGCTCTCAGGTATCCCCCGAGATAAGCAGTGCTACTTGAAGGGAAACTAAGCGACGAGAGTGTTTACGAGGTTCCACAGGCTCTACAGAGTGTTCAAGTATGGAGGACTTGAGGGCGGCGACAGCGTGAGGTTATGAGGTATAACCGAGGGTTCTATTGTAATATAGAAGAGTGTACTACAGAAGACGTTGCTTAAGGAAAGAAGAAGGAAAAGTACAACAAGAGGGAAAATCCCTTCGCTTATATACCACTTTCCAACTCGTTCGATGACAAAGACTTGACTCACTGCAACGGAAACCTAAAGAAACACAAGGAACGACAACGTAACACAATAACCATGTACCCTTGTGACAACCAACGAAAACAGTTATCCATCCATTTTCATGGATAACTGTTTTCGTTGGTTCGCTAGGTACAGAGGTATAAGGTTGTTGTGTTACGTTGTTGTTCTTTGTGTTTCTTTAGGTTTCCATTGCAATGAGTCAAGTCTTTGTCATCGAACGAGTTGGAATGTGGTATATAAGCGAAGGGAATTCCCCTCTTGTTGTACTTTTCCTTCTTCTTTCCCTAAGCAACGTCTTCTATCGTACACTCTTGTATTTTACAATACAAACCTCGGTTATATCTCATAACCTTACGCTGTCGCCGTCCTCGAGTCCTCTATACTCGAACTTTCCGTAGAGCCTGTGGAATTCGTAGAACACTCGTCGCTAGCTTTCTCTTCAAGTAGCACTGCTTATCTCGGGGATACCTGAGAGCTTGAAGATAAAACTCGCCCCTTGAGAGTCCGTGGACGGGTGGTGGATGTTGAAATCGCCTACTATAAGAGTAGGGAGATTACGGTTAAAAAAGATTTTGGAATGATGAATAAAATGGCCACCTGAATCGGGTCTAGCTCGATTATAGATGTTTAGAATATTGATGCTGTATGTTGACTCATTGAAGATTGGATTTTTGAAGGTGAGAAGAATATTAATCATATCGTCTCTGAGGTAGTTTTCGATTAAAAAGCTAGCTTGATAGGAATTGGTGAAATCGATAGATATATATGTGCATACTCTGATTTTCTGATTAGGGAGAATTGAGGGGATAAGGAGGTGGTATCCTGGAGCTTTGAGAGGTTTGTTGTTCCAAAGGTAGGGGTCTTGGATGGCAACGATTGAAGGCGTAGATTTAAAAGACGAGAATAATGAATGAAAAACTTTTGAACTTCTAGCGCAGTTATGATGAACAACGCTGAATGGAGGGAGAGGGAGGTTTTTAGGTGGGGGGTTTCTGGGCATAATTATTCGGATGACATGGATGTGTCAGCAGCAGATGGTGCTGATTTAATACTAGATTTGTCCAGAATAGTCTTGCGAATGGGGCATTGGAGATCAGTGGCGGTGTGATTTCCATTGCAGTTAATGCAAACGGTTGGAGAGATGGGGCAGCAGTTGATAATTGGTTTATCATTGCCACCTCCGGGGCATGTGGGGATGGAACAACGATGCTCGTGTCTAGGATGGTCGTTGGAGCAAATGGGGCAGGTGTGGGTTAGTGCTTTGCAGCCTGCAGTAGCATGGCCGAAGCCCCAACACTTTTTGCATTGAGTGGTATAAGAGGCAGACCACATGACGTTGGCCTTACGAGGTCGAGAAAAAAGTTTAATTGAAGAGCCAATCTTTTTGGCATCATTTGCGGAGCATGAGATAACTACCGAAGTAGTTTTCTTGGTGGCATGAAGGGCGGCTTCCGTTTTAAGGAATCTTGCGCTAGTGATTTGAATATCTACGGCGTAGAGGATAGCTTCAGAAAGAGTGGTTGTAAGTTTGCTGGACTCGTCAGGGAGGGCGAATGTGGGGAGGTTATGGATAGCGACATTGACGTCGGTAGGCGCTGTACGTATGGGATTAAACGGGTTATCCCCGATAGGACAGCACTCATTAAGTGTTTTATGAATGGCTGAAAAATAGGGGATGAATGTAGAGGCTGGTGTGAAGGGATTGGCGGTGAAGGTAACAGTGCCTCTGTCATTTACAGTAGCTGACAGGGCCACGGATTGACTGTTGGGGAATTGGGCGGCTCTGAGGGCACGGCCAATGGCTACTGGGAGCGTTGCGGATAGTACGGCAGATTCTGCGAAGGGAGAAGCACTAGTTCGAGAAGCAAAGAATCTTCTTTCGGCAGTAGGAAGGGGGCGCGGTGCTTTTTCCTTAGGGTCTTTTGGTTCTTTGGGTTTCGGTTGGCTTTTCTGGATGAGGGGTGCTGCAGTGTTATCTTTTGGAGGTGCAGATTTGGCCGCTTCGGCAAAGGTAAGTTTCTTTCCTTTCTTGGCAAGCGGGGTAGTGCTGGTTGGTGACGTGTCGGCAACGCGTTTCGATTGTGTAACAACTTTATCAGCAAGATTGCTAATAGCAGCTTGGATTTGGTTGAATTGTTGAGGGTGGTTGTTAGTGGGAGCTGATTGCGACGAAGTAAGCAGCTCTTCGAGTTTGGTCATTCTAGTGTCCATGGACGATAGCATGTGTGTGGTGTTAATGACAAGCGCAATTAAAATTGCTTCCGTGCGAGAAGGGTCGGCGAGAGCGAGGTTCTGAACAATGGGGGCAATGCTCGTTTGGTTGATGGGTGATTGTGCAATGAGTTTGCAGAGAATATCTTGCATCTCTGAGAGTGCACTTGAGGACATAATAGTGGGCGTAGAGGGACGAACAGGAGAATTGACTCTTGATGGGGTGCCCGAGGAAGGCTGGAGAAGGGGAGTTGCAGAGAAATTCCTTCCATTGGGGAAGGGGGAGAAGGGTAGCGTGTTTTCAGACATCACTAACACTAAGGTGAAGCTGAAAAATAAAGAGTTATGGTGGAGGATTGAGTTTTGCGAGAAGGTTGATAGTCCCGAATAGGAAGGTGTTTTTCAGAAAAAATTGTGTAGAGGAGACGGAGCGTGTAAGATAAATCTGACCAATGATATATATATATATATACTCGGGTATGGGTATAAAAATCGGAAAACTTTAATCCCTGCTCTCATAGAAATTCGTATGAGAACAGGGATTAAAGCTTTCCAATTTTTATGACCGTGTCCAAGTATAGTGGGTTTATGGTATAGATTCTAGAGATCTAATTGGTATCGGTGTGTTCACAATATATCATGTGGGTGTGTGGCAGGGGCTGCAATCCACGTAATTTTCATAGTAGGCTCCGCTGTACTACGTGGGTGATATCAGAACTACGCAAGCTGACATTCTAGATATTGAATTCTTAGATGGCCAACTTTTGGTAGTGAGAGAACTTGTTGTTTAGATGCTTTCACTATAAAAATATCAATAAAGACTTTGGTTCACAAGTTTAGCAAATTGTATACCTTGCATGTACGTATGAGAATCTAGAACTGTAAATTTTTCTGAGCACATTTTTCTGAGCATTAAGGGCCATCAAATTATGTCTCGTAGTAGTGGGAGTTTTTATAGAGTCTGTGAGGCAAATTCACCGGGTTTCGGCTTTTTTTTCTTCGGAATTAGGTGTGTTGAAGTAGTAGGTGGTATAACTTATCGACCATGGTAGGACAAGATTGATTAGCTATTTATATACCTATAAAAACAAGTTTATCTTGGAGGTGATAGCAACCAATCTCCGAGCATAATAACTTGCAGGTTCTAGAACCTTTACTATCTATTGTCCGCCCGACCCTCCCGAAAGCCAATCACAAGCTATGAGGTTTCCCCGGAAAGCCTTGCAGGATGTGATCTCCGAACCAAACGTGTTTATCACGCTTGTCGCGCATCTGTTCAAGTTGCAAGTTTCTTGTCAGCAATAAGATTGGTTAACAAGGTTATCAAAACCCGCGATCTACAAACATCCCCGCTTTAGTCATGATCGTACTGCTCTTTGATCATCAATAGCTAGTGTCGCTCATCGGCCCGAGCGTAGACTTTGGTGGGGAAAACCTGCTTGGTTTTGCTAGTTGCTCAACCAGAAGTTTGCCTAGGGTAAACATTCCTAACCAACGGATGATTTTAGCCAAAGATGGTATATCTATGCGCTAATAAATTGTCTACCCAAAATGGTTGCAGCCATGGGTCGAAAACAATCCAACACTCAAAAGCACCTAAACTCCCCTACAAAGCAAAGGAAGCTATGTCGATCAAATTGGGTTTTAATCCGTGGTCAATTGACTGCGTCACGGTTTATTTGTGTGGTCGCGGTGGTTGCAACACTCATGAACAATTAGAATATCAAGATATAGATGCAGGAAGTAAAGTATACAGGCTTGTGAATACTTCAGTCTTAAACCCACCAAATAAGACTTCTAGAGAACTATCTAAAGTTACGAAATCATACGTTCAATAGACGTCATTGTTGTAATAAAAAAACTGGATAAAAAACTGAGACAATGTTTCAAACCAATCACGAAATACAAGAGTTTCCCACCAAATATTTATCGCCAAGAAATCAGGTGAAGCACGCGTAATATTAACAAATGGATTAGGAGCTTATCCACGATGACGCATTGGTCGGTGGTTGGCTGACACCATGGTATATATTAACAAGGTTTGGATCGATGGACAAAACGCTTTCCTTGTGTCGATTATATATTTCCATGTAAGTATTTAACCACTTCTGTATCCCAACAATACGGATCCGTGATCCAAGATGCCCCAACCCACCCCAGTTCTCACTCCGCCACCCGAAAAAATGCATCTTTCCAAGATAGATCCCTCAAAAAACGACACTTCAGGAGTAAGTGTTTGTAGAGCATCTCATTCTGAATTCTCCCTGTAAGTCGACGTACATAGCTTGATAGCATTTCCACCCCATGGCTAACGGATGGAAAAATAGCCTCCTTGCGAACATAGTAGTTCTTTATGTTGGCGAAGATCACACTACATATTACGTCCACGAAGATGCACTTTGCAAACTCCCGTTCTTCCGAGCTGCTCTTCAAGGACAATTTAAGGAAGCCATAGAGAAGAAAATTAATATGCCTGAAGACGATCCAGAAGCAGTCTCGGCTCTCATCCAGTGGCTATATACAGAAAGATATACATACGAGGGCAACAAACTCCAAGAAACAACCCTAGAAATCCGAGCAGCACCGAAAGAGCCATCGGCAAATCTTCTCGAAGGGTTATTTCATCTCGAAGTTTACATCGTGGCTTCCAAATACGATTGCAAACCACTTCTTGCAGCAGCAAAAAAAAAGCTCTACGAGGCACAAGACAAAATGGATGCTATAGACATGTTTCGTCTTTACAAAGCTGAAACTACCGCTCATAGCCCAAGCCTACTCCTTCCGTTCGTGCAGCCGAAGCCTCCTTCGTTGCTACAGTATTCTCAAAGGGTGAGAAAGTGGGTTGATAAGCTCTTCGGCGAGCACCATGAAGAGGTGCAACGTGCTATTTTACAATTTCCTCAATTAGGTCTTGATTTATTGCAAATGTGTACGATTGACTCCTCGACTATCCGCGGAGAGGGCGTAGGGCACACGCGCGGATGAGCGTCATTTGTTTTTCTCTTTATTTTCCATTCGTCTACAATAGTTCTAGTGACAAAATTTCGGATGTGGTATTTTTTGAATAATTCTAGTTCTTTTCTGGCGTTTTTTGCATACTATTCTGGGAGGGGTTTCGATCATTTTGCGCGTGCGTTAGTTTCGAACAACGATGTATTTCTAGATAGCATACATGCAGTAGTATCTGCTTAGGGAGGGTGAAATAAAATGATCGAATTCTCGTTAGTTACTCATACAAGCACCAACGCCTACCAGTGTTCTGTTTCTCAGTAGGTCAAGAGATATTAAGCTTTCTAATACAGTCTGATCTATTTATTCCAGGTTTTCTATAAGACTTTCCTAATCTTCCGCGGGTTTAGCCTCTTTCCTATAGGCTTTAGATTATTTAGCAGATATTGGAGCAATGTAAGGGCTGTACCAGTCAGGGATATTGCGAAGCTCTGACAGAAAAAATCTCCACTTACAGCTATTCAAGAAGCAAGATATCAATACTCACCCTCAAGCTCTATCCGACAAAGCTATACACGTCACCCGCCTATGGCGGCTGCTCTGCCTCAGAAAGATGGTCAAGCTATTTGCCTCTATAGTTTCGAAGAGGTTGAAAATTACTACTTAGGGTTGTGTAACTTAATAGTAAGTGCATGCAGCTTTTATAGCCACGTAATCAAAAGCGTCCTAGCAAGCCGATCGTGATCGTCTTTGGCGTCCCCAGAATTACTGATGCATTTCTCAGAAGTTCTAGCGGTAATCCTGGGCCCGGCCATCGCTTCTTGTGCCGATCACGCCCGAACCACCATATGGCCCCTCTCTTAAAGCTGGCAATCTTGCCCGCATTATAGATAACTTTGTATTACCTAATCGCAGCAATTCCACTAATTGGTTCATGAACTTGAACTAGTGGGCATCGGCACACAATTTTCGCATCTTGGTCCTTAGATTAGCCAATAGCCAGGCTTTGATTTAATACTACAGTTGCATTAAGAATTGTAGCCTTCTTCGCGATTCGAGAACATTATCAACAAAGCCATTCAAGTATTTTTGGGTACAGCAGATAGCTTTAGCCAAAGCTGTGCGAGTGATAATATATGACTCCAAGTTAGTCATACGACAAAGATAAGTCCCTAGTTAAACAATAAGCTGTAGTGTCTACATTCCTGTGCACTACTTTTCTTCCATATCTCGGAATGGTAACTCAATAATAAAATAAAATAAACTAACCCATGAACCAAATTATACAAGCACAACCCTCCCAAGCAACTGCCACAAGATCAAACCACCGTTTCTAGACGCGGGCCCGATAAACCCCTGAAATTTGCTGGCGGAATGGAACCGCCTCCCCTATTGTTGGATTAGTGTAGCTTCTATTCCCACTTCTCAGAGATTCCGCCCGTATCTTGTTTTTTTCATTTGTCTGAACTTCTGGCGTGGACATCATTCGACGTTTCTTGAGACCTTTTCGTTTTGTTTGCACCGTCTTTTCTTTAGAAGATTTGTCTGATCTAGACCAACATCGAGAATCTTGTGACTTGAGCACCTTATGGTTTTCCTGGAGGTATTTCTGATTCTCTGGGTGATTATGACTTATGTCAGGAAATTTCTGGCTATACGAAGTACTACTTATGTTATTACTTAACTCTCCTAATGTTAAGGCACGCCCGCTAGGGATGAACGGGGCTGCGGAGCCTCTTAGACGGGTGTCTACTGTTTTCTTTTTTTTGTCTCCGTTGCTTCCTTGGTGAGCGATGTTTATTCGGTCGAGGCGAGGTACCAAATCTACCATAATCTCTTCTCTGCCATCGAGTCTCCAGTCTTCCCCTGAATTTTCTTTACGGACGGGAAACTCGTCCTTTTGGAACACAAGCTTCTCTTCTGTTACTTGTGGTGTTTGCTCCATACCGAGATCCGAGCCTCCTGCTTGAACCTCTTCGGCCGATTGAGCTGTCTCCCTTTTTTCGCATAACTCTAGCAATTTTTCGACAATACTCCAATCCTTCGTCCTATTTCCTTTGATGCATGTCTTATTGATAATTCTTGCCATTAGCTCCTCCCCAGCTAGCTTCGAAAAACTCAGACCATCAAGTAAAGACTCCAGGCTGTCAAGCGTTATAGAGTTATTGAGATCTTCTACCACTACTTCAGCTGCATGCTCCATGAGTGGTTCAATTAATTCACTATTCCATTGGTCAGAGTCCTTTGTCATCAATATATACTGCTTGAGCTTCCAAAGCCTCACAAATAGCTCGATTGCATCCTTGCCTCTCTTGAGTTTTTTTTCTTCGTCTAATGTATTCTCCCAATCGTTCTCTATTATCTTTTCAACGATAAGAGGAATAACCTTTGACTTATAGAGCAAGGGCCATTTCCATAGGTGGTGAATATTTTCATATTGAGTAAGCCAAGATATTCCCGTATTGAATAGCCACTCATTTGTGATGTCGTTCTGGTGAATTGCATCGATAATGCAGGGAATGATTTCGGCACACCCGTTTCCGACGCATTGGAATCGATGCGCCAGCCTATAGAGTTGAAAGTGAGCCCAGTTATCGAGCTGGGGTGTTAGGAGGAAATTCGCAGCCCTAGCAATCTCAAGAAGCCCGTATTCGATTCCTTCAGCAGGAAGACGCTCTTCAGTCCGGAATTCGTTGCAGTGCGAGTTCTTTTTAAGGCGAGAGTCGCGGATAACTGGCTCCTCTATGTAGTCCTGGAGGTTTGGATCTAGACTAAAAATGATTGAAGGGATCCCACAATAGACGTACATCGCGATAGACCAGAGAGAAAACTCTGTGAACACCGCTCTAGATAAGTTCGAAGCCATTGGAGAGAAATCCTTTAATTTCAATCCAGTATGAGTTTTTAATTGATAATAAGCAACTCTAGCATCCAATATAAATCGGTGAACTTTTAATGAGAAACCCGAAGGTTCATCGATTGATTCCCTACCGATTTCTCTTAAGTGGATCTCAAAATCTGGAAGCATCGAGGTAGGCAGAGTCGATGCCACCCGGCTGGTATCCATTTCCATGTGTTGATGTTCCCTATCAAGGCCAAAACACACCTCATCACCACCTATAGCCTTCCAAAGCAGCGACAGGTTTTCTATAGTGTAACAGGTGTTCATCACCTCTTCGAACTCAAGTCTTTTATCTTCTGGAACGAATAACATCTTTACCGTGACCCCCCGATCATTTATGGCCGTTCCAGCCTCGGTACCAAATTCAGTTGGCAGTTTGTTGTTAGCCGCGACATAGAAGAGGGGAGAGTGTGCCCAGATAGAGGTTTGATTGGATAGGATGAAGACAATATCGCCATCATCACAAGCTTTCTTTCGAAGACGATTGAGATCGACTTCCAATTCATTTTGGAGATCATATTGAAAGACGGACTCAGCAGCAAGAGACATCGGGGACGAACGCATCTTGGCCAAAAGGTTTAATAAAAACAGACTGGGTTCAGTGATGGAAGTTCCGAGGTTATTCACCTCGAGAGGGTATATAAATGATAACAGTGACGAGAAGTCGGGCGAGATCGGCTGACCAGCAACATCTAGCTTTGGCCAGAAATACCTACACCCAAATAAAACTTGGGCCGCGATCAAAAGATTGAAGTACTAGTCGATGGGTGAATTTATCCTTAAATCAATTACTAGAGCGCTTAGCTCGACTAGTTAAATAAAGTAACAGAATCGGAGAATTGCAGGATAGATGTAGCGAAACTAGAAGCAGCTGGTGCGCAGGTGATGTTTTACATTTATAGGAGATAGCGTGTATACCTTTCAGGTTTTCACGGCTTAAAATACAGTTTCAATGCAATAAAATAAAATAAAATAAAATCATCTAAACTCCATGACGGTCCACTCATATTCAAAGTTATCGAAATTTTTACAGAGGTGGTAGTGGGTTCCTGTTGCGAAAAGTCAGTAATCCCCAAATACCCAATTTGCCACTCTGAACAGTCACATACCTGCAGATCGGACACTGTAATCGAAACCTCATCCATCCTTCCAAACAATTCGAATGAAACACGTGTTTGCAAGGGGTCACCATGTAGCTTCTCCTTCCCAGCAGCCCAACCCCACCACTTCTCCCCGAATCATTCTCGTTGGAAATTGTAGGCACCTCAACCGATTGCATGCAGATAGCACAGTCAAATGCTCTCGTGCCAGGGGCAGCGGAAGGTGATGTAGGCATTTGAGGATCCGCCGCTTCTAGATCATCGATAGGGAGGATAGGATGATAATCGTAGGCGGGCGGAAGGAGCTATAGCCCACGTTAGCTATAAAATAGACTTCCCCCAATCAGGACAGTCGAATCCTACATTTGATGGTATCAAAAACCTGGGCCCAAACATCTCTTGGCTTACTAACGCACAAACTTGAAACCAGATCCATCCGATAATAATTGCAGCAATCCTTAAGTTTGGCTCCATATAGAAAATATTACCCTTCCAACAGTAAATATATAAAACGGGCAATGCCCGACAGATACTCATTCCGATAACAAATTCCCAGGTGGAGGCTTTTCGGCATCCACGCATGATATTACGGTATATCTGCGGTATCCAGAAACTATTTGCCAGTATAACAGCGGTGTTCATAAAAATAGTTCGAAAGAATGGTGGCCAGGATGTTGCATGTAGGGAAAGAAAGATGGAGCCCAGAAGCACAAAATAGAAACGAGAATAAAGCATTCCGATATCCTGTCGTCCATCGTCATCGGCGTCATTAGTGTCCTGGTTTGGTGGTAGGATGATGGGTATTTGCGGTGCAGCAGATACAGGAGCTGGAAGACCACTGGTGGATAAGTTTGCCGGAACTGGGGTTGGAGCTGTATTTGGTGTCTGAGCTGGTTGGGCCACGCGCCGCTCGGGACGCTGGACACGATATATTGTTATAAGGAACCGCATACCAAACACTGAAACTAGTAGAAACGAAAAGAAGGCGGCTGATACTAGTGGTAGAAAACAAGAGTCTGAAACAGTCTATTAATTTTATTCTATACATGCTTGAGCTGAATCGGACACAATTTAACATACCCACGAAGATAGCAACGGCTAGGAACGCCATAGTCAAGTATCCGTCAACCACACTCATCATAGCCATAGTCCAAAAACTAACTCTACTAACTGTACTGGGTGTATTGCTTTCGTTCATTTGTCTAATTAACAGCCATATTTGAGCAACCATTACAGCTGCAGCACTCAGAGCAAAATTAGAAGCCCTATGATAATAACTCTCCACCTTCAACCCCTTGGACTTCTTTGTGCTAAGAATAAATCCGCAGGTAGGGGAATAGATAATCGACGAAAGGATAATTGAAGGGGCAACAGGAACTGGTGCACCAGTGGGATGACGAAGTTCTTGCTCAATCTGGTGAATCACGTCTTGAGTCATTGGTCGTGGAGATTGAGGCTGACTTGAGCCTATAGGAAAGAAAGGTAGAAATCGCGAAGGAGGCGCCAGAGGAGCGATCGGATGTAGTTGAAGATATACAATATATTCACAGCGAGGATCCTGATTAGAAACTTGGTTGGAGGAGAGTTGCCATGGAGTACCAGAGTGAGATGAATCCTCCTGTTTTTTGATTGCAGCAGAAATTGACGAAAGAAGTAGAGTTTTAGATAAGTCATAGGATTCATTCGTGAGTGCAAAATGGGGTAGTGCGAATATTCCTGCAAACCTACTTGCAAAAGGGATTAGCTACAGCATCCTACATTCGTAATCATGAAAACCAACGGAGTCAAAATATCACAAAGAGGAGCAATTGTTGTCTGACCTCTCAGAAGAAGTAGTCAAAATCATCTCGCCAGTCTTCGCGAAATGTACACCGAATAAACTAACATCCTGCGAATTGCCACCTTGTTCGTTCTTGATCATCATTGTCATCGAAACTTCTTGTACTTCTGCTGGTTGTTTTTCTTCAATATTGAAAATTATTTTCCCACCATTAGCTGTGATGTTCTTTTGATATGTCTGGTTTGTTGGTGGTACTTGAAACCCCGGAATCTGAAGGCGGCTCCACTCGCCATGAATAGTTCCTGAAGCATTCCGGTATAGCGGTAGCTCCCGATCCAATAGTGAGACGCGTTTTGTTTTGCTGTTTCCTTCAATAGCAGACTTTAGTTTCGCTTCATCTGTGGGAGCTTTAGTCTCTATCGAGCTTCGGCTCCTACTGCTCCCTCCAGCCCTAGCTTCAGCATTTCCCACAGCCTCCGTTACAGTAATACTCCTCAAGTACTCCCCCACAACATCCTCCGTCATCTTCATAACCCTTTCCCTAACTAGCTTTGGCGGTACTGGCCCATCTCCATTGATGCCTGTCAGGTTTCCTGGTCTCCCAAACGTCGAGTTGCGTAGCGTTTCAAGCGCGGTCTTTTCCCGTGTGATAATGCTATCGATCTCGTGGCGCTGCGAGGGTGAGTTGCCATCAGGGGCTAGAAGAATAATAATTACCAGTATCAAGAAAAGTCCTAAGCGAGATTGCTCCATAAAGGTTAGGGAGTCGAACAAGTGATGCAGTCGTGATTTAGATCGGTTTGTGTCTCCGAGTCACTTGTTGTCAATAATTCCCTTATGGAGCTGGATTAGTAAGTGCGAGGCTTGTACGTAACCCTAACCCTTTCGCGTTGGGGATCCAGAATATTACACACCAAATACTCTATTTAGATACCAATAGGGGTGGATGAGCAATGTAATGTCTGAGAATCTACTCACGCGATATAATAGCGATTTATTAACTTGTAGAATCGCCTGCGCTGCAATAACTTGAAACTATAAAAATCGAGTGATAAATTATGATGAACGCAAGACAGGTTGCATCTAGTTAAATAGCTTGTATAGAGTATTATTATATATAACACATAACAGCACTCAGGTGTCAATTGAATACTGAGAAAGTTGAAATCGCGGTCGACCTCATGCTCAACCACCAAAGTTCAATGGAACGCAATACTTGTGGAGGAAACCAACCAACTTAAGGAGAAGTTCCAGAAATATTGGAGGAACGTGCTGAGCGAAAGGGGGAAATTTATATGCTTCCTTTAGTTGGTGCAATTGATTTTGTCGGTTGGTCTCGGCGTGTGCGGCCCTGGTTGCAACTTTCTCAATACTTAATTGACACCTAATTATAGTGGAGGAATCGGTTTAAAGAATAAAGTTACTAGAACTTCTTGGTGGTCCAAAGCAGTTCATTAATTTATTCTAACAGGCATCCATTTTAAACTGAATAGAACAAATCCATAAAATTTATTGATAAAGAACAAAGACGTCACAGGAAAATGTGGTCGTAGGAACATAACTTTTCGTACCAAAGAAGCTAAAAGGACAACTATTTGCAACAATTTAACGACGGATAGATGAAAAAAACTACAGTATCATATTCTATGCCAGAAGGATACGACACCAAGCAAAATGTAAACCCTTGTCCTATCAAACGTTTCCATTTTCCACCCTGACCAATTAAAGAAATTCCGTCACCAAGAGCCTATGAATACAAATCATCATCCTCCCCACCTGTGCCAAAGCCGGCGTTCCCGGACCCACCGACGGCAGCGCCCTCCTCACCCTCAGACGGGAAGCGGAAGGTGTTCATTCCTCCTGATTGTTTCATACTCTGGGCGAATGCCTCGTAACGCCTGACCTCCACATCACTGACGGAACGTCTAGCAGCACCCATAGCTTCCTCAAAGTGTGCCTTGGTGAGTTCTGGGACAGGGTCTTCAAGCTCGATGTCATCCATCGCGTCGTCACCGGCATTGTCTTTGTCTTTGCTGGACTCTATTTCAGCAGCAATTGCCTGTTTGATGGCCAGTTTGACAGCTCGTTGGGTGACGAATCCCAAATCAGCACCAGAGAACCCATGCTACGAAATTCATGTCAGCCTTAAGCCAGGAGAAGCGAAGAGTTAGGGTGAATTACAGTCTTTGAGGCAATATAGTTCAAATCCACGTCGGGAGCCACAGGCGTGTTCTTAAGTTGAGCCCTGAGGATAGATGCCCTGGAAGTTTCGTCGGGAAGTGGGACGTAGACCAAAGTGTCGAGACGACCCGGACGACACAAAGCGGCATCCAACTATAGCAGATTAATTAGTAAAGTCAAACTACATCGACTAGGACAAATCATACCTGCTCAGGACGATTGGTAGCACCAATTACGAAAACGTTCTTCTTAACACCCATACCGTCCAGTTCCGTTAACAACATGTTAACAACACGATCGCTGGCGCCACCGGCATCGCCCATAGACCCACCACGGCTCTTGGCAATGGAATCCAACTCGTCCAAAAATACAACGCAAGGCGCAGCAGCACGAGCCTTATCGAAAATGTCACGGATATTGCTCTCCGATTCACCAAACCACATAGACAACAGCTCGGGTCCCTTAACGGAGATGAAGTTGGCAGCACATTCATTGGCGACGGCCTTAGCCAGCAATGTCTTACCAGTACCAGGAGGACCATAGAAGAGAACGCCACGCGACGGGGACATGCCAAACTTGAGGAACTTGTCTGGATGCTCCACAGGATATTGCACTGATTCGATAAGCTCGGCCTTGACGCCCTCAAGACCTCCGATGTCGTCCCAGCGGACATTGGGAACTTCGACGACTGCAACCTCGCGCAGAGCAGAAGGATTGCTGACACCAAGCGCGAAACGGAAGTTCTCCATAGTAACACCAAGCGAATCGAGAACCTCCGCGTCGATTGTATCCTCATCAAGATCGATCAAATCCATCTTTTCACGAATTTGCTGCATAGCTGCCTCCGAACAGAGCGAGGCAACATCGGAACCGACATAACCATGAGTTTCCGACGCAATTTGCTCCAAGTCAACACCCTCAGCGAGCTTCATGTTTTTGGTGTGGATCTGCAAAATTTCGAGACGGCCGGTTGGGTCGGGAATGCCGATATCAACTTCACGATCGAAACGTCCGAAACGACGGAGAGCGGGATCAATTGAATTAGGTCGGTTAGTAGCAGCCATGACCACAATGTTGCTACGTGCCTTCATACCGTCCATCAAGGTAAGAAGTTGGGAGACAACTCTCCGCTCGACCTCACCATTTGTCTTCTCACGCTTAGGTGCAATGGAGTCGATCTCATCAATAAAAATAATGGAAGGAGAATTCTTCTCAGCTTCCTCGAAAGCCTTCCGAAGATTTGATTCAGACTCCCCAGCCATTTTACTCATGATTTCAGGACCGTTAATAAGGAAGAAAAAGCTTCCAGTCTCGTTGGCAACGGCACGAGCCATGAGAGTTTTACCAGTACCAGGGGGTCCATACTAGTGATATTGTTAGCGACTGCAGCTCCGAATAGTGAGTGACTAAAACTTACAAGGAGAATTCCACGTGGTGGCTTGATACCAATGCTCTTGAAAAGCTGCGGATGTCTCAATGGCAGCTCCACCAGTTCTCGGATTTGTGCCATCTGCTTCCTGCATCCGCCAATGTCGTCGTATCCGACCTCGTTCAAGTTCCCTTCTTCATCCTCACGATTGAGGGGTTCACCCTCACAATGTATGACGGTATCTTGTGCAACAATACCATAGTCGGGCGGATCAAGCTCAACTACCTTGAACTCGACTTGTCTCATACCACCCCGGACTGTGAAGAGATCACCCATGCGTACAGGTCGGTAAGCTTCAAGGAAATAGGGCTTAAGATAGACATCAAAGAGAGAACCGGTAAGGCCCTCAACAGTGTCTGCAATAGGGAGAACTGCAATGCGTTTGGCCTATGGTTAACCACCCACATTAGCATTCCCGAAACTTTAGTTCAGGCTCGAGGAGAAGCTTACGTATTTAATATCTGGGCAAGGATGAACAGTAATGACATCGCCACTAAAACTTTGTTAGCTCTTTATGCGGAGAAGTAATAGTCTAAATCGATTTTAGGCTTACAGTCTAACTCGCAGATTGCTTCTGACCGCACGATTAATCCTCGCAGACCCATCATCAAGATCATCGTCGGCTAGAACAATCAAAACAGTGTCTTTTCGCTTTTTCCCCTTAACGAGGACGGTGTCGCCACGGAAAAGTTGTAGAGTCTCCATTGTATTGTTTGACAGCGCAATGATGCCTATGATAAAGTTTTCGTTAGTGGCAATAAAATCACTGATAACGGGTGCGGGGCTAACGAACTGTTATCGTCGTTAACAGCATCGGTAACAATCAAGCTATTTGGCTTCTTCTTCTTTTTCAGGATGGCGGTAGCAACATCATCGGCCTAATTCCTCCAAATTAGTAAAAGAAATGAAGAGCTAGAGATATGATTGCCGCTATCAAGGGGAGCGAAAAGACAAGATCTCACATCTTTTGGAGGAGCACCAGAGGAATCGCTAGCAGGAAACAGATAAGTTAGTGGATGATTTTGAAAATTCAGGCGGATAAAATTCGGTCAAGACTTTAGGATGAAGAAACTGTGATGGAAGTGAGATGGACATACGTCAAGTTGACTTTCTTCTTCTTGTCTTCGTGGTCTGCCATGTTGGAATTACCGTGGGAGGATATTCTGTAGATAGATGGAGAAGAGAAAATGAGTAGATAATGATGTTACGGGGTGGATGTGGTGATGGATAGGAAGGTGAAGGGGGAGGAAAGATGGAGGAGCAAGAGGTACTGGAGAGGTGTTGAGAGGGCGGCGGATTTAGACTGGAGCTTCGTTACCTCAGCCCGCCAAGAAGAACCCCGCCGAAGGCCATCGACAATATGTAACAAACCCGTCTTGAGCTCATCTAATCTGGCCGCCCAACTATATGCACACCAAATTGATCTCTTTCTCGGTGTTGTTTGCATCCTTGATAATCTATTGTTTAGCACATTCTAGAATGCTCTCCGTTGCAATGACGCGCCGCATTCGATCAATAAGCTGCATGCCACAATGCGGCTCTTTCATGTGGCTTTCCTCGTACTCCTCAACGGATTCCCAATCCATGCCTTAACGTAGGCCTAACATTTGACGCATTTACCTGTATAATAGATACACTCTAACCCGAAAAACGTCTACCAAGACTAGCTATCTATCTAAGAAATATTCTCTTTGATGTCAAGATATCAAAGTTTGTTATTTCCAGAGCGGTTAAATCCCATACATTGTGCAGATACGCTATGTGGTAATAGGTATGGCACGTGAGAACAATACTTTCTTCCGGAGTTAGGAGCTATTCGTCCTCACCGCATTCGCAAAACAACACATCTGCAGCAGCGAGAGGTGCATATGTGGTCCCAACACCTCGTGCAAGATCGGTTGGCTTGCCACAGTCACTAAGGCTGCGCATATATTCTGCTCGGGTGGCACGAAATGTTTCAAATAATCGAGTGATATCAGATGATTGCTGGTTATTGATGATTTGCGGTGATCCTATCATTATTGCCTAAGTCTATATGAAGTACCTAATATCCTAACAATCGAGTCACGTAATATTAATGCAACCCATGCAAAGGTAGAAAAGATACAAACTCCGGAAAGGTAATCATAGAAATGTGGTAAATCTAAGATAGATCTGAAGAGTATATTAATCTTCTACGTTCGTGGCAAAGGTCTTGGCGGCAGATATTGGCAGCTCTCGGTGGCACTTAGTGAGTGGGTATTTATAATAGGCTTTGGCCGTGGTAGACCAAATCAGCATCGTTGAGCTAGCCTACCTTCTGCTTTTAATTGCTGCAAAACGAGACACTTACAAGGTTCCGTTGGCTAATGCGTGTTTGTGGTACGGCCTCTGGTAGAGTTATTGTAGAAACACGAGGATAAGTGAACGCTAGGCAGGGTAGAGTAGCCAATACCACGCCAAAATCTTTCTGATGAGTCTGGAAGACCAACGAACGTTTTAGATCCTGAGCTGCCACAATTTTGCAGTAATTCTACCGGAGGCTATAGCATGGACCAGGATCAAATTACTTATTTGGGCTCTAGATACCCCTCTAGACGAACTTTGACCCTATTTTTTGACTCCAGAATCTCTCAAAGCTACAAGGTCACAAATTCTCACTCGGAAAAACTATCTCGACTTGTTGAGTTTAGCTAGCATTGGCAGCTGGCAACAGCAGATAATTTTGCTAGCTCAGCCTAAACATTTGTCGCTTCCGTATGTGTGTCTATCTTACGAAGTGTAGGCGGATGCCACCCTGGTAGACCCTACCTAACACCTACCCTAGGAGATTCTCGTGCATTAAAATAGAAGATCTATTTTGAAAAGGCAGCTAAAAGAGTACATGGTATGTGCATATTTCTACAATGCTCCTGTCTACTAAAGCACCGTGAGGCGTACGTATATCTGAACTTTTTGACAGCATTATAGCGGTGCTCTTATGCAGATACCCGATTACGCATCGCGATAATAAACTCCCTAACGCAAAGAAACAGTAAACTCCTTGCAGAAGTTGAATTCCTAGTATTGTTTAAAAGAAATGCTCCAAGTTAATGCACATGCCCACTACCAAAGTACTAAAGTATCAAAGTTGAATGACCAATCTATCCCCCACATCCATTTTTCCTTCCTCTACTTCTTAAGAAAAGCCTCATACTCGCTCGCTTCCATCAGTGAGTCCAATTCGCTCACATCTTTCACCTTGATCTTCGCAATCCATCCATCCTGCTCAGGGCTCTTATTAATCAAACTTGGCTTATCCGCCAGCTTGTCGTTTGCCTCGACGATTATTCCCGAGACAGGAGACATGATATCAGAAGCGGATTTGACGGACTCGACAGCGCCAAAAGTCTCGCCCTCAGCAACCTCTGTACCCAGCGCGGGAAGCTCGACGAAGACGACGTCACCAAGAGAAGTCGCAGCGAATTTGGTGATTCCGACTGTGGCTGTTATAGGAAGAATATAGAGTTAGCTAGCTAAACGAGGAGGCGGAGGCGGAGGAAGAGAAAGAGAGGAGAGGAACCAATGTCGGAAACGCTGGGGTCATGGTGGACCCATTCGTGTTCTTTGGTGAACTTTGTGACTGCAATGCACCTCGCATTGTTAGTTTCCTAGTTCTAGTATCTACGGCTCCAAATCAAGAGCTCCATCGAGGTTCTTATATAGATAGAGGAGACCATACCAAAGACTCTCGCTGAACCCGAAAACGCCCTGCTGCTCAGTTTCGGCGCTTGGACATTCACCCTGCTGGATAACCGGATAGCCGAAGAGACACGGAACGAGACCGAACGAGCGATTGAAGCCATTGTAAAAGAAAGAAAGAAAATATGTGAATAACTAGACTGGCAAAAAAACAAAACAATGGACCGTGAATTTGACAGCGAAATAAGCAAAGTAGGACAGGAACAGGAAATCCGTTGACAGCAGATCGTCACCCCGCAGTCACGTGGGGGACTTGGCACGATAAGGAACTCTTTCGTTTCAGTCTTTCTCTCGTCAAGCATCTGTGGAAAAATTGAAGAAGCAGAGCCTCACGATCCCAACGACAGCGACAATGCTTTACGAACTGATCGCCGTGGTAAGTGTTTTGTTGCAGTCGCAATTGATTACTTCAGTTTGAGCTTATGCTAATTAGATCACCTAGGTCCGCGGCCAGAGTCTCCAGGAAATCAAAGAGTCCGCCTCACACACCCTCACCATTCGTTCATGTAGCTAACCCCTCGTTCTTCTTATAGCATTGCCAGAGCAGCAGGCGTACTCGTCCTCCGGAACGGTGGTGTTGTCCGTGGCTTCACGAACTGGGATCGACTGCTCCTCCCCAAACGGACACTCGCGCATCAAGCATACCACACACACGGGCAATACTTTGTTATGCGTTTCGACTCCAATGCTATCACGCAGACTGAGATTAGGCGGACGTTGGGGCTGGATCCGAGGATGATAAAATTCTCGATTGTTAAGCTAGGGAAGAAGTTTGAGGAGATAGTGGAAGTGCCGGGACAGACTTTCAGCATGAAGCCTTTGTAGGGTGTGTGAGTATGGGGGAGTGTATCATATATTTGTAGGGGTGTTGGTTTGGATTTTTTGGGGGAATGCAAATATTCCCCCCCTTTTTTTCTAGGCGGGTATCTCTACTATAACTGGGTTTAACACCCAGATTGGTGACTGTAGAAATGATTGGAGGCCGGATTACAGGGTCTACGGCATGAGTCGCATCTTAAAGATCTTAAGCCCAATGGAGGTTTTCGTGAGGAGGGAACGGTACACAAATATTGATTCCTTGTAGTACCTGTGCTGTATTAGCGAAAGAAATTTACCGATATAGTAACTTGAAGTATAAACCGTGTTACTACTCACCTTTGGTAGAATTTCGATTGTAGATTTCTATAGATAGCCCAAGTTAAGACTCGATATACATTAATGAAAAGTTAATCACTGTAAATCTCCCTTGAATCACAAAAGCACGAGCTTCGCGGACGTGTTTATTTCGCGGATGTTCAACATTGGTAGAGGTATGATCGCCAAATCACCTGGAAAAAGAAAAAAAAGAGACACAGCCACAAAGGCTGGTAATGAGACACTCATCAAGCAGTGCGACCTCCTTCACGCATTATCACTCACTCACTCTACAAGTCCACAAGGGTGCAGCAGCAGGTCAGAAAACTTGAAGATTCAGTCATTTCCTACAATACCAATCCTGGTCTGGCTTCGTCTTCTTGAAATTTTTTAACTTTGCTCTACAAGTACCAACCGCAATCCCTAAAGAAAAAAAAAATGCACCGAAAGACCCGCATCCCGGCTTATCATGCTCAGAAAGAAAGAAAAATAGAAAGAAAAGAGTCCACCAGCCCTATTTACTCATATCTATGCCCAACCATCTCAGCTAACTATCGATTCACTCAGAACATCTCTCGTCGAATTAATCGTATCCAAGATCTCCTTCGCCCCCACATCGACCAGCATTTCGGCCACTGTCTTCCCGAAATCCTCCGCCTCCGCCTCACTCTCAACGCTTAGATCCTTCTCGATATTCACGACATCCACTCCATCCAAGCTGGCGACTCTGGCGCACATCTTCATCACCCCATCCTCAAACTTCGTCTCAACCCCAATAGGCACCGAACATCCACCCTCAAGCGTCCTCATCAACGCTCTCTCCGCCATACACGCCAACGTAGTCTCAGCATGTCGCAACGGCTCCAACAACTTCGCCACCACACTATCATCGCTCCTGATCTCAACCCCGAGCGCGCCTTGTCCGACCGCATGCAGCAGAACCGGCGAAGACAGCGGCGCAGTAATACGGTTCCCTAGATCCAGCCGCAGCAGCCCCGCAGACGCAAGGATCAAACACGCATACTGCGAATCCGCAGCATCAAGTTTCGCAAGTCTCGTCCCGATGTTCCCACGCACATCCGCAAACTGGAGGTCCGGGCGCTTGGTAGCGATTTGTGCGCTGCGGCGCACAGAGGAAGTGCCGACTGTGGCTCCTGGGGGGAGGTCGGAAAGCGATTTATATGGGGAGCCGGCTTTCATTACGAGGGCGTCTCGAGCGTCTGTGTGTGTGGATATGTTAAGATCGAGTGATATAGTGTGGAGCTAGGATTGGGGGGGGATGAAGAGGAAGCTGACCTTCACGTTTGGGGATTGCACCAATTTTGCAGCCCTCGGGGAGCTGGGTTGGCATGTCTGGTACTCAATTGTTAGTATCCCTATTCTTTTTCCATTTGTGAGACGTGAGGATAGGACGACGTGGGACGGACCTTTGAGGGAATGTACGATCATGTCTAATCTATTATCTAGAAGGAGAACTTCGAGCTCTTGGGTCCATAGTGCTTTTGCGCCGAACGAATGCAGGGGTGTAAGCTGGTTGTTGTCGCCCGTGGTGGTCATGGAGATGATTTCGAACTCGAGCTCTGGATGGGCTTGCATCAGGGCATCACGGACAATGTTGGTCTGGACCAGGGCGAGATTGGAAGCACGAGAGCCGATGTAGAATTCCTTTCTCTGGGGCGCTGAGGGGGTGGATAAGACGGCGGACATGACGGCGGCGTAGAGACGGGCGAGGAGGTAGGAAGACATTAAGGTGGGGGAGCAGCTGTTGGACCCGAAGGAGTGAGAGGCTGTGAGCACGGGCGAGAGGACTGACTGGATATTAGCTATAAGGAAGGCAACTGGTACTGAAGGGGTGGACATACCGTGAATATATGGTGAAGCCGTGAGACACAGGAATAGAGGAAGTCTTTAATACGAACCCTACCATTCCCGCCAAGACGTGGAGAGCCGCCCACTGAAATTTTTACTAGTGACGTTAGCAACATCCCACCTTCTGTCTGTTCTGCTCTGTCCGCCATCTTCACCTTCGCCTTCCTCTCGAGATCCTGGGCTGCTCTCGGCCTTCTGCTATTTACAGCCATCTATCCGGGCCTGCCCCTCGTAGATCCCTTCATCATGCTCGCCAGAGCTGTCACTCGGTCCCTGGCCCGTTCAATCCGGCCCATTGTCATCCCACGCTGCCCCGCCAGGCCTGCCAAGTCATTGCTCCTCGGCCTCCCCCACCTGCACCAGTCAAGAACCTTTGCGATCAAGAAACGACAGCCTTACAGAGGCGGCGATCCAGGCGCCTACTCGGAATCAGAACCTATTATTCCAAGCGACAAAAATACTTCTCCGCTGTCAAAGGTGGGACCCACAACTTCGGAATCTCCCGTCGAATCATGGCAGACTTCTTCAACCTCACCAGATGCACCCCCACCCCCACCAGGTACTGACCCAGACAAGGACCCATCTGGCGACCTATTGGCCCGCAGAGCTACACCTGCAACTGGGGGTGGCAGTAGGGGTGGTGACGGCGGTAGGGGTGGTGACGGCCTCCCCAAATCTGCCTATGTCTCGTCGACGGACCGAAAGCGTGAGCGTCTCGCACGCCTCATGTTCGCTGCTTTCATTGCCTTTGTTATTGGTGGTGGCATATACCTTGGTCGCGACCTATCCGAGTTTGAGCAGACTATCTACGACCCAGCCACGGTCCCCAATGGCTGGAGCGTCACTGCTATGTATGCGCGCATCAAGGCTCGTGTGCAGAACGTACTCGACTTCTACAATGAGCCGCCGTTCGAGAAGCTGCTGCCAGATCCATATCCAGAATACGCTCGACCGTATACTCTGGTGATTGCGCTGGAAGACTTGTGTGTGCACAGCACGTGGGATAGGGAACACGGATGGAGGATTGCGAAGCGACCGGGATTGGATTATTTTTTGGCGTACCTGTTTCAATCGTATGAGATTGTGGTATTTACGAATCAACATGATCAGATTGCGGCGCCGATTATCCAGAAGATGGATCCGTATCCGGGCTATATTATGTTCCCACTGTTCCGATCTCATACTCGGTACAAGGATGGTAAATATATCAAGGCAAGCTTTCCTTTGCCATCTCATCCTCCCTTAGCCCTTATAGCCCCCTAACTTTGTGAATAGGACCTGAATTACCTCAACCGCGACCTCTCTAAAGTTATCATGCTCGAAACCAACCCCGACGCTTGGTCTATGAACCCCGATAACACGATAAAGATGGCCCCTTGGCACGGTGACCCTGACGACAAGGAGCTCGTCTCCCTCATCCCCTTTCTCGAATACATTGCTGCTATGGGAATCTCGGACGTACGGCCCGTGATTTCTGAGTTCGGCGACAAACACATCCCGACCGAATTCGCACGCCGTGAGGCTATCGCACGAGCAGAGCTCAAAAAGCGGTTGGAAGCGGAGCGAGCACAGAGGAAGGGCACGCTTGGAGAAGTGTTGCTGACAGCGCTGGGGCTGGGGACGCCGAAGAAGAAGAGAGAGGACGAAGAGAAGACGTTTATGGATTTGACGAGGGAGAGAGGAATGGAGGCGTATGAACAAGCACAGAAGCACATCGCGGAGCATAAAGATGAGATGATGAGGGAGCAGAAAGCGATGGAGAAGGAGGCGGCAGAGCAGATGAAGACAAGCTTGAGTAAGATCTTTACGGAGGTGAGATATATTCCCTGGCTTTGATTGGGCATGATTAATGCTAACTTGTAAACTTTTTCTAGGGTCTGCCGAAACCGCCGGGACAAATGTAATTATAGGGAAAGTAGTCTCGGCTGGGTAAAAAAAAATGTTTTCAAGTTCTTTTAAACTCCACTCTTGGTCATTGTCGTTATTTCTTGTGTCTGGGGTTTGTATATACATATTTCTCGCATGAGGGTGTTCCCGACTGCTCGGGGAGGGGGTAGAGGAGGAAAAACTAAAAAGTAGTGCGGCGCGGCGGGGGTTTTGAAGATTGTATCATTATTCTTTTTTGAATGGGTGGCTTTTGGGTTCGTTCGTTCGTTCGTGTACACATGTATGTATTGGAGTTTTCTTTTGCTGATGATCAGGGTTGTCGTTAGAGCTATGAACATATGTTTTTGGCGAGTGATCCTGTGGTTTGGATTACCCGAAGTGTGCTAGTTATCGTGGATGGTGGCCTATGGATGTTGATGGCCATTCTATAGATCACTCGGGTTGCTGTCGCGTTCCATCTCTCCCGTTGCTTCCCGCTGTCTCCGTCCCTCGTCTTCTACCATCCCACCCCACCACCACCACCACCACCACTCTCTGCAAAACTCCACCCATACCTGTTGAGGTTTATTCATCCAACAGCAGCAACACAAACAAATATTATCCCATTTTATTCCATCTTCAATGTTCCCGCACTATTCCACATATACAACCTCGACGAAGTGTTATTTCCTCTATTACCATCAATCTAGTTAAACCCCATATGCACTGCATACATTTCAGAATCCCCTCTTTACTTCACCCTGACCGTTGACATGGGATTCATTAGCTGACGGCTGTAGGCATCTACTATTCGATCCGTTGGTCCTTCTTGAGCCGTATCAGACGCTATGGGTTTATCCTATTCAGTGCTATTAGGTAGTTATGGGGTATTTGGGAGCTGGACTGGGCGCCGTGGTTCGGCATATTTAACGGGTTTCTTTTAGCAACATGCTGGGAATGAGTATTGAGCACTATGATATGATACTAACCTATTCAAAGATTACTTGATTTGGTTATATCTGACTACTGTGTATGTGCTTCTAGGTTTCTATCAGTCAAGTCACCGAAAGCATCGATATCTCGTTGTTAGACTACCCCCACCACCCAGCTTGGGCTATAAAACACCGTTTATCACAAAATAGATATGGTGGATTGCTTTTCCAAGAGTATATTTTTCTAACTTACCTGAATTTTCTGTTACAGTAACGACGCCAACGAGACACTTGGACATGACTAAAAGCACAACGCGATGAACTGAAGTCAAGGATGAGACATTCCTCCGACTGCACGCATTACATATTCAACCTGAGCTACAGCGCTTGCGCAACAGTGTCCGATTCAAAATTTGATGGAGTTAGAGAAGGATCCCTTAATCGCTATTTGTTTTCTTTCTAACCAACAATTCTGATATCGCCATGATGCTGACGGTACACCAATAGATACGATTAAAAGTGTAAGTTCGCGAGTCAACTATGTCTCTCACAAACTACAACTTTGTACCATTCAACCTGAGCTACAATGCTCACAAAAACCGTCGATTCAAAGCTTTATGCAGTTAGCGAATGCTATTATTGCGGCTGTATTTATCATTTCGCTTGCTCCCTAATAATATTTTCGTATTGTCATAACACTGACTATGCACCAATAGACGCGATTATAACCTTGACACGATAAACCAAGAAGTTGACAACTTTTCATGTCTCTCCCGCCAGCTTCAACTCGATGCGCCATTCAAGATGAGCAAGGTTCCTCTTATAATATTTGATCCAAAACTTGGTGGAGCGAGGGAAAAATATTTCCAGCCGTAGTTATTTGGTTTTTTCTTTTTCTGTCGCTCACTAAAAACCTACGCATTGTCATGATACTGACAGCAAAATATGATCTACAGCACCCCAATTACACCGTTCAATCTAAACTTGATGGAATTGAAGGAAATTATTCTTTCAGTGGTATCTATCCCTCCTCGCTATCTAACATCATTGTAGTTATTATACTGACAGTAATCTAATAGACGAGATTCAAAAAGCTTTAGCACCACAAAAATAGCATTTAAAAGAGTTACACCTCCTTTGTTAACACTGAATTCTTGATGCTGATAATAATCTAATAGATGAGATTCAAAAAGCTTCAGCACCACAAAAAATAGCATTTAAAAGAGCTACACCTCCGTTGTTAACATAGCATTCGTCAAAGATAGCTACATTACAACAGGCTGGAACAGAGATTCAAAAGCTTCAGCACCACAAAAATAACATCTAAAAGAGCTACACCTCTGTTGTTAACACTACATTCGTCAAAGAAAATAATCACATTACAGCAGTATGGATCAGAGATTTAAACTACGGATGCACAGAAACTTGAAATAAAGGATATATTTATTTTGTTTACCTTCAAACAGAATGCAAGTTTTTTGAAACGGGCTTACGGGATGAGACCTGGAGATATCATTAATAGAAATGATTTTCATCATATGAGAGGGGGGGGGGGACTCTAGGAACTCTAGGAAATCCTATTGAGAAGGTGGGAGAGGAGTGGAATTCTAGGAACAAAAGAGATCCTATTGAGAGGGGTTGTGAGAGAATTTGTTTAAATATTTATTTTCACTTCGTTGAGTGATTTATATTTCCTTCACAGCAAACTACATTGCTCTATTGTTTATCTTATAAATGGCAATATACGAGTTCAGCTATTATTTCAGCCGATGTTCAGTTTTGACATGATAGGAGTGAGTTGAGTGCGTTTGTGGATCCAGGTTTCACCAAAGCCCACGGACGAGTAACCGCATCCAATCCGCTCCTTAAGTATCGTGAAATACCCCCCATGCGAGGATCAACAGCGAATAGGAGGACCTCAGAGCTCCCAGAATCCATCTCCACGGAGCACACGCCAAACACAGCGCAAAGCCATGACGAAAACCCTCTACGACCAAATATCACTCGCCTCCATCAACGTAACCCAAACTCACCACCAAACGCCCAGAAAAAAATAAATCCTACAAGCTACTATCCAGACCATACGCCGTTCATCTATTCCGTCGTACTATACATGACGAATCTCCCCCGCATTCCATCTCCATAAAGAGTAGTAGAACAAAAAAGCAAACTTTTAACCCTATACAAATGAAAAAAAAAAGACAAAAAACGAAATAAAGAACACCCCATTACCCCGCGCCACACACCGCACTCCACCCAACCCCATTTCACTCCACCCAGTACTCCAATCGTGCACGATATCTAGACAGGCCCTGCAGCAGTCCTCAAAACACTAGCAACGCTATTCGGCGCCACACATCCATGCTCGCAAATAACCATCTTTATGCAGTCGCTCGGCGTGATATCATACCGGAAGCTATCGACATGTGTTTTCTCGACGTCTTTCCAGCCCTTCAGTGGGCCTAATTCTTTCCGGGCTCCTTCTGACATGGTAACGAGGAGTTCTGGATCGCCTATTCACAATCACGAGTACCAGTTAGCCAACTCCCCCACATCCGCCCCACTCCACACTTCTTCCCTCGGAGGATAGAAGAACTTACCAAGCTCATTCAACACAATTCCATCCAAGTTAATCTTGTCACTGAACTTGACGCTCTCACAAGCGACCACAACCGGCACGCCTGCATCCTTCGCACACAGCGCAACCGCCGTAGTTCCAGCCCTACTATAAAGTGCGCCGTCCGCCATGACCGCGTGTGCACCAAGCAAAACCCTCGTGACATCTTTCATGACATAGTCTAGTGCGTACAAGTGTACATACTGGCATTCGATACCGGCACCGGTAAGACTTTGCAAGATGTTAGCGCCTTCGAGCAACGGGCGTGAGTCGACGACGACGACACGGAAGCGACGGCCGCGGCGATGGGCTTCGAGGAGGGCGCGCTCGACGACTTGGGATTTGCCATATGTGAGGATTACATCGTTGGATTTGATGTACCGTGCAACGGTGGTGTTGACGATCATGTCGTCGGCGATTGTGATCTTCTCGCGGATGAAGGCGTCGATCTTGTCGCAAAGGAGGTTTTTGGATGCTTCTTGAGTTAGGTCGGGGGAGACGTTGGCGATTTCTTGTTTCAGCCATCGGATGGTGTTGCCCATCGCGGTGGACATGGGGCGGGCGGAGAGAAGGTAGGCGATTTGGTGGGAGAGGTAGTGGCCAGGGAGATGGCGGGAGAGAGTGGATTGTGGGGGGGTTTCGTAGTCGTGGATTACCTGGATGTGTTAGTGGGATGCATAGACAAATTTGGGTTGTAGTAGTCAATGGTATATGGAAAATCGGGGAAATAAGTGCATAATCGTGGAGAAGGGATAGGTAATAGCAGTCTCAAAGAAAACATATAAAACAAATAAAAAAGAGTCAGAAGTGATCGAGTGATAGTCGATGATTCAACATACCCTCTTAATAGCCAACAAAAAGCCCAGACACCGTGCAGTGCTTCCCGCAAGCACATACTGATTAATCTGCATTCCCAGCGTCAAAATAGCCGGATGGACATCCGGGTGCGCATTCCCAATGCCAAACACCGTCGTCTTCTTCTTATCCTGTTGCTCCGCCGCCAAGTCTTTCAGCAGTCCCATAAGACCATTATCCTTCGCCGGCTCCACAACAATCTCAACTTCCTTCACGACCGGTGTAGGAGCAGTAGGGTAGATGGTCTTTACGATGCCACCAGCTGAACCGGCGACTACAGCGGGGGGTGCATTTTTGTCGCCTTTTTGGGGGGCCCTGGGACCAGTTTGGGAGGGCGGAGGGGCGCCGCTAGCTGCTTTTGTATCGGCGCGACGAGCAGCCTTTTCGGCTTTTTTCAGCTCCTTCAGCTCTTTTGCTGAGAGCTTGCCGTCTGTGGATGCGCCTGCTGCTGGTTTGGCGTCTTTGGGTTTTGAGTCCTTGGGTTTTTTGGGGTCTTTTTGGGCTTTCGAATCCTTGGGTGGTCGTTGGGTGGTCGAGGCAGTGGGGGTGTTTGTTGAGGTTGTAGCTGGCTGTGGGGTTGAGGTAACGGGAGGGTTGGAGAGAGTATTTGGAGGGACAGAAGCGCCGGGGGGTGCCTTTTTGTCGACCATAGCAGCGAGGAGTGGAGAGGGTGGAGAGGGTGGAGGGGAGTGGTGGAGGGAAGTGGTGGAGATGGAGTGTGTGGGGTAGAGTGGAGATGGAAGGGAGTGGAGGCGTGGAGTGGAGAGAATGAGGGCGTGGAGAGAGTGGAGGATGCTGTTGGCGGGGCAGGAGTCACTGGCTGCTGCGGATTGCTGGGAACGGGACGGCCGGGTAACTGGAGACACAAACCCTAAGCCCTAACTGTGATTGTCTGTGTATTGCGAGGGATTCCAACTCAACGCCGGTGAAATGCATTATGCAGACATTCTGTGCTCTCGAGATGCCCTCATGTCCAAGAAACGCTGATATTCCAGCTATCCCCATACCATAACCCACCCCACGTACTGGATCCACAGTTCCTACCAGCTCGTCGGGTGCAGACAAGCATTAACGGCCCCGTTCCACAAGCTCTGTGCCAAGTTCATGATCAGGGTTCCACAGCTACAGTACTAATCCTCTTCCGCAGGCGAAATCCCCTATTCTCCCCCAAGTTCTCTCCTCGCGCCCTTCCACTCTTTGCATCTCTCTCTCCCTCCGCCAAACCATCCTGCCTCCTTCCGTGCGAGGTTGCAATTCGGCCCCCCCACACGCTCTTTCCACCGTCAGTTGGCTGAACACGCGCCATGTCGCTCGTGGAACGCGATGCTTCGCGGAAACGCATCTTCACCGTGCTGGCCTGCTTCGGCGCCGTTATCTTCTTCACCAACCTGGCCTTGATCACCGGGACCGATTTCGGCCTGCGGATAGAGAAGCTGCCGCTACCGGAAATCTTGAGAGGGAAGCCGAAGAATTCAGAGTCGGGGGATCTGTTGGATACTGTGAGTATTTATTTAATATTATTTACTGCAGGGGTGGGAATCTGCATTTGGTTTTTGTGACAACATTCAACGTTTCGGGTTTCACAAACCGCAGATGCATTTCCGCAATCCCGATATCAATTCCCATGCAATTCACTTTCCCACCTATTCCGAGTTTCCAAGACATCCAATCGAGCTTATCGCTAACCCTATGCTTCATAGTTCCCAAAAATCGCTGACATCCTCGACGACCTTGATTTCGACAAATCCCATGAAGTCGTCGATAACCACCCCATCGTTACGTTGATGGCCGAAGCTGCCCAGCGCTTCCGTGAATACGATACCGGGCGCTCCAAGACGTTTGCCCAGGCGGTGAAGAAATATCGAGCTCAATATGGCCGTCACCCCCCGCCAGGTTTCGACAAAGTATGCTCCTCGAAGACAGTATCAATGCCGTATCACCTGCTAACCCTCCCCAGTGGTACATATTCGCCCGCGAACGTGGCGTCTACCACCTCGATGACTTTGACCAAATCATGTCTGACCTGCGCCCCTTCTTCTCCATCCCGCCTTCAGACCTCCGAGTCCTGATCCGTGGAATGATAACCGAGGACCCTGGTCCGTCTGGTCTCGCTGCGCTGTCCGTCAAAGCCGGAAAAGTGACCATTATAAACAGCAATGACAACTGGCGAGCGCAGAACCTCCAGAAGCTCCTCTCCGTCTTCTCCGAGCATCTCCCGGACATGGAAATCGCCATGAACCGACAAGACCAACCGCGCGTGATTGCGACCTGGGAAACCGTGCAAGACGCACTCCACGTCGAGGAAACCACACGCATAATGCCCATCGACGCGGCCAACGAGTTCACCCCACGTCCCCCGATCTCCGAATCCGTGACTCTGCCAACAGCAGAGTGGTTCCGTGCACCAGGGAAGCCATACATGGATCTCGCAGCAGGCGCCTGTCCGCCATCTTCCTACGCGCGCAATAACGCAACGATGGACCCGGAGCTCGCAGAAGCCACCTACAAGCTCTCCAACGGCCTGGTATCGAACTTCAACCTCTCCTCCGACCTGTGCACAGCCGGACCTAGCATCAGCGAACAACATGGGTTCCTCTTCAGCGCGTCGACCATCGTCGCAACACGCAAGCTCGTCCCCGTCTTTGGCGAATGCAAAGTCAATGTCAACAACGACATCCTCTTCCCAGCAAACATGTACTACGCGAAAGACCCACGCTACGACTACGACGGGCACAAAGACTCCGCCTGGGAGGATAAGCAAAACCGCCTGTTCTGGCGGGGCATAACCTCCGGCGGCGTCCAAACCAAAGACAACTGGCGCCGTCTCCACCGCCACCGCCTAGTCCTCCTGACCAACTCCACAGTCCTCGCCGCATCCCACGAGACGCACCCGATCCTAACATACAACCCCAACGACCCCACCAAGTCCTACGCCCTAGCCCCCGACTTCGCCCCCGCCGCCTTCGCAAAGCAATACACCGACGTCGGCTTCCCAGAGCTCAAGTGGTGCGTCCCCGACGAAGACTGCGGCTGGCTAAAAGAATACTTCACCACCGTCCCGCAGACCTCCCTCGCAGACCAATTCGTAAACAAATACCTCGTCGATATCGACGGCCACAGCTTCTCCGGGCGCTGGCACGCATTCCTCAAGAGCCGCAGCATGGGCATCAAAGCCACCATATTCCGCGAATGGCACGATAGTCGGCTTTTCGCATGGCTACACTTCGTCCCCATGGACAACAGATTCGATGGTTCCCCCCCTTCCCCTCCCCCCTTTTGTCGCGCGAGTGATGGTTTGTGAACGGGCGATAGCTAACGTGTGAAATCGAACAGATCTGTATAGCCTGCTGACATACTTCATTGGCCTCTCCTCCACCACTACGGACCCGTCGGGGCCGTACGTGCCGAGCCACGACTTCGAAGCCAAGACGCTGGCGAACGCCGGGCGCGATTGGGCGCGCATGGTGCTGCGCAGGGAGGATATCGAGATTTATACGTATCGGCTTATGCTGGAGTATGCGCGCTTGCTGGACGACAGTAGGGACCGGATCGGGTATGGCGGTGATGGGAGCGAGATGGACGAGAAGTGGAGTTGGTGATTCGTGCCAAGATGGGAGGGTGAGGGTGAGGGTGAGGGGGGGTTTTTTATATATATATAGTGGTTTGGGGGGGTATGTGGTTTGGGAGGGTAATTAGTAATACGGGGTATGAATACATGAGGTGAAGGGGGGGGAATGTGTGTTTGGGGGGGAGGGGGGGAGGGTAAAAATAGCATTGTGTGCTCGGGGCGTTGGGGTTTAATGTTTTTTGTTCTCTGTTTAATGTTTCTCTAGTATTATTACATTGGTTATCCGACTACGTTGGTGGTTCTTCGACGTTAGGCTTTGGGAGGAGAGCGATGCAGTGTGTATGTAGTAATAATTCTGATGCAATATGATGTGGACGTGCTGTGGTCTACCGTGGTCTACCGGGAACCAGATTGAGAACGGTTAGAGAGAGTTTCTGAGTGGATGATGGGTCTCGTACTCACGTTCTTACCTGATCTAACTCTGGAAGAGCCGAAACGGCGGGAGTGGCCCGAAGGTCGCTGGAAATGGGGGCAGAGGCAGATCTAGACGGTGAAATACGAGATGCTACTATACTGGGATTTATCCACTCATATACACATTCTAAACGAGCCCTTCCAACTACACTACACATAACTAACTACACCTTCATAAAAAACACATTATAATTAAATCCTCATTTATAAACTCCCTTCCCAGCCCAACCCAACCCAACCAGCCCAGCCCAGCCAAATAGAAAACCTCGTAAACCCCTCCTCTAGCTAAACACCACAAAACGGAAACAAAAACCGAAAACAAAAAACAAAAAAACAGGGGAGCAAAAAAAAAGCAATAGCTATCAACACCGCCTCCTAAAATCATTCCCACAAATCCCCACCGCAGCGCTATCCACAAGTTTCAATCCCACCTCGGAGTCTCTTTATACCAGCGTACTAAAAATCCCCGAGTTCAACCTCAACCTCCCTCCCTCAGGGTCTTCAGCCGCTACTACATATTTAGCCCCCCCAAAAGTATTCCGCACAACCCCCCCTCGAGTAGGAGGAGGAGGAGATAGAGAGATATATGATCCAGTGTTGGACGCCATCTCGGTGGTTTTTGCGGCGAGGGTTCAGCTCTTTGGTGGGTGGAGATTTGTCTATCCGCGTTTGCGGGAATGTTGGTGTTCGCTTCTTTAGGTAGGGGTTTTGAAGGGTGTTGTTAATTAGGAATAAGTTAGGCTGGGTTGAAGGTTGGAGGTTGGAGGTTGGAGGTTGAAGGTTGGAGGTTGAAGGTTGGAGGTTGGAGGTTGGAGGTTGGAGGTTGGAGGTTGGAGGTTGAAGGTTGACAAAGTGACGGTTGTAGCGGTTGGGTTGTAGTTGCGGTTGGGTTGGGTGGTGTGGAGGAATGAATACATGTACCTATGGCTTGAGTTAGCAGCTACCTAGCTCCCATGCTATTACACCTATACACATTCCCATTCTATGTTATTCATCAATTACGGAAACATATCGTCTGATCAGGGATTTTTCTATACAATTGAGTACACCTCCCGATTTGACACCAGACTTTAAGAGGCTGGGTTGAGCCGACTTGGTTTACGCTGCTCGAAGTTGAATCTGCTCAGCAGCTGAGTATTTTCTCGGCTATAGGCGAGAGAGGCCCTGGCAGGGTTTCAGTTGGCTAGAATTCACGTAGAGACTGGTAGCACAAAACTACTGTCACAGTAGTTGAGCCGCCTAAAGAGGAACGTCAACGAAGTTGCTGTCTCCGGGATTCAGGCCAGAAATCCCGTTAGCTGGGGCTTTCTTCAACTCTCTGCAAAGAAATTCCAGCTTGAGATTGTAGTCGGGGAATTCCTGCGAAACCTCGGGGGTGCCATCGTCCATGATATCGATTATCAAGTACTCTTCTTTCTCCAGAGGCCGGATGGAGACAGTAGTCTCGGCTCCTCCTGTCTTGTCGCTCTCAGCAATAGGCTTTCCCTGGGAAGACCAAGAGCAACAATCGCGAGCGATGCGTCTGCGGGAGAGCTGCTCAGTCGTCCGCTTGATGAGCCCGATTCCACCAAGTCGGGAAAGCATGATTTTTTTTAAAATACTCTGCAACAGTAATCGAATTGCGAAACCGAATTGAGTGGGGAAACTGGTTTTTGGAGCTAGGAGAGATTGTGCTTGGCTGGTCAAGCAAGCAGTTAGCTTGCGATCTTGGTTTTGTGCATAAATCTCATATCAGAAATCCCATTCTATTGGATTTTCAAAAAATGTCTTCATTGCGAATCAGGTCCGCTAGACGGGCGGGTATGCGACAGCAATTCCCTAGCTATGCACGAGGAGGCTCCTAGGTAGAAGCCATTAGCTAGCAATGGCGAGGGAGAGCTATTACCTTTTCCGCCCGTCACTCTTGCCGATGTGATCCAGAATCCAAGTCAAGTGATTTGGCGCTGGTGTGGACGAGCAAGCACGAATGCCGATGGCGCGCCAGGGTGGTGTAGCAGCTAGACGATCGGATGGAAGGGTGGAGGGTGGAGGCGGTGACGATGCGGAAGTGGAGGGAGGAAGACGGTCTGTGGTGGGATGTGTCTGATAAGGCGAAGCTAGAGATTGCAAATCTGACCGTTGAGCTTCTGCCGGCCTCACTGCCAATCCGCTCTTGCACGGAGCCACCGCTCCGACTGGAGACAGAGCCTGGCGGTTGCGGTGCAGGACCCTCGGGGGAGGCCCGGCGACGGTCCTGAGCGAGTGATGCTGCATGATCCCCAGCCCTAACCCCCGCCATCTAACAGGTACTGTGCTGCGTGCACATGCCAGAGCCAATCAGGGTGCCAAACACATAGTAGGGGTTCACCAGGTAACTCGTGTGCGCCATCATAAGGGAAAAGTTTCTCTGATTGATTCCACATAAGCGCATGTAGGTACATGTACATGAACGCAGACTATCATTCTCCGAGGAAGCCCGCCTTGGCAACCGAATACAGCCAAGTAATATTCATTTCCCACCAATGTTGGAGCTTTCTTACTAGTTCACGGCATCCTCTCGGCCCTTAGCCATATATATAGAGATTCGTGCTTGCATAGAAATACATGTAAGGATGGAAAAACCAAGATTGAGCAAATTATAGAGTTCGACAGAAGTTTGGAAATACAGGTACAGTCTTTCCCGCCCCAACGAGAAGTCCCCTTACTGAGAAACCGGGATTTCTGCTAAGAAAAATAGCGAATCAAAAAGGGAGAAAAAAACTGTTGTCACCAATTATAAGTGGCTGATTTTGTTAGTAAAGATCCCGATTTCTTGGTAAGGGGATTTCTCGCAGAGACAGGAAAGACCGTAGTCGTAAAACCGCTGCTTGGGCTGTAATTCAAAACTCGACAATGCGGTCTGGCTGACCCATCCCGAGTTTTTAATTGCAGCCTAGGTAGCTGGTTTCAATTTACTCCCCTTTCCGCCGAGAAAATCTCCAATGAAAAATGATACTCCTAAACTAAGGAAAAACACAACTAGGAACAAAAAAAGAAACCTGGGAATCTATCATCAGTGGTCCATGGGCACATTATTATAAGTTCTAGCAAATAAGTTCAGCCATCCTGTAGCGCTTTTGCGTGAAATGCCAGGTAACATAGCCCTTGACAAAGCCATCGTATGCCCCCTCGAGCTCCTTTCCTCCTGGCCCCAGCACCTCCAAGATTCTCGAGTTCGCTTCCACCACCTTCTCATTGACCTGCTCCAGCGCCTCCACAGCGGAGCAGCAGAACGTCTTCGCGTACGACTGGATGAACGTATTCTCCTCGTCCCCGACAACACACTCCTTATAGAAACTCAGCACGTCGTTCGTCAGGTCAATGACATCCAGCATATCCGGCACCGCAGTAATATACTCCCTCAGCCAGACCTTCTCCGGGAACAGCGCTTCCGGGAACAGCGCGTGCGCGTAGGCTTCGCTGATGCCCGTCTTCTTGCGTATGAACCGCGGGAAATCCTTCGAGCGCGACGGCGGGAACCCATGCGGGAACATCGCCTCCAGCTGGCACCCGCCGAGGAAGTCTAGCCCCGACTTGATAATGCAGGAGGAGCCGTACGGTCCGTAGTGCTTCGGCGTCTCCTCGGACAGGTACTGCGTAAACCGAGCCAGCACGGGGTGCTCGAACCGCTGGCTTCGCGGTGAACTAGTGCCGAAGCCCTTGAACCCTGGGAGCACCGAGATGTCGTCGATGTAGGTGGCGAGGGTAGTGAAGGCGATCACGTAGGCTCTGGTCGATGGAGGAAGGTGGCTGAAGGCTAGCTCTCCGAATGCGCAAAGGACGGGCAGCAGCTTGAGGAGTGGCTGGAGATGGTCCTGGGTGAAGTTCCAGCTGTAGAATACCTCGCGGATATCAGGCTCTAGAGACCCGGTGGTGGTGGCGCCAGGGGCAGGAAGATGGAAGTCGCATCCCAGGCCTGTGACGAATTCCCGAATGATTGATTTCGAGAAAACAGGCTCTTGTGTGATGTCTTTGACTGCCATGATTAACGAAGCCTGCAGAGGAAGTGATAGTTCTAGGAGCAGTCTCTAGGCTGTAAATGGTAGAGAGGTGGAAACCAGGCGCAGTGATCACGGGAGAGTGATCATAAGAAAGCCTTTAGCGTAGGAACACTGATGATATTCTTGGATGGTATACCAGTGAGGAGTAGTGAGCTAGAGCAAAAACCTCATAGCATGCTGAAGTCCTACTTATATATATTTCTCCACCGACAAACCCTCGCATTCTGCGGTAATCTATTAATCACAATAACACTTTATGTGCTCTACTTGTACGCACTACTAAGGCCTATTAGTCCACTATTTCCGCTCTAACTTTTATTTCCCAAGAACTCATCCCCCTCTTAGGTAGTCCTACGCTCGTTTCCATCGACCACTCAAAAAGAACTAAACTTTCTACTGATCCCGATAGCAACCTTGATCATTCGGACCCTAAGACAGCTACCGTACTACTCTGACAAATTACCCATAGATAAACTGTCCGCTTCTGCAAGGGCTTTGATTTGCTGTTCTACCCCCTCTCCCCCCTTACAGTTTCAAAAAAACTTCCTCAGGGCCATGACGTCCGTATCTGTATGGCATCTATTTGGGAATTTTCGCGATTACTATTTTCCTGGCCAATACTAATCAAGCATGACGTTCTGGTAATACGGTGTCTCGGGAAACCTATCAGAAAGCACAAAACATACGGCGCGCAGGATCTGCCGCAGTTTCCTTCCACAGGCCTAGGGAACCTTCCAAAGAGCACCAGGGGTTGGGTGTGTATGTGGAGATGGAATACCGTTGTATTTGGCGAGTAAGTCCACGGGCTTCAAGTATAGCAGTGAGAAGGAAGGCGTAGGGAACAAGCCAATTGGAACCTCAGGATTGGGGGGATTACTGCCACCACTTTCCTGTTTCAACGGAGTCAATGCTATCTGGTTGGCTCTCTCTCCGCCGCCTTCTTTCTCGCTACTTTAGAGTACGTTAAGCTCGTGGGTTTATTCGCCAAATACAGCGGTACTAGGGTTTTCCGTTCTGTGAGGGCCGCCATGGGACCTGTTCCGTCGTCATACCCTACCCCTGCCCCTAGTATGTCTTACCTTTTGTTCTGGAATTAGTTGGTGTATGGGTCTAAAGCGATTGGTCGCATCTCCGTTCAAAAACCTATCTATTATCTAAACCACCTTAGAAGCTCGGACGATCTGGAACATGCGCAGCACTACCAACGACTAAACTTTGCACATACCTACTGTACTAGACCAGACCAAGATCACACCTTCTCTTTAATCTCCGCCGACCGTAAAACAACAACATCGATCCGGAACAGAACATACTAACCGTCTTGTCCAAGTCCCACCCCAGCACATACACCACGCACGCATAAGCACCCCCCTAGACCTCTCGGGATTAAAAAATAAATAAAAAACAACCCCCCCAAAGTTACATCACTACGTATACGTCTCCCATAACTACCTGCTGCTGCGCATGTGCGCGCGTGCGTAGTAGTCACTATCTGCGCAGCATTTTCAAAAAAAAAAAACACTAATATTATTACTCCCCTGATGGCATCGCCTAGTCAGTTGCCTTAACCTCTCTACCCCCCTATATTATACTACGCAAGCGGTACGCAGACGGGAACCAACCCCCCCCCCCGCTTTGCCTAGATGTCAGACTTACCTCTTATGGTGATGGTGGTGGTGGTGGGCGAAACATCAAGGCTGGGCTGAGGGTCAAACCCCTATGTTGCGCTACCCCAACGCACTCCCTTCCTCCAAGCCTAGTCGAGGTGCGAGGCTGAAGAAAATGTGTCTCGAAGGCGAGAGCCTGCGAATGGGTTATGTATGTATATTGACGGAATAGAGAGGAGGGGGGAAGGGATGTATCACGAACGTACATACCTTACCTATTAGGAAATAGTATCCTCTAGAGAGCGAGAGCGTGGCGTAGGTAGGTAGGTAGGTATGTGGTGTTCGAAATGGTCTCTACGTATATAGTTGTAATTGTGTTCGGGCTACCAGCTAGTTAGCCGGGTCTCGGTAGAAACTATGGAGACTCATTAGGTAAGGAGGAAAGCGGGGGGCCGGGGGGGAGCTGTTCTTGTTTTTCGGCACGCGCAGGAAAACCGGCCCCCCATGTTTTGAGTCTGGTGATAGGGTTTGTGTTATGGTAAGGCCTATCTAGCTGTAGTACCAGTGATACTGCGGCAGGTTTAGTTATGGCCACAGGAAACCCTAAGAAGAACAGCCATAGCAGATTTCTGGAATGCCGGTTAGAGAGGTGGTGGTGGTGGTAATCTCTGGCCTAAACCGGATGCAGTTCAGGATTAGGGCTGCAGAAGTATTTATACTCGCATATATCGGAGGGGTCGAGTGGTGATACCTCCGTGCTGGTAGTTTGGTAGCGCTGTGTCTCCGACCTATGGGTCCACTGGCTATTATAATATACATATGCATGTATGCATGCCTGTTGAGAGACAGCTTAGCAGCACAATATTTAATTGAACCTTGGCTCCAGCCACTCTGCTCCCCCAACATGGTAGCTTGGATTTCACTAGTATCTTTGATTGGTCTATACTTGAGTTTATCTATAGAATGAAACTGGGAGGTTTTAGCTATCGAAAAGTTATAATTTGGAGACGGAGGTAGTAGCCTGAGGTGTAGACACTTGCTTTTCCGAACTCTGCTATGGGTGAATAGATGAATAATTCTATATAATCCTTCCTTCTGCTACAAATTTTCCAGTTACCAGCAAGTCTACAAGCTCATCCATTTTCTTAGCCCCACGGAATACAACAATAACCACTCCACAAATACACAGCAACCACCGACCATCAAAACCAACCGGCTTGCCTGTCAAATGCCTCTAGACATCTTTATCCCAGCCGCCGTAGACTCCAGAGATTTCGAGATCCGTTTCGACCTCCCGCACGACCCCCATTACACCAGAATCTACACATACCGCCCACCATACGGTCCTCTGCTGCCTCTCTCGCTCGTCGACGACTCCGAGCCCGACGGAGTCCTCGTCGAGGCACGACGAACCCTCAGCGGCTCGCATATATTCTTCAATATTGACGACTCGCGAGACTTCTACGCAGTAGCTCTAACGACCGATCTGCGCCTGAACTTCCACCTACTGACCTACCGGCCGCCATACGGACCTCTCCTGCCCGAGTCTCTGCGCACCGATACGGACGCGGGAGCAATACTCATCGAGGAGCGGTGCATGTCGCCTGATCGGAGCTCGATCCTGCGTACGTTCGAGTGGGAGTACGGGATTGAGTTTGACACGAGCGACGATTCTGCAGACGGGCATAACATTGGTGATTCCGAGGACGAGTCGGAAGATGGATTTGATGACGATGGTGATGATGATGATGCTGATGTTGATCTTTACTACGATAGTCGCAGCGAGACGTATTACGGTAGTGAAAGCGACCTTGTAGACGTAGAGGATGCGGATATTCCAGAGGAGGATGAGGCGGCGTGTGGGCTCCACTGCGATAGGGAGGTCAGTCTTCAGTTCGAGGGCTGTCGTCACACGATATGTACGCCTTGCTGCAAACGGCTCTGGTGGAGCAGACGCAGGCGTGGGAAGACGTATCCACGGTGGATCCCGTGTCCTTTCTGTCGGTTTAGGGTCAGAAAGGTGGGAATGTTGTCGAGGCAGCCGTTGGCGTATGGCTTTGGCGAAGAGGCGGTGAAGAGCGCGGGGTTGAATGTTTGGGAGTGGAAACCGATAAGGCGGTGGATGTTTAATGAGTCGAAGAAAGCAGCACATGCGATCCACCTTTACTATTACTACTGCTTGATTTTCATGAGGATAAGAATGAACAAACATGGCATTGATAATGACTGAGCCTGAGGTGCGCGATCTGCGGTGGGTGATCTGGATTCTAGGATGTGGTGCGGACTTTGTGTTTCTTTCTAGTACTTTGTGTTTTGAGGTATCTGTGTTTCTAGTGAGCTATGTTAGAAACGGCACCCTAATTTGTGTCCCAGAGTTTACGGACCGAGTAATAGTAATAATACAGATAATGTTAAAAGACCACTTGTCGTATGCGAATAGATGGAAGTCGTGCGTTGGATCAACGTGCCCCCATATGATATATTGCAGAGGGCTGATACACAAATCGCCGAGTGATTAACTGTGATGAGACACACCTAGTTTTTGTGCACCAAAATGGAGTTTAAAGCCAAAACACGAATGTAACGATTCCATGGTGAGGGCGTAGCCCACTGGTTTTCTCCACTCGTTTCAGTATACCAATCACAGAATCCTCCTGCAAGAAATGATTCCCCGATAGAAAGTAGATCTCCATAGTTCAAATTAGAACCAGCTATTCGGAACGAAACCGAGCAGCAGGGAGGCCCTTGTAGATGCACAACGCGGGATGGCGACATCATCGGATGGTCGCGTGACGCAAGCGGCTCTTTGCATACTGTATCCTACAGCGCGGGACGGCAGCGGATAGTAATCTTCTGGGAGGGAGGAGGGGTGAGGGGTGAGGCCAGAAGAGAGACGACACTCCTGTCCTTGACCGGGTCAATCTGGAGAGAATCCAGTTGCTAGTAACGAGAGAATATATCTGGTAGCACAAGACGATAGGTAGCCTGGACGCGGTCAAGGCCATGATATGGATCGGTTAACCAGGAGTCTCGGTTTCGCCGAGTATAGAGAGACATCAGACACATATACAGGTACATACGTGATACTCATCGATTGTCCCACCCTATGCACGCTGGTTATCCCCGTGCCCGTGGGCCAGCCTCCTGTAGTTCATATACATCCCTTCTTATCTCCCCACATATTTCTTTCCAAGTACGCCATAGCTATGCATTTACTCAGCCTCTCTCTTCTCCAGGCCACCATGTTCGTCGAGCTCGCCGTTGCTTCGCTGCAGTTCAACTTGCTGACGACAACCGTTGAGGAACTGTCCTTCCACCTTGCAAGCGGCCATATAACCAGTGCCCATCTCGTAGAGCAATACCTCGCCCAGATCGAGGTCCACAACGAGAGGGGTTTAGGTCTACACGCCGTTATCGAGGTTGCCCCAAAGCGACAGGTGCTCGACATCGCAGCGCGGCTAGACTATGAGCGGAGACTGGGAAGGAGTCGGGGACCACTACATGGGATTCCGGTGTTGATGAAAGTATGTAGAGAATTTGTTTGTTTTGGTGGAATATATGGACATACCGCTGGATGACTACAGGACAATATCGCGACACATCCAGAACTGGGAATGAAGACAACGGCGGGTTCGCTGGCCCTCGTTGATTCTATCGTGCCGAGAGATGCAACTGTTATCGCGAAGGTGGGCTAATACCCATCCCAGTAAATGAATAAAATATAATATAATATAGTGGAATACAGCTATTCTAACAGCCCGATTTTGTATACACAGCTTCGTAAAGCCGGTGCCGTCATCCTCGGAAAGACAAACATGTCAGAATGGGCCAACATCCGTGGCTCATTCGGCAGTATTCCCAACGGCTGGTCTGCACGGGGTGGCCAAACCCAGTCCGCCTATGTCACTGGCCCTTTCAACAGCAGTGAGCGTGTATGTATCCAACTTACACTCCCCCCATTCATTCCCGCAGAAATAACCGCAACTAATCCACATCATTAGGACCCGTCAGGCTCCTCCTCCGGCTCTGCGGTTGGCGTATCAGCTGGCTTTGCTCCTCTCTCTTTCGGTACCGAAACCGATGGCTCTGTAATATTCCCCGCGAATAGGGCAGCCCTGTACGGTATCAAGCCGACAGTTGGTTCCGTTTCTACCGTCGGCGTTATCCCTGTTGCACCACAGACCATGGACTCTGTCGGCGTGATGGCGAAGAGCGTGTGGGATCTCGCGGTGGGTCTGGGAGCGATAGTTGAGGACGAAGGTGCCGGGGAGCGATATCTAGCTGCTTTGGAGCAAGGGAGATTGACAGGCTGGGAAGGTGTACGGCTTGGTGTTCTAGACCGGAGCCTTTTCTGGAACCCTAAAGTTACCGGAGAACAGGTACAGTGGAACCCGCGGCCAAACGAAACGCTAACCCTACCTCTGAACGCTAGAACTGATACGTATATATAGATTATACAAGAATCCCTAAACGCGATAGACAAACTCCAGTCTCTCGGCGCAACAACAATCGACATTGCCATCCCATCCCTCTCCGAAACTCTCTCCTCGCCCGAACAACTCCTGGTTATTCAATCTGAATTCAGAGAATCCCTCACATCATACCTCCACACCCTCCAAAACACCACTATCCACACCCTGGAAGACCTCATCGCCTTCAACGACCTCCACTCCAGCGTCGAAATGCCGCCTGGACACTGCTGCCAGGAACTCTTTATCGATACGCTCTCGGCACCCGCTGTCAACTCCTCTACATATCTAGCTGCGGTAAACTGGATCCACGCCCTCTCGCGCAGCAATGGCATCGATTACGCGCTTCGGACATACGGCGTCGACGTTCTAGTCGTGCCCGCGGAGGCTCCAAGGAGCACGACGTTGGCTGCGATGGCGGGGTATCCAATTGCGACTGCGCCATTGGGGTATATAAAGGACAGCGGGAGACCGTTCGGGTTAAGTTTTTTCGCGGGAGCAGGCGGTGAAAAAATGTTGATCAAGGTGCTGGGTGCGTGGGAGAAGGAATTTGGAGCGAGAAGGGTGCCGAGCGCGTTGAGTAAGGAGGGTGAACGAGGGAACGATAGCATAACGAAAAGAGAGTTGTAAATGGCCTTTGGGAAGTTGCGGATATGCAGCTTTCTGATACGCAGCGCAGTATTAATTAATGCAAGCAATCCGCTTCAAGAGGCATTGACAGTTGACATCTCCCCCAATTAACCACGCCATTGTAGATCTCTCTAGTGTAGTAGCATAACTCCTGATAACTGTAGTTAATAATCAGATGGCTAATAAACACTAATTAAGTGTTACCTAAAGTATGCGGCTCAAATAAAGTTCCAAGCCTCATTCTTGGCGATCGTGCAATCAACTCGATATCCCTAAGCTCAATCCATAATTATAAACAGAACACCCACCAACAAAAAACCCATTGTAAACTCCATGCAAGACCACATCACCTTAGCTCTTTCGAGATAAGGGTAAACACCCAGTCTCGTATCCGCCCCATGACCAATTCCCAAACAAATATCGCCACATCACAGCGCCCAGAGAACTCAGGAACATGCCTACCTAGGAGCGTTTGCAGCCGTATACGATGTCATCCATGGCTAAGGCTACCTAGGCCTACTAGCTGAACAAGTTCGCCCCTATGAACCAAGAACGGCTCTAGAGCAAAAAACGGAAATCTATCCTTGGTAATTATAATACTGTACTTGGTGAGCGGAGCCCCCCGACCTCCCCCCTTCCGCGCGCATTAATTCTGTTTCCTAGCCCACAATTGCGCATCGTCATCACCGCATGTACCCTTTTGCTTCCATGTAGCTTTGGGGTAAATATTACTATCTTGGTCATGAAATTTCCAGCATGACCTTGTGCGTGGTTTGTGGTTTGTGGTTGTGGTTGTGGTTGCGGTTGCGGTTGCGGTTGTGGTTGTGGTTGGCTAGGAGGCTGCGCCACCCATCTGCCCAAATCACTTCGCCTCATAGCGAAAATCGCAAAGCCACATTATTCAATGCGTTTCTCGCGGCACAAGGCTTTCAATACATAAGCTCCCCTCTCAAAGACATCTCGAAACAAAACTAATGCACAGACTAGAAATGGCTCTAGCTCATCGCGCGATCGCGCCTAATGAATCGTATTTCGAGCCTTGTTATCGATATGCGGCACAACAAAGTACATACTTCGTTCAGTGCATTTGGGGATCAATACCATTTACCTTAACAAAAATCTCCAGCAGCTAACGATCTTCCTGACGCTACTAGTGATCCTTGAACCGTGTGGTGTACGATCCTTAATGCCACTTGCACTCCACCCCAGAGTGTGATAGAATTGTATATCTATCTTATGCCACTAAAAATAGCACAAAGATGAAAATTACAGAAAATCAGACGGAAGCTACCTGAGGAGATCTGAGGATAATCGATATAACACTATAGACGGAAGCTAGTAGAGTCATCAGAGTAACTACCGCCACTCATCCTCATCACTGAATTCATCATAAATAGAATATGAATCATTTAACGCCCATGGATCCAGCCCTTTTGCATCAATCCTCAAATCTTTAATAATAACCTTCCTACATCTCCCGCCGGTCTTTTTTGCGGTGGCCACCAGAACTCTACGGATCCATTCCTTCAACCTGGTAACGCGAAGCTCTTTGTTAACCATTTTTGAGAATCTTGGATCGCTACCAAAGTCAGAGTCGACAGAGTGGGTATCGTCTTCATCTTCTTCTTCAGCATCGTCATCAATCTTTCCTCTAGATGGTCCCTTCCTCTTTACTTCATCCTCAGCCCCGCTATCGCTATCGCTGTCACTCCCAGAATCCTCAGGGAGCCAGGCGAGGAGTGAGCTATCCGCGTCGAGTCGATTTACTAAACTCAATTTCCCAATTTGCTCACTAACTTCCTTCATCGAAGGTGTTTCGTCGTCGTCCCCAAACTCTGAATCTCCCCGTTCTCCGCCCTCGTCGCTTCCGACCCCATCTTTGTCATTGTCTACGTCACCATCTTCAGAGTCATCCAACCCTTTTTGGTACCCTATATGCCACACAAGACCGTGAACCTCGATAAGCTCAAGATTCTTCAGCTCTGCCGTCAGCTTCGTGAACCAAACCATTTCAGCCTGACGCAAAATGAACAAGTTCCTCATCTTCAAAGTCCGTAAATTGAGCAAGCAATTCTTAAAGTTCGGTTTCATCATCGAGCCACGTGGGGTTGATATCCACACTAACCCTTGAATAGCTATCCTTGGGGCTTCCTCAGGCTCATCTCTACTATACAAAGCCGGCCCGGGAATCGACTCGGGTTGTAGCAGCAGACCTGAAATGTCGATATCAAGGTGACGTAATTTATGCACTCTGCAGAGCGTCGCGAATAGCTGCTCGGTTTTGCCTTGCAATGCGATGTCGGCGCCAGCCCCCCCGGTTCTAGATATTGTTCGGAAGGTGTGCATATTCTTACAGAGCGGTAGGATATTGTCGAGAAAGTTACGCCACTCGATAAACGCCACTTGAGTGGCGGAGGCGATGAGGTCTTCGTCATCTTCATCTTCATCGTCATCTGGATAGACCTCCGCTGGTGAAAGAGTAAGTTGTACTAGTTGCGATGCAAACTTCTTCAGGAGAGGCAGGATTCGGTTCCTTTCAGTAGGTGGGAAGACCGAGTTAATTCGTAGTTTGAAAGGAACCACGTCCGCAATCTTTTTCATCTTCTCAAAAAAAAATTCGAACTCTGGGATCACCTCGATAGAGTTAAAGAAGCTGATTTCTTCCATAAAAAATTCACCATCCCAATGAGGGATGTTTTTAGCAAGCCACAGATATAGCGCTCTAATCTGGTCTATCTGAAGCTCAACCATTTCTAGAACGTCTACCTGGAGGTTTCCGTGAGGGAAAACCCATTGGCCATGACGCTCTGAAGCTCTGCAGGTCTCATACAAGAATCTCGCTCTTGCCAATTTCGCCTCTTTATCCCCAGCAGTCGTGGGAAGATTTGTAACATTAAAGATTCTCAGCGAGGGGAACTTGATGCGATCTCCCAGCGGTTTGATGAAGTCACTAATGTCTGCTAGTACTGGCTGTTGGCTAAGATCCAATCGGACGAGAGTTGAACCCACTGTAGCAGCAATAGTCGGAATTATCTGCTTATAATATTTGTCTGGTAACGCTCTATCGGCGTCCCGCGGGTCGGGGATGTACGTATAAAACCTTTCTAACTTCGGTAAATGACTCAAGATCTTCCTGAAAGTCCTGATCGTAGTCCAATTAAACGAGACTTGTGCTATATTTTTCATAATTGTTCCACCAAATTCGGTAATGAGACGGTCTACACGTTTTTCTTCGCTGTCGAGCTGTATGCCTTCGCTATCTTTCGGTTCTTGAGGTTGAGGCGCTGATCGTCCAAAGAAGAACCCCCGATGGCAGGAAAGCCATGGGAAACTCATATCTGAGACACATGGGAAACGGAGGAGGAGCTCATGACCGTATTTCCACGCTCGTGAATCGATACCGAGGACCTCCAGACCATAGATAAGACTAGCATTTTTGCCTGTGGGCTGGTGCGAGGACAGAAGAAACAGGGAAATCAGCAATGCTAAAACTAAAATAAAATATAGATTCACAAAAACTATATTATAAAATATTAAGATATGGAGTCGTAAAGGAATTCTTTTCGTATCGGATTATGGAACAGGGTATTCACGTGGAGAAAGATGATAATTTTTCGCACCCCATCAGAATGGGCGCTTTATGACCCTAGCAAACACTCCCATCAACCAAATAAATAGTATATATCTTACCAATCTAGCAAGAAGATCGTAAAACTTTTTATCTGCCTCTTTGTTTTTTTCGGGGTCTAAAAATACGTTCGCAGCGTACCCCTCTGGAAGATCCTCCCCAGACCAATTCAATAAAGTTTTAAGCGTGCTTAGTTTCGACCGCTTATATAGAAGGGGCGTGGCGATCTCGTCGAATGCCCGGCTGCAGAGGACAACATTCCTTAGATCTCCTCTAGGCAGGTTGCTGAGGATCTCGCAGAGGATTTCCACCGGTATTTTTTCAAGGAGCTGTCAGCGGACTGGTGTCAGACACTAAATTTTACCACGATGGGATATGACGTTGGAATAGAGACTCACTAATTTATCCGTTGGAATTGGGGTAACCCTACGTGCGTTTGTAATAAGTTTTGGTTGCTTGTAAGGGCCACCGTAACGGCACGCCCCTAGGTCTTCGCAGGGTTCAATTGAGGGCACAGGTGGCATGGACAGCTGAATGCCCTGTGGAGGAGGGGAACCGCCATCCATCACGATGATAGTATGAACGAATTTAAGTCGAGATAAATAAATGAGGAAGGAATGAAGGGTTAAGATGAGGGTGCAGTAGGTAAATTTAAGGGGTGGTGGGGATGGGGGTGGTGATACCCGTGACGTAAATTCATGCTCGCTAGGCGCTTTGCAGTTTAGTGTGTCCAACAGCACGTGGGTCAACTCCTCGATACTTGAGATTGGTAGTCTCCGCTAGATACTTGCTGAAAAAAAAGGGTCACAAAGTGGGTGAACCTAGATAGCAACCAACACCACACCCCAACCTTGAATTTGCACATTGTGACATCAGCACTTCTATTGTAACTAGCACAATCAACACAACAAAATTGAATAATTAAATATTTCTTTATAATAATTAGGGCTGATAAAGATGATGTTTAGGGAGGATGATGGTGTTGATGATGTGGAGTTGGAGTTCAAGTTCCGTGGATAAGGTGTGGTGTTGGTTGCTACCTAGGTTCGCCCACTTTATAACCCTTTTTTTTTCAGCAAGTAAATGTAGTAATTATAACAAATATAACGTCTCTGAAGTCCAGAAGCCTTTCTTAGTTACCACATCACTTGAAAATCAGTGCCAGTAAGATTGAACATAACTTCGCAAATTTTGGAGAGGTAATCTCCACGCAGGATAGATACATTGACGATACATGGCACGAAGATCAGACGCAGACGTGATCTGGCTGCAGCATACTATGAATTTATACTTCGGATTAGTATCCTCGCGTTGAGTTATCTTTTTCGGCACTCATACCGATCGGTATCAGCTGCTCTACAGTTACATGTAGTCAGAAAATTCATGCACAATTGCGGGCTAGCCTCCAAAGTATTTCTATATGTATGCCGACTCACTTTCAAGGATAAATTTTTGTAAGAGAGAATCTGACACAGTTCTCGGATTAAATTATATATATACTCGTTCCCGATCATATGAACCAGATAGCAAGGGGATACGACCATATGCCGCAATTGCAACACCATTCTCAGGCTACATGTTATACGAAGTCACTTCCATAGCATACAAAGCCACACTTCCCTATTTTCCGGTTCATACGACCGGGAACGAGTATAGCTACTCGTTGGAGCTGAACATGTGTACCAAGATATTTGCAGCTGGGCATAATTGCACGATAATTCTATTCCGTAAAATGGTACATCAATTATAATGAAAATAATAGTAAGTTTAATATATATCTAAATAGGAATTTAAGAGACACGCTGAGACGCTACTTCAGGCCTTTTGCATTCATCTCAGCGCGACTGCCATACAAACAATGAACATTTCTCGCACACCGCCGCCGTCTAGCTAGCTCCAAGATCTCAAGGCCACCATCAGATATTGACTTTAGCTATGCTTGCCTACTTAATCGCAGCCTTTAACCTCCCCAGCCCCTTAGATTGGTTTGGCCAGCCAATAGGATTCTCATGCAGAGCCTCCCGGCGTCATACACTCATATCGTAACTATAAGGCTATGCCAGGTAAAAAAAATTGGCCTATTTGCCTCGCGGATAGCCATCCGCTTTTTCTCTCCTCCGCATCGCTCAATTGCCTCCATTAATTGTACGGCAGAACGGAACGTGTTAGTATACAATAATTTTAGTTTCCAATGCAAGCTATGTCATATGGCCAGAAAATCCACAAAGAGATATGACGAACGCTTGCAAGTAGAAAATTCAAGGTGTATGTAGTATTACGTAGTCTATAATATAACCCCTTAGCTTTGCATACGGGTTTCGATTGGGTTAAATGCAGGCACGGGCAGCAAAGTTGTGAACACTCCTAGTTAAGTATGGATGAACAGACCAGCCCAAAGATATTAAATAAAGCACACATTTGCGAGGAATTAGACTTATGTAATATTGTTTTGGTGGCTATGTACATAAGGATTGTGACACTTTGTCACTAGGACCAGGGCACCATGCGGAACAAAAAGACCATATTAACACCACACTAATGATATTCATCCGATCGCCTCCTTTAGTATGGCTTCAATCCTATTATCAATCTCGTGGGAGCATTGACTTAAGTTATGCCAATTAGGTAGTTCAGTGCATGCCGACGCCGAGATTGTTAGAACTACAAACCAATCGAGGCTAACCATTCAGTGTATTACGATATTTACTTAAAGTAGCAAGTTACAATATATTTTAGAACTAACTGAAAGATTTGATCGTGATTAGGGACTTCAAATCGCGAGGAGATAGTGAAAGGGAGCTAAATTCAGGGTGTGATGCTTAAATCGCAGCTGTGCTATGTTCCTCCTATTCCTTTGTGACTTCTTAATCTTCGCCGTTCAGTTACATACCACTTTGTTTGTTTAGTTCAATATCAATGGTCAATTAACTCATACTACTCAACAGCTGTGCCATAAGTATTCGTATAAATTTTGGTCAACTAGAGCCAAAAAGGTTACTGCCGCTGCACCTTTTTGGTATGGATAATTCACATTTAGTAGTGCTGACAGCCAACCCGGATAGTTCATATCACGAGTCTTATCTGCACTATAAAAATATTCAAAAGACGGTGTGTTCATGTACCCCTCACTTCTCAGCCCTCAGGGAGGATGGTGAGTGTGACATGACACCAGGGTAAACATGCACTCCTTTTGTTGACAGGCGGCACAGACGCGCGGTTGTTGGTTACACCAGCGGATAAATTTATCCGTAGTTAATAACTTCCGAGGAACCCACCATTAGAATGCCATTAGTTAGGATTGACAAGACGGAGTTGATATTTAAACTATTGTCTAATAAGAGAGCACGTTCAAATTTAGGGAGCGGTATACCGAGTAGTCGAAAATACCCGGCCCGTGCTCAATTGGCCGTTAAAAGCTGTCGACCAATTGGATTCTAACGACTCGCCATCTTCACTTACTTATTTCTTAAACTTACATGTACCTATTCCTTAGTTCTTGGCAAGCTATTAGTATTTATTGTGAATACTGGTGTACCAACTACCCTGAATCTACCAGCTTCTATATTCCTCCTAATGGCCTATAGCGAAAAGCACTGCAGCTGGTATATTTCAATTATTTTGTTGAAGTGAGCCTATGGGTATGCCATCTGGCGCGGAAATCTCACAGCCGCGACCGGGCTCTGATCCCCAACATTGAGTCTGTTTTTAGGATGAAAATAGTAATATTTTAGCTCTGTTAAGCAGTAGTATAGCGATAGATAGAATATTTTGCTGTGCATATGCATCTAAGCTTAGGCCAAGGGCTCTTTCATTGAATATGCAATATGCAACCATCAGAAATCAGATGTTATCAAGGCTTCCAATAGGCCGACCTCTGTATGGGCCGGCTCGGGTATTTTTTGATAGGCCAGGTCGAGTTGAGGTTTTCGATAGATGGGCTAGGCCAGGCCTTCAAGTTTTTTTAACCCGGACTAAAGTACATTATACAGGCCTAAGACATTTGGAAGATTCTTTGGATCAGTAAGTGGTGATAGGGGCTTGTTCCCTCATTCTTCAACTTCCCATCAACGGGACACTGGACTAGTACATTCAATATTCACCATGTTAGCAGAGCCAGGAAGGATATTTTCGGGTGCTAAAAAGACTGTACCTCATATGCGTCATGCTATCGATAAAGAAAGTATTGAAGCCACTCCGTGTCTTAAAGACTGGCAAAAGACACTGAAAGCGTGTGTCTAGAGGATATTTTATATATAGCGATTCCTACCTCATATAAAACATCTAAGTTCACATAAACGTACTGGGTTGCCTGGGCTTGGTTCAAATGGGCCGGGCTGGGCTGGGCCAAATAATTGTTAACTCGGGCTGGGCTGGGTCGAGGCCATTTTTAAACCGGGCTGGCCCATTGGAAGGCTTGGGTGTTATCTGCGGCGATAGCAATCCTATGTACGGGCTACTAATGTAGATAGGCGCATACACCCTTAGCATTTAGTTCGCGATATCTGATCCGCCATCATGTGAAGCAAGAAAACATCCGAATCCTTGCCCTTCGTCCGATTGGCGTTCTTGCAAGCCATTACAAGCCGTAGATTAGCACTTGTACATTGAATTACCTACTGTAACAAGCGTTTGGTAGGAAGTATAACATTAAGAATGAATGAATAGGTATACGGTTTCATCTCACAAGGTTCTTCTTATGAGCATAGACAGAATGCATGTAAAGCAGATCACCGAGAAAGTTCAGTATTTTTACTTAAAATTCCAATTAGCGATTGTGACACTTCAACCATTCTTTTTACAATTTTGAACAGAGATTCCCTGTAAGTGATCGCTAGACGCGCTATGGCGCAATTGTGAATATACCAGAATCGGACCTAGATTACACACAAACTCCTACAAGTGGCGAAATCGTCCGGTGAGCTACAGCGGAGACTTCATTGGGGAGTCCCTTCAGACAGAGCTTACACGCCACATGGCTATGTTTGAAGACGCCTGTAACGAAAAGCTACACTGCCTATTATTTCCGGAAGGCTAACAAGATAATTATAATGATGCTCGTATACTATAATTTTGTTATGCCAGAATCTATGAGTTTAATAAGAGAGCGTACGGCGTTAGGCTTCGACAATAAGTACGTAGAAGGCGCATAATAAGCGGCATACGCGTAAAGGGTCGAGCTTAGCGAGTACACGCATATATATGAACAGCCCGGAAGCTCTGTCCAAATACCGTAGGACTGATATCAAACAAAATGGGGAGATTCAAAGCAAGGGACTCATATCACCAGAACCTCGCCCAGCGCCTATACCCTAGGCCCCTTTGGTAGCAAAACACTTTGTCGATTTTATATGCTGCAACTCTCTCCCGCGCCGATTTGCCTTTTACAGCATAGTCAGTTATCCACAACCATTATAAACCTCACGGTTCAAGGATTCTCTTACCTCAAGTCGAAGAGGGAGTTTTGGTTTCTCTTTATTAGTTCTTGCGCTGTCTCAATCTATGTCGCTGCCATCTAAGCTTTTACTACACCAGGAGCCATAGGTAGAATATGGGCAAAACGCTAACCTATTCGCTAACCTATTCTCTGATCAACCCGTTGTTAAATTTCTAACGGCTAACCTTAATAATAGTACAGGTTTCGTGGCCTTCAAGAGTTCCACCGATGCATCAAAATCTTATTAAGCCCTCACCAGAATATACCGTACGATCTCATAAACACTCTCTGGTGCGAACTATTCAGATTAGGGTTGTGATCTCATGACTTCGCTGCACATGTAACGCAGCACCATTCCCTACCAACCATATTCCTAGAATTAGAAGTGGGAGAGTGCAATATCGAGGGATGCGTATATAGCACATCTCATGGTATATAGCAGGTTCTCTTAGCCCACTCCCCAGCTAATTAAACTCTTGCACTCGCTTTGCTAAGTCTATAATATGTGACGGATAGCCCGCTTCGCCGCGGGATTGAGATGGTTCAAAGGAAGAATATAGGCTTTGGAGTTTATTTATTGAGATGGTTACGCTTATACAATCTCTGTCCATATACAATCTACTCTCTAGTAAAAGGTATGTGAAACCATATAGTTCGATATTAGCAAAGATAGAAAAGTACAGTGGGCCCGCCTCGCCACTTCTGTTTGTCTGTTACTGATGAGCTCAGCCCGAAATCCTCCGGCCAAACTTATAATAGTTTATACAAGCCGACTGATCTAGTCCGGAGAAGTAGAATAATTAGTCAATTAATCGAAATGCGATATACGAGACATTAACGATAGCTTCGAAAGAGTCTCACATCGAGAAGAGGTCCAGAACTAGCACCCAAAGGTTAGACAACTTCCTTCACAAGGAGGCTTGCGACGTTTTAAATTTTTGAATGTGGCAGATCTTTGTGGAATGACGGATGCGGAGGCGAGGTCGACTTTCAAAATCGATAATCAAGCGCTCAACTTCTAATCATTGGCAGAGATCAAAGCCAATAAAAGCTGCATTCCAGAAGAGGGTCCACATAATTCCTGTCTACCGGTGAAATGGATGTACAGAGATTTACTAATCTTACGTTATTAAAAGTACGTCACATATATAATCACAAAAGCACAATTGGCGACGGTAGTGCGGATAAGCCCTTAAACGCAGCTTTCGGCCCAATAATGTCAAATCTACGAATGGCATTCTTATGCCCCCCGGATTACGCGCAGAGGATCACTCATACATTCACTTGTCTTTAACTTCCTCGACTCGGGGCTCGAAAGTACGGACTAAAGCAGTAAGCGAACATTGGAATAACCTTCCCCCCTGGTAGCTGGAAATCCTCAGAGCTAGCTAAACTGAGAACGAATTAGCAAGCACTATTCTACAAGCACTATGCGATAGCCTATAGGGCTGCATTCAAGGAAGGTGGCGCAAACTGCCATGCCTATCAGCAACTGCGGCTACTGCTAATCATGACATCTTGTATAACATCAATTTCTCAAAATCCTTCTCGGCTATTGTTGCTGACTTTAGACGATTCCAAGATGGAATGGATTTCGCTTATCTGGATCGGACGTGCTACTCGCGAATTTGTAATCAGCCTTACATGAAAATACGGCATTATCATCACTCCAATCCGCATCACGAGGAGGGAACATTGCCATGGTATCGATCTAGTGTCACAGTTTCGAACATGGAACAGTTATACATAGTCATGCCGCCAACCTCCGAAGACCCTCACCGCTAAGAAAAGAAGCAGAAAATACGCCTGAGGTTCTAGATCTAAGGATGATGGGTAACAGCTTCCACCTTAGAGCACTGAATTTTTAGGTCGGTCAGTTGGGCGGGAACGAGAATGCTGAGCCAAAGACCATACATACGAGGTTGACAGCGACAGGTATGGACAGCCAAAGGCGAAGCCCAATCAATATTAAGAAGAATCTATAATAGTCATTACCTCAAGAATTTCGGGGGTTTTTTTCTAACAAGTTCAGGTTCAGCAACGGGTTTAGGGTTTCTTGAGCCTGCTACTTACATGTACCTACTAATAATAGGTAATCTACTAGCTATTTGTTATCTGATCTGATCTTTACGGCTCTGGACAGTCTTGGCACGAATTTTGTTAAACCTTCGAATTCACTAAATCTTGGAACACAAACGATCAGGGTCTCAAGCCGAGTAAAATTTCTTCATATATTCTCACACGGTTATCACACTTCCCTGCATCTGCTGCCCTACAAATTCACTAATATAACCTTCATATGCAGGCGCTACATGCTAGGATTGCGGCTGCCTACTTGTCAGCCTTCCTTAATTATTGTTCAAATTCGACCTATTACTCATTAAGTTTCCCCACATATGATGTTATAGCTCTTTCAACCGCATAAAATTATTTTCCTGATTGTTACTAGGCTGTTGGAAATTTCATGACATCAACTTTGATTTTGGCACGTACGAGGTAGCCTACTAAAACCAATACTCATTTCCAGGCAACAGGACGTCATATTATAATTCAGCTTCACCAATCAACTAGCCTGATGAAATATGGGATGCGATGGGTGCTAGTTTGCCACTTAAATCGTTTCGATTATCGAGCTGTAATCTCTAATTGAATGTTCCTGCATCGATATATGGGGTCGAGGCTCTGCTCCGCAGATCCGTGTGATGTTAACTAGCGTGCTGTGCCGTACTCTCAGCCAACACCAGACATTTCAACATCGCCGAAATCAGCCATTAATCCTTCGCAATCTCCAGGCCTAGGTATCGAGATTTTAATTTCATTTCCTAAAGTTAGATACTCCTCGAAGGCAAAAACGAAGTTTCTTCGGTCCGAGCGACTAACTCCTTGCGGCAACTCGATGGTTCCTAAGGCCTTCAACCGAACAGCCACAACGGCACCTCACAGTTCAACTTAGTTCGACAAACTAAACACTTGATGAGTGGCAAATATTTACGCGATGACATATCATGCACTCTTTTGTGAACGCGGTCATGGATCGAGAACTATCGCGAAATGACTCAAGGTAGAATTAGGATTTCCAGCGATCAGTCCTAAACATGTAGGTTTTTCAATCCTCTTCTCTACGGTTTGGAGTGGAGTTCATGTCTTTTAAGTTATGCAAAAAACGTTCAGCTGACATGCTGGCCCCGACCGCAACAGCTTGTAAACCCAGTCTTTTGGGGGAGAAGCTGGGCGAGTGCGTTTATTTTGGGCGACCGATGGGCGGCTATAGCTATAGGCCATTTCAGCTAAAGATAAGCAAAAACGAATATGCGCCCAACTAGCACCCTCTATGAACGGCAGCGAGATACGCTATACTCTTTTAAGTAAAATAGCAATGGCAAAAGAACGGAGAAATTCCTGGCACAACATGGCTTTACGAGAATTTTGGGTTGGGTTTTGCTTGACTGCTATCAACTTTTGATATCCAAGGCTAACTGGAAGGTCTTGCGTGCAACGTCTCATAGGTCCAAAACAAACAACGGCCTCGCCACAGAAACCCATCGTCTAATTCTAGAGCTTATGTTAATGATTTAACGCATGAATTTCCTTTGCTAGTTCGATCGCCTTAGCTACCACGCTTCTGCCCCCAGTTTTCTCTTTGCTTAGAGGCGCATGCATTCAGGTACCAGATAGTTACTTCCCTATCACTATTCCAGACCCATGGTTAGATAGCGATCACGTAGTACTCCAATCGGTGAACTCAGGAGGCTTGGCAACATTATTCACTGCCTGGTGGCTGGGAAGTCAGATACCGGAATTGGGGGTTCAAGTTAACCAAACTCTATCTCTTATATCTGTATAAACACAACAGGTATCCAATGGCTGACTTGGATTATATATGAAACAGAAGATCCAAACCAGTAAACTGGTAGTGTGAAATGAACCCAGAGCAGATCCCCGGTTATATATCCATGCATATAAATTCCGTCCCAACCTTCCCCGGCCCGACAAGGCGCACAAGGCCCCGCCGCTCAATGGTAGAAACTCTACCTAATTTCTGGAGCGACAGTAACTCCGACTTGATCTCGGTACTCATGTGGACCTTGGATTTCGGGGAACCAATTTGGTTCTTGTTCCCGTAGTTCCAATTCAAGCTTCGCCCTATGACGTCTCTAGATCTAACTACAGCCGTAATGTACATCAGAGTATTCTCAAACGCTCCTAGAGCTGAGCCGCAGCTTTAATGGGCTTTGTGGTTCACCTTGATGATAATCTATGCTTCATGAGCACTCTAGGCAGTTGTGCTGCTTCGAGCTTGACTGTAAGGCTAATTATTCTATGACTGCACCATCTCTAGATTAACGAAATATCCAACGACGATGAGGTCTGCAAACCGCGCTTAAAGACCCTCCCTAATCCCTCCAAATCTCACTCCTCTCTCATTCATATTCACAGTACTCAATATTTAAACGCGCTTCCCGCCTTTCCCGCTCACACTTCAGCTATATCATCTCAAAGTTTAAGTTATTAGACTCTTATCATTATATATATACTCAACTACCATTCCCAACCACTAAAAATCCATATCATTCACCATGTGTCATTTCAAAGTCGTCAAATACACTGGCTGTGGCTGCGAGCTTAAGCTTGTCATGTCTCTTTGTACTCAAGGTATATCAAACATTCAAGTTATTTCTGGGGAAAAGCTTACCAGTGATTTCTCAGGTGATGGTGCTGGAAATTGCAGTGGGGCTTCTCGATATGAGAGAGCTGTCCAAAGTGGTGTCTGTGGGCGGAGCAATTGCAGCTACTATGAATATCAATGCCCAAGCGGGAGATGGTGCTCTCCTACTCCCAGATCCACCCCAGAGTCATCAATTCTCCCCAACAACTCCTTCGGCATGCATCCTAAATCGCCGTCTCCAAGCCCAGTTCCTAACTTTCCTGCACCTGATGTTACTCCTAAGCCCTATCTATACGACACTGAAGGCAACTACAATTATGGCACTCACTCAGCTTTTGAGTAGTTTCTATCAGCTGACTAATTACTCACAGCTCATTTCCAAGATGCTGGAGGGATAACACTGAATCCCGATTTAACTTGGTTTTTTGAGGGTTTTGTGGCTATTCCTATTTCATAATATTAGGCCCTGAAATTTTTTGAATGGCCTATTCAGACTTTAATTGGGTATTTCTACAATTGGTTCTTTTAGAGGTTTTCTTTTAGAGGTTTTTCTTTTAGAGTTAGAGGTTCTGTTTTAGAGGTTCTGTTTTAGAGGTTTTTCTTTTAGAAGGTTTTCTTTTAGAGGTTTTTCTTTAGAGGTTTTTTGATGCTTGTTCTTGATTGTTTCCTTTATTTTATTTGCTAAACCTAGTGTTTTGTATTACTACTATACTTTAGTATAGTTTGGTGTTTTTTCCTTTTCTCTCAGAATTAGACGGATGGCTAGACAGATTTCGATTTTCTGAGGAGTCCGATTTTAGTAGTATACGGTGTTTTATTTGCTAAGAATATTATTTACTTTATAAACTCTACCTAGAGTATAGTAACACTAAAAACCAGTTTGGTTGACTCCAGCTATCCGGATCCTTGCAGTCAACCAAATTTACTAAGCACGCGCCGTTACATTGCAGTCGATACTAGCTCTCAGTAGACCGGGGGGAGCGGCAACAGAGTTTAAGCTGTAAAAGCTAACCTAAAACGGGAAAAACTTGCTATTTCACTTTCTATAATTTCCGACGAAGCTGCGCACCGCGCAAGGCGGAAAGCATGACTGAGTCTTGTGACTGCAAAAGTGACGGCATATTGAACAACACTCGCCACTAGTAAAGCACCCAGTAAGACGCGAGTATAGGAAGTGAAGGCAGCCGAAACGGAATCTGCAGCATTGTGGCGGGTGGCTGGGGGTGGGTGGAGGTGGATATAATACTGTGATGCGCATGCCACCAGGACGCCGGCGCTTAGTTGATTAAGATTAGCGAAAGTAGGGGCTGTGCTGGCGAGATCTTACGATAACGCCAATCGGCGGATATTTAGAGTACAGAACCGGGGAGCGGGGTGTTTCTGGTACCATATTGTAGAAGGTGTAAGAATAAGTCAGGATGAATACCGTATTACCTTTGAGCCCTCTGTAGCCCTCTGCTGCACAGCGTGGCACGGGCGGATGGTGAACACGGTCTAATGGCGAACAGGGGTTAGGTCTTGGCAGGACTATTGAGAGGGTACAAGACCATAGAAAGGGTACTGGCTTTTGTACTGTAAAAAAGGGCCTATAATACGGACTACCAAGAGAGTACGGATTATTAAGGGTACAAAATATCAGTACCATCCCAATAGTCCTTGCCAAGCCCTGACCCCTGTTCGCCATCCACCCGTGCCACGCTATACCCATGACGTTCGAGGCTCTTCGCTAACTACTTGGCAACCCATACCCTTAAGCTTCAGAAACCCAACACTAGCTCACTGTCGTGACAGAAAACTGCACGTACTGTCCGCATGTGTGCTTGCCTCAATCGATGTCCTCTGGGTAAGCTGTACAACCTACTCATCAGCATGGCAAAAGCATAACGTGAAAACCCTTTCTCCCAGCGGCCCAGAGGGTTCTAGGCTTTGGTCCCAACATTCTAGACCTTATCGTGCCTCCCAACCTTGCAAAGGTTAAGCCTGTTAGACGTCACTCCCTATAGCGAAGCACATTAATGACCTGGAACTGCTTGTTTCCTAACAAGGGGCAAGTGGAGAAGATGCTGGGTTTTCAAGCAAGTGGGCGGCCAGAGTTGCCATCTCGTAGTCGGACTTCTATCCACGTTGTAGCATGCGCGCGGTTCCACAGTAGATTTCGATTCGGAATAGGATTCTCAAACACCAGAATCTTTGAGAGGCACAGAAAACTCTTGGATATACTAAACCATTCCTTATTGCTCCCGAAAATATCAGTAATCTATACTGACTCTATTTCTAACTTAGCTATATGTCCTATTAAAAGTTTCAGGCAAAATATCTCTAATAAGAGTACTGATCATGAAATCTAAAACGGCGCGAAGAGGATGGAACACTAGTAAGAGTAGAAATTGTTTGCCAAATTTATATTATATTACCAAATCAATATTTTAATATTAGATTCAGTAATTCAGGCTCTTAGAGCACGGGCCCTGAATTGCCTTATAGCTTTAGAATTACTTAGGCCTGGAAGCTTTACGTATATGAGATGGAGATAGAGACACATGCCTACATGTATGTGTACTACTACATGTAATTCCTATGAAAATGGGCCTATAAATAGTAAACATATATACACATTACAGAAGTTTGGTTAATCAAAAATCGTGCGCTCATTCACTGAATCTTCTTTAACTATATCCTTAAGCCCAAAATCTACATGTATCTTACGTTTCGTTGGTTTTGGGCTTCTTAGCGTTTGGCGCCATCTCACCCACCACACCCGCGCAGCGCTAGCGCGATAATAAGCGAACCCTAACCCGAATCATTACTAATTAGCAACTACTAGGTAGGTACTCTAGAAGTATGCTGGATTCATTGGCCAAAATAGATACTCTACTATTAGAGATACATGTAGTTCCAGATAGTAGTTGAAACCACGATCAGCGTTAACACAATGCATGCCCACAACCAAGATCTAGACCTGTACAGCAGTAAAATATCTCTAACATACAGAAAAGACCCGCTGCAAACGATCTATTAATTTAGAAACTCCGAATTTGCATATCTTCATTGGATAGTCAAGAAATTAATATATTTTAGGAGAATCAAAATGCAACTATTCGAAGCTGCAGCCACGATTACATGTATTCAGAACGGCCCATAATCATCGAGATCCTTTAGCATTTAAAGTTAATCACTCCCGGGTATTTTCGATATCATCTATTCCTAGCTATATTATAATATCAAGTCTCGACCGGTCTCCAGATGTCCATGAAATGCTATCTAATAAGCGATCTATAGGCGCAAGCGCAATTCGTAAATTTACTACTAGAAATCTCGAGAAGCTCTCCACCGAAAGCTGTGCCACCGAGGCAAACAGTCTACACAGGTTTATCGTTACGGATTCCCCTGCGATTATACCCACCGTCCATGTCGTCCGTCAGTACTGCTTACCGCGCGACTCTTGCAACATTACCAGCCACCATACTTGAGCTCCGTGGGGTACAACGTGACTTCCCGAAAACATCAATTTTTTCAATACTCCGAACGGGGCAAACCACCAGGCGAATGTCTCTATAATTATGCCCAAATATTTTCAATTTTGGAAAGGATTCTTCCAGCCTTCGCTTAACTTGGCTGAAGGCGATTACTCACAAGGAAAGTACCAAGGTTAAAAAAATAGGTCTGGGACTGAAGATTTTTATGTACCTATGGCCAGATCTCCCCTCTTTTAGAGTTGATGACTCCGAGATCCTTTGCGGTACAGAAGTGAAGACCACCTTCGGGGTCTTCGGAACCCGAAAGATGGTTCGGGCTCGACACCCAATACCTGATTTTGGTAAATTTGGTTCGGTGCTACATGCGGGCTCAAAATGGTAATCGGCCCCCAAGGCATTCAGATTCCCGTTTGGGAGACGGTATATATGCCACGAATCAGGAGAAGACTTGTACGGCGTGGGTAACGTACGGTGTAAGTGTGACATCTGCACTGCCTGATCATGAAACATGGCTGGAAGCTTTTCACCCCCATGTGGCGTAAACCTTGGCATCACTTCGCCAGGTCGATAACGACTATTACCGATACCTTGATACCATGATATAAATCTCAAGCCAAAACTTCGTAGTCATGCAAAAAGGTTCTAGGCCATTAGTTGATCATAGTCTAGGTTGAACAGAGCGATATCTAGCATACGTGATGCTGTTTACAAACATGACCCACATTAATTTGTATGCAAGTTTGTTTATGGCAGAGGTTATCAGTTCCACGAAACAATTCCAATATAGCTACAAGCAGCGTAAAAATCCCGAGGATTGTATGGAAGTACACAAGTACAGTCACTTATTCAGCTATGACTAGAGAGCAAGCTCAGGCGTAATACCTCTACACTTATCCTCATCCCATAACATTGATAGACTACAGTCACTCACAGGATGACGGTGAACCCTGGCTAATGATGAGCAGAGATTTCCACACTATACAAGCGTACAAAGTGTGAAATTAGGACAGCCAAGATATTCAGCAACAGCGAGTAAGCTACAAAAAACGATTTTTCAGTATCCTGGCCGTTCTGACTCCACCCCCTGTACGCTCGTACGACCTGCTTAAATAATTCGGGGGTTGGGGTAACTGACTATAGGTGACTCGACTTGGCGCTAACCAATTGATCTCAATTTTTGTCGCATTCAACCCCAGCAGATACAAGTGACACGACAAGGGTACCCAAAAACAGTTTTTCGTATCTTAATCGCTGTGGCTGGGTATCCTGACCGTTCCTACTTCGCCCCACACGCTTGTACATATAGCCTATGGAAAATCAGCTACAGCAGGCTAGCCGGGCCCCGAATTACACGCATCTATGACTTATGGTCTTCGTTCGATGGTACGTTCGTGTTTGATCCAAGCGTCGACTATTAGAATTCGAATGGCTGGAGTGGGTTTTGAACCCTCTCTCCCCGCAAGGACGGTCTAGGGTTTTTGAAGAGAGCTTCTGCTGATGTGATATAATAAATTTTATGTGATATCCTACCGAAGCTCCCGAATATACCCGGTAGCTATTGTTAATACTACGTTAGGAGTTTAGGGTTAGGATTCTCATTAATAGGTACTAGAGTATACAACTGGGGCACCTGCGACTACAGATCTATAGGCCTTTTATCATCTAGTAAAATCCGAAAGATCCATCGAGTTTTAAGGTAAGTGTAAACATGGCTATTTAACTATATTTTGCACTCTGTGAAGCTAGGTGCCAAGAAATTGCCAAGCCATGAGTAGAATTGTCTTGGCCCCAAAAACCACATTGATAATCATCTACGGACATGAACTAACAAGAAAACCAGAAATATTAACTAATTTAAGCAGTACCAATTTTCAATGCTATCCCTCGTGAGAAACCCCTTCTTCTTACGCCCCGGTCAGTATATGGAATACCATAACCAATTACAAGGCCATTGCAAATGTGAAGGAACCTAAAGGAAAGTGTTAGGCCAACTAAACGACAAGCACCACACTTTATAACACCTTCTGCTATATTTATTATCCTCTAGGATATGAAGATATGTCAAAAAAAAAAATCCTCTATTTTTCCTAATATTCGATATTGGCAGGACGAGAAGGAGAATACACACAAACATTCGAATCTAGCTAAATAGGTTTGCCCAGCCCAAGAAATAAAAAACCTAGGTTCAAAAACAACAAAGAAGAAAGAAAGAATTCATATCTATCGAAAGCAAAAATAAATAAAGGTCAGAACTCTAGCTCAATGCATAACGACTACCATTTCTCAATCCAACTTCTCCATCAGTACAAAACCTTCCCAACTCGTTCCTCTCTCTTCCAACGTCAAAGTACCCAAATCATCATTAACACTTCTCCATGTTTTAAACAGCCTTCTCCAATAACAGGCCTCGCCTGCAGGTGTTAAATAATGGTCTCTAAAGTAACTCACGCTATTATTCGCTATCCTTTCAGCTTCAATTGGATTGTCCAGGTAGAATTGAACTTTCTCTTCAAGATCACTCCAATCTTCGTTGACTTTGACATAGTTCTGTTCAGGTCCAGTTGGAATCATGAAGAGTGAATGGTATTGGCGCCATCGAGGCGATGGAGTTATAATTATACTGCGGCAATGTTGGAAGTAGCGGAGGGTGTCAGAGTAGGTTATTCCCTGTACGCACGCAAAACCACACCATATAAGTATGGACGGTGAGCAACAGGAACATAAAAGATGTATTACTAACCTCAGTATAAATTATGAACTTATAACGACAGAACTCTTCCATATCCAGGGCATTTGTATTCCAATTCAACTCTGCAACATCACTCCAAGGTTTCCCGGCCGCAGCCTCGATCAACTTTCCTCTTAACCAATTCCGATTCGACCTCCCTCTCCACACAGCTAAATCTCTTTTCTTCGCCCATGATAGGTTGCTGTCGACTGTATCTATCTTTTCTCGCATCTCTGCATAAGGATCAATCTGTGGCTCCAGCCGCGATCGGAAACCATAATCAGGCACTACCCAGGTATTCTGGATTCCTGAGGAGTCGTCGCTGCGCGTTAGAGACCACGTATTGGGCACGGGATAATCTTCCACTGAAAGCTGAAATTCAATGTTGGGTATATCTGACGGAACAGGGGCGGCGATTAGGGCACGATGGATCTGGTGTAGTAGAGCCGACATGCGATGCTGAATATCATCTCCTATAGCTACAATATAGAGCTGTAACGGGAAACACAGTATTTTAACGTCAGTGCTGTTCTGGTTCTGCCCGGGAAAGCTTGGAAGAAATCTCACCCGACCATCATATATTCTTGCCCTAACGAATCCCGGATCCCCATCACGGTAAGGTGCCTCACCGACAGCTCCGCGGGAACGTGCGATATCTATCTCCGTGAATAATCCGGGAAATTTAATGTCACATTCCTCGTGATTGAGGGACAGATTTGTGCCATCTGTTTCCAAATTAAACGCTTGTGGTGGTGACTGATCCCCTTCGGTTTCAACTGATTCCTCCTTTGTATGCTTTTCAGGCGTAGTAGTACACTCTGATAAGGGCCCCTGCAAATGTTCGAACACTGGCTGTGGTGAGTAGGTTTGTGGTGAGCTCGACGAAAGCCGCGTTAGGCTCACGAAGGTAGCCACCAGAAGTGAGGCCAAAATAAGATGAAGTAATCGCGGTTGTAAGGCGGTGAGAAGAGGCGGATACATATTGAAAATCGATGATAGGTCAATAACAGGAAGAGGTCTAAATTCTCGCCGAACGTCAGAAACCTGAGTTAAGAAACCTTCAGCAACTAATAGAGATGTTTCCCCTGAAAAGCTCTTCGCAAGCTTAGGAGCTCGACGGAGTGAAGGTAGCCTAAGATTTATAAAAGGAGAATAAGCGATCTACAGGAGCATCCGTCGATCCTAGCGATTAGGAGCCTGGAGACGTTTCATATGAAGCATCTCGTCGAAATTTCAGTTAGGATATAAAGGTAGATATAGTTTCTCCCTCGGCTTAATTGGTCTTAGTATATGCCCGATATGCTATGGGCTATCTGCTGAACTGCAAGGGGATAAATTAAGGCCATTATATATATCTATATAACCATATATTATACTTTATGCAACCAGATGATTTTGGAGAATATTTGCGTTAACTACCACCAACGCCCTGTTTATCCCTCATGTAGAGACGAAACACATGTAGAAGTCATCAATCACTTGATAGATTCGAGGCTGAAAATACGTTAAGCTCCAGGCTGTAAGAACCGAGAAGGAAACATACTAGTAAAGATATCTAGATAGCTTACTGCGTATAAATACGTCCGTTATTTAAATATAAAATACTACCTACAATAAAACACTTTAGCTATAGGCCATCCAAGTCCGTCTGTAATATCTCCATGTTGTATGTCAGCGTTTACTTGCTACAAGATGCGTCGTAAGCGCCAAGGGTATAGGGGAGTATCCGCCCGATAAGCCGAGCCATGGTACAATCAGGGACCCAGAAAGGACTATCAGGGCGAGAATCCGGGAATGGCTTGCAGATCTATCCCTTAGATATCCTCAGTTAAACAAACGGATCGCTTCGCAATTCCGGGGCCTATTAATTTACGGGCCGAAACCAGAGAAATATTATAGGAGCCTCGCGAATCGGCGAAGAAATAGGTTTCATAGGAGGCGCGCAGTTACAATTGGTCGGGGCGCTAGTCAATCCCTGGACGATAAGCGGGGGGGTATATATTACATATCCCCAGTGTCAGCATGCACTTGAAATTAACCAATTCTTCTATGGCCGGTCCATATGATGTATCGCTTCCCTATGTCGAGAACAATTCTCGTAAATGGATATTTCGCGGAAACCCCTCTTGTACCTTTCTTTCCCTTCATTGCCTGAGGGGAAACATATCAACCTTAACGCACAAACACGGAAGTTCGCGTGTGGCTACAGGATAGCTGATTTGCAACGGGAAATAGTTTTCAAATTGGCTTTTTAAATACAAAAAAATATTTCATCGCATCCTAAACATCATGAAAGGCATGTCCTGCAGTCATGGCCATCACCAACAGAAGAGCGACATCTGGAGAGAATGCACTTAACCGGTCCACTTAGGGGGGCCTGGGATCGTGTAGGTGGTTGCGGTGGAGGAGTAGATATCAATGGTAACGCTACGCGAATATATTGTCAACTATAGCTCTCGCTAATTTGACACGGAGGGATATGCTTACCCGGGATCGGTGATCTTGTATGCTCCTGGGAAGGACGTGAGGTAAGAACCGGATGGGGAACCAGTACCGCTACCAGTGACTGTGATCTGTGCGCACTCAGGGTAAAACTGTGGGGTGTTGGCTTGATGGAGAGCGAGAAGTTCGTGCTAAATGCACATTTCAGTATGAAGTTAACACCACCAATTGTTTGTGTGAACTGACCCTGATCAGGTATTTTCCGGGAGCCAAGTTGGCGGGGATCTTGGTGGTCCACTGCAGGGTATTGAGAACTGTGCCAAGTCCCCATGTACCCTTGTTGACGGTGCCAGAAAGCAGACCTAAAGCTATTTAGTAACCCTGCAGCTGTAGGAACATAAGTCCAGAGGGATATGCTGTACTTACCAGCCTCATCAATCTTGAACCAAACGTTACCATTACCGTCAGAATCTGCAAACGAGCTGCCTGAAACTTTGGCCAGATACTGTAGATGCGAGTTAGACGTTATCAATACCTGAACTAAAATGGGATACTTACGACCATAACTGGGCCTTCAGCATGGGTCCATTGCGACCACTTAGCTACCACGGTGCCTCCAGCTATATGTTTGACAGTCACGTTAGGGCATAGATTAATGAAGAAGATAGCACTGGTAGCAGATCCATACCCTTAACAGTCGCAGTTAGAGCAGCCGGACCAGTCCCTGGAGTGTTGCCTATAAACCAGGGATATTAGTAAAACTAGCCATTCGCCAATCAAATCTTCGGACATACATTTGATATAAGTAGAAGTGGGCGATAGTATAGGGTCGTAGCTACTATATTGTCTCTGGATGGTTGACTGTCCAGTGGGAGAGTTGTATGGCGAAAAACTAGTACAATATTAAATTTTAAGCTTCAGAGCGCTGGAAAGTAAGGGCTAGCTACCCAGGATATGATACGCCGTCAAATACGTAGGTAGTAACACCGCCGTGGGCGATGGTCTGGCCAAGCAAAAATGCTGAGGTCGAAAGGATAGCAGCGAATTTCATTGTGAAGGTAGACTCGCAGTTGATATCTATGGCCTTCCAAGAAAAACGTACGAGAAGGACTGTCCTTTTATATCATTATTTTCTACCTATACGAGTATTCTTAGCGATTGGTTCCTGTTATTAGCTATGGCCATGGTTGGTGATAGTAAAACAGGACTTGAGCTTAAACCCCAAAGAAAATTATATATATCGGGACTAGTTTGCGGCAAATAAGTAACGCAAGCAAACGTTTAGGGATCACGGAAGCGAGCGAGATGGTTCCGGCGACAATATGGTTTGTCGGAATTAAGAAAGGCTAGTCATGGCTGATATGGGTATTCAGTGCTGCAGGGGTGATTTCTGCCATTACCCCACAATTGCACGTTGATCATCACCCGGATTGTAACAAATCCCCGATTAAAGTTGGAATGAGTACTGGCAAACCAGATCTGCATACGCTGGAACTTAGGGCAAAGCTCCCGTTTTCCCGTGATCAGCATTTACGGGGTATTGTGAAAAAAATTCTGATACCTGTCGCCATACACTGCAGAAAATAGATGCATGTTTTGTTGTACAACTTAAAGAAGAGTTTCCCGCGCCGGACAGCCCGACGGGGAAGGGGAACAGTTAGACTTGCACTCACAGAATGTAATATCTTCAAAGATAGGCAGAGATATGCATCATGTGTCCGACTGCTTAAACATGGGTATTTACTATAAAAAGCCCGATAAGTTGAACCCCCTATGGGTTGTTCTAGATCGATAAAATCTAGAAAAATGACATCGTCTCGAGCTTTATTTCCGCCAGAAGATACGGATAGCATTAAAGGCTACTAAACATTTAGCTACTGAAATACTTCATAGTGAGGTAACTATTTAGTGAGATTGCGCCATGATATCGCCGAGTGACACATCATGAACTCTAAACATCAAACTCTTCTCTATTTCCGACCCAAACCCGTGCTCGCGACGAAGCTGCCTCGAGCATTAAATCTCAAGGTAATATAGAGCAAATCTCGAGACAACGCAGTCCCCTGAGTATACCCAAATATCATACTGAATTTAAAACCCATACGTAGGCAAAAGTAGCTGACCCAGGCCTAGGTCTTAAACTGCTATTGCGGAGTGCGTCTATAGCAGTAAAGAGACAACCAGATATCGATAAAGCTACCATAGCATAAACCTCGAAGTCCCTCATACCCATGCACGTGGAGCCTTTGTATCGTGTGTCTCAGGGGTCGAAGTTTCAACATATCTTGCAAACCACGTGCCAATAATCTGATTTCCAATTCCACCAGTGTAATACTCTTACAGCGTACTTTCTCCACTACTAGCGCCATTGCTTTAAAAATGCTCGAAATACTCGTTCCCAGTGGCGTTATCGGTCACCCCGACTGCACGCTCATACGCGACAGGCCGGGTGAACCCCCGGGCTCCCCCGTTTGAGCCAACACACCCTCCGGACCCCGGAGCGAACTAACGTGCCCATTGGGATCCCCAATGTTAAGGAGCTTGTAGACTTGCTATTGTTCAAGGATTTGGGATTTCGCCATTAATCGAGAATATGTCCAAATTAGGCGGATACAACTGGCCAGGGGTGTACTTCATAGCTCAGAGCTGCTTTACGGCTGTCAGAAACACCAGTATCGCAATAACGTTAATAGGGAGTTTAGCAATGGTAGACATTCTCTCTCTGTCTCTATCGCACCATTGGTTTCAAGCTTAGGTGCTGATGCCTAACCATGTGTATTACATGCGGCTTTAGGAGCTGTATGGTTGCATCAGCGTACCCATTTCGAGTTTTCCATACGAGGCCTAGATCAACAAGATACATACGTCGAGGGTAGTCGTTACTATCAGGGTTTAGTAAGCGGTGCCTGCCAGGCGAAGGGGTGCTAAAAACTCTAAACCTGATATCCACTGGGGATGTCTCCCGAGGCCGTAGAAGTGTGGGAGCCAATAACGGCGGGAGAGAGAGAACTATGTGGGCAGCTCTAGATTAAAACCCACGTCACATCGAACGCAGACAGGCTTCGGAGGATTATCTAGCGTGGTGTGGTGGTGTGGGGTAATTAAGCATAAGGATTCTTATAAGTAGGTACCGGTTGATCTTGATCTGCTATAGGACTTAGCTACAGGTTTCCATGCGTGCCTGGTACCGGTACCGGTACCTAGAACATGCACTGGGGCCTCTCACGTGACGCGTACGGCAGAACTCATTTACCGACCAGCTGCAGCCAATCCTCAGCGCCTGTAGTTCAAACCATCAACTGAGAGTAGCAATTTATTGCCACGGTATCCGAAACTGTTCCCTGGTTGACAGTTTACTACAGCTCCACCGGATTTGGCTTAGCGATGCAAGTATTCGAGTAGACGACTCCATAGTCCCCAGACACCCTCACCCGGATAGTCGATGATTGGTTGATGCTTGGTAAGCTACCTTCGCCGGCAAAGAAGCTGGCAGCAATGCTACAAACTTTCTTACTTCCGGGGGGTACCTCTGGCTAGTTACTCATATACCGCCGCAGGGAAAAGTAGTCAGGGCTTGTTTCGCTTCTCGAAGGTAATTACTAAGAGCTAGCTCGTATCCCGAGATATCTATTGGTCTTCATGATCAAATATTCCATCTCGCCAGTCAACTAGAGGTCGACCCATGCACAACCGCAAGCACTCCGAACAGATGACGGCCGGCTAGAACCCTATTGTGTGTCTTTTTACTCCAACTCTACTATCGACACGGCACTCTACTCTACATGAGGGACTGATGGCCGGCCGTGGATTCAGATAAGGCTGATATCCACCAGCCCTAATTGGCGCTAGAGCCTGCCGTGTCTTGGGGACGGTTGGGGTCCGGTGTAGCTAGGTATGTATATTTCAGCCAATTATGAAGCTGTTCCTGATACACATCCAGTGCCCCGGGATCGCTAAGGTCACAGCGGATGATCTTCCGGTGGTAGCAAGCTTCAGGAAGAACTCTTATCTGTCCAGCCCCTGTTTTCTCACGACACATGAAAAGAAGCTCTCCACCACGTATATAAGACCCCGATACCAGCTTGCTCCTCGCTATTCACCCAAATACAGAAAGCCAACAAACAAAAAAAAGAAAAAAACACCACCATGTCGGACCCATCCAGTGCAGCCCCTGCTCCCAACTTCACCAGTTCCTATTCCGTCGTTCTCCCCTACCCTCTAGACCAAGTTTTTACAAACCTGGCAACCGCCAGTTCCGTGGAGCGCGTCGCGCGCCTCTCCAGCTTCGTCACCGCCTTCTCGCTCGGCGATACCGAGCCGATAGCCATCTCTTCGGGCCCCCTCTCCTCCACGCGGGGGGGCACTACATTGCAACTTCCCTCTTCCTCGTCACCGGACAGTCTGCCGCGGACGAAGTTCACCATGGGCGAGACCGTCCCTATCCTCGGCGGGATACTCAAGCCGCGGGTGGCGATTGAGGGGAGCCAGACGGAGGACTCAGACGGCCGCTGTTGTCTCTACGAGAGCGTTGCGCAGAAAAACGGAATCACGATATGGAAGCTGCGGTCGTTTGAGGAGGTGGATGGTGATGATGATGTTGATGGGGAGAAAGGAACGAGGGTGTCGGAGAGGATTGAAGGGTGGTGTCCGGGCTGGATGAGACTGTTTGTGGAGAGGAACTGTAGACACGCTCATAAAGCGCACATGGATATGTACCATAAACTGCTCGACGGGACCATTGCTTAGATGCAGGAATTGAAGTCACAGGACTGGGATTTTTTTTTTGGTGGTGGTGGTGGTCTGCTGTATATTTTAGCTACCTATGTAGAAACTTTGTAGCTGGTGTTTAATGAAGCCAGGCGGTTATTACTGCGAGTATTTTATTTTATTTTCACTCGATGTGCTGCGTAGAGCATGTTCTGATCTGTATATCATTGAAACCCACACATATCTACCACAGATGGTTCGGCCTCCTTTCAAATGGGCCAACTCTGTGGCCCAGTGGAATAACAGCTAAGCACACCATAGAGGGAATGAGTATGCCACCGTAGGTGAGCTCGAGTATGTTCGCGGTAGGACCAAGTCAGCTGACGTAACGCCACGAAGCTTGGAAGGAACCAGCCAGAGACACCAAGGTTGTGGCTTGATCTCCGAATATGTCTCGGGTTACTCTAAGAGACAACTTGGACAGATGTCTCAACCCAGTACCGCGAGCTAGAGCGAGAGTGAGTGAAGCGACGGGCGGTAATTTCACCTCTCGAGAGCTACCGGTCCACGTCACGGATAGCATTTAGAGATATGGACGGGGTCCAAGCTGCAGGTGCTCAGGTAGAGCGACCGAGTCTACTATCTCTATCGCGGTTCCAGGGCTCGGGACACAAATAGATAGCAGTCTCTTAAAACTTGCTGCGCGCTGTTTCAATAAGAATTGAGCGAGAATCTCTTGCCACAGTTGGACAGTTGTATATACTGTCCGCTCTGTTAGAGAATACTGTCCCAAGCTGCCCAAAACAAAAACAGCAATTGCGAGTACGTACAGAGATTCCTCGAGACCGACGACCTGCAAACGGATCTAGAGAACAAGACACACACACAGACTTCAGCGCTACTAGACATTCGGTTTGATTGCCGTCAATTAAAGCCAGACGGCGCCCAGCCCACAAGCCCGTCAGCTGCAGTCAGGCTATAGCGACAGCTGCAGTCGTTGACTAAGGCAGTCCGATCTGACCCGTTTTGGCCCACCCCGGCAGCCTGTCTAAAAAGTGCCGTAGTCTAGCCCTTAGAAAAGACCGCAGTCCAAAGTAACGTTCTATGTGGAGCGTTTGTGCATGCACACGTGAAAGCTGGGAGTTACTAGCTAGCACCACCCGATCATCGCTCCAAACGAAAAACACCAAGTGACTTGGGCACCTGCTCCTTAGCCAGCTCTGCAGTCTTGGCGATTCTTACGCGTGGTCACGCCTCCGTGTAGTTCGTTTGCGAAAAACAATTCAATCATCGTTCAAAGTCTCCCGAGTGATAAATCGTGATTGGCAGGTCCCTGTGGTCCTCGAAATGAGCGTGTAGCGGGTTGATCGGTTGAGGAAGCTGGCTGGGTGCTAGATAGAACCTCCTGGCCCGACAGTTCACCGAAGCCCTAAAAACAAGAAACTCTAATGATATCAGCCAGCCCAACACATTGCCGGAAGACGGTCGCAGGGTAAAGAGTGGAAGTCAATTGCATCAGGCCGCAACACACGCATAAAAACAAACCAGCCGTATAGTTATATACCTATTATGTAAATTCTCGAGTCTGCGAATGCCCCCCCAGCTGCAGTCGACTCTACGCCTGACCTCTATACCATTCTACCGACGTCAAGCTTTCCTACATACACCAGAGAGACAGTCAACAGTAAGTGCTGCAAGACCCTTCCTGTGTAACTATGCGAAAGTGGATGGATGCCCTCCATCCCCAAAGGAGGGCCTCGCTACTATTCGCGTCCGTTATATTTCAGCTTATATGCCTGGTATATCGACTACATACCGTCCATCTCTCGCTGATGGGTCTGGCTGCATTTCGAGTCAGACCCTTCAACCACTCCCCACCTACCCCCCAACTATTCACCCTCGCTCGAGAACTCTTCACGATTAGAACTCTGTCCCCCATAGCTAATTCGGTTTACCAGCCAACCAACCAGCCAGCCAGCATCGCATCTCATCGCAGTATCTTGTCGCAGTTACGCATCTCCCATAACCTATGCCTTAGAAGAACTATCATCCACATAGGTAGCGGTTGGATCCAATTGCTGTTCGGCCACTTGGCCAAATTACACACTCTATCTACTCTACACTGAGTACATTTGTGCAAAGCTTGACTTAACAACCACCGCCCGAAAGAGTGCGTAGCATGTCCTCCTCTCAAAACAACAGTGCCTTCCCAATGTTTACTTTTACTCCTCGCGCATGCATATCACGAGCCCCTTTCCAATCTCCCCGCTGCTATTGAAATCGAAATGGATTCCAATAAACGACGTCAGGGGACCGCGCCGTCCGGAATCGTTCAATAAAATGATAAATTCCCCAGCCCCTCCCTTCCAATCGTTTTGTTATCCCACACCAAAGTAGGCAACAGTAGATAAATACCAAACTTCTCCACCCATACCATACCGTGCCTGGCTAAACCACCTTCTAAATTCCTCATGTCGTACCAACCCGACACCTTCCGCGTCTCACAATCTCGTGCACCGACCGATCCGACAAGGCCAAACGCCCCTCTCTATCCAAAACTGCTTGCACTATCCCAATCAAGCAATGACGTGAAAAGTGCCTCTATTTTATGCAAACTATATGCTAGCTCGCCGACATAATCATTTTTAATGGAAATATATATGACCAGACCCAAAAAAAAAAAAAACCTCAAACCAGACCAGCACCGAAAAGGGTGATGCAAAGATGACAGGAAAAGGTTACAAAAAAAAAAATACAATTTTAATCCCCAACCAAATCGAGGGAAAAAAAAAATCCCGTAGCATAATACCATGAAAAATACGAAAGGTATGTGCTTAGAATTGAATGAGGAAGAAAAAAAACAAGAAAAATACTACATAGAGCACATGCAACTTGTAACATCCAGTCGCTCACGCGTAGGCAGTTAGTTAGATACTTACAAGCTAGGTCGTATGCTACGAATACAACCATACTATTTCAAACAAATGCAAACACCACCCAAGCCCTTCAAGAACAATGGGAACACAAGACACTAAAACTAAAAAAAAAAATCTGTAAAGAAATTAGACTAAAATGAGCGAAACTAAATTAGTTTGACACGAATGGCGAACGCTCGTGTTTCAGCGCTCTCCTAGTCTGCTTGTTAAGCTTGCAGTCAAAAGCACCGCCGAAGGGGCATTTGCCAGTCGATGGGTCATAATCGAAGCAGTTGATGGCAGTGGCAGTCTTATACCAACAAGGAGGGCATTCAGCACCGGTGCAAGGGTACTGGGTCATTCCTCCCTTAAAACCGGTACCGGTAGCGCATTCATTGGAGGAAGAATCATCCTCCTCGCCAGAGTTATCAAAAGTGGGACCTAAAGCGGTTTATTAATACAGAAATGTAAGTAAAATAAGAATGCTGCATACCTTCAAAGGTGCTGTCAACGATCTCAATATCGAAGCAAGTAGAGTAAGAATTTGCCCATTCCTTGTTGTAACTGGTGGAGGTGAAGTCGGCATCGTTCGTCTCAAGACCCAATGACCAAGCCCAAACCCATACCATCATGTGTCTACCTGGTTCAATGTTCTGAGGCAGGTTCAACGTCATGTAGTTGGCCTTTTCGTTCATTTTACCGTCAGTGACCAAGGTGATGGCATCTCCTGAAAAGTTTGCCTGAGCACCCGGGAACCAGTTGGCCTCGGTAAGGTTATCCCTGTGGCTGAGCTCGATTTCCTTCGCACCAGCCCAGTAGACACGCACAAGACCAGGGTCACGGTTCTTGGGGGAACCAATGTCCCAACGGCTGTGACCGTTACCCCAGAAACGCATGCGGAGGGAATCACCAGGTCTAGCAACGGTCATTGGGGCCTTGGCCGGGTACACAGGGTTGGACTGAACATCACGGCATGCAAGACCGTTAACGTTCGAAGCGTTGTTCAAATCCCATGCATACCATGATGACTCGCTGATCCACTGACCATCCCAGATCTTGTTACGAGGATGACCCGTGCAATTACTCTGGTCACTGTAAAAAGGGTCAGCAAGGTACGCATTCCATATGAAACTATTTGAAACATAACAGTGTGAATCAAAACAACGAAAACGAAGCACAACGCGGGAAGTAAGGGATGTGGGATATGATGAGGTGGGGACATACGGATCAATGTTAGGATTAGCTTTGGCAGCAGCATAGTTTGGCACGATAGTATCAACACACTCGAGCCATGAGTGAGCAGCAGCGGAGCCAGCCATGAGGGCAGCGGCGAAGAGAGAGGAAGTGATTTGAAACTTCATATTTGCTGATGGAGATGATGAATAGAAGTGAGAATTGAATTAAAAGTCAACAATCCTAAACCGAGGATGGAGACCACGATGATGATGCGGTGATAAACGTCGAAAGAACGATTGTAGCCCACCTGGGGGGGGAGAGGAAGTAGATGTATAGAGATGGAGAAGGTGGAGGTGGGTGGGAAGTGAGGTTGGTGATGCAAGCAAAGGAGTGCAGGACGCTTATCAATATAGAAAGAGCGAGGGGAAGATAAAGAGAAACAGCGCCACAAGCCCAGAAAGAGAGTGTAGTGGGGTGGTGGAGGATGAAGAACAAGAGCTTGATGGATAAGAAAGCCAAGGGGATCTGAAAGGAAGGAAGTCCTTGGTTCTTGTAGTGAGGGTGAGCAAGAGCGAGTGGTGGTGAGTGGTGAAGAGAAAGAGACGAAGGAAAAGAAGGAAAGAGGAATAAATAATCAGAGGACGAATGACAATAGAGAATGGTATGGGGAGCAAGAGGAAGGGAGCGGGTCAGTGCAGTTAAGGGCAATCCTAGTCGGACCTCTCCCCTTCAATAGGGACATGTACATCATGTACGTACATGGCCAGGCACTCGACATGCAAGATGCACAAGGCTGTCCCCTCATCTGGTATGGCAATCTTGCTCGCAGCCCCTCCCTGGTTCCTCTCGCCCATCCACTCCAGTCAATCAGAGAATCATCGAGAGCGCCAGTGTTTCATCTATTGGAGAGAGCACCCACCCAGGGGCAAGGGTTGAAATCAAGTGTCAATTGTCGCCCATTCAGGTCCTTGCCATGTAAGTACTTCGCTAGCCACCCACCAATCCGGGTTGCCATTGTTATTCGCTGCCATGGTTCGTGTCCAGGATGAAAATCACAATCAAAATGAATAAAGGTCGTCGTCGTCGTTGCCTTCTATGTCGTGACATGTAGTTAGTGCCGTTTGTGGGTGGCACAGAGCTAGCTTCGGGGATTTGATTTTCTTCCTCGTTCCTGCGTCTCGGGTCGTTGCGGTGCCTGGCTGCTTGCTTGCCTGCTTCCTGTCTCTCTGCCGCCCGCTGCTACCCCTGGAAAGAGGTGGCGGCCGTTGACCCGTTGCCATAACCGGCAAGCCACTGTTCGAGCTAGTGGTCTGTGCTTCACCACCCAACCAAGCTTACGTATTCGCCTCTCGACTGCCATCCTGCTGAGGAAACACCGTGAACTCGAGCCAACAAAGCACACGGCTCGGCGAGAGAGAGAGAGAAAGAGGGAGGATTCACGCTTCAGGCTCCCGTGACCGACAACACCGCTTTGTCTGGTCTCGGGAATCGAAATTTCTCATAGTGAATCTCTGTCCCGATAAACGAAGCGTCGCTTTCCTCACTTTTCGAAACTCTGACATCCACCTGTCGGCAGTATCTACATATAGAAATTGAATCATCTTCATTTGTCGGTTGAAATTAGAGGGAGGATGGAGAGATCTCGTGCTGCTAGGTAACCGTTCCCCCCCAGCTGGTTCGTCTCCCTTTGCCCCTCAGCCGACTCCACGTATCTCTCTCTCAGCCTCACCAACATCTCTCGGTTGCGTTCTCGTCCTCGTTGCGAAGATTAGCGACCTGTACCTGCGTCCAGCCAAAGAACATCCACTTCGAAGTTTGAGGCTTTAATCGAGATCTCTCGCTTTGAGAATTCGACTGTCCCCTTCAGGCTTTTCGCTCCACGTGTGCCATTCCGATCACGGTGAAGAGTCAAGCACTGACAGCAAAACTCTTCACCCCCATTTCCACCATCCTGGAATCATTGGTGACGGCGGGCAACTTGCAGGGGGGTGTGATGAATAGATGGACGGCAAAGCACTCTAACTGCATACATGTGCAGAACTACGGTCCCTGAAAGCTGGAAATGGGGAAATAAAAATAAAAACAGGCATCGACCCAACCTGGCTACGTGTCCGGACTGTTCTAGAGTGGGACCTTTCACTGGGCATCGGATGTTCCTTCTCGACTCGCCCAGCAGAGTCGGGACCAGTCTGGCTAGCCTCGTGCTGGTCGAAATCCCGAAACTAGAATACCTACCAGCAAACGCTCCCGGCCCAAGCGGTAAATCGTTCAAAGCTGGAGGTATTCACCTGAAGACGGATGGGATGCCATACGCTGGTACCCGAATACCCGTAGACCTCAGGCAATTAGAGTACACCTCCACCCAAGTACATATAAAAACATAATTTACGTCGCATCCACAGTATGAAAGCTCATGTCTGCCAATGTCATGGCGATGCTGTTTTCTCTTATCAGCCCCTCTTACCTGAAATGTACTCTGCCGTAATGACGCACCACGGGAAGCCACCGCCAGCCGTTCCCGTCAGTCTCCGGAACACAAAGCTGTCTCGGATCATCTCTCAGTAGAGTCGGATATGAGCCGAGATCTTCTCGAGCAGTAAGATGTCTATTTTTAACCGAGACCCATCTCATCCGATTTCTTGGATGTTGATCCAAACCCAGACCGGCGAGCGAACAACCTGTTACATATCTACGATGTTTTTTTTGGACAGGTGTAACTGTTGTTTTTAAATAGCCCTCTCCAATTGTGTTTGCCGCGCTTTCAATGGGGTTTGTGAATTGTGACTGATTCACTGCGAAGCGCACTGTTTACGGACACTAAGTGAAGACTAAGTTCTGCGAGACGTATGGTGATGCCGACTGGAAGGGGTTGCCTCAAAGGGGTCTGTTTTTGTTTTTGTTTGGTTTGGTTTGTTTCCAAGCGATGATGATGAAATTTCAAGATGTTGAACTTCCACAGAACGTCTGTAGATGCGACGAGGGGTGAAGGAATGAGAGGCACAGTAAACGATTTCTTCGGGTCACTGTGCCACATCGCCCAACATAAGCTTTCTCGAGTTCTTGGTACTGGGGAGGCTGCGAGTACGTACTCTACAAAAAAACAATTGTCGATCTAAAATATTGCCTAGACACCTCTGGTCAACCGCAACGCTAACGAGGTATTATTCTCGACGAGAGTCCCCCCCCAAGTAAGCGCGTAAGTCATCATCAGCCTGTTCCCCTCGCCATAAAACGGGGGATACATGTGCTAAAGTACCCTTCGGGTAACTGCTGTACCGTTTTAAAACTACTTTTCTCTACGCGCCATCCACCAGCCTCAGGTATGCGCTTCGTTCAGGTCCTCGAAAAAAGGGGATGCCGCGAGAGCCAGATCGTGGGTAATTTATTTAATAAGGACTAAAGCTTTATCCTCGATAGCGTGTTTGAAGTTTTATTCGTAGAATCTTAGCTCCCGTCCTTTTTAGCCGCGATCCCTGAAGCTAGCAGCCACTTTGCAGAATAATGAACTGACTAAACGACACGACTACAAAGGCGGAGTCACTTGGCCACACTTTGATTCGGAAGGCATTGGAGAAGATTGACCGGTATGTAGATATTAGATTTCTCGTTTTGTAGTGTTTGCGGTGCTAGGGGTTTCGTTTTCTAACGGAATAAAGTGGTCCATGTGAGCTGATCTGTTGCATTGGCTACGGCACCTGACTTGAGCGAAGTGATGGTCTAACACTATGGATGCAAGGTGCAAGATTTGCTTACACTTTAAATTTGGAATAGTGATATGACAATTATTTTAAACGGTGCGATTGAATAGAGTGCCAATTTTGCCTTTGTCTCTTCGTATTAGATTTTCTGATCCAGATGCCATCCTGAAGTCATTGCAAGATACCGGTGCCATATGGTGATTTTCTTCTGCCGTTTGCCCCCGCTTGCGGCATTCCTCACGAGGCAACGAGAGATAACGCTGGTCTCCCGCTGCCAGGGCCCATAAACGAGTGATTGGCTATGAATCAAACGACACCGGCGGACTTGTGGCTTGGCCTTTAGACAGCCAGATGCCGGCAGTTGCTATAGTAATCCAGTACCGAACCGTATTTAAATTGGGGGGTAACATCCTTATTTATTAGGTACCTGCAGCTGTAGTCATCGTGTTCCCGGTTCCAATACAGGGGGTGCATACAAATTACGTTTTCCCTTGTCGCTCATTCTAATTTTTTATCGAGATGGGCTTCTTTTTACTTCTCAAAATCTCCTACGACTCGATGGGGGGGGGTATTTGTTGGCCGGAATGGCGGGCATCTGCGCATGCGAAAGCGATGCATGTTGTGGATAGAGGCAGTGTTTCTCCACGACGACATATTGCTAATGGCGATTAAGGCTCAGAAGGATTCTATTGCTGGTGAGAAAACAGACGGAGGGAGTGTACTTGGTATACAGCTTTGGGTCTGACCCATGCATGGCCATCTTAGACAACTTTTGCTTTCGGTAAAAGTTCATCTACACTGTGTGTGTACACATGCAATAAGCAATTTTTCGTTTAAGTAGCATATGCATGTGATGCATTACCTTTAATTGTAGCGAATTTATGGTTCTGCATACACATTGAGTTGAGAGAAAATTCAACAATACAATATCTACATCACCAACGCTCGCCATCAAAAGGCCTCCACAAAAAAACTGAATTCGCGTGGAGATTCCGGAAGGTGCGTTGAGTATGTATGGTTGGAATCTAGATGTACATGTAGTACTGTAATTGAGATTTCCATTTGGGGCGAAATTAGAGATCAAGGGCCCATGTTTCGGCTGTGCATTTCACTTAGGAATGACCAGCCCCACCCCATGCTCTCCTAATAATATTTTGATTGCAAGAAGGAATGTTTATATGACCCACAAGGTATTAATTTTTCCAGCATCGACAAAATTTCTGTTTTTCGTGGAGGTAAAAGTGTATAGTATTATGTAGTGTGCTGTATATATGCTTGATCCCCACATACCTCTCGGTTCAACTTTAACCGTTGAATCCCGAGGGGGGTGCTTTTCGGAGGAGGCTGAACCCGCTTCGGATGCTAACTCTGGTTCTCGCGTTGGCGGGAGTCTGGCAAAGGTACAGAGAAGTCTTCTTTCACGCCCTCTGGAACACTTCCCCTCTAGCCCGTACCAACCACCGCTTCTCTTTCACCGAAATATGATAAAATACGACCCGCGAGCTGCGCTACTTTCCCGCGGAAATTACGTTCCATCTCCGAGTTAATCGGTCGGGGCGAGTCTTTGATGAGGCATGAACCAAGCTTTGCCTCGGCTAGTTTGGCTTCGGCCTAGATCGACTGAATATTGGTCTCCGAAATTGGATGGCTCTCTGGCTTGGACGTGATTGTGATATCGGAGCCATGCGCACTGGATCTATTCGGCGTTATAACGGCTTCAGCGTCAGTTGTGCTGTGCTCGGAACGGTGCTCTGACTATGTGGGTTCATTGGAATCCTGCTTGACTGTAGAACAACCTCAGTCTTTCTCTCAATCTCCTCACGTTGCTTTTTCAAGTCTTTACATGAGTTCTGTAGAGCGTCTATAACTGTCGAATAGTCCGTAATATTGGCTTTGGTCTCATAAACAGATAGAATAGTGTCCTCCGCGAGTTGGGGTGTAGGTATCTGGCTACGAAGTTTTTTTGAAGATATTCAGGTTGAATTGCGTCAGTGTTAAGCTCGAACTTTCCGGGGCTCGATTCGCACAAGAATTTCCCAACGGCCGTCTCGATTTTTCTCGTTCAGGCAGATGAGAGCATGGTCGGACGATGATTGGCGGAATGAGCTGAGAAGCGATTCCTTGGTTGGGTCTAGGGCGAATCCATCGCCACAAATTAGATTGAATGTTGTTGAATTGAGGGAACTTTTTTTTTTCGCCAGAGCAGCAGCGAAGTAGCGTGGGTTGTGTGGGGGCGAGCTGCTGGGAGTTATGAAGGTGACAACTTCGAATTCTTCGTTCAAGAGCCACTGGCAGTTTGCTAGCAGTTTTTTTTTTAGAACCAAATTCCCACTAGTATTTATCTAGAATGGGGTGGCTTTACCGGTGATATGTTGGTAGAGGTTAGTAAAAGAACTCAGGTCTAGCCAAGACATGTTTTAAAGGTAAGGCTACTAGGTGAATAGAATAATTTAGAACGTGAGAGCGTATCAAGTTAGGAGATACGATTTAATTATTACTCTGGGTTGGGGGGCAGTTTATAAACTACGTGTGATTAGGGCGAAGAGTTAGTTGCCTTGATTCTGTTTCGGGCCTGCTGCATATGCTATTTTTGAGGTACGTTTAATTGCCCTGGCAGTGTCATGGCCCATCACTCGCGACTATTAGAAAAATTAGCTTCTAAATAAATCTGGATATCTGGTGATGGAGTAACTCTAGATCCTTTGTGTGTAGATGTAATGTGTTGTATGGGTATACACGGTGGTCTGGGCGTGAGAGGCTATCTAGGAAGAAAACCTCAGTGTCTGCGGGAATGTAGCAAAAAAAGCCCCGTATCAAGACCAGTTGAATAATATTAGGGGTTTACTGTATATGTACGAGCGTATGCAATTGTTCCTATAGCTAACAATATTGGAAATACGTGTTAATAGATCCTGGACGGTTGGCAAGTATTAAACCTAACCCTATATAATTAGTTACCCGGCCTCGAGTCTGCACCAACCAAATAGTTTTTCTTTCTTTCGCTTTGGAATGTAAAAGTCAAGATAACCTTCCTTGAAACCCTTCCGCAATGACGACCATAACTCGACTTACTCGCGGTCAGGCTTATTCCAAGAAGTTTCTTGAATTCGTCAGGGTCTCCCCAGAAGTCCAACGTGCAATAGAAAACAAATATCCTGTAGTGGCTCTGGAGTCTGCAACTATCTCCCACCCAGATACATCCTATGGTGAGCTTTTTTTCCGTGAATAGTCGCTAAACATGGAAAAGAGGGAGGGGAAGAAGGGAAACCCCAAGAATATGCATCTAATTGTTGTGTAGGCTTACCATCCCCCGAAAACGTCAATTATGCAGTTAGGGCCGAACAGATAATCCGACAAACAGGCGCCATACCAGCTACGATTTCTGTGATTGGCGGCTACATTCGCATTGGCACGGCGCTACCTTTCTTGAGTCGTCTGGGTATGAATAAACATGCCCATAAGATTTCTCGACGAGACCTGCCGTTTGTTTTTGGAATGGTGTGTTGGTACATCTTTCCGTCTGATCGTATCAGTCAAAGGAAGTCGCCACTTACCAATACGTTTGAGTAGGACCGAGCGAACGGTGGCTGTACTGTTGCTGCGACTATGGCGATTGCTGAGATGGTGGGCATAAAGGTGCTCGCCACCGGTGGTATTGGTGGTGTTCACCGAGCAGCTACGTTAATGATGGATATCTCGGCGGACGTGGGCGAGCTGGGCCGAACGAATGTGGCGGTTGTATGTTCTGGTCCTAAGCCATACCTGGATGCCGAGGGAACCATTGAGTTCCTAGAGAACAGAGGTGTTCCCGTGGCCACTTTCAAACTAGCTTCATCAAAGCCACAAAAGGGGAACTCGCTAGCGAGCTCGATCGCGAGCTCGATAATAAATTCAGGTAATAATCCAATGGGTTATTCGATGGGGCATCCGATGGGGGTGGGAGCAAAGGATATGTACCAGATAGGAGGAGGGATGGTAGAGACAATGGTGCCAGCTTTCTATAGTCACACTGGCCGGGTCAAGAGCCCGCTGGTGATCGAGAGCGCAAAGGAAGCCGCGCGAATCATCCGTTTGTCGCCCTACCAAAGCTATATAGAGGTTTGTGTTGACACGATTTCCAGATGCTAGTCACGAGATGGGCCTCGTCCCTGGCCAATTATTCTGCAATCCCATCCCGCGTGAATCTGAGGTAAATATTGACGTTATCGAAAAATCCACAAGAATTGTTTTCAAAGCGGCTCGGAAGAAGAACAAGCGGAACAAAGAAGATATCCAAAATATCGTTTACCAAATCAGGAAATTTGCTCGTGGGGAGGCCGTGATAGCAGAAAAGGCACTTCTTTTGAGCAATACTAGAATGGCAGCTCAAATTGCGATCGAACTATCGCTACTTGAAGGGTTTGTCTTTCCTCCATTTCCGTGGATTAATCTAACGCGAGTCTTGGTTGTTTCTAGCGGCCCTGGGAAGGTCGAGTCACCCATTCCGGAATTACCGAATATACCGGTGAGGAGACCCCCCTCCTCTGCCCAAGGGGGAAAACAGGCGATAAAATGGGGCAGCAAAGACAATCTTAAGCAGAAGGGAGATTCGAAGATCCGTTTAAAAAGGAGTGACTGATCTGCTATCGACCCGGTATTATTTTCGGATGCGACACTGATCTAGATCTGGTATTGCGGCAAGTACAGTGTAATATTCAGTATGATAATATATTCAAGAAGTACTCGATTTCGATAGAAACAGCATTTGTGAAGGGGCGTGAGATATATATCTACACTATAGATAGTGAGTATATCTTATGGACGAGAGATACGGTCGGCAAGAGCAAAAACAAGACCTAACCCTTTCAACTAGACAAGAAGTTTTCATGGTGCATTGATTGGAAATGGGTATTTGCTAAGGTCAAGTTTACGAGGAAAAGAAATAAAGAAAATTTGTACAGGAGATATGATAGATATTCCCAAGCCAGCAAACTAATAATTTCTTCTGCAACTAGAACAAGATTGTGGATGTTCTATATGGACATGACAAGCGTATTGATAAATACTTAAACCTGGGGCGTCTTGTGGACATTTACAGCAGTTCCAGGTAGCATTTCCGGGGTAGACCTCAACTTTGACAGGTAGTGCCTCTTTTTTGAAGAGGCGATGTCCGGTGCTCGGGAGTCGTAACTTCTTCCCAAAACACGTCATCTGTGGGCCTTTTAGAGCTGGTAGTTATATAACAGTGGTGGCCTTGGTAATGGTAACTTGATTTAGGGATGACGGTGGTGACTTTGGTAGCGGTAACTTGATTTAAGGATGATGGTGGTAAAGGCAGGATTCTTTTCTCTTGAGGGTTTTAGCCACAGGGGATCGAGCTATTTATCTCGCTGAGAATTCATGGCGGTAAATAGGAATGAAACTTGAAATCGCAAACTATTGATTTAAGCTCGGGAATATAAGTTTCTGGGTCAGGGTTGTGTTGCCGTTCTACATGAAACAGTATCACGAGACCCCATGGCTGGGCTATTTAATTTACAGCCGAGGGATCTGTCTACTTAGTGAATAAGGGCCTTGAAAACAAGAACAATGAGTTTATTCGAATACTAAATGATGAAATGGAAGCTATCGCGGTAAAGTATAGAATCAAGAACAGAAATATGAAAGCACAAGGGCTCGCCACCACAAGAGCCTTGAAATTTCCAACCCATAAAGTACAACTAGATAATATATAAAGCCCGGCGAGAAAAAAAAACCACCCAAACTCCGTTTAGACCGATATAGGTAAGAAAATGGATTGCGCTAGGTAGCTCGAGCTCATGGCCGAGATGAAAAAGACTTCTTGTACTCATTCCATTCACGTTCAGTTTGGGTTGGGTCCACTTTACACCAAAAACACCGAGGGTGCTGGCAGCGTTTGGGTTCGTGCTTCTCAGTTGTGTTCCCGGAGATAAATCTTCGTCCCTTGCAACGGCAACAAGTGTAGATTAGATGCTCGCCAGGTCGAGCTCGTATCAGGAATGTAGAATCATGGTTTTGTTCGCTCCTGCCAAAGCACATGATGGGGTTTCACGAGAGCTCTGGACCCTAAGTATTGGATATCAGGGGGGTTTGGTGGGATGGAGGCTGGCTTTTGTTCGTAGCGATAGCCCAACCAGGAGATAATAACAAAGATAGTACAAGAGTTCAATGGCGATAGCGGTGGCTATGGGTTTCTTGTCGTGATCTCGAGATAGTGATGGCGATGCTCGATTAGGCAGGTGTGGTGGGAATAGCTGTAGTGCTCAGAATCTGGGCGAAGGATGCAGATGGTATTTAAATGTGGCGAGACGTCTGATTAGCCCGTAAGACCGCTATTTGCCTGAGGCGGAGAACCAGATTTCTCCACGTGTGGGAACTCTACCCCGCGCCAATGCGGCCCGCTCACAGTGCAAATAATATTCCATCTCTAAAAAAAGCTCTTCTGCCTCACACACTTAAGCTTACTCTGTGTTGATAAATTGATTTCTTCACTTTTGCTAAATAGACCTTCCTGGCTATGAGGCCTTTGCGATTACCCTAGGTGTATAGGGCAATTTGTGGAGGCGTCGCAGCTGTTTGCGAGCTTCGTATTGATTTCTAGGTGATTCTAAAAGATGCAGACTGCGCGTGTATGCGTGGAATCGGTTCGCACTGTTGAAGTTACGATGAGAACGAATTGATTGATCTATTGATTACATGTAATGATCAAGCAAGACGAAGAAGATGATGAAGACGAAGTACATATTTTAAAAGCAAAGTACCCCGCAATTAGCGCACTACTAGCCTACCACGCACACGAAAGCATTTCTCGACACATGAATGACGGGGAAGTGCTCGCTCTTCTCCGCAAGGCTGCAAGTTATTGAATGGCAATGAATGGTGCCACTGCGCTGAGCCTCTGAGGCCATGCTCTAGTCTCGTGCGAAATGTTCAGCGAAAACCTCCACCTAGGCTCTAAACTCACCTCGCTGCTCGCTATAGGGCTGTTCGGCTGTAAGAAATTCGCTGTGTGTGGCCATTTTTGATGTACAGTGCGTTTTGAGCTCTTGGAGATTTTCCTATGCTAGGTTGGAAGCTTGAGCCAACAGAAGATATTAAGAATTCAGCAGCTGACTCTAGGATTCTCAAAAACGACTTGTCCACCTGTGCCGTAGCTATAAGGGGTCTCGATGCTGTAAGCTTTAAAGGCGCTGCTATCCACGTGCAAATTACAGTTACTATAGTAAATGTGTTAGGTACTCGGATACCACATCAAGAGCCTGAAAATGCATGTTCTAGGTCGAGATTTCTAGTTGGTTGGATCTAGCTTTACGACTTACTGATTGGTCAACCTGATACGCTTGCTTTCAGGTTCTTCATGATGCATCCAAGTATTGGATGGTTTGGCACGAGGGGTAGTAAGTTCTAACTATATGATAGTCTCTCTTTCAAAAACGCAGGCGCGTACTCCATCTATAGATATGCTGGTGTCATTTGTATGTTTCGAGCATTGAATTTCTGCTTATGATCCATATCAAAAGAATCTTTGCAGCAGTAGTTGGCAGCAAGCGAGAGAATGGGTATGTGCGTTTGATTTTTGAGGTTTAAGGGCCCGAGAGGCAAGAAGTATAAGTAGTCGCGTGAGTCTCGGCGGAAGTACTCACAGTATATTTAATTTGCTACAGCCCGTAGAGAAAAGTTATGACGAACATGACATGTACGTCTTCACATGGCTCGTTTGTCAATCCAGGGTTTAATATTGTTGAGCAGCGTACACAAACCTCAGCATCTTGACCTGTGACGTACGATGTTGACGCCCTTAGTTTGGTGCTGTTCAGGAACTAGCACCTATAAGTCAGGGATAGATGAGGGTTTGAAAGCAAGATACGAATCACGCCTGAGTCCTTATATGGTTTCCGGGACTGATATAACTGGGATGCGATGAAGGACCCAGCAATTGAATTGTATTTGTTCTGCCTCGTCCAATACTGCCTCCCGAGTGAAATACTAAGTGTTAAGATATCCGAACTGAGGATAGTATGACAAAAAATGGATGGAGATGGATATGGTGGAGATGAAATATGATGTTTTGAGAGCGATGAAGATGAGAAGAGTGAAAAATGTTGATAGAAGAAGCTCAGGCTTTAGGTTTCATTAGCGCTGATGGTAACATTGCCCGATCGGTGTCACCAAGCTGCTGCCTCAAGCCTTAACCTTGTCTACATAAAAGTTGTGATTCGGATATTCGAAACAGAGATATACCCAGCCGGGGGAACATACATGTATTCAAGCAGAGTGTGGTTGGCTTTTCGCTCTTTGCATCATAGCATCAACTATTTGCTGCCAGCTTTGTTTTATGGCTGTCAACAGGAGATATACTGCGAAGAGAGTCACGCGAATACCGAGTCCAATGAGTGACTCTGTTTCTTGCGTGTGGTTCGTCTATTTAATAGGATTAACCAAGGGATCCAGTGTGGCTCTCATCTGGCTCGCTGCAGGCTTTGTTTATATATACCTATACGAACCTACATCCGTATTAGGTAGGTTTGAGTCGATAGGCTGGAATGAAAATAAGATACTTGTTCTGGGCTATACGGATTCCCGAGGGCCCAGTGAAGAGCAGAGCTTGGGTTCGCGAAGCTTCAAACATGTCCTGCATAACCAAAGCCTGGACTACATTCTCCATTTGCTGGGTGCTTGTCGTTTGAAACGAAGATATCTTTTTACCGAGCATGAGCATTGCCCACTGTAGCTCTTTTCTAGAGTAAATAGCCAACAGCATGCCTTGAAATCACTAGATATCACTCGTGTTAGAGTTTAGCCTTAATAAAATTTCTGCTTGGTCATACTATGTTTTCCTGCCAAGGAACACCAGCTGGCAATCTAGCCACCACCCATATCTACTGGCGATTAGAGATATTTAGCTCAGGCCATTGAACTGAGTATGCATATGGTCGCCGTATAGAATAGTCCACCCGCGGCTAGTAAGATATTATTTTGCTCGGCTGCTCTCCCACTGTTGGTACTCTGCTTCTTGTACCTATCGTCTGATACATGCATGATGATGGAATAGTTCAGCTGCGAAATTGTTCTTATCGAACATCGGTAAGGATATGATTAGGCCGGATCATGTAGTACCCGTGCTCTGAGCATATAATAGGCCGGAAACCCACGACCATAAGCAAGAGATGGATCAGTAGTTTAGTGATAAAGTTGATGTCCCATCAACTGCGCTGCCCGCGCATACCAAGCTGCTGATCATGTCTAGGCATGCGAGTAGCAAGTGGTCCCTGCAGCTGAGACAGAGCGCTGAGGCCAAGATGAGAGCCAGCAAAGCAACCGATGACAGAAAGCCTAACTCAACTGGGTCTAACGATGGAGGATTTGGAAGGAAGCGAATTCGGGTTAAGCAATAAATCGCATTTGCATACAGATCCAGAAACCAGAACCTGGTTATTGTCTGCATGCTACCTGTCAACTTTGTGGCCCCCTCTGGTTGGGTTAAGGTTGATTAACCCCCCTCCATAATTAAAACACTTTGTGCCCTCAATAGTCTTGCTCTGCCTGCGCGTTGAAAGGCAGCGTGAACCACGCATCCTTTAATCACGATATTTGCAGAGCTCAAATTGGGGTGTAGACCTTTACTTTGAAACTAGAAGGTAGTACCCACGCGTGACGTCTGTGTCCTTTCTTGAGAAGATGCGGACTTGCCCCCCTTCATGTACCATGGGGCTAACTTATAGGTTTAGTAATCGAGCACTCGAATCACCGACGACGCGATCTCAAATACAGCGAAATTTCCGTGTCCATTACGTATCCAGTTGCCATGTCATCAGGGAACGGCCTCCTTTCACCGGCGGAAACACCAAAAAGACATAGGAGCCCAAGGCACAGTATCGTCTCAGAAACTCGAGATGATGCTAGTGGACGGGGGCATCCAAGTGAGGCGGACAAGGTGGATAAGATGATAGAGGTGGAAAAGCTGTTGGAGGCGGCCGGGGCTGGCGACGACGCAATCGTGAGGAGGCTTCTTGATGCTGGGGTAAATGTGAATGCAATAGACCGTTTCGGAAGAACACCTTTGCAAATAGCGGCAGAAAGCGGACACAAAGATGTAGTTGAAATGCTTATCGATGCTCGGGCAGATATCGACGCGCTCCCATCAGGTTCCTTCGGGAGAACTGCACTTCAAGTGGCAGCAGGGAACGGGCATAAAGCAGTGGTTAGAAGTCTTCTGGAGGCCGGTGCAAATGTTAATATTCTGCCATCGTTATCCTCCGGGCGAACGGCTTTACAAGCCGCTGCTGAATATGGACATGAGCAAGTGGTGTACATGCTCCTCAAAGCCGGGGCTGATGTCGAAGCACCACCGTCGCCGTTTTATGGGCGAACAGCTTTACAGGCGGCAGCGGGGGCTGGGAACGAGAAAATGGTCAAGATTTTGCTTGATGCTGGCGCCAACATCAATGCACAGCCATGCGAAACCTTCGGCAGGACGGCCTTGCAGGCGGCATCAGAGGCCGGGCATGAGGGGGTGGTCTCAATGCTTCTCAAACATGAACCAGATCTCAACGCCCCATCGTCTAGCCCGAATGTTAGGACAGCTCTACAAGCGGCTGCTGAGAACGGACATGAGGGGGTGGTCTTGATGCTTCTTGGAGCTGGTGCGGGGGTGGATGTGTCGGTTGTAGAAACCGACGGCAAGACGGCATTGCAGGCAGCGGCAGGCGCCGGGCATGAGGAGATTGTGAAGATACTTCTCAAAGCCGAAACCTCAGCAGATGCGGGTAGGTATCCGAACTATGGAGCGGAGGCACTGGAGGCGGCGGCGGCGGCAGACCACGAGTCAGTGGTAAAAATACTCCTTGAAGGTGGGGTCAATATCAACTCCAGAAACATTTCCGGGAGAACTTGTATGTTTTCTCAAAACCTCCGTGGAGAGATGCTGCGAGCGCTGCTGCGGTTGGGTGCCTATATAGACGCTCAAGATTCCGACGGTTCAACTCCTCTTCACTGGGCTGCTCAAAACAGACACACTGAAATTCTAGTTAATCTGCTTGAAGCTGGGGCAGACATGGGAATTAAAGATAATAGAACCCGAAGGCCTCTAGAGGTAGCGCTTGAGTGTGGCCATGAAGATATCGTGAAGCTGTTGCTCGAGAAAGGTGATGATATTCGGAATTCTCGAGTGGGGAGCTGGCGCTCGATATTGTCTGCAAAAGAGAAAGATATCATCATGATCCATTCGAATGTTGGCGGTGGGATTCGAACAGCTATCAGTGTAGTAGATATCGGCAAAGTTGAAATTGGAATTGAATCCGATGATTCCCATCAGATTAAGAAATTCTAGTATGTATTGCGGCTTACCACCATGGTAGAAATACCTGGGCTGATTGTTGAGATAGTTCATCGTTCGGTCTCAAATGCGATGGCACGAGCAATATGCGGTTGATCAACCCTCGGTGTTACATGTCGAAATATCTCGCTCTGGACGCTCCGGACGCTCCGGAGAAATCCTCTAAAACGAAAGCTGAGATACAATGGATGTGGGCTCTGGTTAATCCGAAGAATTACCAAGTTATCAAATCAAGTGATTATGGTTCAGGTGTCCCGAGTATTGGCCATATAGCTACTACAGCTCAGACGAAGGGTATTTTTAATCCATTCCCAACTCCATCATTCGGACGGGAAAAAAATCTGACTGTAACTGATCGTATACGTAGCACTCTTGACCTGCTACCTCTGCTTTGATTTCTACGTTCATGTCCCTTCTGCAGAACATAGGCCTGAGACTGGTGACGGAGGTTTCGCGACCCAAGTTCAGCAAAGCCAAATCTCTTGGGTGATGCTGAAAACAGAGTCTCCTGACCGAAGATCAAGCCCAATATTTCGTTCCATGAATTATAGGAGTAATATGGAATATGGCTGGGTTCCTAACCATGGGGTTGATTTCGTTGCTATGTTTATTGGGGATTTGGAGAATAAATGGAAGGAAGTAATCAAAGTGGCTGAGCTTCACCTCAAAGAAATTGTAAGTGTTTCCTCTCACTGTGCTATGCTATGCTGTAACTGGTGGAGAGTCATCGCTAACCTTTTGGTTCCGAATAGCGCAAAAGTCTGCTTCTTAAAGAAGGGAAAACTACAAATCTCATTGGAACGCTCTTGAAAGATGCACAGCAGTGGTCTGATTTCAAGGCGCTTCTAAAAATTCATGTACTCAAGGCTAAGGATCTAGTTAAGGATTTCCAAGAAAAACGACTGCTTTATGAAGAAGTGGGGGAGTTTGAAGAGTCACTGGTCATGGAAGATGATGTTGCAGAGACTGCCACGTTAATCGAAGAGTCTACCGAAGAATCCACTGAACCAGAAACGAAGAAGGAAAAGAAGAAAGCAAAAAAGAAGGGGAAAGGGAAGAAGAAGGAAAGGCGGGGAGAGAAGAATTCGAAGAAGGAAGCTCGAACCGAGATCGAAAAACTGTCGCAGATGATTGACAAAATGAAGAGAGAATGCAAGGACCAGATTGAAAAGTTGGAGAAAAAGACGAAAGAAATGATCGAGCTCGTGAGTACTCTTTCTGCGAAGGCCTAGGTGTTTAGGGGTGATATCACTTTAGATCGGCTGGCTGACTGCGGGATGGCTTTAGGAATTCAACTTGGTTTCTATCTTCGAAGCACGTGTTTCAACCATGACAGCTGTTAGCATGAAACGACTCACTTGGATTACAGTAAATATCATCAAACCTGGAGACTTTGAATCTACACTGACAAGAAGTGTAGTTTGTTTTTTTGCCGTTACTCTTCACCGCGGTAATCACACCCTTGTGCCGTATCTTTTAGATTTGCTAATGGCTTTTAAATTTTATAGAGTCTATTCGGTATGAACATAGATCTACTGGGTAACAACCACGTCAACTGGTGGTGGTATGCAATATTGAGCGTATCAGTTTTTATAATGGTCTTCGCGGGATGGGCATGCATCAAGCATTATGGAGTTCGTACTCCTCATCAGAAAACCTAGATCTCGGCTTGATTTACTTACGATCGTGATAGATGGTAGAGAAATGGTGCGAACACACGCTCGGTGTCGTTGCCGGGAGCGCCCCGCCGTTACCGTTCGCGCAGTGGAGGAAGAAGAGGCATATAGTCGACGAAGAAAAGGGAGAACGGTCAAATAAATTCAAGAGTTCTTAGTGGATTGAATCAACGATACGATGGTATGGATTGATTTTGGGATGGCTGTAATGATCATGCTTTACGCAATATAATGGTAGGATTATCGCGACTAGCTTTGATATGTTTATTAGATAACATAGGCTAGAATGGAAGAAGCAGTGCAGGCACTGAGGTATTTTTAATGACTAAAGCCAGGGGCGTATGGAGGAGAATTTAAAATAAAAGGTCGTCCAAACAATGTCATGTACTTTGTTGTATATATTAAATGGATAAGCGAACTAGGGATAGATACTATGCCTTAACATTGGATATGTGACCTGTATTCCGGGGGGGGGAGGGAGGTAGATATAAAAGTGGAACACAAAAAAGGCCTATCAGAATATTATATCTCCAGTGGCAAGCTATCGACCGAGTGATGGAATGTGACGAGTAAAGCCTTTTATCGGTATCTCAATCAAAGAGGGTATTTTTTAAACAGTGTGCTATACGTACCTGCATATTTACGAAGCGGGATCCAGGGCATCGGGTCGGCTCTAGGATTAGATGGTGCCAGAGACATCTTTGCATTGCTAGTCCTCATGCACATGTACGTGTATGTATGTATGTACTCCTCCATCAAGGGCTTATGTCCAAGAGAGGTAGGGAGTGATTGTGGTGGAGGGTCGAATTCGCGAAGGAAGGAGGGACAGAACTCTGGGCAGGAAGGGTTGTGCTCAGCCCCATTGCCCCTCCATCAGATGGATAGGCAGAACCAGTAAGGTCCGGTACCAGTCTCTAACATGAGATAGAGAGCAAATTATGTACTCTAGGATATGGGGAACATTCCAGGCGGGGCTACGTAGTTGTAAGGAAAGAGGCTGCAGTAAAAAGCGCAGAACCTCATGAAGAGTTAAACCCTAACCCTAACTGCAGTCTCCAGTTCTCAAACCCTAACCCAGGAGCCACCTCAAAGCTCAAACACCTCGAAACGAACACGTCCCCACCAAAAGGCTACAGGCGATGCGATCTCACAATAATTTCATAACAAAGCCCTCGCTCAAGCTCTTATGCCTGCCTATTCTCGACTTGATCTTGATGACGACCCAGGGTCACTCAGCACTCAGCCTCTGATCGCTAACCTTGACCTTCTGTCTGTTCCTGGGGGAGACGCTGAGAGACCCGAGGATGGAGCTATCACCGGTTGGATCTGGTTGCTCACGTTGACTGCTGGTATTAGCGGATTGCTATTTGGCTGTCGGTCCTCTTTTCTCTGCCTCGTGGTGTTATATCTAGGCTGATCTCCTTTCTTACTAGATGACACCGCCTCCATATCTGCGGCCCTGCTCCACCTTGCGCCATCTCTCTCCACGCCAGAGAATCCGGTAACCACCTGGGATAAGTCGCTTATAACATCTTCGACCTCTCTTGGTGCTCTGGTGGGTGGCCTTTTTGCCGGTCTACTGGCTGACCGGGTCGGCCGGAAAGGAGTCATATGGGTTGCCGATGCTCTGTTCATTCTTGGAGCTCTCTGGCAGGCTTTGGCGAGGAGTGTTGGTGCTATGGTAATGGGAAGAGCTGTGGTGGGCTTAGGGGTTGGAGTTGGGAGCTTGATTGTGCCGTTGTAAGTAAACCTAACCCTCAATAAATCCATCCGTTCCCAGCGATAGTTCCACTCCGTCAATTTCCATCCCCATTATTTCATGACCTCCGACTAGTTCTAAATATAACGATTACCCATTTAAATCATGTTCTACTCTTTTTTGGGCCGTGGGCGAGGCTTTATTACTGTTTTATACTCATTTCGTTTAATATTTACGGTACGATCAAGATGGAACTATGAAGGCTTTTATTGTTGAACACGAAAAGATATAGCCAAGTCGGCGAGATCGTTTGTCTGGTTCGCTGATGGTTGTAGGTACATATCTGAGCTATCTCCTCCGTCCCATCGTGGGCGCCTGGTCGTAATCAATGTTCTCTTTATCACTTTCGGCCAACTCCTGGCCTATGCCGTTGGCCTCGTCCTTTCCCCACCCACTCTATCGCAAGATCTTAGTTGGCGATTCATGCTTGGGCTTGGTGGAATCCCGGCTATTCTTCAATTCGTATTTATGTTCTTTATGCCTGAAACACCTCGTTGGTTAATTCAACACTCCCGCCGCTCGGATGCCGGAAAAGTCGTAAGGAAAGTCTATGGCGACCTCAGCGAAAGGTCCGTAGAGCAAGTTCTTGCTGGAATCGAACGGGGCGTAGAGGCCCTTACCAAAGACCCCTTCGCGGCAAAACTCAAAGCACTCTTCTCGATCGGAAGTAATCGTCGCGCATTAGCGATTAGCTGTTTGCTCCAGGGTCTCCAACAGGCTTGTGGATTCAACTCGTTGATGTATTACTCTGCCACTATATTCTCCTTGGTGGGATTCAAGAATCCTACTGCTACTGCTATGGTCGTTGCAGGAACCAACATGGTGTTTACCGTGTTAGCCTTCACCTTGATTGACCGCATCGGAAGGCGAAGGATCCTGTTGTGGTCGATACCGGGCATGACAGTAGGGCTACTACTCTGCGCATTTGCATTTCATCATCTACCGATGATCACGTCATCAACTCCCTCCGACCCCTCACCATCTCCGTGGACTTTACTGCTCATTATTTTTATGATGGCATATGTGGCTGCGTATGCACTTGGTATAGGCGCTATCCCGTGGATCGTCCAATCTGAATTCTTTCCCATGCGCGTTCGCGGACTTGGGACAGGGATGGCAACGGCGACAAACTGGGTTCTCAATTTCGTTGTTGGGGCAACATTCCTACCCGCTGTCGAGTGGATGTGGGGTGGAGCACAAGGACTCTTTGTTGTATATGCTGTGATATGTGGTGCGGGATGGATGGTGGTGAATGTGATTTATCCCGAGACAAGAGGGCTAAGGATGGAGGAGATCGAGGGTGTGTTGAGAGACGATTGGGGAGTCGGGGGCGATAGGAAGAGGGGAGAGCTAGAAGAAGATCTGTGATGGAAAATTCTAAGGCCTCTTGACGGCTTTCTTTTAATGGGGGTATCTTTGTCTGGTTTTTTGTATGGACTGTTTCTGGACTGTTTCTTGACTGTCAGCCTGGCGTTTGGAATGGGGTACTGGGATGCAGTAGTTCTAGATCTAACTACAGCTGCGCGCGCTGCGCACAGAGGTATTTTGCTATTATTGATGTATATCCCGGCATTTGGGTAGGGGCTCTACTAAGCGCTCTTGGCGCATTCTGGTTTAATATTTACAATCGCGCTTGCGTTTGTAATCTTCAGGAAGTTGAGATACGGCTAGATCAATGGCTTTCTCGACTCCAAGCTTGCAAAGTGATTCAGGCAGGTTATTTAATGAGACCAAATTTTTTTTTACGCTAGTCTAGGATAGAAACCCATTCGACCAGCCACAATTAAAGTGCTACTACAGGATTTCGTCAAAATATATCTTCGCTGAGGAAATTGGTGCTGCCTGTGTCTAGGAGTACTGTTTTAACAAAATATATAAATAGGTAAAGCTATAGTCTTCAAGTAGCAGATGGACTTGTCAGAATATTGCCTAAGCCAAAATTAGTATTCTCTTTATTTGCCAAAGATTTGAATGTAGTCGACATACCGCCGTCAGGATATATCACCTGGCCATTAAGGAATACGCCACCGGGGCCTGTAAGGTATAGAACGGCTGCAGCCATATCTGTGTCGCTTCCAGTCCGCTCTTGAGGGTGATTCCAAAGCGATAAGAATACGGCATTGATTGGTTGAAGATTTATCGAGGCTTGAACTTACTAGCTGGGAGGCTCTCTCCCATCCCACGGAGCTCTGACTTTTGATTCTCATCTGACGAGTCTGCGGTCATCTCGCTGGGGAAAACCCCGGGAGCAATGCTGTTGACTCTGACCTTGCACTGTGCCAACGTTGTGCCTAACATTCGTGTCAAGTGGATGAACCCTAATGTATAATGGCAATTAGTGACGAGCCTAAGTTTGATAAGGCATTAATGGCGACTATAGAATAGATTACCAGCTTTGGAAGTCGCGTATGCAAATTGTCCTTGACTACTGCCCTTCAAAACTCCGGAAATGGATGTAATGTTAATAATGGAGGTGGAATAGCCTGGTGTGTTTGCGGTTCCCTTCGCCAATAGTGGTAGAAAGGCAACAGACGTAAAAAACTGTGAAGTTAAATTGGTTTGAAATGTCTCTGTGTTATATAAGTTAGCATATATATGGAGAATTGATTTAAAGTTGAGTGACGGTTGTATGCGGGGGCTAACTGACCTTGCCACGATTCTGGAGTCGCTTTCCATAGGTGCTGGGCGATCGACTCTGCTGAACTGAAATCTGGTTCCTCATTCTTATACGAAGTTGTTTGCTTTTCTTTAGCGACTCCAGCGTTGTTGACAAGTAGATGGATGCCCTTAGGCTCTTTATTGCTGATCTCTGATGCCAAACGTTTCAAGTCATCTTTTGATGTGATATCTGCGGGGGCTCTAGAATTTGGTTTTGAGTATCTCGTTTTTCTCGGGCGATATTTAGGATAAATTGGAGGGAGTTAAACGTACGCAATAATCTTGCCCGCATTAAGGCCACCCTTCATGGAATATTTCTCAACGACGGTTTCCAGTGCATCCTCACGACGGCCACAAATATAGACAGTAGCCCCGTTAGCTACCAATGCTTGGGTGACCATCAATCCTATACCAGAACCACCACCGGTCACAACAGCCTTAAAACCGGTCACATCGAATAACTTTGAGGCGAGAAGTGCAGTGTTGGGGTGGTCATGGTTGTTCGAAGAAGTCATAGTTCTAATATTATAATTACGAGAAATAAACGCCGTTCGTAGTGAAACTCGGGGGCCCAGGGTAGTATGACGGATAGAAAATCTAAAGAATGAAGGCATAGAGATGTGCTTTGTTATTATGTTTAAATATTACAGTATTCCTTTCGAACGTTGAGGTGATACATATCATTATTGGCGGAAATGATTCCCGGTGATAGATGACATCATTCCTACCTAATAAAAGGTCATTAAGCAAATTTGAACCCAAATGTCATTTGAAGCGCCCGGGTATGACAACCTAAGGGCCGCTCCTGGGTGAAACTACATTGAAATAACCAGTCTAGCTATAACTAGCTGCAGGAGTTTTCTAGTACTGATTACAAGGGATGGATGTTACTATACCAGTTTAGTTACCCTACACCAACTTGAACCCCAGGTCGCCCTCATCCTGCGTCTTGCTAGGATTAAAGTCTTGGACTCTTGGAACAAATCAAGCTGTAGTTTTCACGCTCCAGTTAACATGTATGTAGAAGTGATGTACATCCAGGTACCCCTTCACATCCGTACATGAGAGAAACCTATAACCAGCAATGACCAAAGTCTCAATTTCAAAGTTTAAGATCTAGATATCTACTTCTTTTATTCTCTAGCCAGTTCAACACCTACCAGTGAAGATTCGACTACGGGTGACATCTGCTCAAGAAGGCTGGGAGAAGAAGGGAAACTCCCATTTGGAAATCTAGGTAATGAAGATTTCACGAGGATTAAGACCAGGGGCCGCAAAAATAACTAAATTTAGAGTAGATGTAGCACTAAGATGACAGAATTACTTCGGGACACATTCGCTTGGTGGATCCATATAACTTGGTTTCAAAGCCTTGGCCGCCGCGCACCACATATCTTTACGACCTTCCTCAACTTTCTCGATGTCGATACAAGACGGCATTTCGGTGTAGTTCGAGAAACCCTGATAGCCCTCCTTAAGGCCATCATAAACCTGCGGGCTGCATTTATTTACAAGGAACCAAGCCGCAGCTTGAAATGTGAACCTGCAGTAAATAACCGATATTCGTTTAGCAAAGGGATGCAAGTGAGGGATATGAAATCTTGTGGCAACTCACTCATCGGGCAGTACTAGTGTCCGAATCGCCCTTTGTTTTTCTTCCGCTAGGGCATCGAGTATTGCATCTGTCGCTGCCTGATCCATATTCAGGAGCTCTGTGGCGTTTCGGCCTATGATCTGGGTAATCTGTGGCAATAAAGCACCAGATTTAACGGAGGCAGCAAACCTGATGAGGTGCTTGAATATGAGCATTGCTTTGGCTATTTCAAGCAGTGACCGTGTCAGCATCATATTTTTGTCAGGGGACCGAAGGTACTGACTTCCTTGTCCAGGCCGGAGGCCCTCACCAGGGCGATTTGGATTCTCAGGGAAATGGTTGATGTTTGCACGATAACTACCCGACTCGAATGCCGAAGTTGCGGCTACAGCAATCTTTGGGCCTAGAGAGACGATATGGTAGATTTTGTATGCTTCAGTTAGGCCCTTTGCGATAACCGTTGAATTGGAGCACTCAGACAAAGGATATATCGACGGAGGGCTGGTGCAATTAGCTGTTATTTTAGCCATACTTTCGATTTGTCCCTTTGTGACTTGAAGATCTGGCAGAAGTAAGCCGGGGTTAAAAGTGACGCCAGCCCACGCAGGCTGAACGTTGCCTAGAATTAACAATGCAGCGTCCAATACGATCCCTAAAGAAGTGATGGATAGAAGCATTGTTGGATGGAAATGCAGTTTATATTCAGGGATATTGGTATGTCGGAAAGCCCGAGAATTTAGACGGCGATACAGCAACAGGAAGCTATATAAATTTGATAAAAAGTAAACTGAAGTCGTTGAGGAGTAATTTCACTGATGAAGGAGATAAATAGGCAGCGCCCTCTAGTCGACCTATATGGTCGAACTTGGAGGATTTCATCTAGTTGCCATTTGCTGGGTTGCGAAGCTTTTCTGGGTTAGGTACGAACCTTCAGAGAGCGTCACTGGGTGTCCGCTTGTATTGCCTCATATTTTTCTGCCCACAGGCTTCGAAATATTGATAAATTTATCTTTACTTTTAGCTGAGTACCTTGTGATATCGGTAGGCTGCATTATATATAGATATTCGAAACGTCTAAAGGTTAAAATAGTAAAGTAGGTAGTGCCTGTATAAAATTGAGGGCTTGCTAAGCTTGGCAGGCGCATCTTGAATGCCCTGCAGTACCTAGTTAACCGGCTATTAATTCCCCACAAGTATAAATATTATGGGCGCTAAGAAAGTGCGCCATTGCGCTAGGCGGGCTAGGGCTGTGTGGCACATGTAGATTAATCCGCGCCACACTGATGTTGGCTATTACATATGTCTCCCTAGGCCCGGCCAACACTATGGATTTATTAGCTCAGCTTATTGCTACAACTTAGTGGTTGGTGATGTGGAGGTAAGGCCCGCTAGGGGATAACTTCTATGGGTATACATGTACCAAGGAGCGTGGGAAAGTGGTGCGCATTTTGGCCTGGTAGCACCTAAACAGCACTCAAACACCCCATTTCAGCACAACGCAAAACTAAGTATAAGTGGATATTTTAATTGGTAGCCTTAATTAGCCACCCTCTAGGATCAAATATCCACTTTTACTTCATGGAAGATGCACATATTAAGTAAAGAGAACGTGAGATCATCAATTTTCGAACAAAAATCCTTGTGATGATAAATGAAAACAAGATCTATTTTGGATTTCTTACTAAGCTTAAAGCCTATGTAGCCTAACTTCCCACCCAATTTTTTCCATACTAGCTAGTTGCGTGGTTGTTGAGAATTAAGGGAATGTGCATCGCTTTCCCGCACCCCTTGGAAGCATGAAATGGTGTGGTTAGTATCAGAACTAAACAGATCTTGGCACTATCACATATGTACTCTTGTTTACTATCGCTTTAGGGTCTACACATGTTTGGGATTTTAAGGTTTATGGGATGTGCCGTTGTAGCCCTTGATATAAGCAAAGGGGGCTGTGGCGGCGAAACCGTATGAGACGATAAGGAATATAACTAACATAGTGAGAGCTGAGTCCACGTATATGTACTCAAAAAGTCTATCTGAGTGCGCCAAGAAATTCTTCATAATCTAGCATACATGTACATAAGTAATCTGTCAATACGCTGAGCTTCCGCTTTTTTTGACAGCAAGTGTAATCTCCCACAAACCGTAAGCAGTTTCCAGCCCTGGTCAGCTGCACATGGGCCATACGTGAGGTATATTTAAAGAATAGCTTATACGGTCAATTCAACAATAGTTATGTATATTTTGGCTGGCATATATATAATATTATGAAAGAACGCGTGAGATTTTTGGCGAGGTTAGTAGAAACTGTACGAGTAACCTTTGTGTAGTTCTAGCTAGGTTTGCGCTGTGGGTTTACATTAAGCAGTACAGTTGCGTCCGGATCCAACAAGTTCATGCGGTTTTTGAAGTACTGCAACGCATCGAGGTGATGCCAAGCCTTCTTCAAAAAAAGTAGAATTTTATTTCAGTCCTATTGTTAAGTAAATAAGTTGTATATGTGTTTAGCTATCTCCAATTTTTTTTCTACCTCGCAACAAATACTTTGGTTGCGTTTAGTCCAACTGTACAAGTAGTATTGAAGAAGAAGAGAGGCGCCTGGAGAGGGGTTTGTTCACGCGATAGCTTTTGTTGCATGCGCTATTCTTGTACCCAGAATCAATGAAAATATTGTTTAAAAAAAGAGAGAGAGGCGATATAGAGAACCAGGCTGAAACCTTAGTTGAAGTGCGCACGAGATTAACATCCGAGAGACATCAAATACTTTGGCCATCATCTGAGAAATGCCATCCATACGGACACCCCCCTAAGACTGCGACCCGCTTACCCCGCACCTCTGGATAACCATCAATTTATAGCAGACCTATACCTAATTTTTATGTGATTTCGAGAGAATAAATATACGCGCGGACAATGCGAAGTACTTTATAGGCTCCTGTTTGTAAGGAGGCTCATACCTTGATCATGATATGACTACGGCTGGTGCTGTAGGTACGGAACCGGTTGCCTAGTGACAGGTCATGTGATTTGGGCGGCTGTTGACGGTTTGTACGACCACAACGAGGCGGTATATCATAGGGGAGTTTTGCTAATGCTCGTCCTTACATCTCCTGAAGGAAGTTTTCAATCGACTGCGCTTCGGATATTCAACTCGTGCAACAAAAACTCTTAGTCATGGTGATTCCAGCGTCGAAACTCGACAATCACAAACTCGAAACTGAATTTGGCGATGGTTGGGTGGTCCAGGCAACATACGAGTGGGGACATCGCAAGGAGTTTACATGGAAGCAGGAGAAAGAAATTGGTGCCGGAGCATTCGGAAGCGTTTGGCTTGAGAAGGATACCGAGGGGCGGCTGAGAGCGGTCAAAAGGCTATCTCGGAATTCCATGTCGAAGACGGGTTTCTCACAGGAGCTTCTAGCTTTGGTTAAACTAAAGCAGGTAAGCATCGTTACTGACCCATTGTGTCCAAGTGCTGAATTAGAAAACAAATTTGCAGCATAAACATCTGTTTGTGGAGTTCTTTGGTTGGTACGAAAATAAAGAGCACATCTTTATTGCTATGGAGTACATCGAGTATGGAGACTTGAGTAAATATATCAAAGACCCAAATGCAAAGTCGAACGCTAGGAAAATCACTAGGCAGATTCTGGAAGGGCTTGAGATCCTACATGAGAAAGGGATCTGCCATCGTGATTTGAAACCACAGGTGTGTGCGGGGCATAAATCATTTCTGTTTTTTATAAGATACGAAAAGAAACCTTACCTCTAACAAAAAAACCATTACAGAATATCCTTATTGCTTCTCCCGAACCGATCTGGGTTAAAATCGCCGATTTTGGAACTGCGAAAAGGACAAAAAACACCGTTTTGCGAACCCAGGTTGGGACGCACGGCTATTTTCCACCAGAATTGCTGGGATTACTCCCCCGGAGGTTCGCTGCACGGGAAGAATTCTCTTATTCTCTGGATATGTGGTCATTGGGATGTGTGGTTCACGAAATCTTAACTTCACGGACTCCATTCTTGCAATCAGATGATGAGGATTATTCAGAGATCGAGTCAGGATTTTCATCGTTTGAACCGCAAACAGATTTAGACTCTCTTTCAAGATACTGCAAAGGCGACAGCGTGTTTCCGACTGAGAGTTTACGAGACTCGCAAGTGTGTGAAGAAGGAATAGATTTTGTGAAAAGCCTATTGGTTTCGAACCCGGATGATCGCGCGACTGCATCCGCTGCCTTGCAGAGCTCGTGGCTGGTGAAATACGAATATACAAGCGACTGGTACGAGAATTTGAAAAGGGAGTTTGCCGTACTAGGCATGGACTTCAAACCTGGCGAGAAGGCGAGAGGCGAGCTAGTAAAACAAGCTGAGAAGGCAAATATCATGCGATACCTACTTACGTCGCAAAAACTCCCCGACTTGCTGGAACAATCGGTATCAACGGGGCTCAACGCGGCTGTTTCCATGCTTTTGAAATCCTCAGACTTTGTGCCGATGGATCGCTCGACGATGAAAAGGCTATACCAAAAGGCAGCCGGAGCGGGAAACCTCGAAGCAGTTGAGCTATTATTGGATGGCGTAGTCAATACCAGCACAAAAATCAGCAATCAAGAAGCGCTTCGATGGGCCGTAGAAGCTGGAAGCGTCAATGTAGTAGAGCTGATTTTGAGCAAGGAGGTTGACTTGGACGTTAATATCGAATCAGACAATTCAGGCCGTCGAACGTTATTGCAAGCGGCGGCTGAAGACGGATATATTGAGGTAGCGAAATCTTTATTGGGCCACAGAGCCAAAATCAATGCCAAGCCAGCTTTGTATGGCGGTCGAACAGCTTTGCAGGCTGCAGCTGGACGTGGACATATCGATCTGATCAGGTTTATCTTGGATGACGCCGACGTTAATGCTAAACCCTCGGAGTATGACGGCCGAACAGCCTTGCAAGCAGCAGCAGAAGGCGGGTACATTGACATAGTGAAGTTGCTCTTAGAAAACAATGCCGACATCAATGCCGAACCGTCCCCGAATAACGGCCGAACAGCATTGCAAGCGGCAGCCCAGGGTGGTCATATCGATATAGCAGTGCTGCTCGTAGAAAACGGAGCCAACGTCAGTACCAAGCCATCGCCAAATAAAGGGAGAACAGCACTGCAAGCTGCAGCTGAGGGTGGGCATATGGATATTGTTGAGTTTCTCTTGGATAAAGTCAATGTCAACGCCGAGCCATCCGAATACTACGGTCGAACAGCTTTGCAGGCAGCGGCTGAGAGAGCTCATTTGCAAATAGTGAAATTGCTCTTGGACAATGAAGCCGAAATCAATGCTGCGCCATGCAAGTTTTATGGTCGGACAGCACTTCAAGCTGCAGCTGGGAACGGTAATGTCGAGCTGACTAGGCTACTTTTAAACAAAAAGGCCGATCTCAACGCAGCAGCATGCTATATGAATGGTCGAACAGCCTTGCAAGCCGCGGCTGAGGGTGGGCATATAGACATCGTCGCATTGCTTTTGGATAGAGCTGCTGATGTCAACGCCTGGCCATCCAAACGTGAAGGCCAAACGGCATTGCAGGCTGCAGTCTGGCAGGGGCATGTAGATGTGATAGGATTACTCTTGAAGGAAAAAGCCGACCTCAATGCAACTTTGAACGGAGCAACAATTTTACAGACCGCGGCATACCGGGGGCATGTCGATGTGATGAAGTTGCTTTTGTTAAAGGGAGCCGACTTCAATTCTCACAAGAGGGGGGATCAAGGGATGACAGCATTGCAAATGGCAGCTCACGGGGGACATACCGGAGCAGTGAAGTTCCTATTGAGTCATGGATTTAATGTTAACGCCGAAGCAGGCGGTTGGCTATGTCGAACAGCCTTACAAGCGGCAGCTGGCCGTGGACATATTGAAGTGGCAAAAATTCTTCTTGAAAACAATGCTGATGCTAACTCAAAAGCGGGCGGTGAAAGAGGCCGCACAGCATTGCAAGGGGCGGCTATCGGCGGCTATATCGAGATGGTGCAGCTTCTCTTAGATAATGGGGCGGATGTCAACGCAGAAGCGGGCGACTGGGCTGGTGGCTTAACAGCATTGCAGGCCGCAGCTGTTGGTGGACATATCAACATTGCAAAGATGCTATTAGACAATGGGGCCTATATCAATGCTCGACCAGCTCAACAGGAGGGACGAACGGCGTTACAAGCGGCAGCTGAGTATGGACATATCGACTTAGCGAAGCTACTCTTAGATAATGGGGCCCATGTTAATGCTAAGCCTTGTCAAACAAAGGGACGAACGGCGCTGCAAGCGGCGGCTGAGCATGGGCAGATCGACATAGTGAGGTTGTTCCTGGATAACAACGCCGACGTTAATGCGAATGCGAATCGTACAACTGCCTTAAAACTGGCAATTTCCGGTGGGCATGTCGATGTCGTGAGGCTTCTCTTGGAAAACAAGGCCGACATCAATGAAATATCAGATGGTGTGACGGTTTTGGCAACGGCAATTGAGAGCGGGCATCTTGATATGGTGGAATTGCTGTTAGAAAATAAGGTCAAGGTCAATGCCATCGCCGAGGTACATGATAGGTCAGCTGCATTACAGGTTGCGGCTCGATTCGGAAATATCGATATAGTCAAACTGCTGCTAGACAACCATGCCGAAGTCAACGACAAGTACGGCCCGACAGCATTACACGCCGCGGCTGAAAGAGGGTATTTCGAGATAGTCAAGTTACTATTGGAAAATAAAGCCGACGCTAACCAGGAAATCTCCGGGCATGGCCCAACACCATTACAAGCGGCAGCTTCGGGGGGATATGTCGACATAGTGAAGCTGCTCCTAGCGAATGAGGCAATTGTTGACCAAACCGGAGCTCGTAAAACGCCCCTGGAAGTGGCAGCCAAGGGAGGACATATCGATGTGGTCAGATTACTCTTGGACAACGCGGCCAACGTCGAGGGACCGGGAAGCGATCAGACACCTTTACAAGCGGCGGCTAGGAGCGGCCACATAGACATAGTGAAATTGCTCTTGCAAAAAAAGGCTTTAATCAATAAGGAAATATATTCTAGTGGAGACCTGTCGGCATTGCAAATTGCGGTGGGTGGTGAGCAAACCGAGATAGTAAGACTTCTGTTGGACTGGGGCGCAGATGTCGATGCCCGATCTGGCGGTGGAGCGGTCTTGCTAAAGGCTGTTGAAGGTGGAAACATTGAGATTGTTAGACTCCTCTTAGACCACAAGGCTGATCCTAACGAAGAAGACGAGGGTCTCACGCCTCTACAAGTTGCAGTTGAACGCGGCCATCTTGAAATAACAAAACTGCTCTTAGACAACAGAGCTAATGTCAACGCCAAATCATCTGGGAGGGGCGGTCAGACGCCATTGCAGGTGGCCGCTGAGAACGGGTTTATTGACATAGTGAAGTTGCTGCTGGAAAACCGCGCGGACGTTAATAGAAATCCTTCCAAGTTTGACAGTAACAGCCTAACCGCATTGCAAGCAGCAGCCGCAGGTGGGAATATCGAGATTGTCAGCCTTCTCTTGGAAAATAGGGCCGATGTGAATGCCAAAGCATTTGGTGATTGGGGTGCAACTGCATTGCAGTCAGCTGCCGAACGTGGGGATCTTGAAATGGTGAAGCTGCTCTTGGGCAAAAAAGCCAATGTAAATGCCAAGTCGTCCATTTTTGGTCGAACGGCGTTGCAGGCCGCGGTCGATGGTGGGCATGGTGATGTAGTGAAGCTGCTCTTGGAAAAAAATGCTAGCGTTAATGCCAAACCATCCGCCGGCGGTAACACAGCGCTGCAAGCTGCTGCTGCGGGAGGGAATATCGAGATTGTTATGTTGCTCTTGAATAGCGGGGCCCTCGTCAACGCAAAACCGGGGGGTTACAGAGTAGGACGTCGAACGGCACTGCAGGCAGCTGCTGAGAATGGGCATCTTGGTATAGCCCAGTTGCTCCTAGCCAATGGAGCCAACATCAATGCCAGGCCATCTGAAATTGATGGCCGAACAGCCTTGCAAGCGGCTATTACAAACGGCCATACCGAAATAGTGAAGTTTCTCCTTGATAATCAGGCCGATGTCAATCAAATACCATGTGAATATATCAACCGAACAGTCTCCGAAGAACCTGTTCAGAGTCAGGATCCTGACATCAATAACTTGCTCGTGGATGCAAGGGCGAAGAGTAACACGCCGTTACCAACCTCATGGAGGACACGTTATCGAGACGTAGTCGGGTTCTCGGGGCGCCTGTTTGCGTGAGAATGCACTTTTGATTTTTGATAAGATCCTAGCCTAGTGCCGTTTTCTTCTCTAATCAGTATAGCATCATCTGTACCTGATCGCTAAGCCAGGTATATCTTAGACAGGTGACGCTTGTATGATGGTTTCGTGGGCTCATATTGTTGCTCTTCCGTTCTTGTTCGTAATCTTTATGCTTGTTGTTCAAATGCCTGGCTAGATATTGGAGAAATTTTCGTCGATAACATACAGACGCTGGTTTTTGCGATGTGATATCTCGATTGCTGCTTGTGGATTTTAGTTGGAATTTATGCCTTTAGTCATGAGGTCAGTGAGAATTTACTAGAATTGTATGTATGTAAACACTTAGAGCTATCTAGATATCTGCTCTAAATTTCGTGAGTCCTCTGCCCTCCATATCTAGCCTTCTGCCCTAGTCACCCCACTAGATGACCTCTCTATGATCTACCTGAGCACGGTTACGTGGTGGTTCTCCCCACAACAGCTAGTCCTTGTCGTTTAACTCGCTACTGAATTGAAACATATTGCCCTAAGTATACGGCTATGAATTCCATAGATTAAGTGTACTAGAGCGGTGAGCCTGTTTGCCGACCTAGGATTGGACCGACATTGTCAAATTCATTCTTCTGAATTATGGGCTGCACACGGTAACTGTTATGCAAATCCAGGATCGACCAAACTGCCCACTTTTATAAATGCTGCCATCGCTATTTTAATGCTACCTACCAGCTTGAGGCGTGTCTTCTAGGTACCAATATCTCAGAAAATGGAGAACGGGGGCACTTTGCATGGTGGCTCCGTCGAAGATTATGGAAATTCAAAATATATCCATAATACCAACCTATAACTATCGTGCTATAGATAACGACTGACAGCGGAACTTTAGGACATCTATCAAACTTCGACGACTGAACAGACCCAGGCTTGCGAAAGGTGTTATCCACCAACTCTGAACTTAGCGAGAGGGAATGGGGAAACGTTAGTTTCCGAAGATAGTCGCTTAAATGAAGGAAGCGTTCAGCTCGAGGTCGCGGTGAAGCGAGTCGTAGAGGTAAGAGCAAGACCGTGTGCGATGTTGATCGTCTACGGCGTTTCGTCTGTTTGACTCTCGCCACTGAGATGGAATGATATATACAACCCTTAGGACGGATACGGATCGCGAAGATCCGTGCGGCTAGCCTCGGCCGAGCTGCGATGATGCAATTTCGATCGACGTGCGGGCGGCAGGTTCGGTTACCTTTTCTAATCTAAATCACAGACGCGTCATCTAATATCCGGGTATGCGGAAAGGAGTGCTATGCAACACGCAGGTGATACGTGCGTTATGCACTCGCCCCAACGCAGTGTTACGTGCAAGGGTCGGTTGTTCGTCGGCTATCTTCGGTCCGACCTCGGCCGATTAACTCGGCCAGCTGGCCCGAGGGCTCCGCTAAGTCCGACGCCAAGACGTCAAGCCGGATCGGAGATAACATCCGTTCTGTTCCGTGCCAAGATGCCAAGGGTTGTGCCACCTTCCTAATCCGGCCTACATCGGTTTAGGGTTAGGGTTAGGGTTAGGGTTAGGGTTTAGGGTTAGGGTTTAGGGTTTTAGGGTTTAGGGTTTAGGGTTTAGGGT